>OY734952.1:2500-602500 GCA_963457585.1 Spergularia bocconei | reverse complement strand
CACCCTAATATTACATTAAGGTAAGAAATTTATGATCAAACGGATGGAAAAAAACACGGATCGCTGCTCTAAACTTTTCAAGACCTCACGTCATCCGCACAAATCATCTCTCGAGTCAAGAGACAGAGAAATTAAACCGTCAAACTTTTGGTTGAAAGATCGACAACTCAACTAGCTAATAGACCTCTTCTCAATTCTCAGATAGTGCGTGGTCTCATTTGCATGTACAAATCAGCTGTCATTTTACACTGTACTCATAAATCAATTTCCTCATAATCTTAGATTCATTGTTACACGACTACCTATAGGCTCAGCACAAGATTGCATGGTACGACATTCTATCATATATTCATATTTATCACCCTGCTAGTGTACACGAAAAAAAAAATAGTTGAAATATTAAAACGAAAAAATCGGATAATCAGAGTATTATAACAAATATTTAAACTGAATAACGGAAAATTAGAGTTCATAAGATACTAGCTTATTACAGTGATATTATACACGGTACTATAGGAAAATCGGATACGACACGCCATACCATTGAAGAGAAACTCGATTTCGCAACGATAAATACGTATCTATAGGATTAAGATAATGCAAGGGTGTTGCATTATAAAGTTACAAGGTTGTTTAAAGACATATTTGCAAGAAACTATGCTTAAACACACACACGCACAATAGAACTTCAACATTTTCTACCTAGAGGCTTGCCACAAAGACAAGTATTGAACGCAAACGAGGAAGCTTCAAGATGATCAAACGGGGACCCGGCTGGAATGGGCCCACACAGTTGGTTATGGCTCAAGTCCAAGTGCCCAATAAATGAGGCCGAAGAAATGGACTTGGGTATCGGCCCATTAAACCGATTGTAAGACAAGTCCAAGGCCGTAAAATACGATCTCGGCCCAAACGCGTCGGGTAACCGGCCTTCAAGAGCATTTCTACTCAAGTTCAATATACTCACACCCGAATTAAGTAGACTCTTCGGTAACTGACCCGAAATCATGTTACCATCCAGATTCAAACTCGACAAAACGGGCATTTTGTCGAAAATATCCGGGATTTGACCCGATAGCTTATTCAAAGAAAGATCCAAATCCGATAGTCGGTAAAGGTTGGATATGGATGCAGGAAGAGGCCCACTAAGTTGGTTACCACTTAGCAAGGCCCGGCTCAACATCTTGAGCCGGCCCATTTCACTCGGTAACCCACCCGAGAGCTTATTATTCCTAAGGTCCAAGTGCATTAACCGGCCCAAACCAGCTAAAGACCGAGGAATTGGACCGGTTAGACTATTTTCGGCTAAATTAATAACCGTGAGCTCTTTCAACCGGCCAATCTGACTCGGGATTTTACCGGTGATCTTGTTCCCAATAACGTCAAGATGACGGAGGAGAACGAGCGAGGTGATGCATTCCGGGATAATTCCCGAAATACCCTTCCAATCGGCAATGGTTAAGGCGCTCAGCCGGTCTAGCTTACATATAGCCGGGGATATTGAACCGGTCATATACCCGGACCGGTGAGCCCGCTGAAAAATCGGGTCTTCCGACTCGCCACGAAGCGTAATTTCAGCGACCCGCTGTGAGTTCTCACAAGTCACCCCGTACCAACCACGGCAACAATCGGTTCCGGTCCATGACTTAAAAATACCCAAATGCGGTTCATTTAGGGCAGCCTTAATGGACAATAATGCTGCCCGGTCCGATGGCGGGCAAGCATTAACGACCGTTATAACGGTCACTACTAAGATCACTAAAAACCAAAACCCACTTCTCATACTAAATAAAGTGTTTACGTACTTATATTCCTTACTAAATAAAGTGTGATTTCTTAACTATGAAAATGATAGTGTAATTTATTGTGAGCTGAGAAAGGGAAGAGTTGGAATTGATAGAGAATAGTTATTCAACGGAGAGGCTTGTATATATATACTGAATCGCGAGCAATAGTAAAAGACGATATTACCCCTCGGGAACGCTAGAGGGTATCAAGGTAAATGAGGAAGAGATAAGAATAAAGGTAAAAAAGTATGATATAGCAGTACATAGTATTGAATGGAGGAGAGAGAATGAGTGAAGTAGTGAGAGTGTGGAAGAAGTGACCAAGAAGGTGGCGAGGCCAGAGCCCCATGTGGGGGTTGTTTAATGTTAGGTCCAGAGACTCAGAGTTTGGGTCCTTGTGTCTTGCACTGCTAGGGATGCTTCCCTTAATTTCTGTGGCTCTTCATAAAAAATAAAGTTACTCCTTGCATTAGCCTGGGAAAAGAATTAAGAAAGCAGTTCGGACTCAAAACTAGAAAATTTCATAATAATATACTCGAGGTAAGCTGACTTGGATATAAAATATGCAGCAACTCGAGTTTGACTTGACTAACACCAACAACGAATCCTTGTCCCAAAAGAATTTGAAACCGACTAACATGATCATTTTGGATAGAGAGGAGTATGTCATAAGGGACGGTAATTGTGATTCAAATCGAGGCAAATAATGAAATAAGTTCGAGTCTGAACTTAACAGTGAAAATCCTGGGGAAGTACTAGATTGAGGAAAAACATAAAATCTATGAGGTACACAGACACACAGTAAATAGAGGCACTATCAATGAACATCATGCAAATCATGTTTGTATCACATGACAGACCCTACATTTGGGAAGCAAAAGATGGAATTCAAGCAGTCATAAAGAGGAATGTATGATTGAAGATTCGTGTGATTTTATCAAAAGCAAAAAATGCACATAATTGGACCATGATATCATGTTGCTATAAGGTGAAATGTCTAAGTCTTAATGCCTCCTTTGGGGGTGTACACCAATGTGGTAACTGTATCTTGCTTTATTTTTGCTAGACCCTTGAAAGTTTTCCCTTGTGTTCTTGTCATTCATTGAAAGAGACCAAGTTCAAACTACTCTAAGAGGAAAGAAAATAGATATATAATTGGCTGTAATGTAAACGACACGAAATCTATGGCATTCAGCCAACTTGATCCAAGTGAAGACAAGAAAGTTTGTCTATCCATATAATTTAGATGTTAGGTAAATAAATGGACAATTAGAGTTACGAAACAGATCTCGTTTTGCACAAAACTTAAGGTGTCTTGCTAATGTTCAGTTAGAAAACGCGTCTTAAGATCACGTATCATAATAGCATGACGGCCTTACACAGATCTAACTTCTCGGGTAGATGTGATTTTGAAATGGCAGTGAGAGCAGAATTCATCTGACCTCTTACTGGTAGACTGGTAGGACTTTGATTACCAATATGGAGAAGGGTATGGGAGAAGGAAAACAGGATAACTGAAGGGCAACAGTGCAACACATCCCTCGTGCAGTCGAACCCTTCCACATATAACCTACCCTAGATTGGTACCTAAGTATCATATACATTTGACTCAAAATGTGATGCTGAGACATACTAAGGCACATCATTAATGTTAAGCTAATCAAACTAGTTTACGGCCAACCCACATGGAGGAAAATGTTAATTGTTTCAAAGATGTATAATTCACATGTAATTAGCATAAATCATTCCATGAAACTTGGGGAGCAGAGCAATTATGTTGCCGAATACGCCTTGATCAAGATAATTAATTATGTTTTTAGTAGTGTGAAACAGGCTTGGGACACAGAATTAAAGGAGGGTAAGCAATGCCAGAATTATAGATTTGTTAGACTGGCATATGTGTCAGTTATCCTAAGATTTTGTGCAAGATCCAACATTATCAGGCTGATCAGGCTTTATGAAGATGTTGAGAAAATTCAGGGGCAATATTTTATGGATTGCTCCATTACTGAAGAAACATTCGGAGGAAAAGGCGACTATAATTGAGATTCTGTTAAAAATAAGTGTGTAGGATAAGGAAACAACCTGAAAGGGGGAAGCAGCAGTATACAATAAGCTTTGATATTGGCTTTAATTATCAGGTAATAAAAATGAAAAGTAACGCCAACCCTAGAATCGACTCATATAAATTCCGACATTGATCTCTTCAAATCCTTAAATTGCATTGGAATATAAGTTGAGGGTTACATGCTAATGTTAGAAAGACATCTTCAATACCAAAAAACCAAACAAATAGATCAGGAAGAGCACATAACTAACCGGAATGTACGTCTAAATCGTCCTCAAGGCTCTGGACCGAGCTGCAAGTCTGCAAAGTGTAAGAGATGTATGTCGATCAGGATGCATAAGCTCACTAGCATAGATGGGATCAGTGCATCTCGTCCAAGTTTCTTGTAATCGAAGTTACGGTAAAAGTAAAAACGAGGTATAGTGAGGGCAGCTCAGTGTTTTTTTCAGTTCTACTCAAGACATGAGACGGTGAATTCTCAATGCTCCTCTCACAGAAATGAGGGTAAATTCAGTTCGATATCTAACAGTCTAACACCATATTCCTTTGAAATTCCGCGGTGTTTTGGGCCTTCAGTGAAAACAAAATCATTCACACCTGTTGTTGCCATGTGAAGCATTCATCAGTCTTAGGCCCAGTATATCATATGGGCCAAAAAAAACCACCAGACCAGCAGCCAGGCACTCAGGCCTATGAAAATAGATCAGTAACCAAGAAATCCAGGTACTACTGTATGAGTCTATGCCCATTCGTCATCATTTTATCACAATCATCAGTGACCAAACACCCACGTATGGTTAAACATGCGTATTATAGACACATCATGATCATATGAGGCCATCTTTGCATACAGGGATCCAAGTAAATTTTTTTTTTTTTTTGAATACAATCCAAGTAAATTTTTGAAGCTTATGTAAAGCATATTGACTCGAACAAAATTTCAAGATAGATAAGACTTGTCTGAGATGATTGTCACTCTCCTTTTGTTCTGTTTAGAACAGAATAACACAACTTTCAGGTCTAAACATGTAAGAAAGATCAGATCATCTAATGCAAAAACTACGGCAGAAACTGATACAGTGTAAAACTCCGGCAGTCAAGCCGTAGAAGCAACAGTGAAGTCATGGGTCAAATCTAACGCTTTACATATGACAGTTTCCGTCTTTCACCCGATGTAAAAACATTTTTGGGACTCGGGTTTGATTGTGTGCTTGTGACGCTAGTCTTAAGAAGTCGTAAAAAATTTCCGTTTATGCATTCCATCTACTCTTTGTAACTCTGTTGATTCTATTTTCCTGAACAAAAGTTCTCTTAAAAAGTCTACTATAATTGAATAAAGACCATCATTCTAAAGGTATAAAGAGCAAATTCTAAGAAAAGAAAAGAAGGGAAGCCTTACCTACCACTCTACTCTACCAGGGAAAAGGGTTGCAAAAGTAGAAGTTATCCACACTTTTGCTTTGAAGCATCATAATCAAATTAGATTGAATTCAAAACAAAACAAAAAAGACCACAAAATCAATGAACATAAAACGAACCGCTCTAATTAAAAGAGACAGGTAGATCAAAAGAGAGATCTGGTTGAGAAGAAAGGGGTGGGACTTGCACAGTGAAGTGGATCCAAATTTCCAATATAGTCACGTATCAATTATATGAAGAGACACTCACAATCTCACATGTACTCCTACTACACATGCACGAAGATTATAAAAGAACCAGGACTATATTATTGACTTTTTTGCTTAAATAAATAAAAAAATTATCGACTTGAGAATTTTTATAATCCATTATTTGCAAAAAATAATGGATCATTTTCAATGAAATTCGCACATTTTAATAACGTGGTTTCACAAGTTTCAACTTCTTTATTAACTACATATACGACAGTTTCCATGATTCATCGACCGATCCCAAATCATTTTGGGACTAAAACATTATTGCAGTTGTAATATGGATTATGGAGTATACTCCGTATTTATACTACTGTAGGACAAATCAAATGAAATAGTGATCACGAATCTTTGGCATGAGGAGTACTCCTACACAACTTTGACCAAGGGAAACAGTTTCAAAAACATTGAAATATGAATTCATAAAGAACTCGGCAAAGACTTTACTGAGCTACTCATACAGAACTACTACAGCTACATGATATAAGGAGGACCTTTAAATAAGTTGATTTATGGGATTTTGTCCTTAAACTCAATCAGCAGGACGAGATCCTAAAGTTGTCAACGAGTATCTTCATTACACGTGTTAGTGACTTGATTTAGAATAAAGGCTCCCAAATCCGTCCAAATATTCCTGACTAATATAAAAGTGGTGCTTTCTTTTTATTACTCCTATGATACATATATATATTCTGCCTTTCTGGCATTGAATAGTGCAGCTGGAGTCTGGAACCCACTATGACATCGCTATTTTAGTGTTTTTTTTTTTTTTTTTGACAAAGCTATTTTAGTGTATTGTAAATGGCATATTCGCATATGTGCAGAAATTGGCAAATAGAATCACCTGAGAAGACATACATAACCAGAAGAGGACTATCTACTTGTGTTTAGCACTATTAGTCCATTAGGCAACACGTTCAGGTTTGTGTAGAGTATATGCAGAGTTGAGCAAAAACGGAATTGTATCATATACGCAACTGAGCACAGAAACATATCGATGCAAGTCGAACAAAGTAGTAATAGTTTTTCCATTTTGTGATGAGGGTTAATTTAACACAAAGGAAAAGTTGCGTAGGTCTGATCCCCTAGTTTACTTGGACCAGAAGCCTCGTCGTAGGCATGGGGTGTAGGTGACACACAATATAAACAAAAGCAAGAAATGAGCTTACCCGTTTCACTAGAATGAAACAATGTCCAATCGTAGTGCAGTCCTTCCTTTGGATGAATCCTCATGCCAATCTTGATAGAGGGTTCAGAGAGTCCTGGTGAACGTCATCAGACAGTGATTCAGTATTCCTAGACAGAATAAGTGCGAATAATCTGGTGGAAAATGACCTCGAACAGATTATGACAAATACAACCACCAGAGAAAAAATTAAGATAATCACAACAACATAATGTCATAATCATCTGAATTAGTAATGTTTTCCCTAGGCAATCTGAAAGATAACACTTCCATCTGTACAGCTTAATCACCGTAAGTTAGTGGTCAATCCCGTACTTAATAAACTAACACCAAGTTCAATGACCATTACCGATTGATTTGTCGCTTACTTACTTATATATGCGATTAATTAATATAACAATGACCACGCCATTACACCAATAAGAGTAACTGATTATGACCTCAAAAACTAAGAGTAACTGATTATATTATAGTAATGCTAGCTTGATTGATTAACCAGGAAAATGTATCTTAATCATAAACAAAAGGAATAAGGAACTACGAAAATTGATGGTACGACCGGCATTGACAATGGAAGAACAGGATAATGAGGGGTGTGTGATATGAATAAACACTCCCCCAAATTGTTTCCTGATTTACCGAAAAATATTAGCATCTCACTTATAAATGGTAAAATGAATAAAGAAAAGAACTTAAAGGGCAAGTATGAGACTTCAGATACAAGTCTTAAAGATTCCTTATATATGTCCCCGGAGCACACTCAAAGGGCTTTTATATCATTTAAAACCTATATAAATAGCAAATGTTGGGTGTGGAAAAGGTATCCCATCTTTCGAAGCACCAAAAAAATTGCAGTAGATGGAGAGAATGGCATTAGATTCCTCAAGGTACCACATAGCATACTAAAATTATATATACATTTTATTTTCTTTGATAGGTTAAATACTAATATGTACAATCATACAGAAGAGACTCGACTAGTTCAGGCTATCCAATTCATCTTAGTGGTAAGAATCCGATTCTCATTGCCTACAAGATGAAGGATCTTCTCGTTATCTTCTCCTTCGTTTATAGACAATCACTTACGAAAATTAGCTCATTATCACTATATACTATATAAGTCAACTATACAGAGTCATACCAACAACCCTCGTCAATTCCTCGATGATAGTTCTAGGGTTACGTAAGACACACAAAAATCGCCTAACAATAAACCAAATCTTGACAGATAAACCCTCTCCTCTAAACAAACTTATCTATAACAAAGAATGGTATAATTAGGAGATGGAGGGAGAGGTACAAAGGTGCACCTACTAAAGTTCCATGGTTTTTGCACCTATGACAAGAGAACAAGACTTATTTCCAACAAAGTAGGATATTAATAAAAAAAAATCACAAACTTGTCCTGGATTAAGTTGAATAGTAGAGTAACAAAAGCTGCGAAGTTATGAGAAGCCGAAATTCGACATCAGAAGTTATTACTATAAAAGGTTTATTCAGCATGTCATTATTAATGATGAGTCACCTCCTCATCCTATTTTGCCCACCCAATAAAGTCAAATTTTAGAAACCTATCACTAATCAACGCGAGGGCATAACTTACCCTTAAAGCAATATCTAAACTAATTATATATAACAGCTATGAGATTATGACTGTGGTCCAACAGAGGATAAAACAGTCATTTCAAAGGTCCTGAAACCAAAGAGTACAGTTCGATCACTTCTCATATAAACATAAGAACAATCAACTCCTAAACAAAATGTATCCCCAGGCAAACACATGGCCAGTCATTAAAGCTTAAGATAACACTAGTTCCTACAGCGTTGTGATTGCGATCCCGTTCTACTAGTGACGTCAAGATGAGGGGAGGGCTAGCAACACTCTCACTTACAATAGTAAATTTAAATGATATTATGCAACAAGTTCCGTAAAAAGTCGTGAAAGACGAGGAAAAAATCGCATAAACTTGTGTGCAATCTAACTGCACCCCTGAATGGAGTTATATTAAGCTAGGGGCTAACTTATAAAGACCAGTTTACATTCAGTATTCTAAACAAATTTGGATTTCACCTAGGAGAAATATTCAGTTTACAATGGGATGATTCAAACCAGGGGGAGAAAAGGACAGTAAGATTACTTTAAAAGATGGGGCTGTGAAATTGAAATGTGGCTCTTATATTTCATATGCTTGCATCACATTGACGCAACCAAGAAGTCAACATTTCTCATACAACCAAAAGATAACAATCAATCAATGATGGCAGAGACGTTCAGGGGTGTTTTGGTCAGTCGACTAAAAAGGAAAGGTGTTACAAAATCCAAAAGTAGGTACTATATTTTATGACTTCTGTTAGTTCTGACTGGCTAAATAATCAGGAAACATTTACAAATTTAGTAATTAAACTTTTATTCTCTCTCTTGATCATTAACCAGCATCTTGGTTACCTCCCATCATCACCAGCAGAGCTGAAGAGAGAGAGTAGCAGAATCTGAGGAAACAGAATTTGCTGCTGAGAGAGAGGAGTTAAGAGTTTTATTCTTTAGTTATTGGGTTGCTTTTCTGTTCACATGTAAATTCTGTTGCCCAAGTAGTGTATATTTTCTTTTGTTTCAGCCACAAATCTATAGGACAGAAATAGATATGAGCATATAACTGTGCTCAACTAATACAAAATCCTTCCTCTATTGTCCTCTGTTTTCCCCTGTTTTTCTAGGGTAGTAACATAGAGAGGGAGAGAGACAAAGAGATGGATTCAGATTTTCAGCAGCAGCAATACCAACATCATTTTCAGGAGCCACAAAAACAATTTCACCATCAGAAGCAACAGCTGAACACTCTGACGAGGTTCCGGTCTGCGCCGAGTTCATACTTTGCAAGTTTCCTTGATGCGGCTGATACTATTACAGCTACTACTGCATCTACAGCTAGTTATGGTGGTGATCTCTCAAATAATAAAAGGGATTTCTCCACCGCTAGACCCTTGAGTCCAGAAACTGAAAACATCTTTGCAAGGTTCATGTCTAGCATGGGAGATGGAAAAGATGGAAACAACTCCACCTCCCAAAAATTGAGTGAAATACCCGAAAACTCTCAGATTCAGCCGGAATTTATGGTTAGGGTGAAGCAAGAGACTGATACGCTGCCTCAACCACGACAACACCACCAACAGCAGCATGGTAGTTACAATACTACCTCTCCTATGATGTATCAGAGTGCATCGAAACCGCCTTTGGCGCATCATCACAGTTCATCTTCAGCTGTGAGTTCAATAGGGATGAATCCTAAACCACAGATGAGGATTGGTGTAGGTGGAAGTAATAGCAATAATAGCTCCAGTCTCACTAGGCATAGCAGCTCCCCAGCTGGATTCTTCGACAACCTAAATATTGATGGTATCCTCCTTTTTCTTATTACTTATGCCAGAATGACAGCATTCTGACCATAGTTAGTCCAGATTTAAGAAAAGAGAGATAACTTCCTAGGGTCTTGTTCTTTCTATTTGTTTTTTGGTTTTAAGTTTTTCAATTTGAAATTTCAAGGGTGCTAGAATATGGCAGGTTATGGGGTTCTAAAAGGAATGGGTACCTATGGCAGCAGTAACACCAGTAATGATCAGATGAATTACTCGTCAGGACAACCATTAACAACTTCAGGGCTCGTGAGGCAAACCTCCGGAGTTGATCAGAAAATCATGAGAATGAATAGCCTTGAAGAAACAAAATTCAGCCACAATCAGAACAATGATAGCAACTACAACACTGAACTCCCCATGAATTCATGGGATGAGTCGATCTTGTCCGACCCATTCTCCGGCTTAGATGGAAGAGATGAAGATAGGAAGCTATTCTCTGACCCAAATTCATCGGACAATCAGGTCTATGATTATTTCTTATATAAATCCTTACTAATAGAGATCAAAATTGTTTTGCTAAAGATTCTGATTATGAATAGACCGGAGAGAGTAGAAGTCGCTTAGCTCATCACCTCAGTCTACCCAACCCATCAACTGAACTCTCAGCTATGGAGAGATTACTGAATCTCCAAGATGCTGTGCCTCTTAGAATTAGGGCTAAGAGAGGATGTGCTACTCACCCACGAAGCATTGCAGAGAGGGTAAGATTTCGACTCTGCTCCCAAAATTTAATCCATAGACTTTCCTCAAATCTTTCTTGGTTACAGTATTAGAGAAAAATGTGACTATCCAGCATCACTTACAATGTTTATGCTACTACTCATTCCAGGTAAGAAGAACCAAGATTAGTGAAAGGATGAGGAAACTTCAAGACCTAGTTCCGAACATGGACAAGGTTAATCCTATGTTTCCAAAGATAATCCGACGATCTCCTCTTTATGGAGGGGTGTTATGTCCTTGAGTATTTGGTACAAAAAATTTACACCCTTTCTTTCATTACAGCAAACAAACACTGCAGATATGCTAGATTTGGCTGTGGACTATATCAAGGATCTTCAGAAGCAAGTAAAGGTATGTCTTACAATCTTTCAAGTAATTATTACTAGTACATTTTGTTAAAGATTGCTTTATTTAGCAAAATTGATGTGTTAGACAGGTAAAAATGGCAAACTTTGTTACTGCCGAATATAAACGCTACAAATAGCAGACTTATTTCATAATTTCATGGTCCCCCCTCCCACCACCTTTCTATCCACATTGTCATCTTTCCACAAAGATTACTTCACAAGATCCTCCTTTACCCTAAAAAGCATTCTTTTTAATGCCCTTAAAAAAGACAGTACCTTTAAAAAGTTCAGCAAGAATGCGTTCTCAATTCATTTCATCACATCTCATTTCATGTTCATGATTTCATTCCCAGACATTGCATAGTAATCGGGCAAAGTGTACCTGTCCAAGATAATTGAAGCCGGCCCACATTACGAAAAAGATCGCTCCGGTAGCAGCGGTGATGTGGAACGACTACCGAAGGCCATGGTTCTCTATTCTCCTACATATCTCTCTGAAATAGAAGATGTGATAAGCAGTTAGAGAGAGTACTTTTGTTTTACATAAATCATGATCACTTGATCTGCATCTCAGTAAAAAGTAGAACTATAGTCTATAGTCTCCCAGTGTAAGATCTAGATCCATTTGATGCCAGTAAAAAAGCAAGATGTATAGACAGTCACAGCCATCCACGTGTATGTATATCAGTAATCATTTTGAGTAGCATTTAGGTGAGGAGCACAACCAAGTTGATACGATATTACTATTCCGAGATTGTGGGGGAGAGATTCCCAACATATGATTGCTGGACTTTGTCTTGTAGTGGCATGGAAATAGGGGGTCAGGCATCCAATGTTTGCTTTCAATATTACCCTAGTATTTTATTTTTTGTCAGCTGTTGTTTGTTGATATGATCAGATGATGAATTGAAAGTTCAAAGATAACATACATTACATTAAGATACATTAAGACACATTAAGACGACTCTTAATTAAAATATCATATTACCGATGATAGGGATACAGACGTCATTCATGTAGTGGTTTTTACGCTCGCACGCTCTATCATTATAGGGGAGTACAATTTAGTTTTACCATAACATAATGGAGTGTAAAAATCAAAATGAAGAATGTAAATCTCAATCAGTTATTTCAAAGGAGCAAACAATTATGTAATAAATCCTAATCCTAGTTCTAAAGTTCCGCAAATGAACAAGAAATAAGAGAAGAATGGCAATTCACACAAATACTGATAGGCCATAGTACCATAGTATACAGATTACTTATCTCACAGAAACTGAGAAACATTCTAACTTACTAAGAGGCTTAGCCCATCACCAAACTACTACCTACTGTCCTATGAGTTATGCAAGGGGTCTTACAAACAAAACTTGAGGTTTCAACCAATAAGAGGGTACTAAGTTATTGATTACCTAAAAAATGGGGTAGTCTGAAAGGTTTTCGGTTACCCTACCTCCTTTGGCTCCTCAGGGCTAGTCCCTTGACCCGTCGAGCATACTTATTATTCACTACCACAAATTCAGGGCTTTGCAAGGGAGAAAATATGATCTTAAAGCAAATACAAGAGTTAAACTTGAAGCAAAAACTTGCTTGACTTTTCAGCTCAAATATTGTGGGAGACTTAAGTGGGTGACATGTCAGTGATGCTCGCCTTTCAATTCTAATAAATGATGGAAGTGCGACCTTTCCATGCCCATTAATGAAAAATGCTTCCCGGTTATAGTAAAAAGGCAATAGCTTTCCCTTATTGCACCAGTATAGAGAGGGACACATAATTGATAATACAGTACTAAATTGTTTGTTTGGTGCACTGTACCTACACCAGCTGTAGCCTGTAACCTACAGCCCTACAGCGACTTTTCAATACTAATAAATCTTATAGCAGAAGTAACTTTCCACTGTGGGGACCATACATATTTCAGTACCTGAAATTTGTGTATCTGCCAAAAAAAGGAGAGGACAATGTTGTAGGCCGCGTTCACACTTCACAAAATTCATGGATTACTGGAGAACTTATCGGCAAATTCAGTAAACCTGCAATTTTGAGCCAGAAGAGGCAGTATCAGAACTCCATAGCCACAACAATCAACAACCCGGACATTGTGCATTTCATGATATCTAATCTTCAAAACTAGATATGACGCATGATATATAATATTGACACAGCAACGAATTGGCACTTTGAATGTTAAATCAGGAACCATCCAAATTTGGGTAGTGCATATATTAGCCCATGCTCACTGTCGGTATCTCTATAATATAAGGACTCATAAATTCATAATTCATAAACCAATAACGAGAAGATACAAGTATAGTATAGTTGTACTCTATCAGACGTTAGGTACACCCCTCCGTACGTAAAGATTTCACAGTGTTGTATCGGTGTGGTGCCTACGAGATGAGTGGTTAAGACTGACTTGAGAACGTTAGGAGAAAGTGTAGCCAGGTAATCCCGTTGCTAGATTGTATCAAGGAAGAGAGATGACATGCTCATACTCACGTTAACAAAACAGCAATATTTGGCAGAAATCTATTTACAACATAATTTACACAATTTTCGTCTCCCATTGACAAGTCTTACACAGCCTGTATGCATCAAGAACATGTTCAGCATAATTGCGTCTCACCATCTTGACCCTGACTCTTGAGGACATTTATTTCTAAATCTAGCATAAATATTATCTTCATTATCCAATACGTAGAAGTTTGGATGGCCTCTATCATGATTTAAAGACATGTGATGGATTGTCCTAAGTATATAATCACTTTTAGTTTTAGCACCTATGACAAGATTCTACAATGCTGGTACCAGTAGCAGACAAATTCCTTCTAATGTTCCTATTAGGCTATTAGCTAAAATAAGGAATTTGGGGAAAATGATCTTTATCTTCGCAGCAGATCAAGTACCCCGACCATTGCATTTCAAGGGCTAGGATAGGTATCAACATACACTCTATGTATCACGTAGCATACCATTCAAAATGATAAACACAACATCATAAATTGCAAATGGCAGTGAAGATGAAGTAACAATTAGTAATCATCAATATACTCATTGAAATAAAAAGTAACAGCAAAGAAATACAATACAGATTTCGTACTGCCATGCAAGTTTAAGTACTACCTGTACTTACCAATTACCACTACTAAGTACTAACGAATACAGTGTTCACTCTTCATACATCTTGGTTAGTCTGAGGTTGAACTATTGCACCTGAAAATAAAAGCGACATACAAAAGTGTGATAAGCCAGAATATGTTTAGCCTATGCCTATAATGCCCCAATTTCACAATCAGAGTGGTAAGAAAGTCGAGTACCAATTTAAAGAAAAGGTGCAGCCATCGAGTTGTGAAACAAACGAAAGCACCAAAATAGATGAAAGTACAATCTCATGCACTTCAGCTTAAGTGATGTGGGATAATTCAGAATCTGACCTAATACAAATCGGAAAGGAAAAACAACGTAAAGCCATTATCTGTTGTCTTTGGAGAAATGCTGCCATTGGCAATTAAGACCTAGCCATTAGCACGGAGTCGAACCAAGTAAAAAGAGAAACATACACGTCATTGAATCATATTCTAAGCGGCAAGAACAGGGCATTCTATGTTATATGAGTACTAGCAAAAGTAGATAATGCATATACTAGTACAGACCAATTGGTGGCGGTATCATGTCCTGGATAGCACACATTACTCATTGACATTCCTATAGTTTTCATGAGGTATACCAATGTAAATGGCTACAGTAACTACTTATGATCTCTAGTCATGGTTTGATATGATTTCAACAACTGAAATACGGAAAACTTTTATAGCCAGGCTAATCTTGGTAATACAAAATCAGAATCATGTAGACAATGTCACAAATAATATTTATTTGCATGTAGTTCTCAAGTACTTCATTGATATTGGGTTTTGAAAAAAAAAAAAAAAAAAAAGAGAGAGAAATAATAAACTAGCAAAAAAACAAATATAACAAATAGAGGAATTCTATACCTAGGCAGGCCGTGATAATGGATCACTGAATCAGGGGACCAAAGAAGTGCAACATGGTCCATTGCTCTCATTCATAGGTAGAAAACTTACGAACTCCACTCGCGGCAGTCAATAATATGAATATATTCTTTGATACTTCTGTAAAAACATCCACACATGATCAAAGTATGCTTTTTGCAAGCAAAATAAATCAAGACAAAGCAACAAATTTTTTCAACAAGCTCAATGAGTGAAAGTCAGTTTCAATGGCTCCTATGAAAGATCACCATGTTACTGAATATTTTAATCAAGTTTACAGATCAAAGAACCATTGATGACACAAGTACCACTATGGAAGAGAAACCATATATGCTATAGATGTCAATTAAAAAGGACCACTTAGCCCTCGTGCCTTGTAAACTTGTTTGGCAAAAAATGGAGCAGAAAGGAGCATGGGAATAAATAAGTAATCAATTATGTGTTGTATGCTCAAAATAGTACACCTCAGAACAACATCGTTACAGATAACAAATCAATCCTGGCATAATCAAGGCAATACAGGTACTGGTGTACTTAGAAAAATGTTCATAAAATCTGAAACTACTCCTTTTTAGTCGAAAAAAAGTAGCAAATCAGGCTGCAACATCTCATCAGGTTCTAAATAGACATGACATATGTACTTGTAAATAAACTGTGTGATTTAAACCTTTGAGAATGCGATAGACAGAACGTTCAACTATTCCCGATAAAAAGGTTTGTAAAAACAATGAGCATTTTGCGACATACTAGACATAGAAACAGCAACCACAACCACAACCACCAAGCCTTATTCCCAAAATGATTTGGGGTCGGCTAACATGAATCGTCATCTAGTAACCGTCTTGTGTAACAGCAACTCATCTAAGTCTGATCTACTAAGGTCCAAGAGCAACGTATGTCATATAAAACTATACATATCATGATGAACAAGCTCACACACTACACATATCATGTTGCAGACAGGCATACACAATCGTGATTTTATACTTTTCAGACAGCATCAGACAAACAAATGCACATATATATATGCATCAACAAGTATACTTATGTCACACCATTTCACCACAAACATATGGCTCTCAAATTTTCAGTCATGATTTGAAATATGCCTCATCCATAACATAGTATCTATGAAATTCGCAGCAGGTATGGACCGATTAGACAGTAAAACACGAGTAACAAGCTCTTTCACTGTCTTTCCTTAACAGTTGGCACGCCAATACAACTGAAATCGCGCCCATACACTACACATATCATGTTACAGAATCGTCACTGTAAGTCATCATCAGACAGACAAACAGATGAATATCGCAAAGCACTAATGCATCAATAAGTCTACATTATATCACCACAAATATACGGCTCTCAAAGTCTCAATCATGATTAGACAGTAGGTATGGACCGATTAGACAGTAAAACACGAGGAACAGGCTCTATCACCGCCTTTCCTAGTTTCCTTAGCAGTTGGCACGCCAATACAACTACACTATAAACAAAATGCCAGAAAAACCGAAATCACGGTCATGGAGCACGAAACACCGAAAAATTCCGTACGTTTAATCAGTGCTATTTCAACCTTCTAATATCATACTCCTTGCCTTTATATCCAACATAAACATCGGTATTTCGCTTTCTATCGTGTTTTCGATCAAATTAGGGCAATTATACGCACAATCGTATGTCAAATATCAAAATTTCGGCAGTAAATTAAACTGACGAGAATTATAATTAAATTTATAGCACAGACGAAAAACATATCAATCAATCGAATCACATTAACATGCGATATGAATTATGGCTATAATCATACAAAAATTACAGAAAAAAACAAGAGTAATTAAACTCAATTACATATAAATCTCAGTTTAATTAAGCGAAATGAGGGGATAATTGAGAGAAAGTTTGCGATTACAAACCCTAATTTGATCAATTGCGGTTGAATTGAGTCCATTTTCCGCCGATGAACCTTCTCGCAACTTCGTCATGATGATCTAACCCTAATTTGAGGAGAATGTAGCGTGAAATTGACTGAAATTTAAACCTTTGAAGTGATGTGAGTTTATTTTGGTGAAGGAAGAGAGAGAGAAAAAGAGGAGTGAAGCTGACGCATCAAGTTCAAGATACCTTTGCCACACTAGGGCGGGAAAGTAGAGTGGTATTGTGAAAATTGAGCGGCTCGTTCTGGGAATTTCGGACTTTTCAAGTATTTATGCAGCGGGTCAAGTAAGCCCCAGTTTTATAAGAGGCTTATAAGTCATAAGCCACCCCGTCCGAGCCCACGTACGATTTGAGCGCAGCCAGGGTTTGTACCCCTGGCGGAAAATCGTCTACAAGGATTAACTCGGACTCGTCCCTGCGAGCCATTCTAGCTACGAAATGGGCTCGAGCGTTGCCATTTTGTTTTACATGAGAGCATAAACATGAGTCTAGGCTATTAATGAGCCTGCATATAGTATGATTAGTATCATCTAGCACCAAGTCTTTCGGGCTTCTACCTACTTTCGGCTTTTGCAAAGCCGGATCAGAGTTTTGACCATTCTTTAAACTAGTCAAATGCGCTCATACAGTTACTATGGATAGTATTGGCATATCCTTGTTATAAACGAGGGTTGGTTCCTCTATTAGGGAGATTCTCAACTTAGTTTGGCACAAATCGCCTATTGGGATCAACGTACGATTTTTGGCAGTAATACTTCGCTATAACCTATTATAATACCCTTATAAAATTCAACCAACAATTTGAGCAGTTTTTATCTCGTGACCATTTTTTTTACCAAAACTCGTGGGTTATGTATTTTGATTTTGCCAAAATGTGACCATAATTTTTCCAAATGTTCTCCAAACTCTGCATTGGGTAGCCTTTGAATAACCTTGTTGTATATGAGGTTTAGTTCCCTTATCGAGAAAGTTCTTTAAGACATTTCACCACAAGCTACATAAGCCACCTGTTGATACTTGACGCTAACGTGTAGTTTTTGGCAATTTCGTGATTTGCCCTAAGTTTTTTTTTTTTTTTGTTTGTTTGTATGTTCGAGTGTTTGCAAAGACACGTAATATGACCCCATAGAGCCATCCACAAAAATCGAGTCATTTTTTTAGAGACAATTTTGGGGTAATAACCGTGAATTACATACTTTGGTTTTGACCATTTTTTTTAAAAAACAATCAATGTTCTCGAAACTTTACCAAGTACAACATAAAGTGCATTCGTGAATATGAAGATCTTGTTTCCCTCTTAGGCAACTGTCACCCAGTTGAGCTATCGTGTGATTTTCAGACGATTACTCAAATATAACATAAATTTTAACTCAGGAGAATATCACTCAATTAAGATAGGAAATCAAGTCTTATCATGTGTTCTATGGGCACACGTTAGAAAAATCATTTTAATAAAACCCGTAAATTCAATGTTTTCCCTGTAGAAAAACCGTAAACAACAAAATGAAACACTTTTTGAATATTTTCGATGATGAAAACTTGAAAAGCACTCGTAAACAATACACAACCCATAACGAAAGAACAACGGCTAGGGAAGGAGAAGAGAAAAAGGCCCAACCAATCCCCCCGATTCACAACGTACACTTCCCCCATTTTTCAAAAAGACCAACTTTCCCTCTCAAATCAATAAACTTCCCAAAAAAAAATACTCCAATCAAATTCCAACCCCCCTTCCCATTATTACAACAACACACACCCTCATTTTTTTTTCAATTAATTCAAATTAATTCAACTTCATTACATCCTTTAAACTCAATCCCACCATTTTTTTTCCAATCTTCTTCCTCACGATGGAAGACGAAAACTCCGACCAATCCCCGGGTTTTACGCCCTCACATTTGGTCACTCTCTCTCCAATCACATCATTCCCAATAAACCCCCGTCGGCTCTCGAGCCGATTCGCCAAGCCGACAAGCCCCGTTAGTAATAAGCCGTGTTCGGGTTTGTCTACGGCTTGGGTTTCCCTCCAAGGTCGGCTTGTTGGAGCAGAGGAAGCCACCTCCGCTCGAGCCGTTATTAAAGGTGGCTTCACCGAGAAGGAAGCAGTTGGTTGGGAGTTATTCACCCCAATTCACCGTGTTCTTATTGTCGCCGTCGTTGCTGTCGCCGCCGCTAAGTGTGAGAAGAACCGCCAGATTCGCCAGCTTCAGAATTGCGTCCAACTTAGGGTTCGTATAATTTATTTATTTTTTTAATTAAAATTTCCCCTAATTATTAATTATAATTTGATTAATTCGTTATTTCTGTTTAGTTAGTTGTGGGAGTGTAATTTTTGGGGGTTGATTTCGCTTTCAAGCAATGCTTTAATCTTTTTAGGGGTTTGTTTATGTTGATTAATTTTGTGGTGGGACTATTTGTTGCATAAATTATTCTGGTTAGAGTGAATTATAAATAACATTGGTATGGTATGGTCCGTAACCGTAAGGGTAAGATTGCGTACATATAGACCTGATGCGTTAGTGAATTATGCTTTATATTACTCGTGTTAGGTACTTGACACTTGGCCATGACCGTGACACTGAAATTCTTTTGTTTTAGGATATAAACACGAGAATGGTTTTTGATGAAAAAAGCCGAGTTTGACACATTGACATGTACACGTGTAGAGTGATAGATTATGTTGGCGAATTTATGAGCATGAATGTTATAGGATTAGAACTGGTTGTAGTGGCTTAGTTGTTACTTGAGTTCATTCTAATGTTTCATTCTCCAAAATGTTGGCCAATTTGAATGATGCTTTATATTACTCGTGTTATGTACTTGACACTTGTTCATGAGTTATGACCGTGACACTGGAATTCTTTTGTTTTAGGATAAAGACACAAAAAAGGTTTTAATAAAAAAAGGCCGAGTTTGACACATGGACACGCACCACTGTAAAGTCATATAGATTATGTCGGTGAATTTATTAGCATGAATATTCTAGGAGTGGTGTAGTGGCTTAGTTGTTATTCAGTTTCATTCTTCAAAATGTTGGCCAATTTGAATTACGCTTTATATTACTCGTGTTAGACACTTTTTGACACTTGGCCATGGTTGTGAGTCCGTGACACTGGAAATCTTTCGTTTTAGGTTAAAATTGTGAGAATGGTTTGAATAAAATAACCGAGTCTGACACATGGACACGGCACTGTAGAGTCATATAGATTATGTTGGCGAATTTATGAGCATGAATGTTATAGGATTAGAATTGGTGTAGTAGTGGTTTAGCTGTTATTCAGTTTCATATTAGTGTTTCATCCTCCAAAGTGCAGGATCAGATACTGATGAGCATGCAGCAAAAGCTAGATAACTTATGTGAGCAGATGAATGGTATAAAAGAGCAGTTTCGAGTCGAAGATGATTCCCTTCAACCCAAGATTGTGGAATCTACATCAAGAGAAGAGTCTTTTCCTTTCAATTCTGATTCCATATGCACTGATTGCTGGCTATGTGATCATCATCGAGTGCAGATAAATGATCTACCAGTAAGACATTTGATTCTTCTTTACGCTAGTACTATCATCTGCAACTATTCTGTTTTAATCGTCAAGGGCAATGCTAGAGATCATAAGTACATGTTCCAGTAGTAATATTCATTTGGACCGAAAAATGTTGTTAAGGGTGCAGGGCATGGATTAATGGATAGTAAAATTCACGTCACCGTTGCACATTATAAACGTAATATACAATATACTCGTGAAGTAACATTATTGCTTGACATTATCAGGGTAACTCACTTGTCAAACCAGCTGGTATGGATGAGATGTTCAGAAACAGATTGTCTGTGTCAAACGAAGCAGAACAAGAGGAACGTCGTATGTCTGATCTGTCTGATTGGGCGGCGTCTAGTGTCACTTCAGCTGCAGATATGCAGGTAATGCAATTAGCAATCCCAATGTTTTCGAGTTTAAGAGTGATGTACGATGTCATTCTTTGTTAGCAACTTCTCGGAGCTGTCATGTTGAATTTCGATTGAATTATGTGATTCTCAGCTGAACAACTTAGCTATAGAGCAAGATACTTACAATCTTAAGAGAGAATGTGAAGAAAAAGATGCTGCTATTAAGGAACTTTCTACCTTTATCCGCTCTAGAGATGCTGCCACCTCAAAGGTAAAACCCTTTTTTACCAGCCAGTTACCGTTTTTCACAGTGCTGTTTATAGCTCGGTAAGTTTACTAGATACTCATATTGTGATTACAGAGGATGGAAGACCTTGAAGACATTATTCGACGGAAGAATACTATTATTACGAAATTGAGGAAGGACATGATTGTTCTTGAACAGAAGGTAAGCTTGGAGTGCTTGAAATAGTTTATTTCACTTGTTTTCTAAGATTATATTAGCTTGTTTACCTCAGGTAATTTGTCAAGTTTACGTCACTTGGGTTAGATTTTGCCAATTTGCCCATCTTGGTTTTCAGAACGACTACTTTCAACAACAGTTTTCGACTTTTAGCCTATCTTCTCAGATTTCAGCTGTCATTTCATGTTCCGACTACTATTTCACCTAGTTTTACTAAACAGACGACATCAAGGAATTAGATTAACGAGGGAAAAATGGCATAAGTTTCGGAAATCAGATCAATGTACCAACATGTTTTCCTAATTACAGGTTGTGAGCCTCACAAGGATGAGGAGGCGGTCATTCCCTTGTCCTAGCATAGAGAAGAAGCAGCTGCCTACAATGACTGATAATCTCATTTACGACATGGATAGTCCAACCAGTCCGCTGTCATCTGATTCAGACTGCTCCTCCGAGAAGCAGAACATCTCTACTGTAAGAAACGTAGAAGTGAATTCAGTGAAAACCGCAGTAAAAAGCAGCTTTACGTGTGAGAATGTGACTAAGAGGCATCAGCAATCTGCGCCTGCAAAAATGCCAAGTTCATCCCTGAAGCATTCTCCACAGATCCCAAGATCGCGGCCAGTCAGTCCACTGAAGGAGAAATCATTGAATCAAAGACAAAGTTCAGTTGCTTCTCCAAGGTTGAACCAGATTTCAGCAAGTGCAAGTTCTAGAAATTGCAGAAGACGTACTCAGAATGTACCTAAGGAAACAGCTTCATCAAAGAGATGGATGTAGTAAGTAATCCTTCTCAATCTTATGAAAATGCCGATTTTTGTTGGCACTTAGCTATATATGCAACATTAAGAGAATTCAGATGGCCTTAACATCAAAAGCTTGTGTAGTTGTGTTAGGTCATAAACTGCAAATGAGAAAGTAGATATTATTACAATCATCATCTTATTTCCCTATGTGTTATCTAGCCTTAAATCCGCATCATGGTATAGATACTCGCTAAACTGTTTGCACTTCTTAGATTGTGAGCTAGTTGTTGACCAAAGTAAACACTCGATGCAATTTTCATTACCGATCATCGGAAATTCTGTATCCTTTGAACATAAAATAAAGCTACGTACATCCTAACGGTCCAAAAAGATGGTCATATAGTCTATCGTGGTTTAGTCAAATTGAAGTACTACGTACAAGATGTTGGGAATCTTAGGATAGTAGGGACAAAGTATGAAGTAGGACTTCCAAAAACAAAGTAGAGCTGCTAATATTGATTATTATTCACAAACTTGACTTTGAAGCTACTGTGGGAAAGTTCCATCTAGTACAGTACACATTTACGTACGAAAGCTTCAAACAGGCAGATTCATTGCTTTTCCTCACACCTCATAATATTTTTTTTAGCAACTTACTCCTACTTTATAGAAATTTGGAGTGATTAGATAATTATAGGTTGAATCTTAGGCGTATGTTGATGCGTTTGATTCGTCCTAGTAAACTTTCTTGTCTCTTTTCCCCTCAATGATCGCTTATGTCTGTTGACTCTGTCTCTCTAGCTCTCTCAAAAGATGTTCATGCGCGTAATTGCGTAACACCTGTATAAAACTAGTCATATACGGAGTATATAAGTATTTGGCTTTAGACTGCATTACGTGACACCGGTATAAAACTAGTCATATACGGTGTATATAAGTATTTGGCTTTAGACTGCATATCCTTGAATCCTGAGTTGTATATTAAACAATTAATTCTTACCTTATCAAGTAAACTCTACATGGTAGACTACAGTTTATTTTCAACCTAATAAGGGAACGTATACGTCGGTTATTTATATTGTATGGAATCATAATTCTTTATACCCTCATGGCCTCATTGGCTTTTTTTTTCTCGATGATACCCAATTAACATACTTTTCTTAAACTAAATAAAAAATTTAATTTCTAGAATTCTAGATTCAACTCTGCAGATGGGACAAAACAAGTACAATTAATTAATATCCGCCAAGAAACATCCCGAGCTACAGCAAGTCTTGCGTGAGAACGATTACGTAACCCAATATAACTAACAAAAGCTAACCAACCAACTATATTTCCCTCCCATTTGCCGAGTAAGTGACACGAACTTGCGGCGAAGACTTTGACAAGTTCTCCCGCTCAAAACCCTCATCTTTTCATCATTTCATTCTTCACTCTCCCATTTCATCATCTCTCTAACCTCTCTCGGAATATCTAATAATCTCCGTCGATACGAAATTTTAAAACTCGTGATTTTATAGACGGTCTCATACGAGAATTTGTCGAATAAAAAAAAAAAAGAGGAAGAAATGGCGTCATCATCATCATCACTAGACCGATCACAATCAGCAAGAGAGTCAACAACATCAAGCTTAACCTCATCACGAACTTCTTCAACAAGCTGGCTGCGCACCACCGCGAAAACCAAAGTCCTCGCCATCGAGTGCGTCAAAGGAACGTCACGCGCGGAGGAGTGGAGCGGCGAGCTTCTACAAAGCGGCGACATCGTTGAAGAAATCGAGATCGGTGACATCATCTTACGTGCGCCGTTCAAAGACGGCAATTCCGGTGTGCAGCGTCATTTACACTTTTGCTTCAAGAACAAGGCGACTTCGATACGAGTTCGAATCCGACGCGGCGGCGGCGGTGAGGTGGAGGAGTCGGTGGAGTTGAACGCGTGTATTGTTCCGGATGGGAGGAAGAAGCAGCGGTATCTTCTTAGAGCTATCGATGATCCGAATTACGCCGTCGCTTTCTCTGATCGTACTGATTCTGAGTGTCTCCAAATCCAAGGTATATTAATTGCTAGTATTGTTCTTTCGTTGACTTCAATTCATTTGTTTTGTCTTCCTTGACTTGGTAAGGTCCATGATTTGAAAGCAACGACGACATTATTCCAGTGCCTTAAAAGTCTTACGGCGGTATATTGACGTTGGATAATATATGGTATACAATAATTGCGGGGTACTATAAGTGGTACAATTGAATTGTATTATGTGTGATTTGAATACGTGACAGAATCAAAACTAAAGTTGATTTAATAGTTGAATTTGTGAATATGTGTAGCGCCATTTAAAAAATGTACATTTATGTTAAAGTTGATTTAGTTGAACCAAGGAGTGATCACCTTTATTGGGATTAACTTGACTAGTGAAGTACTTCATATTTAAAACGACCTTGTGGTTGTCACGCAGGTACGAGGACACTCCTCGGAATCAGATCGTATAATTAATCACCGTAAAAAAATCAAGTTCAAAACTTAATTAATTTTGATATTTGTTGGAATGTAGTTGTTTCCATTACCAATGGAGCCAAAGACTACTTATTTTTCTGGTTTTTGGGATATAATGGAATAAAGCAAAATGGCTCATAAAACTGCATGTGCTTCTTATTTTGTAAAGTACCGGGTAGTCGGTGCGATTCTCGAAGCAATTTTCATTTTGGGTCATCCGTGTGCCGCCTCTCTATGTTTCAATAGGGGTAAGTTTTGCATGCATCCGATCTCACCTTACCTCACCTTATGGAGGCAGCCTTTTCAAGGCATTGAGGTTTAAGATATTGTTGTTGTATTTGTTGGAATGTAGCGTATATTTCACTGTGTTAGTTGTCTGTGTACATTTGAGATGGAACATACAATATGTCTAATTATCTGTGTACAATGTCTCTCGTATACACAGCTTCTAGAGCGTCGAGGTTGAACCATGCATTAAACAGTGCTGACCTGCAACACGGAAATCTGGAGTATCCATGGGAAAAGAAGATGCAAGAGATGCTGCAAGTTCCCAAATCAAGCTCCTTCATGTCCATCCTATTCCTTCCAAAAGCTTCAGAGACACGTTTTGGTCCTTACAATGATTTGGAGGACACTCTCGCCAGAGCGAATGCCTGGCTTAATTCAGCTCAGGCCTCAGGCGTTCCAATTGTCTTTAGGAACATACAGACAGAATCCCTTCTTACAAAGGTATGTATCATACATACTCATCATGTTTTCTGTCATAATGTTTAGTCGTACGTATTCAGGTTGGTGTATGTCATAAGCTTTTGGTTGTGATGGTTCTTTCACATAGTATCGGTTTTATTTGATGTTGTTGTCAAAAGTTCCTTAGCAATAAAGAAGACTATTAGTTCCAGTTGTTGATGATCTGCATTTGTTTCTGTCTTCCCTGTACCAGATTTCTGGTGAGACAGCTTCTTCTACTGTGAACTCTTCATCACTGTCAGATTTGCCAAGTCTTGCAAATGCAAGCTTATATGGGTTTGAGGACTATCATGGAGTTGACATTGGTGTAGTCAGAGCAGCGCGTCTCTGGTACTCTCCAATCGAAGAGTATCCTGTGGAAATCGACATAAGACAGGGTGACATAAAGCTAGGTTTTGTCATTAGTCGTACTGAAGAGGTCAGACCGTCTTACACAAGAACGTCTTTAAAACCTTAATTAACTTGGATTATCACAGTCTGCCTAACTTTGTTCTGTTCCTTGACATTGTATGTTTGCAGGGATTTATATACATATCATCAATTTTACAGGGCGACAAGAATGTCCCTTCAGAAAGATCAGGCCTTAACGAACTGTTCAGAGACGCAAGAAGGGATTCTAAGCTCTTAGTCGTGTCGAGAATAAACCAGCAGAAAGTCCTTCCCTGGATTGTTTCCTCAACAGGTGCCATCCAATGCTTTGATACTGTCTCACTATGCCAGAAGCTTTCTTTGCACCGCCATGCTCGTGTGCCTATTGTCATCCATGTCTTAATGTGGGACAATAGCGCGCCTTCTCCTAGACGACACATTGATCGTAGACCTACACCACTTGCAATGCCATTCCTGTCTGATCAAGTTCAGCATCCAGCAGCCAGTTCAAATGGTGATCAATCTGATCATAGCCAGCCGGATTCCTCGTCTAATGTGGAGTGTGAAACTGAACTTACTGGTGACGAAATAGAGATAGCATTTGGAAGGGACGCATCGTTCAGATTTCAAAACTTTTCGGCCCCTACCCCTAGCCACTGGGTGTAGTCGTGTAGAAGACACATACATTGGTCTCCCTACAGGTTCAGGATCTGAGAGACGCGGTCTTAGCTTACACAGTGTAATATCTAACATTTAAAGCATAATAAGAGAGACTCGGGGTACTTGTGTCATTGTATGGTTGCTTGTATCAGTTTTGCATTTTTGCTACATGTATATAAGGTGATAAGAGGAGTTTGAGTGATGAAAATTTGAAAAGTGTTGTAGCTTGTACTGGTGTTACTTGTTGCATTAGTACAGTAGATGCTGAATGAGTGAATGGTGTTATGTATTCCACGGTCTGATATTGGATTCGTTCGAATGTATATCCGGAGTACTCTTGATTTCATTCACTTCTTTACTCTAGAGAAATGAACCACTTGTGAAGAATACTACTCCAGTGCACCTACTATTCATTTACGGAGTTTTTTTTTCCTATCTATGGTCTTGAACAGTTGAACCATGTTTTATGTCACCACACACAAAACACAAAAAGAATAAGAACAAAACATATCATGCAAGTATGCTACGACCGTTAAGGGAAATCTCGGGGTTCTAAGGCAGAATTTAAAAGAAGTCTAAAAATTGTTGCAAATATAAAAGGTTGTTCATAAATGGGCCACCTAAAACACCAATGCACGACTAAACTTGCCCTAAACAACCGGATGCTCGCAGTAAAAGACGTCTCTCACCAAAACACTGGAAAAAGATCCGAGAAGTTTAGATTAATCAAGCCTTACAAGTTACGAGTGATATCAGTTCAACACGTTTGATAATTTGTTAATCCGCTCATCCTTCAAATTATTTTCAAGTTTTTAATATTTACCCCAGTATTTGGGGCTCATCTTTTAAATTCTTATTCATGTGAAAACGAGTGTAGCAAATTAGCAATCCAGCCCAAAATTCAAAACAACGAAAAACAAAGCAAAAAACCACTCCCGCCTCACAAAAGTATCCCTTAAATCCTATTGGTCAATAACAAAAACTCCGGATAGCAATCCGTGTGACCTTCTCCAAACTCAATATACACCGTCGAGAACTCTCTAATCCAACGGCCCTCACTCCTTCCCCCCCAAAAACACAAACTTTTCACATTTCTCTCATTTCCCAAAATTTCAAAACATTCAAACTTCCCGCTTACATTTTCCCCCAAATCCCCACTATAAATACCCTTCTTCACCACACTTCATTTCATCATCAACTCTCACAAAAATCCCCAAATCAATTTCTAATCAATCAATCTTCTTCCTCAAGCTTCCCACAAATCAACTCCCGAAAATGGCACGTACCAAGCAAACCGCCCGCAAGTCCACTGGAGGAAAGGCACCACGCAAGCAGCTCGCCACCAAGGCCGCCAGGAAGTCCGCCCCAGCCACCGGAGGAGTGAAGAAGCCTCACCGTTTCCGCCCCGGCACGGTGGCGCTCCGTGAGATCCGCAAGTACCAGAAGAGCACTGAACTTCTCATCCGCAAGCTCCCCTTCCAGAGGCTTGTTCGAGAAATCGCTCAGGATTTCAAGACCGACCTCCGCTTCCAGAGCTCCGCCGTCGCCGCTCTCCAGGAGGCGGCGGAGGCGTACCTCGTCGGACTCTTTGAGGATACTAACTTGTGTGCTATTCACGCTAAGAGAGTCACCATCATGCCTAAGGATATCCAGCTTGCTAGGAGAATCCGTGGCGAAAGAGCTTAATTATGAGTCTTAATCACTTTAATTATTACTCTATGTGTTTAATTAGTTTAATTACGTGTTTAATTAGTGGAGTGTTTAGGTTTTAATTAATCTTGTTGCAAAAATCAAATCTGGCTTTTTTTGCTGGAATTTCTAGGGTTTATTATGTAAATGTTCGGAAATGCAATGAAATGAAATATTATGTTATTTTAATCGTTTGAATCTCTCTCCTCGGTTCAATCATTTCCCCCAAATTTCCCCCCTTTTATTAAGATCTAGGGTTTATACGAAGTTTATTTGTTTTTGTTTGCGTGAAGAAGAAGCTGAGTATACAAATGTTCCTGAACAAATGTGTAAATTTATGAATATTTGCGGAGGTGATAAATCTGATGATCGGACGGTTGAGAATTGTTCGTACACTGTGATATGGAAAAGTGTGGGACAGAGGATTGTTGCTTTTCAATTAATTTCGTTTTTATTTTAAATTTTATGAGATCGTTGTTCAAATTGTTGTGCGAAAAATTATGTGAAAGTGAGAGTGAAATGGCGGGAAACACATAAAAGGCTTTGTTTTACTTTCATTTGACGATCTAATAACTTCTTCTTCACTCTATTTTTTAAGAACCCTAGAAATTAGGCGTTGGAGGAGAGATAAAGAGAAGCGTAATGGATAAATTTGTTGTTCCAATTGAGGCTTCTCAACCAAACCCTAAGCCCATTTCAAGGTGATTTTTAAGCGTTAATTTTTGTTTTGTTTGTGATTATTTTCTGGTGGAAGTAATTAGTAATTGATTAAATTGGGGGTTTGTATATAGAACGCCGCGGTGGAAGAGGGCGGCGATTGAGCTCAATGGCCGGATTGAATCCAAATACCGTCGTGAATTGTGTGGTTTGTTGCTTCAATCTTACGCTGAGGTTAGCGTTTTCGATTTCGACAAATTGCAAATTTGTTTGATTTTCTGTTTGGTTATTGGTTTTAATTCATTGTTTAGATTGTTAATGAAGAGTAATTTCGTTGTTGTTGATTGTTTTTTTTTTTTTTCCCGAAAGATCGGCGTGTTTCCTCATTTGTATCATGCGGATGGCGTTCCATGCCCAACTCATGTATGTAGTAATTTATCTCCTTCACTTTGATCTCTTTCTTTTGATGTGGTTCTCAATTATTTGCGTCTTTATCGTGTTTGTCGCGGTTTTTACTTACTGAAGGAGTTATAGGAGTAGAGGTTGGAATGGTTATATTGTTATAAATGTTGGAATTTGGATGAATTGAGGGTTTTGGTTGAAATGTTTTGGTCGAAAAGAGGGTGTGAGTTCGGATTTGTTTCTCTATTTTGAGAAATTTCGGTTTGCTAGTCCAAGCATCCAGCTCAACGGTGTGTGTTGTTAACTAAAGGAGTAATAGGAGTAGAGGTTTGAATGTTTATACTGTTGTAAATGTAGGAATTAGGAATGGTTTAGCGAAAAGGAGGCTATGAGTTCGGAGTTGCTTCTCTATTTTGACACATTTCAGTTTTGCTATTGCTAATAACCAGCTTAACAGTGTATGTTGTGATGATCCAAAAGGGATGTTAATGATACTGTAATTGATCTTTTGCAGAGGGAGCGAGTTGTGTCATTTGCTGGATTGGATCATGAGGGTTCTTTCAGAAGGTTTGCCTTTGACTTGCTAGTTCATGTTGGTTTTGCATAGTCTTGTGTTGTCGGAAATGCTTTCATTTCCTTGTCTGTATGATGCATTCACTGAATTTCCTGTCGGTAAATTTAGAGCTCTCAGTAATTTCTCTGCAACGGAATTGGTCATGCCTATAAATTTTCTTGTAAGGAATTGAGGATCGACTAGACCTTGTTATCACTTTCTACATTATGTTTATGCAAGAAGCTACTCATAAGATATAAATACTTGGCCATCGCAAGAACAGGGTTCTCAAGAATTTTCTTTGTCTTATGAATGAGATTTCCTTAAAACATCTTTCAATCTAAACAATTGTCATCCTAATTTAACTTGAAGCTGTGACTTAAGCTGCTAAAAATCTTGCGCGTCACTGGTCTTGTTCATTTATGCTTATGATTTTGTCTACTGTAATATATTATTCTGAGGCAATGAAATTCCTTTCTTCTGCCTCTGTGTCTACAGTAACAGATATATCTTTTTTTGAACGAAATGAAAATGTCGATTGATCCTTCAATCCTCGTTCGAGTTATTGCTGGTGTTATTCCTGTTACTCAGCTCTTGCCAGTAGGATGGCAAATTGATAGTAGTAGCCTAGTAGGCGGTGAATGTGGCCTATGAGTATGTTAGTGTTCTGATGTGTTTGCCTAAATGAATGGTGCTTGGGATTTTGGCAATGTAAATGCTCTCTGCCCTTGATTGTGCGGAGCTAGGGATGTTAAATAGGGCTAAGAGCGTTTCCTCGAATTTGGTAATAGCTTCTTTGTGTGACCTGTACTGTATATATCTGGTTTCTTTATTGAAATATTTCTGTTGGATTTGCTTACTCTTTTGGCACAAAATTAACCCCCCTCCCCTGATTTATTCAACACTTTGTCATTACCCTCGATAATTGATTGTTTTTCTATTGTTTATACCTCCTCTCTTCCAGGGGTGGAATATCAGCATTGGAGTTTGACAATCAGGTAAATAATCAATTATTTTTGTGCTGTCTTGGATATATCATCTAGGGGTAGGATTTTCAACCTGAAAGTGGTTCATGCAGTTTCCTTTAATTGTTTTATCTCCAATCCCCTTCCGGAATTGTGTTTAACACAACTGATTAAGCTGATGTATTGTCACTCCTTTTGTAAATGAGGTCATTGTACTTCGTTAAAAGGGAGGGAAAAAAAACCCACACAGTTGTACTTCATAGAACATTGTGTCTATACTGTGATGATCAATTGCTTGCTTATTCTCTTAAGATCAGATCCTCTTGAGATTTAGTAATTTACTTGAAAGTTGAAACTGGGATGGACTTAAAGTGTTAGATTAGAATATGCAACTACAGTAGGCTTGTATGTCGAGGTGGAGGTTATGGCCAACCCTATACATGAAGCATGTCTCCTTCTGTGCATTTTTGTGACATGCTGACAAATCACAGGACAGCCAACACTTTCCTTCATTGTCCTTAATTTTTTCGTGTTATTAAATCATCGACCTATTGTGATACTTCTTTTTACAATTCTTGTTACCTATAGTCCTTCGACCTTCCTACTCTCTTGGTCTTTCTCCTTATCGTGCTTATGCATTCCATTGCAGGGAATATACTTAGCATCAGTGACAAAATCTGGGTGTTTGATGGTGCATGATTTCGAATCTCTTTATTGCCAAAGTAATTTGATATCACCATGTAAGTTTCACCCATTTTGATCGAACAACTTACTCTGAGTTTTCATGCAGTTTGATTGAACAGTGTCTGTAGATTGTGGGCACACCTGTATCTCTTTTATAGTACCCTCGCCAAATTCACAAAAATCTAACTTTGTTTCAGGGGTGATAGAGGATGAAACAAAGCATCTTTTGCACATCTCTACTCGCAGGAAACTTGATTCTGTTCGGTGGAATCCTGGTAACCAGAATGAGGTGTATACTCAATACTTGAGAGATGCTTTAGAGTTACCTAGACGTGTTAGGGAATCACGACACTAGCTGAAGTCTATTCCAGTGTCTGCTCGCTTAAATGCTGCAGACTGTTTTATATCATGGGAGATCCATACTAAATTGCTGCTGGGCACTTTGTGATGCGTTTAACTTCTATATATTTCTACTAGGATGATCTTGAGATTGCAGAACTTGCACACTGGCTCATGAGTATTTAAATAGTGTTAGAGATGAGCTATAATTCTGAAAAGATTTACTTATCAAAAAAAAAATTCTGAAAAGATTGGGTATCAGTGATTGGTGATTGTGCTAATATTGCATGGTGCACAAATTCTACCCTGGCAAATTTTTTGAATTTCTTCTTACTGAGCTTCTGGTTTTACAATCTCAATTCTTCAGGTTGCTTGCACATCAATGAAGTTCAGTGCAATATTCATCTATGACATTGGTTATGTCTCTTCAGAACCTGTTGAAGTGAGTTGATATCTCATCCCCGTTTTTCTTCTTCAAGTGTTTCTCCTATCTTTTCGGGCATTCTATCTGTACTGGTTTGTTTAGTTACTTTCATTGCTGCTTGCCTGCTCGTGCTGTATGCTGATGTAAGGAACAATGTCATGCCGTATGCTTTGTTTGGTTTGCCTAGTGAGACCCTATACAAAAGTTCAAGCCCTTTCTAGTTTAACCTTAACCAAGCATGCTATATTCTTTGTTTGCCTTTGATAGTCGTTCTCGAGTATGGTAATCATATCCAAGAGTTTCAAACAAACACATGCCCACGGGCCAATTCCCTTGGTTGAAGTGCTTGTTCGTGTCTATGGTTCTCTGTTATGACCAGAGAGGATTTAGTCGGAGGGTCCTAGTCAAGGTTCTGCTGTAATTGAGTGTTTACTTATGTCCATGGCCTATAATGTTACGGTCTCTGCTTGCTTCAGGTGTTGAGAAAGAAGCCGTCTTTGACAATCCATGGTGTGGATATTCATAAGGGTCTGTCAGATGTAACTTTTACATCATCTAATGACTCCAGGTGGGTTTATGTATGATTTATCTCCTTTTTGACATATATCCGAAAACCCTTCTCTGCTTTAACATCATCTCCTCTCTTGCACTCCGGGGCGAGTGGGCTTGTGCTGCTATTTGTTCTTTTCCTTCCGTATCTAGAGGTGGAGGGTGCATTATATCTGTCGACTGTCGTTATAGTGATAGTGGGCAGTTAGTGTACAAGGTTCTTACTATACCCTATAGGCATGCTTTTGAGAGTATGTTATAGCCTTGTAGATGACTATGAGATCTATACCTTCTTGTTCCTGGTGTTGAGACTTTATCTGCCTCAGAGCAACCTCATTGTTGTTTCGAGGCTGAAACTGCCTTTACCTTCCACTTTTTAGACCTACTCTCTTTCCCCTTCCAAACACCCGACCTCTTCGAATACACTATATCAATTTGGTAAACTAATAAGTTTTTACCCTACATGATCTCAACAGAATTTTTGCTTCTGATACCCATGGCTCAATCAATATATGGGACAGAAGAGTAAGCACTTTTCCATCAGTTGAGCTGACAACTAATTCCAACAGTGCTCTTAACAGTATAGACCTGAGCACTGAAGATCAGGTTTGTTCAGATCCTTTTAGCATGTTGCATCAAGAAAAGATCAGAAGCTTTTTCGTTTTATTTTTCCTTTTATGTTGTTTCCATGGACATTATGCCCAGCTCCACCAAGTATCACTCTACATATTATATGCATTATTTCAAAAGTTTACAATTTTGCTTTTCTAGGGATTACGAAGTTGTTGAGAGACTTGTTGATGTGCCTAGGTTTTGAAGCCTTCTTAATACATGTTGCCATGTTGGCATGTCTTCCTGATCCTTCCTGATAGATTTGTAACTATTAATGAATCTTTGAGCTCATGCCTGAACTCTCATTTTATGCTTATAAAACTTTGCTCAAATTGCTTGTTGCTTTAGACTTCCGAAAGTTTTTGAGTTTGCTAAAATATCTCACCTGTACTCTAATGTTACTGTTTCCAGATTGTGTATGGAGCTGGTAATCAGGGAATTGTATACATGTGGGACCTTCGTGGTGGAAGATCATCTGTTGCATTTCAGAGTCATAAAGAGGTGGTACAAAATTAATCTATTGACATTCCTCCCTCTTCCTAGGACTTGAAACGGAATTTTAGCTTTGCACAAACTAGACCAGATTTATTGTGTTTTGCTGGAGATATGATTTATGCTGCAGCTGTGCTCATCTGATCCATAAAGAGACCTACCTTTTTTTTTTTATAATTAAGCTTCAAAGACTCTTTTTGTGGTTAGTCTCTAAATACATGGTCTGTTTTTGCATACTCATGCTATATCTGGTGGCTGTATCTAGGCATATCATCCACCTATGGCGTCTTTGAAATTATCAACACTTCTGGGGAAGATCGAGTCTCTAAAGGTATGTAATGTTTGTATCATCATTCCTACCTCCACCCCCTTAACTAATAATGGCACATCTTTCCTTTTTTTTTTTTTTTTTTTTTTTTCCTTTTTTCAATTTGTCTATCATGCTCACCTGTGATCATGTTTCCGATGTACTAGAGACTGCTTTACCCACATTCTTCACCTTCACAAATATAATGCTAGGCTGCAGAACTACAAAATCCAGCAAATAAATTACTCAGTAGTTGTTTTTGGAAAATTCTATTCTGCGGTGTAAGCTTAACATCCTTTTGCAGGCGCAATCAGATATTGTTCCCAAGGATGTACACTCTATCAAATTGGATCCTTCTTGTGCAAATTCCTTGGCTTTCCACCTGGATGATGGTTGGTAGGTTTGACTATAGTCATCCAATTTGGATCCTCTGTGTGCATATTGCCTTCCTTTCCACCTTGCTGATGACAGGCTTAGTTATAGCAATCCAAATCTTATGTTGATGTACCTGTATTTCACATTTTCACCTCAGTTCCCAGTTGTGTTGTTGTGTGTTTATTACAGGATTTGATTACAAATACCCTGTTTTTTCACTGCTGTGATTTACGTCATTTCTCTTTTTTCACAGTAAACCTTATATGTGCTTAATTGCATGTTCCTTTTTAATTGATTGAAAATGTTACTTGAATTTGCAGGTCTGGCATTCTTGACATCCGTAGTTTAGAAGTGACACATATCCACTGCCCTCCGCCAGCTTGGTTGTGAGTAGATCTCCATACTTTTGATAATGATGTTAGCAGTAGGAATTCAACATTGAAACTGATTTCTCTTCATCTTGAACTCATAGGGATGGCTCTCTCATGTCTTCTAATTTTTCCTGTCTAAGAAAACCATCTTGGCTATCCACAAACTCGGTAAGCCTTCTTCCTTCATTTTCGGGATGATGGCGCATGTTTTGAGTGCTCACATTCTCATGAACTGTTGCATATCTCACTCTTTTCCGTATTCCCAGTGGCAATTGCGCGTTTTAACTTTTTGTGGTGTCGTATGTTCAGATCTACGTGGTTGGATCATCAACGGACAAAGGGCTACACCTTTTAGATTTTTATCCTGATTCAAGTTCTCCCTGTCATGTGGACTGCAGGTGATAAGTCTGAATATCTACAAGCAGATGTATATGTTCTTGGGAAACTCTGGTCTGCTCTAACAGTTTGTTCTGGTTCAGTGAGGATATGTTGAAGAGTTCAAGGCAAAATGGATATGTTCCTCTATCAGAAGATGTTACTGCATGTGCTGCACATCCATGTAATGGCTTTGTTGTAGCTGGTACACAGGTCTGTATTCTTTTGACCAACCTTTATAAGTATTGAGCAAGTGAGTTAATGATTCATGGTTCACACTCTGCATAAACATGCAAAAGAACAACTTTGTATTTCAGTTTGGAATTCCAAGGCTTAATTCGAATTTGGGGTATATGGGCCCCATCTTGAGTTGAGTATGAAGTTTCTTCGTTGGATGTTGTCTCTCAAATATCTTCTCTCTGATTTCAGCAATCATCCTTGTTGGTAATCGGTCAACGGAAGAAAGCCTGGCAAGGTGAGGAAGATTTCGGAAGCAGCCATAAGAGTTAGAAAGATTTGAGAATTCTGCAATGATGCAAATTAGACGGGAATTATTCAAATGAGGCGAAGGTGCTAGAAATGGCTATTGAGCTAGTCAGTGACATGGACACGGTGCTGGTGTGAAAGCAAAGTAACAGAGGGGTACCAGAAGGAATGGCATGACATATAGCAACAACGTCTAGGAATATAAATGAGAAGAATGGACCTGATGGTGATGTTCAACACTACAGATGAGAAGGCTATCTTTTGATGGTTCTAGGAAGATTATTTGATAAGGGTGCATATCTTTCGATGGTCCTAGGACGTTTCCATAATAGGGGTCTTAGGTCAGTTGCTAGTGCCTCAGTTCATAGATTATGTTTGTCACTGAAAGAACACAGCTGAACGCCCCATAATGTTAATGAGAATGTTTCTTCTTAAAAGGTCATGGTTAATGGATTATGTGCGAGGTGTTGAGTTTCAGGTTGATGGTGGGTTTTAAGGTAATCTTTATCGTGAATCTCGGGCCATCTGAAGTTTCACACTCGGATGCTGCATTGCTGCAAGTTATAGGTGACTTGTATTGTTTCAAACTGCCTCATTTCTGCATCGTGCCATGATGCAATCAGCATTCAGCAGTAGAATTTCTTTCTGAACTTAAAAGTGATCAGGATTGGACTTTTGAATCGCAGGACGGGCTTTTGGATATGTTTTGCACCTTATCAAGTTATTCACTGATTAAAGGTATGTCCGTATGAGCCACGATGTTGTGATTTGGTCGGAGTATCCACCATTATGCATTTCTTATTTGTTTGGGCAGAAATTACCCAATTAATCCGATATGTTTATGATGCAAGGACGGATCCTAACAAAATATCGATATGCAGGTTATCTAGTTGTGGTATCTTACTTGGAAAGCTTGCGACATATGACACATTGATGGCGTCATCTCATTTTCCTACATGGAGAGTTTATCAAGTATATATGATATATCATTGGCGTCATCTCATGTTTTGGGGGTGGCATCTCAGTTCTCGGCATCTAGAGTTCACTAGGTATGTTTTCTTAACTATATCTTTCAACTTAACAAGATTTTTCTGAGACTGGATTTTTGATTATAGTGCAACTCACATCCGCAAATTCAGTCCAGATGCGACGATGTGATTAATATGTGGGCTTTCATGTTATCCATGCTGCAACTTTAGGAGTCACCAACAAGATACCCTTTCTTTTTTTCAGGATACTTTGTAGATAAGTAAGAAAAGATGCGGGTCTAGTAAAGCCGTAAAGGGCTGTTGTAGAGAGATCAGGAATCTTCTTTCTCCATAGGCAACAATAAGAACAAGACAACCTCTTAAAGATTTACTATACCAGGAAAACCAAGACCCAACACTGTTCCCGTCAACTTTTCCCACATACTCCGTACTAAAACTACTTACAATCAACGCATCCAATGTTCTATTGTCACACTTCCTCTCGTAAATAAGTGTTGCACATTTTAGAATTGGTATGGTGAGACGGGGTGTGAAAATGACCGCTTCCATTACTACAAAAAGTGACTGTGTTTAAGCTTAAAGAGTGATTATTACTACACCTCTATCGTCTATCATCACAACCTCTTCGCACGACATGATAATTTACATAAGAGTTACCTTTTGTGAGAGGATAGATGTGGTAACTGTTAACACACCCCAACCCATAACTGTAAATTATTACCGTGCTAAAGTGTTCTGTTCATTCGTTAGTGATCTTTATTGGAATCTTGTTTGTTACCTTCTTTTTTGAGGTCTCTTGTTTGATACCTTCACTAGCAGATAGAAAGAGAAATGCCCAGTTGTGATATGATGTGAGCTAGGATTAGGACAAGAGACGTGAAGGGTTTTGACATTGACAATTCATTTGTTACCTGATTCAGTCACAAAATTCACACTATTATACAAAAGTAGATATGTTAGAGAACATTCATGAAAATATAAATGTATTATGTACATTCTCTTTTGAAGAATATTAAAAATCAGTCCGAAGAGATTAAGTTAAGTGTTTTTTTTTTGGGTTCGGCTACAAAACAGGCCAATAGGGCTTTAGGCTTTATCCCTTCACACTGGCCGTGAAACCCACCACACGAACCCATTGTAAATCATACTAGCACACAAACCCTCTCAACGTTATATTTTGACTGTTGAGGGTAATAAGGTTTAAACCCTCAACCTCAAAGTTGCGGAAATAGGACTTCAATCCCCATCCTCTCAATATGAAGATACTAGTTCAGTTGGTAATAGTCTTTTTTTTAGAGTCCCATATGCCAATAGAGATCTATTATAAAGTAAATGTCATAAAGGCTAAAGCCATCTTCCAAGCCCATATAGATCTACATGATCAAAATTAGAGTTGCTTTGAAATTTATCGCAGTCAAATTGGATTAAGATGTTGTTTAATAATTAACGGGGTCATTCTCTGATGATCAAGATTCAAGATTAGTTAAAAAGGAGGGGAGACCTGTGCAATGTGCATGTGGAGGTTGACAAATAGAGGAAGCTTTTCTATGGAGTGGTTGATTTACAAAGGTGATTTTTTCATACAATAATGACCTCTTTTCACCAAAAGTTGTCATGGGAGGCAAAAAAAATGCTATAAATAAACCTTCTAATCTTACATGGAATTCCACTTTGTATATCTTATGATTTATTATGAATCTGACTTACTCCTAACTAATCCTAATTAATCAACATTTCAACAACTAATGTACAAATACCATATCCCACATGACCTGTTATCTGGACATTCTTCTATAGTACAGTGAGTGGTTGGTGGACTGATTTTGAATACAGGAATACAACATAGTTGTGACTTTGTGAGGCATATAACCCTAACTATGTAAGAAAATGGTAGTGAATTTGGGTACCCTTCAATTACATTTATTATCGTCTTTTAATCTTTTTTATATGATTTTCTTCGCCCTTTCAAGTATTTAAGATAAGCTCTCCTTTATTTATATGTGACTCAAATAAGCTAATTGCAGTTTGCAAACTTCTTGAAGATGTTTTGTACCTCATTGTCCTTGATTTTTTTTTGATAATGTATGTAGGATGACCAAATTGCTACTCCTTAATCCTTAGTTCAAATACTCCATACCAACACCATCTCCCTAAAATACAGAGGTCCCCATGAAAAGAGGAAAAGAAGATAGAAAAAAGCAATAAATGTCTCCTCTGTTCTCCCACTTACTTACTCTAGATATGATAACTTAGACCAATTGGGTGCCCAGCCTACCCACCCTTGCCTTTGGATGTATGAATACAAGATCATTCCACAAAAGATGGGTTTCCCATTTATTCTTGAAATACTTTAGTTTGTAGCTTAACTGGTGGGATGGTAATGTATTGTCAAAAGATAGATTAGTTTCGTGAAATCACTTGAAATTTAATGGTTTGTTAATTATGATTAATAAGAATAAACTTCAATCTTACCGGTAAATCCGTGATGAATCTATGATTAACCTCTGTTTGCTATAAGATACCACTATATGGTCTCTGCCCCTAGCTCCATGTGTAGTCATGTAGAGTGACCAAAAGATGTTGCCACTTTGCAATCATAACAAGTAGTGCCCAATATGGTGGTCACACCCTTTAAATTTCAACCTCTTTTTAGTTATCTAGCTTAGTGTTGGGTGAGATGGGATTTTTAAAATTTTGAACCGAGTTTTCTAAATGGTGCACGCCATTTAGTTTAGTCCAAATTTGAGTCGATATAAGACCATATAATGTGGCAAAACTCTTTTGACGAGTAGTTATGCTTTTTGAGTTGGTATAGAAGACGTGTTATTGAAAGAAGGGAATATGGCCATTTTGGCTAAGCACTAGATTTATCTTGCAATAAACATAGAGTAAACTCCACTCTTCTCCTTTCCATCACATGCATCGATGTGTAGCCTTTTAAGAGAAAACATTTATACAAAAACAACTCACAAGCAATTCTTTCCACGCTTGTCTTTCTCTCTCATCTTCTTCTATGGTTCTCTAAGATCCTTGACCAGATATGATTTTTATCCACCCTTATAACAAGACCCAAGAAACATCACACTCATTTTGTCCAGCCTCTTTGTTTTCATTCTCTGTTTAGAACCTCTTTCTCTCATCCCCAAATATTTTACTCTGCTTTTGATACAAGTTACTCTTTCTTTCTTGTTTTTCTTCAATGGAATTTTCATGCTAGACTATTTTTTCCTTCATCTGTGTCATCCATGGCTGCTGCATTAAACAGTAATGAAGATGGTGCGACTATTGATAGGCAAGAAATACAGGCAGCCATTGCTAAAGCTGTGGAGCTCAGAGCGCTTCATGCTGCATTAATGCAAGGAAACAGTCCTGCTCATCTCAAATTCCTGTCTTCAGCTTCTCCTCCTCTGTCTCAGCCTACCTCTCAGTCCTCTGCTCATGATTACCCTGTCTTCACTCCTGTAAGTCTCTCTCTTTTACTATAATAATCCTTTTAAAGCTTACCAGTCACGCTTTATCGTCGTAGTGATTTTATTGATGGAGACGAGTTTCGATCCAAAGTCCTCTACTTATTATTCACTTAACGTGGCATACCCATGATACCATGTCACAATCTATATTGTACAATAAGTGTCCCAAATAATTTGTTTTTTTTTTCTATTTTTTTTGTTCTTAAAGTACCTATTACAGATTAGAGCGGATTAAATGTGTGGTTCTTGTGCAGAGACATTTCCATGATTTTGTTGCTAGACCTGCTACCAGCCTACCAATCTACCAATAATTGTTACTTTGTGTATTGGAATGTTGCATATTTTTGTTATAATCTTAAATCTTAAGTGACCTTTTCCTAGTGGTATTTATTGTCCATCATACTAGACTGTGACATATTGCTTGTTTAGTATTCATTAGTCATAATTGGCCATAGTTGATTGCTTTCTGATTATCTCCTCTTTTGATCTAGGATTTAAAGCATCATTTGATTGGTAACATCAAATATAATAATGATGTCCATTTTGGAGTTAATAAAAAAAAAATTAGTCCGTGTTCTTCACTCATACTTTAGGCAGCATCATTTGATTTGCTAACCCTATTGCTCCATCCGTTTATTTAGGAAGTTCAATTTTTGTTTGAATATGTGAGAGGAATTCAACCCAGCGTAAACTCACTGAAGAAAACGAGGGAGTATCAGATACGGAGTATTAGATTTTAGATCAAAGTGCATCAACTATATACTAATTAGATTGCTTGAAGCTGAAAACTTGCTGCAATCAATGAAAACTCATTGTAACTTAATTCAGGTTCTTTGAGTGATTCACAAGTTATTAGCTGTAGATCACTTTGACTGTAGTTTGTGATGCTCATGAAAACACTACTAATAAAGTAATATGGAGTCTAATTCCCTTTTCCTCTTGTTTTATACTTTGCTGTTGAATTGGTTTAAGATGAAGCCCTTGTTTGCAGAGTTATGAAGATGAACCCTTACCAGGGTATGTCCATCTGCATACAGCAAGCCAAACGATATGTGAAAGTTGGGAGGAGAGCAGAATAGGGGAGAATCATATTGATCTTCACGATGAAACTCTTCATTTGTCAGACTATACAAGACCAAATGCATCTCTTCGGAATGGACTTCCAGCCGGATTAGCGAAAACCAACAATCATATGCGCACTGCTGATGACACGAAATCCGTGGCTAGCTCGTGCACTAATCACATGTCATTTCTGCAAAGTTCACCAGGGACTGAAATTCTCAAGTCCAGGAGGAGGAACAGTTTAGGTGACTTCAAATCAGTTTCGTCGTGCAACAACTGTAAACCTGCTACTATCAGCTCTGATAATGATAACAGGAGCATCAAGCACTCTAACAATATCGTCGTGCCACTAACAGATTCTCATGCTGCTATGAATCCATCACAAACCAAATCTCGGGGGATGATCCTCTCATGGTTGCTACCTCGGTTGAAAAGAAAGCAAAAGAATGCCAACAGCTCTCCAGTCAGAACAGAATCTGAAGAAGTATCACAAGTGCTTAAGGATTTTGGTACAGTACCAATAGAGATGCTAAAGAAAGACCTGATTGAGGCAAATCAGAAGAGGGATGCAGCTCTGACAGAAGTTTCGGAGATGAGATCTTCCTTTGGGGAGTTGAGAAAGAAGCTTGAAACTTTGGAGTCCTACTGTGAGGAGTTAAAGAAGGCTTTGCGACAAGCTGTGCAGCCGAACAGCATTTCTAAGAGGGGGAAATTGTCAGATGGAAAAAATGGGGATAATTTGATGCCAGTCAGTGAAGAAGTCATGGTTGAAGGGTTTCTACAGATTGTGTCAGAAGCAAGATTGTCGGTCAAGCAGTTCTGCAAGGCACTCTTTGAGCAGATAGATGAAACAGATGAGCAACTTACCGAGAACTTGAACTTGCTATTAAAACCGTATAAACTCTCCTTAACTTCAAGATATTCAAAGGCAGTTTTTTATCACTTGGAGGCCATTATAAGTCAAGCATTCTACCAGGATTTCGAGAACTGCGTGTTTCAGAAAAATGGCACGCCAAAGTTACTAGACCCTCACCAACATCAGCAAGCGCAATTCCAGTCGTATGCAGCACTCAGAAACCTAAGTTGGAATGAGGTGCTGAAAAAAGGAACCAAGTATTACAGTGAAGAGTTCAGTCAGTTCTGTGACCAGAAAATGAACTGCATTGTTATGACACTAAATTGGACTAGACCTTGGTCCGAAACATTGCTCCAGTCATTCTTTGTTGCAGCAAAATGTATCTGGCTGCTACATCTGCTCGCGTTTTCATTCTATCCACCAGTAACGATCTTAAGGGTGGAGGAGACTAGACCCTTTGATCCTCACTTCATGGACGATATGTTCACTGATAAGCTGAAAGTGCAGAACCCGAGTCGGGTTAAAGTGATGGTTATGCCTGGATTTTATGTCCAGGATAAGATTCTTAGATGTAAGGTTATGTGCAGGTACAAAACTACAAATCTGTAGCATAACAATTTTTTCGATAATTTTTATTTACGTTTACCCTTTCTTCCGACTTAAGCTTTGAGCGATGTCTTTTTTTTTCCTCTTAGTAGGGGATAATTAGATTAATACTGTTGTAGACCTTGTAGTGATCATGTCTACATTTATATAGGGCCGATCAATGGCCAATCTGGTCCGGCACTGGATTGAAATGGGCCAGCCTATACACGCACGGCTTAACGTGGTTGGAACTGTCCTGCACTCACTTCGTTATAGGTTGTGCCAAATTTTGTTAATGATCGTACAATCAAGTACGCAGTACAGTATTGATAACTTGGAAACCAACATTCAATGTCATACGTTTCTAAAGAGACCTCAATTTGGAGTTTAAAAATCACTATCCGTCTTCAAAAGAGCCGCAAATTATTCACTAAAGAAGAAGAATGTCTATGGACTAATGCTGCTCCCAAGATGAAGGCAGAGAACGAGCATGGTGCTGCTGATCAGGAGTTTCGCAGCCACAATTTTATGGAGGGTGGAAACATCTACGCCACCCAAATGCCATCCCACTTGGCTGCAGCTCCGTGAATGGCGAGACACGAGGGTGATACTCGTCACCACATGAAGAAGAATGAGGCTGGTTTGAGGTATTCCAGTACCAAGTTACAGGTACCAATACATCCATCGGGCCCATTGTGAGGAACAACGTCAACAAGAAGATAAACAGTTGAATGCTTAAAAATGGCTTTGATACAAAGCCACCAATTTCTGTGTTGCACATTTGTTTTGGATCACAACACCCTTGCAGAGTTGCAGCTCCTCAGATGATGGAGCTAGCAGCAATCGCACTGAAGGCTTCCAAACAGGCCTTCATTTGGGTGGTAAGGTCACCCCTAGGGTCCGACTACAGATCAGAACTCAAACGCGGAAATGTGGTTACCAAAAGGGTTTGAACACAGGATTCCAGAGTCCCAAATGGGTCTTCTGGTGTAAGGTTGTTTAAACCCGACCCCATTTTTAAGTAACCGGTGTCCAGGCTTCGGCTGATGCACACAATCAAGGTACCAATATACACTCAGTATCACAATTCGCAAGCTTCTCAACCCAACCACCAAATAATAAGCCATGGGTTATTCCAGAAGTACAGCACTACAGCAGCACAAGAAACTGATCGGTAATAAACTAATGAAACCAGGAAAACCCGGGTTCAGACGCAGTAACCCCAAGGAGACAGTCAGCAGAAAACGTCGTGTTGAATCGCACTCATCCACCAACCTCCATAACTCTCATATAGGTTATCAGCTCAGAGTCCCAGAAAAATGAAGGGCAGCCACTTTTGGGAGTGTTCAACAGTCAAGCTCGAAACCTTTTAAGTTCTAATTCCTTATTTAACAATGAGACAGGAGCAAGTATAAAATGCAGGTCAATTTAGAAGAGCAAAGTGATTTAACTAATAATAAAGTCAAGTATGTTCATTAAGCAACTCAAAATAGCGAAGCAAGCTTCGCTAACAAGGCTAAGTCGTGGAATATCCACGCAATTCTTGAAAGCAAAGGATGTCCTAGCAACTTGAATGAGCATACAGGTTCAATTCCTTGTTCACTGATCGCCCGAGAGTCTATATACATCGACTCCACTGGGCTGATACTCTGAACTGAACCCACTAATTCTATCATTTCAGACCCCTAATAAAATACCAAATACTAGGCAAATGAGACAATACCAACTCAGGGCGAACTTTCGGAGTTGCTCCACCAAAAACTCACAGATAAACTTGGAGTAAGAGATCTCACATAGTGCCACCATTTTGGCGGGATGTATAGCATCTCGCCTTCATTTAAGATGCAGTCCACGAAATCCAGGTCCTTGGCTTTTGGAAACATATCATCGTCAATATTGTCTAAATCAACCTGCAAGTAACATTATAAACCAGTTAGTCAGACAGATTGCAAATGAACATAAACACTGAGATGTAAAAGAAGGCACAACTGGTCATGGCAAAATAATCTCAGATGTAGGAAAGTGGCCAGAAACATGTTTACTCTTTAGAGAACCTTAACTTAAGTGGGAGGCTCACCTGGCTCGAGTTGCATAACATGGTTTCAGAATGCGGATAAAGCTCCTCAGACACGGAAGCTGGATACAGTCTTATGTATTTCTTGCCAACGACCTGGTTAAAGATGTGTTACTTTTGTCTGATAGCGAAAGATTGAAGTGACCAAGAAAAAAATCTAGCATTCAGACCTAAAATAGAATGCAACACAACAGTAACATATTCGGCAGCTTAATCTCTACCTGAGCAAGGATATTATGGTGCGGATCATGATGCAAAGGTGTCACAGTACCAGCAGGGCCAAACCAAGCATTAATAGACCTCAGTTCTCCACCACCAGCATAACAATAGTCTGGAACAAGAAAGTCCTTCCGAAGCTCTTTTATCTGTCACTAGAATCAACCAGTGACTGCATGATCATAACGGCTATATAAACAACTAAAGACACAAATTATGCATGTAGGGAACATGCCTGTTCAAACAATGGATGCTGCGCAAGATATGTAGGAACTGCAGAGGAGTTACCAGACTGGATTCGATCCAGGAACTGAGAGAACGTGATGAGCTCTTGCTTCCACTCTGAACATAAGTAATTCTTTCCTACCTGGAAATCATCTTCTAAAAAATTTCATAAAGGGAACATTTATAGATGAACGGACAAAGGTTCAAAGATAGGGTTTCAATTTGAATCAAAAACAGGAATAACTGCAGAGAAACAAGGTCAGTATTCTTTGTTGTAAGGATCCATGTTCCTTGCACTATACGACATGGCTTAAACAGACCTGATGCATGACAGAGTTCTGTGTGTGACAACTTACAAGCCGATAAAATAGCAGAGGTCGATTACACTCATTTAAAGAAAAAGCATAGAAGGATATTCCCTAATATAAATCTTCAACTAGACTATCATGAACACATAGACACACTGCAGTTTAGGGACATCCATATCTACAAATATCACAGTGCACAATATATGGTAACTAATTTCTCCAATTCACTAATGTCAACCTTAAAATGTGACAGAAGCTCTAATGAGGTAAAAGGACAAAGTCAGTGAAGAAGTATCCTTGTTAAATCGGCAACGTGAAAGCAGCTTCCACATCCACAATCTATGATCATACAAAGTAAAAATATCAGAGCACATGGAGGTGTGGGATAAGAAATCATGGGCAGCATTTACTGAAGTAATTGTAATAACAACCCACACACACAGTGCCACAGCGGAACAGCTACACTTCAAAGCAAACCACTGAAAGTATACTTGGGAACAAGAGATGTTAGATATGAAAGGTAAAATTATCTAAAGAGGTATACTTGCCCATAAATAGAGTTGAGAGGAAATAGTCATCAGCTAATCAGTATTCACCTCGACAGGAACAGTACGACCACCAGCAACCCTGTTCAAATAATCCAGGTTGTTCCATCTGCTCATGGCTGGCCAGTGAGACATTGAATCACTGAGTATCACAGGTAAACCTGCTATGAAATAGTCGAGCAGGAAACCCTCTAGCGACAAGCCAGAGCGCTTCACAACTATCTTCGAGCAGAGTGACCTTGGAGGCAGTACCTGGGACACCTACAGTTGAAGTAGATCCAGTGTTTTATACATCTAACAACTAAACATCAGTTGATCAACCAATACTTATATCTATATATTTCACCCCATTGATTACTGAGATCATCTAAATTAAACCGACAAGCGCCAATAACACCTCTATAATCTTTAACACATTAGTGCATTACAACATGCATCAATGCAGATTCAATGATGAAGCCCTTATAAATATACTTATCAAAAAATCACATTGTACCCACAACTCCACAAACCACATTACAAATGGGTTTCATAGACGATTTCGGTTCTCACAGTAGCAAATCCAACAAATCATGACTAAACTTAACGAAATCATCACACTTTTAGCTGATTAATTCAGGTAATCTTACTCAACACACATTACTATTTATATGTCCAATGTCATGTAGTCCCTTAAATCACTAATTAACTCAAAAGGGACACAACTTCAGAAACCTCATTCAAACAACATTCAAGAAGACATGGAGAAACCTTCCCCAAATCTCTCAGTTTCGATACTCACAAAGTCAAATTCTTAGCTGATAAGTAACTTGATCTTCCTCAAAACAATACTAGTTAATTACATACATAAACATGTAACAAAACATTTACAATCTTGTCCACATCTCTAACAGTATTTACGATCTAAAAGCTCAGCTGACTAATTCTTTTCATCTTAACACATTACTAATGAAACAATCAACACAATGCAGTCCACAAAATTATAAAAAGTTTGCAACTTTACTATAATTTCTCAAACATAACACCACATTATCATTGTAAACCCTCCCTTTTTTCGAAAACTTCCCAAATCTCTCAGTTTGGTTACTTAGAACTCAAATTTTTAGCTGATAAGTAACTTAATCTTCCTCAAAACAATATGAGTTAATCACACACCAAAAAAATCAAAATAAAAAATAAAAAATTAATAAAAGATTTACAATCTTGTCCAAATCTCTGATATTTACGATCTAAAACCACAGCTAAATAATTGTTCTCATCTTAATATATTACTAATGAAATACCCAAACACCATGCAGTCCACAAAAACATAAAAAAGTCTTCAACTTTACTCTACTTTCTCAAATTATAGTACACTACATTATCAATGTACAGAGATAGTAGTATAGTACACACTTCGTTTTTTCGAAAAGATAAACATATAACTCGGATTTATCTCGCATATTCAAACCAAACGTTAACTTCCCGAAAAAAGAAGTACGAAATCTTACCTCAGCTTCATTAAAATCAGCAGAAGAACACAACAGTCTTCCTCCATTATTATTCTCCCTACCACCATTTTCTGTCCCCTGAATCACCGACATAACGACGTCAACGGCACTTTCCAGGTCATCCCTCAAGAGGGCCCCACCCATAATCAACCCCATGTCCAACGCCTTCATCGTTTCCGCCACGTCACCAGCAGCAAAGTGGTGTTTCGCCACGTGAAGGGACGCCATTGAGTAAGCGTCACGCCACACAGGCAACACCGAGTGCCACGGCCCAGAGTGAAGCTGCTCCCACGCCATCTCACGCGCCGCCTCCGCCGCACGCGCGTCACCCTCACTCGCCGCCGCCACTATCCTTACAAACGCGTACCCACCTTCCTCCGACACCCTCTGAAGTATCTCCTCCCTTTCTCTCTCTAACGTCGGCGTCTCGAACACGTTTCGAGACATTTTGATTTGATTGGGTATCCAACGGGTGAGTAAATGGGCGAAATTTTATTAATATAAATATACGGCCGATAAATAAATAAATAAAGAAATAAATAAATATCCAACGCGAGTTAATGGGCGAAATATTATTAAAAAAAGGTGGCCGATTTATAAATATCCAACGGGTGAATAAATAGGCGAAATATAAGAGTAGTAACGGAGTAAGACTAATACGATTATGTTTTATAAACCGACAAATATCCAACGGGTGAATAAACGAGCGAAATATATGATTAACTTAACTGTGGTAATTGTAGACGTATTATAGACCGACAAATATATCCAACGGGTAAATAAACGAGCGAAATATGTAAATTTGTGGTAATTGGGTAAATTACCACAGTTAGGCACACAACAAGAAAGAAGAGTGGGAGTGTCCAAATGATTGATTCAGGTGAAAAAAAATTGGGAGATAGTTTTGGGATTTTATAGAGGGAAGAAAAAGGGTGGAGAAATATCTAAAGGGGGAGAAGATATTTTGAGAAATATCTTAGGGGGGGGGTGGCCGGGTGGGGGTGGGGGTGGTAGCACTTTAGTGGTGACTAGATAGTGTGCGTGTAGGTGCTTTTTCGCTTTTTTAGAAGTTTTGTGGGCATTGTGGGCCGCTTCTTCTAGACGCTTCCGAAGTGAGTAAATGTAATGAGGATTATTGTGGTTGGTAGCTCTCGTGTTATCTCTTTGTGTCGGGATTGGGTTCGTGGTTTCGAATTACTCTAACTCGGTGGATTAGGGTTAGAAATAGCTGAACTAGATATGGTTCTGTGAGCAGTGAGCTTGAACTTTATCGGAGTGAGTTTGTTTGAGGTTGTTATAGTTTGCTTTGCGATAACTTTTCCATTTTCTATTATGTCTTCACGTTTGTTGATTAGTTGATAATACCTGGTTGATGTAGGACGACATCGGGTCACTTAGGTGTTAGGAGTTAGGACACTGGAGTACTGGACACCTACCTATATAATCGAGTTGGGGAAGATTTATGAGATGTTGGATCGAACCGTGAATGCAAAGTTTTAGTGTTGTGACTTGTGAGAAGAGACGTGCCAACATGTTTTCAATTAGAGATATTATATATTCTCATTATACGAGAGAGATGAGTTTATAAGTTAATGATGAGTTTATCTTTGCGTACTATTGAAACCGCAATAAGTTTATTCGATGGATAATAGTACGGAATACATGATTTGATGGTTTTACAATGAGTACAATAATTTTTTTTTTTTGCACACACACACATTATCTTACATGCATGCTGTTTTCAAATATACATACTGATACAGCTTTATTCAAAACGTGAAGAATAAAAATATACTTCAAATATAGTGTAATGATCGAAGATCATAATGAAGCTCGATCAATCATCGGGGCCACCGGTGAGGCGGCAGGCCGGTCGGGAAATCAGTGGTGATGGCCATGGTCAGCGTAGCACTTGCCGTAGTAGCACAAGCAAGAAGATTTGCCATGGTACCATTTGCACTGCCCGTAAAGAGCTCCCCATTGTGACTTGCAATATTTGTTACATTGCTTGAAACAGCTGCTCTTGTACACCCATCCACACTGCTTCTTTGATTCAACACCTTGAATTTCTGCAAATTAATTGGAATAATCAAACACATGCAAAATCGTAAAAAGAATTTTAACTAGTTGTAGTAGTTATATATTGAACAAATTGGTTATTCCTAAGATTATACATGCATTAGACATCAACTAAAGTTTTAACTAGTTGATATGGTACAACTTATTGTACGTACGATGGATATCTCAAAATTTCATTATCATTTCTGCCATCGGCTTGTAAAATACACACACTTCTTATATCCGAGAACATATATACATACATATTTTATCGTCTTAGATAAAGACGGGTTAACTCACCAGTGCTTGCAATAAGGGTGAAAATGAGTAAGATTGCGAGAAAGCTAACAGCGATACTCGACTTTGCCATTTCTTTCCCCTTGATCTTCAGTTAAATTTGGAGTTTTTATTGCACTGAGATTTGCGAAGAAGCTACCAGTTGATGGATTGTGTTGAAATGTGCCAATAACAATATTTATAGTACAGTTTTGCATATACTCCTAGAGTCCTAGTACATTATTTAACATTAAAGCATAGAAATGGATGAAATTTTGCAAGTAAATTAGAGTAATAGTCAAGCTAATGTTGCATCATTTCAACAAAAAAAAAAAAAGATAAATGTTGCAAGGTCACGTATTTTGAAATTTTCCAACTTTTGAAAGGGTAAATCACCAACAGATGATTTGTTCCTTGCAAGATAAGCTACAGCTTATGTCATGAATGGAGAAAACATACGGATTAGGTATTAGCGTTAGCCAGCCCAACTAGTAGGTTGTTTGAACGTAATACCTAATATCGAGATTCAAAACAAGTCTACATTGTACCTTTTGACCAAAACCGAAAAAAAGGGGATCTGCCCAGGCGCCCAGCGTAGCTTATGTCCCAAGCTCAGACTGTACCACTAGCGAAGGGGGAGAGGATCTTCTCCCTGCTAGGCTGCTGACCAAAGATCCTTCAGACTTCAGTCAGTCGTACGGAACAAGTACTGCATTAGTTACTTGACAATTCGACATGGACTTCGTCAGCCTATATGTTTTACCGTACAGTCCGTACGTCATAGATTTGACGAAGTCACAACATGTCTGTGCGCCGGAATCTCTCTGATACCATATGCAAAGCCAAAAATGACAAATTGAGAACACCAGCCGACTCTGGACAAGAATCACATTCCGGCACATAGGTTATGCCCAACGATCCAGTTCACAGTCGGCCCTTGGGAACACATGCAACAGACCATGAATGAAAGAAGAGAATCGAGGTTAAGAATCTTCAATGTTTAGAAGATGGGTGTCAAAAAAAAAAATCACACTACACCCATGAACATGAACTGTCAGAAGTTCTGTGTTTCTCAGGAACAGAACTACACTTGGTTTCTAAGAAGACGCTAACTTGCCAAAAAGAAGCATTCGAACTAAGATTATGCTAATCCAGATAAGCAGAGCAGATGCAGCTAAGACTGACTTCTATCCATCATATGAACTGTCGCGTCTTCTTCAAGAAACCCTAAATAGAAAGTGCAGATACACATTAAAAGCTGAACCAAAGATAACCTGTACTTTTGGCTAGTTAGCAGATGCATCTTCATTTCTTGCCCTGCAACATATCCCTTCAATGACAGGGAATGACAAGAACAGTGTAGGCATGTAGCTACCTTGCCCAGACCCAACCTCGGTATCCAAGAACCTTATCAAACCACAGCCACTGAAGAACTCAGAATCTCATGAACGTAGACATGGAACATAAAGCAAAACCAAGGGGTGGACAACCACAAATAGGGAAACTGTCTACACTTAAATTCATCTCATAGATAGATTCAATTCTACTACACTACTACAACCATCCAAGGCAATGAAGCAAAAGAAATACTAGGTGGCGGATAAGTGCTATAGGTCCTATCAATGGCTGTGGGTACATCATAAAGCAATACTAGGTGGCGGATCAATATTTGCACACCAAAAAAAAATCAACCCAAAGACAGCAGGAAAAGCAGCTGATAGCAGTATATTAGCAATAATGATAAGATATAAAACACTCCTAAGTCCTACCAGTAACAAAAATCATCCATAGCAATGAAACCTAGGGAATGACCATCATCAAGGTTAGGAAGCTACACCGCCAATTTCCTGTTTGCTAGGATTTCTCTAGGCAGGATATACTACAAATGTTGCAAATAGTCCAACATAGAAGGTTGAATATTTACTTACCTACATGGTCATCATCCCCAATACGCGACATTTACAGGAGCAGTCATCAATATCCTAACCAGATACTTTTCTATGCTGAATGAGTGAATTCCATCTTTTTAATCAGATTTTGTAAACAGTACGTAGGGTCACTTTGGTGCAAATATGAGGAAATTCTACAGTCTACATTGAGAAGAACGTGTTCCTTTAAAATCTACATCAGAATACTTGGAAGTAAAATTGGGAAGTACGAAGCAATGACATGAACTTACCCAAAATGCTAAGCAGCAACCTGGAAATAAGTTTTCAGGAAAATCAATATTCTCATGCATAAAGGCTCAGTTCATAGTTTTGACCTTTTAAAGTGGGTCCAATTAACCGACCCATTTAAACAGACTTCAAGCTACAAAAGACAAGTCTTAATGCAAAGAACATTGTCACCATCTGTTGTGGGTTATTGCCATTGATGAATGAATTCTAATCTAAGAACTTACACCTACTAGAACCAAAGCTAAAGAGCTGTACAAGCCAAGTATCCAAACTGTGTTGCTGCTTCACTTTTCTCCAGAAGAACACCTGAAAAAAGTAAGAGGGCCAAAAATTACATTATTGATTGAGAAATTGAAGTTCAATTATAATGCATTCCCTTCCCCAAGGCCCCAACTCACAAAAAAAAAAAAAAGGATTTAAAACTGTAGAAGTGATAAAGAAGAGCTGAACTCACAGTATGAGAAGTATCCAGAGCATATACTAAGCTCCGGTGTATTCCAAGAAGTCCATGTCGTCAGAAGCAAAGAAGTCCTCCCCTAAACCAAAGCCCTCAATAGAAGGCATGTCAAAATCAAAATCTAAAGACAAGGGAGACATAAGATGACTTTCAAGGGGCCTATTTGTTTCACCAGCGAATGCATCTACACCAAAATTGTGCAAGTTCTCTCCAGTTATTTCATCTCCAGCAGGATTTGGTGGAGCAAGATGCATTCCAAGAACTTCTGCATTGGACTGATGTCCATTCATGGAAAGTTGCACTTGATTTTCATCGTGCCTTTGGCCGAATTGAATTGGTGGGTTGTAATACGAATCACCCTGTTGTATTTCAGTATTTTGTACACCCGAATGGAGGAAGGGCTGCTCACCAATATACAAGTTCTGGCCAGATAACATATTGGCATGAGGAACAGATGAGAAGTGAGCAAACTGGTTGAATCCTGAAATAGGAGGGCGATATTGTTCCAAATAACTATTGTCCATAGGCAACAAAGGTTCCGTACTGCCATTTCCTTGATGGATACCATGCATGTGGTGTTTATCTAGAGATGGATTACTATGCTCCATATCATGTACACTCGTGCTGGGTTCATCGACTGCATTTTCATTTCTTGATGATACAGGGATCTGAAGACTTGGTGCTGACTGCTGATCATCAATAGAATGGGTGGGCCGCTGATCATCAATAGAATGGGTGGGCCGCTGACCATCAATAGATTCGATGGACCGCTGACCTTCATTAGATTTGGTGGGCCGCTGATCATCTTCAGGTGGGAACTGCTGGTCAGTCTTACGTTGAGCGGATTGCAGGTCACTGCGGCTTGCCCCTCTACGAGTTCTTTTTCTCTTGGGTTGTTTGATTTCTGGGTCCTTATCCTGGAGAGTTGGGTTACTGCTTATAGGTGCCCCATTTTCTTTACCATTGCTTATCTTGGTTTGTTTCACGACTACTTCCATTGTTTCTGCGTCACTCTGTTGGTTCTTCCTATCATCTTTAGATGAGACAGATGCTGCCGCATCATCAATACCATCAACATCATAGTCACTGTCACTACTGACTGTAGGTCTCTTCTTCAAACTACTTGGACCAGGTGGGCTTCCTGTGATGCCAGACACCCCATTATCACTGCTTGGCTGGCTAATAAGAGATTCCTCCCGATACAGAACTCCTAACCAAATTGAACTCTCCTTGGCAGTCATCTTGTCTTGTAAACATTTAGACTGTCTCACCAGCCTCCTAATCTTTGCGATATCAGGTGACATATGCTTGATTACAGCTGTCAATACGCCAACCTTCCACATCTTTTTTAGATCATGTGGTTTCTTATATGGAGGATTTTGACCTTTTGGTAAACCAAGCTTTGCCCACCAATCTTCGCTGCCCGACGGCCACCATGGTGGAGGAACACCTTTCTCAAGAGGAAACTTCCTTTGTGGGGGATCACAATGCTGCATCAAAGAAGACAGAAGCGACCCCAGTGTTGCATCTTGCAAATCCTGTAGTGAGCTTTGACCATTCCCATTCCCTTTATTAGCTCCCTTTATCAAAGCCACACACTCAGCTTCATACTTTACTATAGCAGCAGGACCATTCTTATCAAATTTCACTTTCTCTTTCCACCAAGCTCGTAAATTGTCTGATGCACCACTCACTGGCTTTCCCTTCTCAGGAACTATCCCGTACACAAAACCCCTAGCTTTGCAAACTTCCATCAACTTCAACATATACTTCAATATTCCATCTTGAGCTCTCGACATTTTCTTCCTCCTAGCTTGATCACTAGTTGACTTGGGTTTTTGCTTGTCAGCAGCCCGCTGCGCAGCAACTTTTTGCCTCTCCTTGAGCCTCTTGAGCTTAATACGATCCTTCCACATCCGCCTCTCCAATTCATCCGGCCCAATCTCTTCATCACTCACATCTTTCTCCTCAATATTCTCACACCTCAGGTCATCAACCTCTAAATCCGAGCTACAACCAAACAACAAAACCCCCAAATAAATCCCACATGTAAACAACGCCCCGAAATGCATCACTTACAAATCCAAAATCTTCCATTACATAATTCAAATCATACATTGGACACACCAAACATAAAATTTAACTCACAAGCTATCATTTAGTAAACATTTTCGCATACAACCCATAAAATCAAGCTAGCATTTTCGCATACAACCCATGAAAGATAACTCACAAGCTAACATTTTCGCATACAACCCATAAAATCGAGCAGAATTATGCTATATTATATCAACAAGCAATGCATTTAATCCAAAACATAAAGCAAATTGCAACATCATCTTATCTAAACCACTAATTTCCAACCGCCCAAAAATTATTATTGATCAAATATAAGCAACAATCCCATAAAAAAACTTTTATACCAATTAAATCCCATAACCAAACCCTAAAAAATTAAGCATCAGTCTAATAATTACAGGCAATAAATTACAAAATTAAGGATTAAAATGCTTACCCATAATCAGGTCCAATATCTTCAAGTTCGCCCATGATTACCCAGAAAGAAAATCTTGATTTTGACACTCAAACTAAAAAATAAAAATAAATAACAATTAAAATTATATAAAAGATCCAAACTTTGGTATAAAAATTCAGAAATTTCAATAAATATAAATTAAGGCGGCATGAAAGAAATGGGAAAGTTGAGTTTTACCCAGAAATAAATTCTAAATTCTTGAATTTGAGCATCAAATTAACAAAACCCTAATCAAAATTTTCATAACAAAATAAAAAAGATCAAAATTTTACAACAAGAATAAAATAAAAGGGGAAATTTTGGGTTTTACCCAGAATCAAATTCTTGAAATTTAAGCATCAATCAAACAAATAAACAAAAACCCTGATCAAAGTTTCATAAAAAGATCAAAACTTTACAATAAAGATTGAAACTTTATATTATATCATGGATTAATTTAGGGGAAAAAGAGTGGAGTGGAGGGGATTAGGTTTTGCTTTCGATAGAGAAAAAAGGGGTTTGAGATTGAAAGAGAGTTGAAGATTGAAAATTCAATTAAAAATTACCAAAGAGGAAAAAAAAGAGAAAAATAAAAATGAAAGGGTTTTTATGCACAAAAGGACAAAATGAAGTTGACACTATTGTGAGCTCCGATTATCTGTGTTGCGTTCCCACAATTATTTGTCTAACCTGTTCTTTGTATCTGGACGGCTTTCTGTACAAGCTGTTGGTCTCTGTTTTGCCACAATTTTTGAAATTTAGAAGTTTTTTTGGTTCATAGTATGAGGATGAGATCGAAAGTAACATTTTATCGGCATCGAGTCGTCTAGAAAGATAACAATAGTATTAATATTTACTTTTTTATTAACGGGTGGAGGTCGGACAAGACATGCCGATAAGCTCATGTATAATCATATGAAGTATCAGATTTAGTTAATTTACTAAAGGTTGAACAAGACGAGGTCAAGCTTTTTGAAGTGATATCAAAATATGAATTGTGCGCTGGATCGTTTGTGTTACATGTATGGAAGAAAAAGATGAATTTTGCATTTTGGTCTAGAATTGTGTAACTAAAATTAACAAGAAAATCACAATGGAGGACCACTAAGCTTGATAAACTAATCCCAATCATGGGAAAACCAAATGTGGTAGTCAAAATCTGACTCAGGCAGACCTATGTAAAAGCTAATTTGGGGTCATATCAACCTTGTCTTTGTATTCCATTTTTGGAAAGTTGGCAAAGTCGATCAAATCAATATGAAACAAAACAAATGAATGAATGGGGTAAAGTCATAAATTGAAAACAAACATAAGTAAAAGGGTGATTTCATTGCCATTACTCACTATAGTATATTCAATGTAAAAATAAATATACACCACAATTGAAGATGAATGCTACATGATGCACTGTGCATACTCTGTGATGCGAGTAAAATATGAGCTTTTCCACAAACCTCCACCATATAATAAACATTTTGTCGTCTTATCGATACTCTACATAGTTTCTCATCATGAAGGGTCCGAGACATGTTAGTGCACGAGCGTATAATGCTACATTGCTACATACTTGGACGGAAAAATGCTAGAACTTCATGGTTGCGAAACCTACCTATTTTTTTTTTTTTTTGACAGGATGAAAGCTACCTATTAATTGCGGTGTATCTTCATTAACATAAAATGAATATTTCACACGAGGGAGTGTGCATCTTTATTCTTTAATTCTTTATATCCGAGTGCAAAGAAACTACGCATTTGTTTGGCCGAACACTTGCACTGCAATCACACTTTAGCTGAAAAGCACGCACTTGCATCAAGACTTATGTAGGTATATGAGGTACCAATTCACATAATTAAGACTACTTCGCATACGTTACAAGCTCGAATTCCCATATTCAAACCCCGCAACACTAATTGCTTCTAACGAGAAGAACGGCAACATCAAAGTCAGATTAGTTCAGTTAATTAACCGGAACAAATTATCAACTTCCACTTTCTGTGACGTGTTAATGACGCTACAGATAATCGTTACATTTTGAGTATTTGACACAATTACGTTGATTACAAAGCTCCGGAGGCGGAGGAAAACTCATCAATGGCGGAGGAGTCGGCGGTGGTGGTGGATATCGGCGGCTGCGACAGATTACAAAAGGCGCTACTACAATGCCACCGCCGCATGCCGGCAGGTCCGGCGAGGCAATCGGCGTGCCGCCACTTGAACCGCGCGCTCGCCGACTGTATCGTCGGCGTGATCTGTCCGTCAGAGGCGGAGGCGGTGCGATCGCTCTGCTCCAGCGGTGGGACCGCCTTGAAGCGGTCGCAGTGCCAACAAGCTCGCTTTTCTCTCTCCTCTTGCCTCTCGTCTCACCAGGATCCTGATTAAACCCTAATTTATTCAATTTTCGCGCCTTTTCAGATGAAAAAGAGGTGAAATTTCAGCTCATTTTGGGGTATGTTTTACCTAATTCATCATAAAGTTTTCAACTTTCTGTTTAATTTTGATTGTTTTTGGTGGATTAAATCGATGAATCTTGAGAGAATTGTATTTGATACGCATGTCTGGATAGGTAATTTCAGTTGAGTTTTTGGATAAGATTGTTCAAGTTGAACTGTATATGAAATGATTTTTCCGTTGATTAATTTGGATTGTTGCTATTTCTGTTGGTAGAGTAGTAATGAAGTTAGGGATTGACGAATTGTGGGTGCTGAATTGAATTGTTGAAGCTCTTTAAGAATTTGATTGGAGTGTAATTTGGTTAGGGGAAGCGAAAGAAGGAATCTTTTTTCGAGTGTAGTTAATGTTGTGGTGACAAGGGAAGGCTTGCACTCTATACACCCTTGTGGTGAGACCCTTCCCGGGACCCTCGTTTTGCGGGGACGCCAATGTGCACCCGGCTGCCCTTTTTAGTCAATGTTGGGGTAAGATTGGAAATTTACATTGTGAAACTTGCCCAAGTGAATTTCACCACAATGGAAGGTTAGATGGATTACTGAGAAGTTTAGTGAGTACTTGGTGCCAGAAGAAAGTAATGTATAGAGATCTTGTCATGATTGTCAAGAACATATAGCGCAAAATTCAATGTAGAATTTTGGATATAAAGTCTGTCCAGATAGCTAATTAGTCATCTTTAGTGGCTAGTTAGAAGAAGAAATGAGTGAGAATAAAACTTCTAAGAAGTAACTCCCTTTATTAATGTGCATTGAGCTATCTGCTAATCAAAGCCTATGCAGAGGTCGATGGTGAGTGAATGTAGAATCCATTGCACTGCCAGATGCTATATCCGAAGGTGAATAAATTTAGAGGAAAGCAAAGTATAGAACTTTTGGTGAACTTAGGAGACACTTTGATGCACGCGGGGTCCAAGTATATATGGTATGGGGCATTTTGCTAGGGGCTTGGAGACCCTTGTTCGATATGAGGGCTGGTTCCTCTGTTAGGGAAGTTCTATAAGCCATTTTGGCGGAAGTCATCTAAGAGGCTAGCGTACGACTTATGCCGATTTTTGGGAACCTACTATAAGTTTTTGGCTCTAATAATTTGCTCAACCCCATGATATGACCCCTTGGGGGCTTAGTTTAAAAAAGCGCGCCTGAGGCGCAGCTGCAATTGCCTCAGAAGCTTGAGGTCAGGCGCACTGGTGTGCATGAGGCGCACTCGAGGCGCACAAGTGTGCAATTTTCAATTTCTTTCTCTTGTAACCTTATTTATACACTTCCCTTTGCCCCTTAATCCCTTGTTTATATTAATTTACCTATTGTCCCTTTTAAATACTAAAAAAAGGTTTTTTTTTTTCAAAATATGGTTTCGTAAAATATAATTTTATTCACTAAATGAGTGCGCCTCGTGTGCATGAGGCGTGCGCTTCGCCTTGCGCCTCATTGCAACGGCCCTCCAGCGCCTCGGTGCGCCTCGCGCCTCCTTAAACTAAGCTTGGGGGTTCCACACAAGTTTGAGCCGTTTTTGTTGCGGGTCAGTATGGGGCAAAAAACCGTAGGTTATATACATCCGTTTTGGCCAATTTTGGCCACATCTTTCAAAATGGCCAAAATTTATCAAAACTTTACAATGGCCAACCTTTGAGTACCCTTAATCGATATGTGATGTGGTTGCTCCCGTTAGGAAATTTTTTCGAGCCTCTTTTGACACATTTCACCACTTAAGGCTAGCGTGCTTCTTTTGTCGATATTGGGATTTAATGTCAGTTTTTGGCTCTAGTATTTTGCGAAAGCCCATAATATGACTCCTAGGAACTGCCACAAAGAATTGAGTCATTTTTGTTGCGAGACAATATTAAGCCAAAAAACCGTAGGTTATATACTTCGGTTTTCGCCAATTTTGACAATTTTTTTTATAGTAGCCAAACGTTATCAAACCATTACAGTGGACGACCTTTGAGTACCCTTATTCGACATGTTGTATGGTTGTTTCGTTAGGAAACTTCTTCAAGCGTATTTTGGCACATGTCACCACTTGTGGCTACCATGCTTTTTTTTTTCTCGATATTGGGATTTACTGTCAGTTTTTGGCTCTAGTATGTTACGAAAGCTCATAAAATGACTCCTCGGGACTTCCACAAAGAATTGAGCCTTTTTTGTTGCAAGACAAATTTGGGGCAAAAATCGTTGGTTATCTACTTCCGTTTTGGCCAATTTCGACCACAACTTTGAAAATGGCCAATTGTTTTCAAAACTTTACAGTGGACAACCCCTAAGTACCCTTATGCGATATGCTGTGTGGTTGCTCCTGTTAGAAAAGTTTTTCAGGCCTATTTTGGCACATGTCACCCCTTTGAGGCTAGCGTGCTTTTTTTGTCAATATTGGGATTGAGTGTCAGTTTTTGGCTCTGGTATTTTGCAAAAGCCCATAATATGACTCCTAGAGACTGCCATAAAGATTTGAGCCGTTTTTGTTGCGAGACAATATTAAGGCAAAAACCCGTAGGTTATGTACTTCAGTTTTGGCCTATTTTGACCAAATTTTTTAAAGTAGCCAAATGTTATCAAACCATTACAGGGACAACCTTTGGGCGCCCTTATTCGATATGTGGTGTGGTTTCATCGTTAGGAAACTTCTTCAAGCCCATTTTGGCACATGTCACCACTTGAGGATAACGTACTTTTTTCCTCGATATTAGGATTTCCTGTCAGTTTTTGGGTCTAGTATTTTGGGAAAGGCCATAATATGACTCCTAGAGACTTCAACGAAGATTGGAGCCGTTTTTGTTGTGGGTCAAATTTGGGGCAAAAAACCGTAGGTTATATACTTCCGTTTTGGCTAATTTTGACCACATTTTTGAAAATGGCCAAAATTTATAAAAATTTTACAGTGGACAACCTTTGAGTACCCTTACTCGATATGTGGTGTGGTTGCTTCCGTTAGGAAAGCTTTTCAAGCCTATTTTGTCAGAAGTGACCCCTTTGAGGTTAGCGTGCTTCTTTTGTCGAAATTGGGATGGAACGTCAGTTTTTGGTTCTAGTATTTTGCAAAAGCCCATCATATGACTCCTAGGGACTGCCGTAAAAATTTGAGCCGTTTTTGTTGCGAGAGAATATTAAGGCAAAAAACCGTAGGTTATACACTTCAGTTTTTGGCCAATTTTGACCAAATTTTTTGAAGTAGCCAAATGTTATCAAACCATTACAGGGACAACCTTTGGGCACCCTTATTCGATATGTGGTGTGGTTTCATCGTTAGGAAACTTCTTCAAGCCCATTTTGGCACATGTCACCACTTGAGGCTAACGTGCTTTTTTCCTCGATATTGGGATTTACTGTCAGTTTTTGGCTCTAGTATTTTGGGAAAGGCCATAATATGACTCCTAGAAACTTCAACGAATATTGGAGCCAATTTTGTTGTGGGTCAAATTTGGGGCAAAAAACCGTAGGTTACATATACATCCGTTTTGGCCAATTTTGACCACATTTTTGAAATTGTCCAAAATTTATAAAAAATTTACAGTGGACAACCTTTGAGTACCCTTACTCGATATGTGGTGTTGTTGCTCCCGTTAGGAAAGTTTTTCAAGCCTATTTTGTTAGAAGTCACCCCTTGAGGTTAGCGTGCTTCTTTTGTCGAAATTGGGATGGAACGTCAGTTTTTGGCTCTAGTATTTTGCTAAAGCCCATCATATGACTCCTAGGGACTGCCGTAAAAATTTGAGCCGTTTTTGTTGCCAGACAGTATTAAGGCAAAAAACCGTAGGTTATACACTTTAGTTTTTGGCCAATTTTGACCAAATTTTTTAAAGTAGCCAAATGTTATCAAACCATTACAGGGACAACCTATGGGCACCCTTATTCGTTATGTGGTGTAGTTTCATCGTTAGGAAACTTCTTCAAGCCCATTTTGGCACATGTCACCACTTGAGGCTAACGTGCTTTTTTCCTCGATATTGGGATTTACTGTCAGATTTTGGCTCTAGTATTTTCGGAAAGGCCATAATATGACTCCTAGAAACTTCAACGAAGATTGGAGTCGTTTTTGTTGTGGGTCAAATTTGGGGCAAAAAACCGTAGGTTATATACATCCGTTTTGGCCACTTTTGACCACATTTTTGAAATTGGCCAAAATTTATAAATTTTTTACAGTGGACAACCTTTGAGTACCCTTACTCGATATGTGGTGTTGTTGCTCCCGTTAGGAAAGTTTTTCAAGCCTATTTTGTTAGAAGTCACCCCTTGAGGTTAGCGTGCTTCTTTTGTCGAAATTGGGATGGAACGTCAGTTTTTGGCTCTAGTATTTTGCTAAAGCCCATCATATGACTCCTAAGGACTGCCGTAAAAATTTGAGCCGTTTTTGTTGCCAGACAGTATTAAGGCAAAAAACCGTAGGTTATACACCTCAGTTTTTGGCCAATTTTGACCAAATTTTTTAAAGTAGCCAAATGTTATCAAACCATTACAGGGACAACCTTTGGGCACCCTTATTCGTTATGTGGTGTAGTTTCATCGTTAGGAAACTTCTTCAAGCCCATTTTGGCACATGTCACCACTTGAGGCTAACGTGCTTTTTTCCTCGATATTGGGATTTACTGTTAGTTTTTGGGTCTAGTATTTTGCGAAAGGCCATAATATGACTCCTAGAGACTTCAACGAAGATTGGAGCCGTTTTTGTTGTAGGTCAAATTTGGGGCAAAAAATCGTAGGTTATATATTTCCGTTTTGGTCAATTTTGACCACATTTTTGAAAATGGCCAAAATTTATTAAAAATTTACAGTGGACCACCTTTGAGTACCCTTACTTGATATGTGGTGTGGTTGCTCCCGTTAAGAAAGCTTTTCAAGCCTATTTTGTTAGAACTGACCCCTTGAGGTTAGCGTGCTTCTTTTGTCGAAATTGGGATGGAACGTCAGTTTTTGGCTCTAGAATTTTGCAAAAGCCAATCATATGACTCTTAGGGACTGCCGTAAAAATTTGAGCCATTTTTGTTGCGTGACAATATTAAGGCAAAAGACCATAGGTTATACACTTCAGTTTTTGGCCAATTTTGACCAAATGTTTTGAAGTAGCCAAATGTTATCAAACCATTACAGGGACAACCTTTGGGCACCCTTATTCGATATGTGGTGTGGATTCATCGTTAGGAAACTTCTTCAAGCCCATTTTGGCACATGTCACCACTTGAGGCCAACGTGCTTTTTTTCTCGATATTGGGATATACTGTCAGTTTTTGGCTCTACTATTTTGAGAAAGGCCATAATATGACTCCTAGAGACTTCCACAAAGATTGGAGCCGTTTTTGTTGCGGGTCAAATTTGGGGCAAAAAACCGTAGGTTATATACTTCCGTTTTGGCCAATTTTGACCACATTTTTGAAAATGGCCAAAATTTATAAAACATTTACAGTGGACAACTTTTGAGTACCCTTACTCGATATGTGGTGTGGTTGCTCCCGTTAGGAAAGCTTTTCAAGCCTATTTTGTCAGAAGACACCCCTTGAGGTTAGCGTGCTTCTTTTGTCGAAATTGGGATGGAACGTCAGTTTTTGGTTCTAGTATTTTGCAAAAGCCCATCATATGACTCCTAGGGACTACCGTAAAAATTTGAGCCTATTTTGTTGCGAGACATTATTAAGGCAAAAAACCGTAGGTTATACACTTTAGTTTTTGGCCAATTTTGACCAAATTTTTTGAAGTAGCCAAATGTTATCAAACCATTACAGGGACAACCTTTGGGCACCCTTATTCGGTATGTGGTGTGGTTTCATCGTTAGGAAACTTCTTTAAGCCCATTTTGGCACATGTCACCACTCGAGGCTAACGTGCTTTTTTCCTCGATATTGGGATTTACTGTCAGTTTTTGGCTCTACTATTTTGAGAAAGGCCATAATATGACTCCTAGAGACTTCCACAAAGATTGGAGCCGTTTTTGTTGCGGGTCAAATTTTGGGCAAAAAACCGTAGGTTATATACTTCTGTTTTGGCCAATTTTGACCACATTTTTGAAAATGGCCAAAATTTATATAAAGTTTACAGTGGACAACCTTTGAGTACCCGTACTCGATATGTGGTGTGGTTGCTCCCGTTAGGCAAGTTTTTCAAGCCTATTTTGTAGAAGTCACCCCTTGAGGTTAGCGATCTTCTTTTGTCGAAATTGGGATGGAACGTCAGTTTTTTGCTCTAGTATTTTGCAAAAGCCCATCATATGACTCCTAGGGATTGCCGTAAAAATTTGAGCCGTTTTTGTTGCGAGACAATATTAAGGCAAAAGACCGTAGGTTATACACTTCAGTTTTTGGCCAATTTTGACCAAATTTTTTGAAGTAGCCAAATGTTATCAAACCATTACAGGGACAACCTTTGAGTACCCTTATTTGATATGTGGTGTGGTTTCATCGTTAGGAAACTTCTTCAAGCCTATTTTGGCACATGTCACCACTTGAGGCTAACGTGTTTTTTTTCTCGATATTGGAATTTACTGTCAGTTTTTGGCTCTACTATTTTGAGAAAGGCCATAATATGACTCCTAGAGACTTCCACAAAGATTGGAGCCGTTTTTGTAGCGGGTGAAATTTAGGGCAAAAAACCGTAGGTTATATATACTTCCGTTTTAGCAAATTTTGACCATATTTTTGAAAATGGCCAAAATTTATAAAATTTTTACTGGACAACCTTTGAGTACCCTGACTCGATATGTGGTGTGGTTGCTCCTGTTAGGAAAGTTTTTCAAACCTATTTTGTTAGAAGTCACCCCTTGAGGTTAGCGTGCTTCTTTTGTCAAAATTGGGATGGAACGTCAGTTTTTGGCTCTAGTATTTTGCAAAAGCCCATCATATGAGTCCTAGGGACTGCCGTAAAAGCCGTTTTTGTTGCGAGACAATATTAAGGCAAAAAACCGTAGGTTATACACTTCAGTTTTTGGCCAATTTTGACCAAATTTTTTGAAGTAGCCAAATGTTATCAAACCATTACAAGGACAACCTTTGAGTACCCTTATTCGATATGTGGTGTGGTTGCTCCCGTTAGGAAAGTTTTTCAAGGCTATTTTGGCACATGTCACCCTTTGAGGTTAGCGTGGTTCTTTTGTTGAAATTGGGATTGAATGTCAGTATTTGGCTCTAGTATTTTTCAAAAGCCCATAATATGACTACTAGGGACTGCCGTTAAGATTTGAGCCGTTTTTGTTGCGAGACAATATTAAGGCAAAAAACCGTTGGTTATACACTTCAGTTTTTGGCCAAATTTGACCAAATTTTTTAAAGTAGCCAAATGTTATCAAACCATTTCAGGGACAACCTTTGAGTACCCTTATTCGATATGTGGTGTGGTTGTTTCGTTAGGAAACTTCTTCAAGCTTGTTTTGGCACATGTCACCCCTTGAGGCTAGCGTGTTTTTTTTTCTCGATATTTGAGTGTACTGTCAGGTTTTTGCTTTAATAGGTTACTAAAGCTCATAATATGACTCTTGGGGACTTCCACAAAGATTTGAGCCGTTTTTGTTGGAGGACAAATTTGGGGCAAAACACCGTAGGTTATGTACTTTCGTTTTGGCCATTTTGGACCACCATTTTGAAAATAGCCAAAATTTATCAAACCTTTACAGTGATTAATTTTTGAGTACCCTTACTCGATATGTGGTGTGGTTGCCCCGGTTAGGAAAGTTTTTCAAGCCTATTTTTGCACATGTCACCCCTTGAGGCTAGCGTCTTTCTTTTTTCGATATTGGAATTAAATGTCAGTTTTTGGCTCTAGTATTGTGCAAAAGCCCATAATATGACTCTTAGGGACTGCCACAAAGTTTTGAGCCGTTTTTGTTGCAGGACAATTTCAAGGCAAAAGACCGTAGGTTATATACTTTAGTTTTGGCCAATATTGACCAAATTTTTTAGAGTAGCGAAATGTTATCAAAGCATTATAGTGGACAACCTTTGAGTACCCTTATTCGATATGTGGTGTGGCTGCATCGTTAGGAAACTTCTTCAAGCCTAATTTGGCACATGCCACCCCTTGGGGCTAACGTGCTTGTTTTCTCGATATTGGGATTTAGTGTCAGTTTATGGCTCTAGTATTTTGAGAAAGGCCATAATATGACTTCTAGGGACTTCCACAAAGATTTGAGCCGTTTTTGTTGCGGGACAAATTTGGTGCAAAAAATCGTAGGTACTTCTGTTTTGGCCAATTTTGACCACATTTTTGAAAAATGCCAAGATTTGTCCAAACTTTATAGTGGCCAACCTATGAGTACCCTTACTCGATATGTGGTTTGATTGCTCGCGTTAGGAAAGTTTTTCAAGCCTCTTTTGGCACATGTCACCCCTTGAGGCTAGCGTGCTTCTTTTATTATATTGGGATTGAATGTCAGTTTTTGGCTCTAGTATTTTGCTAAAGACCATAACATGACTCCTAGGGACTGCCATAAAGATTTGAGTCGTTTTTGTTGCGAGTTATTATTAAGGTAAAAAACCGTAGGTTTATATACTTTAGTTTTGGCCAATTTTGACAAATTTTTAAAGTAGCCAAATGTTATCAAACCATTACAGTGGACAACTTTGAGTATTCTTATTTGATAAGGGGTGTGGTTGCATCGTTTGTAAACTTCTTCAAACCTATTTTGGCACATGTAACCCCTTGTGCATTTTTTTCTAGATATAGGGATGAACTGTCAGTTTTTGGCTCTAGTATTTTGCGAAAGACAATAATATGAATCCTAGGGACTTCCACAGATATTTGAGCCGTTTTTGTTGCGAGACAATATTAAGGCAAAAAACGGTAGGTTATGTACTTCAGTTTTAGCCAATTTTGACCAAATTTTTTATAGTAGCCGAATATTATCTAACCATTGTACTATACAACCTTTAAGTAACCTTATTCGATATGTGGTGTGGTATTTGCGTTAGGAAACTTCTTCAAGCCTATTTTGGCACATGTCACCCCTTGAGGCTAGTGTGTTTTTTTGTTGATATTGGGATTGCTGTCAGTTTTCGGCTCTAGTATTTTGCGAAAACCCATAATATGACTCCTAGGGACTTTCACAAAGAGTTGAGCATTCGTTGTTGCGGGACAAATTTGGGGCAAAAAAACCTTATGTTATACTCCCTCCGTCCCACCTCAAACGCCCCATATTCCGTTTTGGGACGTCCCACCTCAAACACCCAATTTATTTTAGGACATATTTCTTTCTTCTACTTTTATTAAATTATTACATCCTCTCTCACATATCTCTTTTATTTTCATTGATCCCCACATTCTCTCTCCTCCATTTTCCTAATATTGCCCCACTCAACTTAATATATCAAATTTTCTTATTCCAATACAAAAAACACCCGGGGCGTTTGAGCTGGGACGGAGGGAGTATACTTCAGTTTTGGCCAATTTTGACCACAGTTTTTTAAATGGCTAAATGTTCTCAAAACTTACAGTGGACAATCTTTGAGTACTTTTATTTGCTATGTGGTGTGGTTGCTCCATTAGGAATGTTCTTCATTTTGGCACATGTCACCCCTTAGGCTAGCGTGCTTTTTTTGTCGATATTGGGATTTACTGTTAATTGGCTCTTGTACTTTGTGAAAGCCCATTATATGAATCCTAGGGATTTCCACAAACATTTGAGACAATTTTGGGGCAAACACCGTAGGTTTTGGACTTCCATTTTGGCCAATTTTTACCAAAGTTTTTAAAATAGCCTAATATTATCAAAAATTTACAGTGGAAAACATTTGAGTACCCGTACTCGATATGTGGTGTAGTTGCTCTGTCAGGAAAGTTCCTCGTGCCTTTTGTTGGCACATGTCACCCCATGCGGCGATCGTGCTTTTTTTGCCGATATTGGGATTTACTCTCAGTTTTGGGCTCTAGTATTTTGCAAAAGCTCATAATAATATAATATGACTCCTAGGGACTTCCAAAAAGATTTGAGCCGTGTTTGTTCCGAGACAAATTTGGGGCAAAAAACTATAGGTTGTATTCCGTTTTGGCCAATTTTGACCATATTATTCAAAATGGCTAAATGTTCTCAAAACTTTATAGTGGACAAACTTTGAGTACCCTTATTCGATATGTGATGTGGTTGCTCCGTTCGGAAAGTTCGGAAAGTTCTTCAAGCCTATTTTGGCGCATATCACCCTTGGGACTAGCGTGCTTTATATTTTCGATATTGGGATTTACTGTCAGTTTTTGACTCATGTATTATGCGAAAGGCTGTTATATGACTTCTAGGAGCTTCCACAAAGAATCTAGCCGTTTTAGTTCCTAGGTCATTTTTGGCCAAAGTTCGTGGATTGTATACTACGATTCTAGTCAATTTTGCCCATGTTTTTTAAAGAAGCCAAATGTTTTCAAATCTTTACTATGGATAACCTTAGACTGCCATCGTTGGATTGGAGTGTCGTTTCCTTTTGGTGGGAAGGTATTTAAGCCCCTTCCATACATGTCAGTATGTCACCTGGTGAGGCTAGCGTGCGTAACTTACCTGCTTGGGACCAACCATAGGTTTTTGGCACTAAGATGTCGGTAAATCCCATAGTATTTACTCTACTTTCACAAAAGTTGGATAATACAGTCGCCAAACAAATCTATACGTTGATGGAAAAACCCTTATACTCATATGGTCGTACTTTGCTGTACCAAACATCCCCGTCCTATGTTTATGGTAAATGACTGAATGGGTATGGTGAAGTGAATAACTATAAGCTAAGACCTTTTTTTTTTAAAAATAATATACCTTTATAAACATCTACTGTTGAGGACTTGAGGAGGTATACTTTAAGTGACCATGTTGTGCTCCTTAGTCTCTTCATTGTGAATCCTGTCATCCTAAGTATGAATACTGAGAAGACTGGATACCATATCTAATCAGAAGTTGAAAAGATTTTACTTTGAAAGACCACCATGAATGCAATGAGTCTCTAAATTTGTGTGGTTCTGCATTCTTCGATGAAACAAAGCTTTAAGTGTATCCTAGTTTACTCTGTGCAGATTGATGCATAAAGATTAGAGATTACTACGAGCTATTTGGTTTACAGTAGAGGGGACTGAGGCGGGTCTTGTATCATGTGTCGTATTGTGAAGTCAGTTTCTTGTAATGATAAATAGTATTCTTGTTTGAGAGCTGGGAGCCAAGTATGGATAATGGATAAAAACAAATAGAGGTGGGTAAAATAATCATTTACAAGTTATAACATGTAGGTCTCTCCTAGAATCCTTGAACCTGAATGTTGACGATTGCAGATGCTTATGTACTTAATGGCTCCGATGTACATCTATCTTGAGTGGTTATAGCTTGCGTCATAGTGACTTTTTTTGGGGGGGGGGGGACTGGCAGTAGTTATTGAATTTAGGGTTACTTTTGGAATTTTGGTTGACCAGTTCTTATATGATGAGAGCCCAACTGATTTGCAATGTTGAAAGCTGGATATGTGAGGCAGCCTTTTAGTTACGTACAGAATAAGGGAGTAAGTAGCTTTGTGTTGTCACGATGGCAACTTACTTGTGGATATCTGTGTGGCAAATCAGTTTACGTAGCATTATGATTCTGAATGATCTGGGAGGATACTGGTGGTGTCTTGAAAGCTACTTAATGGAGTTCTTCAGCAGCATCAGCTTGTTGAGCTTAAATTTATAAACTATAAGGGTTGACATTTTTGTCTTACCTTCCTGTGGCAGTGTAAAAGGAAGAGCAGTTGAGAGTTGGTGACGTTTTCAAGCTAACAAATTGCATCCCCCATTGATCAAGCCGCTGGCTAACTAGAGAAGCATTTACTGTGCTCACAGGGGAAAGAAAGACGAATAATTGAAGCAAGCTTCATTCAGGCTTCTTCCTTCGATATGTGACAGATGTGCTAATAGAGTTTAAGACATTAGCAGTGAAGTGCGCTGAAGCTCTCTCATTCCCAGGTTTTCGATGTTTTGGCCTTGTAAGTGACTAGAGCATAAAGAGAGATGGCTTGTAGTATATATTTATATGCATCATTTGTAGATTTGTACTTGGATACACTTATCGGATCATAGAATGAATTCAATACAAAGAAAATTCGGATTGTTACTTGTCTACAAATATACTTTTTGTGAAACTCATTCTGCTCAGCATTTGTTGTTGTACAAAAAAAAATCGGCTGAGGAGATTCCGGTCTTCGAGGGAAAAATTGCAGGAAGTGAACGAGAATATGAAAGTAGGACTAAAGATGTCCAGGAAAGTACAGTGTAACTTGCAAGGAGAAAGTCGTCACCAAAGACTAGGCAGAATATCTCTGAAAGGAACTGTTTCAAAATTATTTCCGTAATTATGGAGCCTCGAAAAATTCGTTTATAGCTGCTAACACGACTGAAGTTGAGACGAAAAGAGTTCAAGGCGATCATAATCTATGAATGCAAGAGAATTACCAAAGAAAGAGGAAACTGCACCAAAAGTTGGTAGGTAATGAGATACATAATCGCTTTTCATTATATTAAGAACTTGCAGAAGATGTTGAGAGAACAAGTGAACAGTGTACATCAGTGCAAAAACATCAAAATTACCCGAAATCTTGATGATAGGAGTCAGGGAGACAGAACTACTAATTCTTCTACTAATAAAATCGATAAGAAGCGATGATAAAAACAATTCCGACTAAAATCTTAAGAGATAGATTGCCAGCTAACTACATGACAGAAACTAAATCAACTAATCGAATGTCTTAGAAGATAACCAGAGTGCGCTTTGTTCCTTACAGCATGCTGTCTGTTCTTGCAGGTAGTCTCCTGAAGAAGTTGATCGGAACTGAAGGAAGCCTCTGGCGGAACCTAGGGTGCCTCAGTGAATAGATGCCGTAGATGAGGGCCACTACTTTGAATGGAGTAATGTACAACACAATGGCAGCTATCAAACAGAATGTAACAAACAATGCAGTGGCTCTTGGATCTCTCCAGCTGAGGAGTGACTGGAACCTCTCGCCCTGAGTAGCCAAATCCCCCACAACGGTTTGAATTCTCCCAGCGATGCTCCTCAGTCGGTCATATCTCATCCTGATGAAATCATTTCCTCGAGAAGTGGGGAAAGTATCAAATTCCTCATCAAGCTCATCAGGATGTGCTACATCAGCATGTGACAGCCGGGTATCCATGTGAGGAGGGTGCCTAGGCCTCCACCGGTAGTGCCAAATCCCTATCAAGAACAGGTAGAGGAAGATTGTGGGCAAAATGAGCTCAGGGTATACCACAAGAATCACAAAGAGGATGTGGATGAGGACAGTTGTGATGGGATTCTTCCAGTTGCAAATTTGATCTAACCATCTCCCGACTGCAATCATCCCACTCAAGACATTCATAATCCTAAAGAAGTTTGCTTTACTCCTACGCATGCTCCACATATGAGAATCCACATCTAACATGTACTCGACAACCTCTTTCCGCAGTGGAGGTTCTGCTCTACTTAGCCTCATTGAGACAATTTGAGTGGCCTGATGTCTCAAGCTGTCAAGCTGGATGACAGACAACGGGTGCATATAATGCATTTTGGGCAGCATTGGCTGTGAATACATATGCAGCATATTGATCCATGAAGAGCATGTGAACCTCACAGCCAAATGAACTTCACCCATCTTTTTTACACCTGAAGGGTGCAAGACTATAAGAGGATAGGAGTGCGTGTACACCCGATCAGCTTCAAGGGTAGAGAGTCGGACCCTTACCTTTCCAATCCGTGAATCTCTCATAACATTGTTTCCATGCAAATGACAATTATCAAAAACTCCAATTGTGACAACTGTACAAGGGTCGAAAACCTCCCAAGTATATTGTTCATTCCATTTGGGACTGAAGCTATCAATGATGGTTCTTGTTCGAACCCATTTCTGCCCGTATTTGGCCACACAGTAAGCATCAGTTGTCCCCCTGCCATCTTTAGTTTTCATTGGCATCAGCCCGTGAGCACTCAAAACGCCAAGCTCCAAGACTCCAATACTCGGTTTCCACATTTGCTTGGCAGTTGGCTTCAAATCGCTGCTGTAATGGGTCGATTCATCCAATACATGATATCCACCATCCAAACATACCCTTAGGTGAATCCTAGTCGCAAACTTGATCTGCTTCTTTTCCCCATCAACAATGATATGTTTTTCAAGATTAAACCACTGAGTATTCACAGGCTTATGGTCCCACCTTCTCTGCAGATGTTGTAAGGGAATCATACAAACACCCAAAGTTTCATCCTTTCCTGGTCCAACCCTGTCTTCCAAGCTCAGTAACAAGGGTTCTTCAAATGGCTCAGCAGCCACAAACAGCAAGTCCTCATTCCACATCGGGTTTAAAGTCTTAGCTTGACAAGGTTTGGTCCTGAACCCCTGATTACCGAGCATTGCCTTGACATAAACTTCAGGAAATCGGGTCTTATCATTGGGCACTATATCCTGAGCTTCAATGACATTAACCCTCACGTACCAAAGCTTAGGTGAAAGATAAACTTTGGATCGTATTTTCCCCACAGCATCACCACTAACAGAAGCTGCATCAGAATGCCAGGCTTCAGGAAAGGACTCATCTGCTTGAGTCCCCATCCAAACAGCCAACATGAGCTCACCTTTCACCTTCATTGTCTTGTGGTCCTCAAGCCTATACCACTGTGGCGCAAGAGGACTGTCCGGTGGAACCCTCTTCGGGACCTCATTAAGGTCAAATATAACCTTCCCCATGAAATCATCCTTCACAAGATCCTTATCCTTCACAAAAATCTCCACAATTGAAGCTTGAATTCGCTCCTTTGAGAAAGCAAACACTTGATTCCATTCAGGCTTTTGGTTTTTCTCAAAGTGCCTGGTGGTTCCTTTGTAATTACCTAGCTTCACTTCAACATAAGGGTCACAGCTCCCTGTCAAATCCTTACTAGGCAGCTCCTTGGCCTTGACAACTCGGACGTAGAGGTACTGCATTTGCTCAACGAGGTCATAAGTGCAGGTCAGCTTGTCCCCTGCTACCCCTGCCCCGGCTATGGCCGGAGAAGTCTCCTTCAAGGAAAAATCCTCGAGTGGAGGAGCCGGCTTCATCTTTCAATGTAGTTTTGTGTATAAGAAAAATCGGGTGGGTTTAGAACAACGTGGTGAAGAAAGTTCGGAGGTCTGGTGTATAAAAATCAAAGGGTGTTCAGTGTTCTTAAGGGCAAAATCACAGACTCCTTAGTTTGTTGAATACAACTGAAATTATGCACAAAGAAAGCCAAAGTTTGGATCTTTGACAGCTCAACAAATTGGTTCTAGTCAAAAGCAAGGAAATTGGCAAATAGTTTCAAAGGAGTAAAGAAGAAATCTTTACAACATACACCAAAAAGTGAAGTGTCTCAGTGAAGCAAACCCTCAATATCTCATTCAGGACATAGCCAAGAAGTCAATAACTAAGCTGAATCAGACAGCAAAATCACCTGCATAAAGCAAAAGAGCTAAAGCTTAAAACACAATAATAATTTTACTGTACATGAATCAAAAAGATAAATGACCATAATAAGTCCATAATATTACTCTAACAACAATTATAGGCTCATATTTCATAAGATGTGATTAAGCTTTTACGCTAGCCGCCACAAACCTATAGGAACTCTTCGTTTATCCGGGCTTGAGAACGACAATGAATCAATACTAGCTAGGGAATGCTCTTATTAGAAGTGGTAGCCACAAAACCATAACCACATTTTCATGTCAGACATGGTAATAACGTGACAATGTAGTACATATATGCCAAAAAAGTTGGATTCTTTAACTTGTTTGCTTGCTTAAGCTTCAATTAATACTCCTTATAAGCTACATATTTGACATTACTAACCAAATATATGTATGGCAATGACAAAACTTACAGAAATAGCATTAGCAAGCAGATCTACATTTAACAAACCACTCAACAAGAAATACCCAACAACAATAAAAAAACAACGACGACAATAACAACATTACCCCAGTGTCTCAAACACGCTTCTTGTTATGGCGCGGTAAAAGAGGGGTCAGATGTTAAGGAAATATAATAATAATCATGCAATAACATTCAAACACTTACTCAAACTAACACTATTAGGTAGGAGAGATAAAATGAGAAGTGAAAGTTGATGGGAAAAAAGCAAAGGTTGCTTACCAAACTCAAACAAACCAAAGCAAAAACTTGTTGAAGAAGACCCAGTCAAGTTAAAACCCTCAACTTTTTGAAAATGTTGCTGCATTGAACAATGTTAAGTGTATTACTAGTTACTGTTTTTGGTGACTAACTTTGTTTACTATATTTCAAAATGAGTAAAGTTAATTTTTTTTTGCTTCTTCTAGTAAAAATTTGAACTGGGGGTAAATAATGAGAAGAAGAAAAAAATATTTAATCAGAAATTCAGAAGACAACAACAGGATTGGAAATGGCAACAGGAGAAAAAAATAAGTAAAATATATTTGGTTCATAAAAAGCCAATAAATTAAAATATAAAGAAATATATAGAGGGCAAAAAGAAGACAAAAATTACTCTGGGTACCCGAGGCACACACGTGGAGGACGTTGGTCGGTTGGTCACGTGCCACAATGGTAGTTTGGTCGGATTAACTTCAATTTTATTTTTTGTTTACACATTTTGACTGCTAGTAGTAAATTTCCACCAATCTCCTACAGTTAAAACTTGGAAGTTACTACATGTAAAAAGAACCTACATTTTGACCCTGATCTCAAATCTTGGTCTCATCATTAAGCTTCTCTTACTACTCCGTTTAGTGCGAAATTTATATCTTTTTTTTTTTCTCTAAAGTTAAATTACGCAAGTTTTACGTTTTAATGCATACAGTAGTAACTTGCATGAAATTTATTAAACTTATAGATTGATCTAGAATGAAAGTTTTAACGTATTACTAATCTTATAAAAACGTGATTTAGATTTCATTTCCAAGTACTCGTACCAATAGTACTACATACATACATATATACAGCAAGAGCACAGTATGTCACAAGAGTAAAGTCGTAAAGATAAAGATTGCATTTGCATCAATTTACGCTTGATATTTCTCACATGTGATAAGGAGTCATAGAAGTACCTGTCAACCTGTTTCGTATAAGAGGTAATGTCAGGTCAGGTTAAGCAGAGAAGCAAAGTGAAAGAAAAAGGTGTGTGACTGTGTTATATTGAAAGGATAGAAGAAATCATGGGGAAAAGATGTGGTCAAAATCCAGGAAGCGGGTAAAAAGGTTTTTCTTACGCTGGTAAAAAATAAATATCTCCATGGCATTTACTGCATCGACATATGTGCTTTCTGTAATCTTGTGCTCTGTGTAACTGTGTTACTCTTCTGATTCTATTGTTTACGTTTTACCTACTTGTATTACGAATTTACGAGTACCTCTCTTTTGGTCCTTCGTACTACTATTTTCAAGGTTGCTGTGTAGTTTATGACCCTCGTACATTTATCTTACTAGTTGAGCTTGTAAAGTCGTTGATGGATAGTTATCGTGTTTTATGGCTAGTTCCCTAGCTCAAATTCGCGGAATTGGTTTAGCAATATTGCCTCGTGTCTCCTTTAGGCTTTGCTTGACCGGCCATTAACACAAACGGGAATAAGACCTTTGTTTAACCAAGGTTGAGGTGGAAGGTCAGTTGGTGATATAAGCAAATCAAAGTTGGTTACTTGGGGAGCGCCAAAACTAATGCCCTCTAGGGATACGACGTTGGAATCACTAAAAACTTCTTAGACTTGCTGTAGGACACATAAGACTTGCTGTAGGACAAATATTGGCTACATGCCTACATACGGAGTAGGTCATATTCGACCAAATATCACTAAAGAAAAGTGGAAATATTTGCAATAACTTTATTATAGGAAGTGCTAATATTGCAGTTGTAACTTGAGCTGCAATATCCCACCTAAATGAAAAAGAAGTGTTCTTCAACTTTAAAAATAACTTCTCGAGGAAAAAAAAATCCTAAAGTCAAGTAATCAAGATGTAAGTGTGATGTACCCATGCATGTTAAAATTTCTTGACAGGTACAACTGCTCCTTGCTTCTTTCCAGACTCTAGCATTGCCTCCAGAACAGCTACATCCCGGGCACCTTCAACGAACGACAGACGAGGATCCGGTTTGTGGTTGCTGGATGGCTGCAAAGAAAGTTTGGCGGAATTGCAAAAGACAAGGCATAAGGGAAGCATGTTCATGAATATAAGTATCTACCAAACTGATTGAGTATCAGTATGAAGCGCAGCAGTTAACGCTGTCCATTTTATCCTACCAAACCACTGCTCGTGAGCATGGGAACATACATACAGACATCTAGCCCAACTAACATCAGTCCCAAGAACTCTAACTAAGGCAGTTCTTGTACTACTTTGCTTAAGCCTGTGAGATTGTAAAAAGGGAATGCTTCACAAGCAAGCATTACGGAAGGTAGTTCAACGCTGGGTGTGATAACAAGTATTAGCAGCATAGAAAGAGCAGGATTTGACATTCTAAAGACCAATAAACAAACCCATCTTGAATGTTTCAGATTGTAAAGCTGTACTAAATGAGCCATTCAGGAAGGGAGGTTGCAATATGTGCTTAGTTTCGAAATTTTGCATCAAATTAACCTTAGCACTTACCTGTGAAATATCATGTAAGAAAGTTTTCAATTCTTCAGTTACCCCACAGAATGGGTAGAAGGAGCTTGTGCATTGCCCATCAGAATCAAATTTAGAGACCTGAAATGGCAGTAGAAAGAAACCTGAAACTTCTATTTTAGAATAGATCATAAAATGCAGGAAACTGACGAGTCTTAATAATCCCACATTTGACATTTATCATACCAAGTAACCATGCCGCCCTTCAACACTCCCCCGCTCAACCTGTAGAGTTCCTTTTAAGCCAACAACTCGCCAGAATATCTGAAGGTGCAAAATCGGTCAGTCTATAACAGAGGAGTAATGTTAAATGGAAACCAGAGCAAAGCATCAGTTTACCACATGCCTTTTGCGATCTAGTAGACACGGCCATCACAAAAATGCCAGGACAACCATTCTCAAGTTGGCTGCAGAAACAAAGATTGTTGGAAGTTTACATTCAGCCTCACATAATAAGAAAACAGACATGTACAAATTGCTTTGTTCATCTAACTTACTAAGAACTGGAAATATTATCCGGTGGCGGCAGGGTTGCATCAACATGGGTGGTCAAAGCTGAGACTGACGCAATTTCGCATCCAACTAGCTGCTCAAGGAAACATAAGAACAAAGAAAGCATACACAATGGTGAGATGAGTCAGATCAAGTTTTTAACTGGACAGATCATACTAATATCCAGCAACAAATATAAAATTAGCAGTACTACTAAGATGGAGGAGGCCTAGTGACGCGCTGGTTAGAAGAGTAGAAGGGTGGGGAAGTGATAATATTAGTAGGGGTCGGGGAAGACCCAAGATGACTTGGATGAGAGTGATTAGAAGTGATATGAGCTTCCTAGGGCTTGAAGAGAGTATGGTGTTGGATAGGGCGGCGTGGAGAGACGCTATCCATGTGGAGGACTAAATTTGACTATTTTTAGTTTCTTTGTTTGGTTTTCCTAACTTGTTCCAAAACTTTTCCTTACTTGGTGTTCAAAGTTATATGTTTTTCACTCATTTTACTTATTTTGAGGACTTTCTAAAACTCTTTCCGAAAGTGTTTCAATGTTTCAAAATGGTTCACAACGTTTTTGAAATTTTATGGCGCGCATAAGACGGTTCTTAGGACCCCGAATCATTTTGGAAATAAAGCTTGGATGTTGTTGTTGTTGTAGTACTACTAAGATGGAGGTTGCAAAAGAAGCAATTACGCTAGCAAGTGTAAAATATTATCATTCCAGGACGTGTGTAAACTACCCAATCATAACAAGCAAGTCACCTATAATCATAAGTAGACACGGTGCTACTTACCATCCTCAGTCCAGCAATATTATGGACTCCCATGTCTAGGATGAAACCTCCCTGCCACAACAAAATACCAAAACATTAGTACATGTGATAACAACTACATTGAAGAACAATCTAGTGGCAAGAGGACAAATTCAGTTCAGTTTCTCCGGGGCATTTTATGTCTATTTTAAGTACCTACAACTGATTTTTGACTATAATTTTGAGGAAACCTATAATATTACCCCTAGGGCGTACCACGAGCATTTGAGGCGTTTTTGTTGAGGGAACAACTTGGACCAAAAAGCGTGAATTATATATATAACCTTCGGTTTTGTCCCATTTTGGCCGTGCTGGCCACTTTTTCTGAAGTATCTAAATTTCCTTAAGACATTACAGTAAAGACCCTAAGAGTGGCTTTGATGAATTTGAGGGGCCGATTCTCCCAATTGGGATCATTTGAGCCTCATTGCATCCTCTGACCCTATAAGGGAAGCATGTATTTTTTGTGGTAATTTTGGGCACCTTCCGCACCTATCATAGATTTTTAGCTCCAATATTTTTCAACAACACGTAATATGAGCCCTAGAAGCTACGACATACATTTGAGTAATTTTTGTTCCAGAGCCATTTTTAGCCAAAACTCGTGGATAATATACTTCCGTTTTGGCCGATTTTAAAACTAATTTTTAGACTACCCAAATGTTCTCAAAAAAAATTCCAGGAAAAACTTTTGAGTGGCCTTATTGGATATGAGGCTGGTTTCCCTATTTGGCAGTTTTCTAAGCGCATTCGGCAAACGTCATTTTGTGAGACTAATGTGTGCTTTATGACAATTTTGGAATACCTACCAATGATTTTTTACACTATAATTTTGAGGAGGCCCATAATATTACCTCTAGGGCGTAGCACGAGAATTTAAGGCGTTTTTGTTGGGGGGACATTTAGGACCAAAAAGCGTGGATTATAGCCTTCGGTTTTGTCCCATTTTGGCCGTGTTGGCCACTTTTTTCAAAGTATCTAAATTTTTTTAAGACATTACTGTAAAGGCTCTAAGACTGCCCTTGATGAATTTGAGGGGCTGATTCTCCCATTTAGGGATCATTTGAGCCCTATCACCTCCCATGACCCGTTAAGAGTAGCGTGTGTTTTGGGCAGATTTTGAGCACATATCCTAGATTTTTAGCTTCAATATACTTCCACAACACGTAATATGAGCCCTTAGAGCTAGTACATAAATTTGAGTCATTTTAATTCCACTGCCATTTTTAGCCAAAATTGGTGGATATATACTTTGGTTTTGGCCGTTTTTGACAACCACTTTTAAACTAGCCAAATGTTCTCAAAAAAGTTTCCTAGGGACAAATTTGAATTTTGAGTACCCATATTGGTTATGAGGCCAGTTCTCCTATTCGGTGTTTTCTAAGTGCATTCGGCACAAGTCACTTTGTGAGACCACCGTGTGTTTTATAGGTACCTACCATTGATTTATGAGACTGTAATTTTAAGGAAAGCCATAATATTACCCCTAGGGCGTAGCATGATAATTTAAAGCGTTTTTGTAACGATGGAATTTCTGACCAAAAAAGCGTGGATTATAGCCTACGGTTTTGTCCCATTTTGGTCGGTTAGACCACTTTTTCCAAAGCATTTAAATTTTCTAAAGATTTATTAGTAAAGGCCCTAATAGTGCCCTTGATGAATGTGAGAGGTTGATTATCCCATTTAACGATCATTCGAACCCATCGCCTCCCATAACCCGTTAAGGGTAGGGGTGTAATTTTGCTGATTTTGAGCACCTATCATAGATTTTTAGCTCCTCTATATCTCCAGAACACGTAATATGAGCCCTAAGACTCTAGGAGCTACTACATACATTTGAGTCATTTTTGTTCCAGTGCCATTTTTAGCCAAAATTCGTGGATTATATACTTCCGTTTTGGCCGGATTTTGAAACTAATTTTTAAACTAGCCAAATGTTCTCAAAAAAATTTCCAGGGACAACTTTTAAGTGGCCTTATTGGATATGAGGCCGGTTTCCCTATTTGGCAGTTTTCTAAGCACATTCGGCAGACGTCACTTTGTGAGAATAATGTGTGTTTTACAACTATTTTGGATACCTACCATTTATTTTTGACTCTATAATTTCGAGGAGACCCATCATATTACCTCTAGGGCGTAGCATGAGAATGTAAGGTGTTTTTGTTGCGAGGACATTTTGGACCATAAAGCATGGATTATAGCTTTCGACTTTTGTCCCATACTTTTACCAAAGTATTTAAATCTTCTTAAGATATTACTGTAAAGGCTCTAAGAGTGCCCTTGATGAGTTTGAGGGGCTGATTTTCCCATTTAGGGATCATTTGAGGCCTATCGTCTCCCATGACCTGTTAAGAGTAGCGTGCTTTTTTGCAAATTTTGAGCACCTATCCTGGATTTTTAGCTCCAGTATATTTCCAACAACGTAAATAAGCCCTAGGATAACAACAACATCTTTACCCCAGTGCCTTAAAGGCTCCCGCCATAAGGCGAGGTAAGGGGGGATCAGATGCACGCAAGTCTTAACTCTATCAAAACATAGAGAGGTTGCGCACGCATGACCTAAATGAGCCCTAGGATCTAGTATATAAATTAGAGCCAACTTAGTTGCACTGCCATTTTTAGCCACAATTGGTGGAATATAGCCGTTTCTGACACCCTTTTTTAAACTAGCCAAATCTTCCCAAAAAAAATTTTCAGGAGCAACTTTTGAGTAACCTTATTGAACATGAGGCCAGTTCTCCTATTTGGTAATTTTCTAAGCACATTTGGCATACGTCACTTTGTGAGACCAACATGTGTTTTATGACTATTTTGGATACCTACCATTGATTTTTGAGACTATGATTTTAAGAAAAGCCATAATATTACCCCTTGGGCGTAGCAAGAGAACTTAAGGCGTTTTTGTTGCGGGGGCATTTCAGACTAAAAAAACGTGGATTATAGCCTTCAATTTTGTCCCATTTTGCCCAATTGACCACTTTTTCAGGAGCATCATCTTAAGATATTACCGTAAAGGCTGTAATAGAGCCCTTGATGGATTAGAGGGGCTGTTTCTCCCATTTAACGATCATTAGAGCCCATCACCTCACATGACCTCCGTGGATTATACACTACAATTTTGACAATTTTTAAGTCCTTTTTTTTTAAGTAGCCAAATGTTGAGGCTAACCGTGTGTTTTTGACCGATTTGGGGACCTATCATAGGTTTTTAGCTCTAATAATCTCCTAGAACCCAAAATTTAACATCTAGGGGCTGCCAGAACATTAGGAGCCGCTTCTGTGCCTGGACTATTTTTGGCCAAAATTCGTAGATTATACACTACAATTTTGACATTTTGAGTACTTTTTTTGAAGTAGCCAAATGTTCTCGAAATTGTACCAGGGGCGACATGGCAGTGCCCTTGTTGGATATGAGGGTGAATTCCTCTCATAGGGAAGTTACTTAAACCCTTTGGCACACGACACTTCTTGAGGCTATTGTGCGTTTTTTTGCTAATTATGGGACTTACCATAGGGTTTTAGCTCAAATATTTCGCAAACACCCACAAAACTACTTCTAGGGACCTCCACACAAAAATGAGCTATTTTTGTTCCGGGCCATATTTGGCCCTGTGGATTAAATACTACGGTTTTCGCCAATTTTGAGCATTTTATTAATGTAGCCAAATGTTCTTAATAATGTGCCATGGACAGCTCCGGAGACTCCAAGTTGGATATGAGGGCAGGTTCTTCTGTTATAGAAGTTCTTTAAGCCCCATCGGCGCATATTACCCGTTGAGGCTAACGTGTGTTTTTGGCCGATTTTGGGACCTATCATAGGTTTTTGGCTCTAATAATCTCCTAGAACCCAAAATTTAACATCAAGGGGCTGCCTAAACATTATCAGCCGCTTCTGTGCCGGGACTCTTTTTGGCCAAAATCCGTAGATTATAAACTACAATTTTGACATTTTTTGAGTACTTTTTTTGAAGTAGCCAAATGTTCTCGAAAATGTACCAGCGACGACATAGTGGAGCCCTTGTTGGATATGAGGGCGGATGTAACAGCCCGATCCACCGTCCGTCGCAACACAACCCAATAAGATGGGAAGTCACCTCTTAGACCCAAATATCCTCTCGTGAGCTCTAAAAGGTGAAAATCTTGTTAATAGTATGATGGTAGAAATCTATTATAGACAGATCATATGAGCTTTAATTTCCCAATGTGGGACAAACCAATTCCATAAACCACTTTCCATATTTCGTAGTGTTACAAACTCCCCCACTTAGAGAACACGACGTCCCCGTCGCGCCTCGGCCATTCCATACTAACATCAACACAGGTCCAAGATCTCCCCCGCTAGACGGTTGGTCTGGGCCTCGCCCCAGCACGCGGTCGCAGGGTTGCTCTGATACCATCTGTAACAGCCCGATCCACCGTCCGTCGCAACACAACCCAATAAGATGGGAAGTCACCTCTTAGGCCCAAATATCCTCTCGTGGACTATAAAAGGTGAAGGGCTTGTTGGTAGTAAGATGGTAGAAATCTATTATAAACTAATTATATGAGCCTTATTTTCCCAATGTGGGACAAACCAACTCCATAATCCACTTTCCATATTCCGTAGTGTTACAAACTCCCCCACTTAGAGAACGCGACGTCCCTGTCGCGCCTCGACCATTCCATACTAACATCAACACAGGTCCAAGATCTCCCCCGCTAGACGGCTGATCTGGGCATAACCCCAGCACTCAGCACGCGGTCGCAGGGTTGCTCTGATACCATCTGTAATAGCCCGATCCACCGTCCGTCGCAACACAACCTAATAAGATGGGAAGTCACTTCTTAGGCCCAAATATCCTCTCGTGGGCTCTAAAAGGTGAATGCCTTGTTGATAGTATGATGGTATGAATCTATTATAAACTGATCATATGAGCTTTAGTTTCCCAATGTGGGACAAACCAACTCCATAAACCACTTTCCATATTCCGTAGTGCTACAGCGGATTCCTCTCATGGGGAAGTTACTTAAACCCTTTAGCACACGGCACTGGTTGAGGCTATTGTGCATTTTTTTTTTGCTAATTATGGGACTTACCATAGGGTTTTCGCTCAAATATTTCGCAAACACCCACAAAACTACTTCCGGGCCATTTTTGGCCAAAACCGTGGATTATATACTTCGGTTTTGACTAATTTTGAACTTTTTTTAATGTATTCTTAATACTGTACCATGGACAGCTCTGGAGACTCCAAGTTGGATATGAGGGCAGGTTCTTCTGTTATAGAAGTTCTTTAAACCCCATCGGCGCATATTACCGATGAGGCTAAGGTGTGTTTTTGGCCGATTTGGGGACCTGTCATAGGTTTTTCGCTCTAATGATCTCCTAGAACCCAAAATTAACATCTAGGGGCTGCCAGAACATTATTAGCCGCTTCTGTGCCGGGACTATTTTTGGCCAAAATCCATAGACACTACAATTTTGATAGTTTTTGAGTACTTTTTTTGAAGTAGCCAAATGTTCTCGAAATTGTACCAGGGACGAAATAGTATTGCCCTTGTTGGATATGAGGGCGGATTCCTCTCATAGGGAAGTTACTTAAACCCTTTGGCACACGGCAGTTGTTGAGGCTATTGTGCGTTTGTTTTTTTGCAAATTATAGGACTTACCATAGGGTTTTCGCTCAAATATTGCGCAAACACCCACAAAACTACTTCTAGGAACCTCCACACAAAAATGAGCCATTTTTGTTCCGGGCCATTTTTAGCCAAAAACCATGGATTATATACTACGGTTTTGGACAATTTTGAGCATTTTTCTAATGTAGCCAAATGTTCTTAATAATGTGCCATGGACAGCTCTGGAGACTCCAAGTTGGATATGAGGGGAGATTCTTCTGTTATAGAAGTTCTTTACACCCCATCGGCGCATATTAACGTTGAGGCTAACTTGTGTTTTTGGCCGATTTGGGGACCTATCATAGGTTTTTGGCTCTAATAATCTCCTAGAACCCAAATTTTAACATCTAGGGGCTGCCAGAACATTATGAGCCGCTTCTGTGCCGGGATTATTTTTGGCCAAAATCCGTAGATTATACACTACAATTTTGACATTTTGAGTACTTTTTTTGAAGTAGCCAAATGTTCTCGAAATTGTACCAGGGACGACATAGCAGTGCCCTTGTTGGATATGAGGGCGAATTCCTCTCATAGGGAAGTTACTTAAACCCTTTGGCACACAACACTTGTTGAGGCTATTGTGCGTTTTTTTGCTAATTATGGGATTTACCATAGGGTTTTCGCTCAAATATTTCGCAAACACCCACAAAACTACTTCTAGGAACCTCCACACAAAAATGAGCTATTTTTGTTCCGGACCATTTTTGGCCGAAAACCGTGGATTATATACTTCGGTTTTGACCAATTTTGAGCATTTATAATGTATTCTTAATAGTGTACCATGGAAATCTCTGGAGACTTCAAGTTGGATATGAGGGCAGGTTCGACTGTTATGGAAGTTCTTTAAGCTCCATCGGCGCATATTACCCGTTGAGGCTAACGTGTGTTTTTGGCCAATTTTGAGACATATCATAGGTTTTTGGCTCTAATAATCTCCTAGAACCCAAAATTAACATCTAGGGGCTGCCAGTCGCTTCTGTGCCGGGACTCTTTTTGGCCAAAATCCGTAGATTATACACTACAATTTTGACAGTTTTTGAGTACTTTCTTGAAGTAGACAAATCTTCTCGAAATTGTACCAGGGACGAAATAGTAGTGCCCTTGTTAGTAGTGCCCTTGTTGGATATGAGGGCGGATTCCTCTCATAGGGAAGTTACTTAAACCCTTTGGCACACGGCAGTTGTTGAGGTTATTGTGCGTTTTTTTTTTTTTTTTTTTGCAAATTATAGGACTTACCATAGGGTTTTCGCTCAAATATTGCGCAAACACCCACAAAACTACTTCTAGGAACCTCCACACAAAAATGAGCCATTTTTGTTTCGGGCCATTTTTTAGCCAAAAACCGTGGATTATATACTACGGTTTTGGTCAATTTTGAGCATTTTTCTAATGTAGCCAAATGTTCTTAATAATGTGCCATGGACAGCTCCGGAGACTCTAAGTTGGATATGAGGGCAGGTTCTTCTGTTATAGAAGTTCTTTAAACCCCATCGGCGCATATTACCGTTGAGGCTAACGTGTGTTTTTGGCCGATTTTGGATATTAGGGCGGATTCCTCTCATAGGGAAGTTACATAAACCCTTTGGCACACGGCACTCGTTGAGGCTAGTGTGTTTTTTTGCTAATTATGGGACTTACCATAGGGTATTCACTCAAATATTTCGCAAACCCCCACAAAACTACTTCTAGGGACTTGCACACAAAAATGAGCCATTTTTGTTCTGGGCCATTGTTGGCCAAAAATCGTGGATTAATTACTTCTGTGTTGGCCAATTTTGACTTTTTAATGTAGCCAAATGTTCTTAATAGTGTACCATGGACAGCTCTAGAGACTCCAAGTTGGATATGAGGGCGGGTTCTTCAGTTATGCAAGTTTTATAAGCCCCATCGGCGCATATTACCCGTTGAGGCTAACGTGTGTTTTTGGCCGATTTTGGGACCTATCATAGGTTACCCGTTGAGGCTAACATAGTAACATGTGTTTTTGGCCGATATGTCTATTATAGGTTTTTCGCAAGGTTTTTCCTTCGAATACTTTGGTAGAACCTATAATTTTACACCTAGGGGTTCCACAACATTTTGATCCGCTTCTGTACCGGGACTATTTATGGCCAAAATTCGTAGATTATACATTCCAAATATGAAAAATTCTGACTACTTTCTTGAAGTAGCCAAATGTTAAATTTTACGAGGGACAACATGTTAGTGCCCTTGTTGGATATGAGGGCGGATTCCTCTCATAGGGAAGTTACTTAAGCCCCTTTGGCACACGGCACTCGTTGAGGCTAGTGGGCGTTTTTTCGCCTATGTCATGACTTACCATAGGTTTTGGCTCAAATATTTCGCAAACACCTATAAAATTACTTCTAAGGATTTCAACAAAATAAATGAGTTGTTTTTGTTCCGGGCCATTTTTGGCGCAAAACCGTGGATTATATAGTTCGGTTTTGGCCAATCTCGAGCACTTTTTTTTAGCGTAGCCAAAAGTTCTCAAAATTTATCACGGACAGCCTTGGAGTGCCCTTTATTGGATATGAGAGCGAATCCTTCAATTTATGAAGGTTCTCCAAGCCCTTTGGCACACGCCACTTCTTGAGGCTAATGTATGTTTATTTGGCCAATTTTTTTACTAATGAAGTTTTTTGGCTCCAATATTTTACAAAACTCCAAAGCACTACCTTTAGGAGCTTCTGCAAAAATTTGAGCCATTTACGTTCCGGCCCTGTTTTGGGCCAAAACTCGTGGATTATATATTTCAGTTTGGGCCAAATTGGACCAAAGTTACCCTGACTCGGATCCGAGGATTGGACTCGGACACGGATCCCCTTGTCCGACCTTCCATTTTCCAAATTCGAGGACACCGGGACATTGTCCTATTTTTGGACACAGGTGTGGGGACATTTTAAGACATCAAATATTATTGTAAAATATTTTAAATTTCAGTATAAAATAATTTTTTTGGGTATACGTTTTGTCAGTGTTTAATTAGCTTACTTAAATGCTGTCAAAATTGAAAATATAAAAGAAAAATAATGAATGTCATCGGGAAATGACTTTAAATAATTAATGTTGTCAAAGGTCAAGTCATCCATTTATATTACCCAGACAATCATACTCATTTATTGTGTTTTTTCCTCCCACCCTTTTTCTTCTACCTCTAATATTTTTCCATTGACTGAGGCAGTCGTGTCGTTCTGCCAACTGACGAGTCCGACCCGGATTTTGTACCGGGATCCGGGTCATGTCAACACCGGTACAGGGGCATAAGTGCCGGGTCCGGGTATCATAGAATTGGACCACTTTTTTTGAAGTAGCCACGTGTTCTCAAAACATTACCAAGAACAGCCTTGAAGTGACTTTGTTGGGTATATGGGCTGGTTCAAAAAAAAAAAAAAAAAAAAAAAAAAAAAATGTCGAGGCTAGCATGCATTTTTTGGATAACTACCAAAACCAGTGATTTTTTACTCTATGATTTTTAGAAAAGCCATAATATAACCCCTAGGGCGTAGTACGAGATTTAAGGCGTTTTTGTTGAGGGGCATTTCGGACCAAAAAAAGTGGATTATAGCCTTCGGTTTTGTCTCATTTTGGCCGGTTTTGTGAGACCACCGTGTGTAGTTATGACTATTTTGGATAACTACCATAGATTTTTGACTCTGATTTTGAGAGAAGCCATAATATAACCCCTAGGGCGTAGCATGAGATTTAAGGCGTTTCTGTTGCGGGGGCATTTCAGACCAAAAAGAGTGGATTATAGCCTTCAGCTTTGTCTCATTTTGGCCGGTTCGATCGCTTTTCCGGAGCATCTAAATTTTCTTAAGATATTACCATAAAGGCCCTAATAGTGCCCTTGATGAATTTGAGGGGCTGATTCTCCTGTTTAACGATCATTAGAGCCTGTTTTTTTGCTGATTTTGTACATTTATCATAGACTCCAATATATTCCACACCACAGAATATGAGCCCTAGGAGCTACTACATAGGAGTACGTTTTAGTCATTTTTGTTCCAATGCCATTATTAGTCAAAGTTCGTGAATTATATACATCATTTTTGGTCGATTTTGACACCATTTTTTGAACTAGCCAGATGTTCTTAAAAACTTTTGCAGAGACAACCTCTGAGTATCCTTATTGGATATGAGGCCGGTTCCCCTATTTGGTTGTTTTCTGAGCGCATTCGGCACACGTCACTTTGTGAGAGTAACGTGTGTTTCTTTACTATTCTAGGTACCTACCATTAATTTTTTACTGCAACTTTTAAAAAAACCCATTAGATTACCCTCTAGGGTGTAGCACAAGAGTTGAAGGTGTTTTTGTTGAGGGGACATTTTAGACCAAAAAGCGTGGATTATATAGCCTTCGATTTTACCAAGGCCATGTTGGCCACTAATTTCAAAGTACCCAGATTTTATTCACATTACTGTAAACACCCTCAGAGTGCCGTTGAAGAATTTGGGGGTCTAGTTCCTCCACCTCCCTGATCGTGAGTTTTTGGTTGATTTGGGGCACCTATCAAATATTTTTAGCTCCAATATATTTCCACAACACGTAACATGAGCCCTAGGACCTACTACACACATCTGATTCATTTTTGTTCCAGTGCCATTTTTAGCCAAAATTCGTGGATTATATGCTTCAGTTTTGGCCGATTTGACACTTTTTAAAACTAGCCAAACGTAAAACGCTCACAAAAAACTTTTCCAGGGAAAACCTTAGAGTGGCCTTATTGCATATGAGGCAAGTTCCCCTATTTGATAAATTTTTAAGTTCATTCGCTACACATCACTTTGTGAGACTAACGTGTGTTTAACGAGTATTTTGGGCATACATGTACGCCATTTTTTTCGGGGACATTTGGGACACGTTTATTTTAATTAAAAAATCTAATGGCAGTAGTGTTCTGAGAGGCCTGTACACATAGCAAAAGCCATCTTAACATTCAAACAAGATTTACTGATTTTTGAATCTGATTTTTCTCTTCGGTAGTACTGCTAAATATTTCTTATATAAAGGACTTTATAGTCTTATGTCTTTTATTTAGTAGCAAATACATTAGCAACATCGAAATACAACACTTACAGTGAAGTTCCGTCTCCAGGAACTTGAGAAATATGGATTTGAACTGTTCATTGATCCTTCCACAACTACTTGGACACTCATCATATCTCCTATTTCTGTTACTAGCTTCCTTCCCTGCACATCCGCAAGGATCCACTTAAAAAGGAACATCAGAAAATCAAATGGACATCCATACAGCTGAATGTCATTTACCTCTACAAAAGCATGTTCAAATCTGTAATTTTCTGCGACAGCCCAGATTGGTGCCCCAAGAGTAGCAGAACACAAATTACCATAGCTGGAGAGTGCCTTATTTGCCTCCTCATTATCTGCACAATAGTATTGCATAAGCAAGGGTGTAGACATTATGTCAAACATCAAGCCAACATAGATCGACATCAATTCAAAAGCAGACTCTTCAATGTCAATTTAAGCCCTTGGTTTAGTATATACATGATAGAAATTTGTATGTGACGATAAAGATACAGCCTGAAATGCCGGAAGCCTAATTATGAAGTTTCATTATCTCTGTGATAGTCATTTGTGGCCGCTTCTATAGCACGTTACATGAATCAGGTGGAGATAACGAGATATATAGAGCATGAAAACACTACTGATGAAAAAGATAAGAAAAGAACTACACTTACTTGCCGCTGCTGGTTTCTCTGTTCCATCCACCAGATCGTTCCAAGGCCCAAGTTATCAACATGAAAAAGCCCAGGGTAGAAAAACATTCCATCAGATGCCAACCAAAAAAGAAAGAGACATGATTTCGAATTCTTTCCTATAACGAAATGGTAATGCATCCGCTGATCCATAGGAACCATGAGCAATCAGCTAGTTGCATCCATCATGTTTCGAGGATCAAAGAATAATCACTTGCATAATGACCATAAACACACGGCATGATTACCTTGGATCACATGCTTTCCTGCCTTAAGCATTTTCAGCGCCATATCTACCTAAGCAAGAGTGTCACTGTGTCAGCGAGAAGCTGAGGAATATTTAATACGACTTCATCACAAGCATTGCAGCACAATCTTCACATCAATCAAACAATTCACTTCTTCATAAAAACTCAATTACAGAAGCATAACACTGACTAAGTGAGGCAATAAAGAAGTAACCCAGTGCTGCATTTGAGCCCTGGATGTAAAGTTTGGCACTTTGGCTACATATATCATACTCCTAAATCCTATAAGTAACAAGGGTAAGAAACAAACTGCAAGTGAATGAACTTAAAAATACCGAAATTACTAAGTCTAAAGATGGTCTCACATTCCCACTGGTTTTACTCTTTTACCATATTAAAAGACCAAATTTTTACATAAAACGCCATTCCTGATATTCCAGCAAACTTTTAAAATGCTGAGCATCAATGGACCATCAATCATCATGTTGTAAAGCTCCCATACTTCAGAGAACACTGACATATAATATCCCCACACCCCTTCAAACTCCAAGAAAAAGCCCAAATTAGTAAGTACACCAGTTTAGTAATCCATCAGTCTCACATTCCCATTGCATTGACTCAGGACGATACTATACAACTATACAAGCCTAAATCTTTACAAAACAAAATTCCCATTTTTGGCATTGGTATAACACTCAGCAATCATCATTAATCATCATGGTGTGCATACAGTAATAAAACTCCGGTAACAAAAAACGCAACGAATAAGAGAAAGATACCTGAATCTGGCCAGCAAGAACCACAGCAACCCCGGGAACTGAAGGATCCTTAACAATGTCATCAAGTCCAGCATCACCCCACTTGGCTTCCACTTCCGGAAAACTCTTCCTAGCTACCTCCACTGCACCTCTTGCTGACTCCTATTCACACACATCATCATAATTTCAACACCACCAAATGCTACATTCGGAAATAAATTTGGGTTCAGCTAACATGAACCGTCACCAAAACAATCATTACCCAAACCCTAATAATAGTATTAAGACCCCACAACATCAACAATCCTCCCCTCCCCCCATTTTAGGCAACATATCATTAAATTAGTAATAAAAGAACAACAAGGCATAAAGTACTAAGCTTTTATCCATTTTTCGAGTGTATTTGGGTTCGGCTAACATGAAACGTTACTAAACAAGTCAGTATCCAAACCCTAAGAATAGTATTATGACCCCACAACATCAACGACCCTACCCTCCCCCCAATTTTGGCAACATTTTATCAACTAGTAATAAAAGAACACTAATCGTAATTCATAAAGTAGTATGCTTTTTGCCATTTTCCGGCCGACGTAATGACCGATTTCGCCCTCGAGTTTTTTGGGGTCGACTAACATGAATCGTTATCGTGAATAGTAAAATGAGACCCCACAATCAACCATTACTTATAATTGGCAACATATTAATTAATTAATTAATTGGCAATTAGTAACAACTAATCATGAACAATAATCACGATATTAAGAAGAAAGAAAATGATTAAATGATAACCTCAGAACGACTCCAAATGTATTTGATAGAAACAAGATTAGAGATCTCAGATAATCTGGGTATATATTGGTTCTTCACGAAAATCCCTGCTCCACAAATGGCGATCTGGGTCTTCTCCGCCATTGATTCTTGGAGCTTTTTTTGCACAAAATAGTGGCGTGTTGAAGAAGGGACAAAAATGGGTAGAAAAGAGTGAAGTGTGTCGGTGAAAATGATGCTTAAGCGCGCACAATTGGCAAGTCCCAACCGTTCACTAACAAGAAATTTGAGTCAAAAAGTCAAAACTCAGACATAAGGGCATTTTTGGTAACACACAATACAATTTTCCAAGCATATGGCCAATGGGAGGGTGGATACCCTTCGATGGTAAGTGAGTAGAAAGTAGAAACATTAGGTTAAGTTTCACGTAATATACGGAGTAACTTTTTGTTAAATCGATAAGTATTGTAGAGTACCATATTATTTCGTTATAACATTTCTCCGGTAACCACAAATTTACAATAGGGAATTATCTTTTGTAGAAAGGGTATAATTTCAAGGTGGTTTCCCCTAGGCCTGTGGTTGAACGGACTTTGATGGGCATGGGAGTTGTAACCTGGGACATAGAGTAACTTGCAAAAAGGAAAGAGATTAGGCTTGGCTTCTGCCAAGTGACGGCTCTCAGACGATCAAGTCTGAGTATGCAACACCCTTTGATCGATGGGAGCTCTAAATAATACTCCGTACGTGATTATGAAGACATATAATTAGACTAATTCTAAGGTGTTTGACAAGTACCGCAAAGACAATAAGAGCCATCATCTCAACCATCCATAATCTCAACCATCCATTATTTTTATTTAGGTATATTTTATAAATTATATTGTAAATAACCAAAAAAATTAGAAAAAAATGGTTAAATACATTTATTTAGTCTTTAATGCTTATATATACCTTGTACAAACTATATCTAATATAATTTGATTATTTTTTCCTTTTGGAAAAATTTATTAAGTTATTTAAAAATGATTTAGTATTGGTGATTTGCGGTACTTGTCGAGCACTCTAGAACTCCTCATTACTCATAAACTAGACGTCTCTTGCACATCAGCTACTTAGATTGGTTATAAGCCTTTTGACAAAAATTGTTTTTCCTCAATGCACTTGGATTGGTGATCTCTCTCTTCCCATTTGCCCTACCGAAACTTCTCGGTTAGACATCTAATTAATGTTGTGGATTAAAACCCAACAGGAATTCCTTATTTTCCGAAAGCCATTTCCAACAACCACAAATTCATCAACATCGTACATCAGTTATATGTATGTAGTAATACCAGTGACAATCTCGTAATATCGATAATCGATGTGGTCACATTGTACTCTACTATTTGCAAGGTGCTAAACCAAGTTTATCAGAGACATTTGTTGTGGGCAGAGTCCCAAGGACCAAACTGCTTGAATCGGAGACCTTTGGGGAGCTTCCCGCAAAGTTGAACTAGAATCAAGAGAAAAAAAAAAAAAGAATTGGATAACAATGTCCTGAAAAAATCTGATTTGTGTTATAACTTGAAAGAAATTTGTTCACGAAAATGCATACATAGGCAACATAGCCATAACAATGTTTTAATGACACAAGTACACACGCCAATGTCACCATACATAAAATTATTTACAAGCATGTCATAACCTTTCTATGAACTAGACCATTCCTTCGAAATTGTGGATAATCAGTGACATGGAACAGTTCTCTCAAATTTACCTGGAGCCTCAAAGTTCTTCGTATACGTATTAAACAAGGAAACAGAATGACATACATCGCCTGCCTGTACACTATTGTACAGCTAATAGCGAGAGATGAGGATAAAAACATCCCTCATAGTGATTGCTGCTTCCCAAAAGATACAAGAAAAGCATTCATGAATTAAGATATAGCTAGTCAATACCTTCTACTGAAAGAGTCTGAAAACAAAAGCCGGACTCTGTAGATCAATGACGTTGCTTCCCAAGTCTAGTGATTTAAGATAGATATTTTCTCTAGGCTCTTCACTAACTCCAGTCTGAGTTGCATATTCCATTGCCATTTCATAGTCCACCTGCAAAGAAAACGTTAAAACGGTCACATCAAAAGGAAAATCACTGCATGATTTTTAAAAGGAAAAGGATGTAGAAATACAAGGGCACTCATTTCCAAGGAAGAAATGAGCATGCATTTTTGCATATATATTTTGAACATGGGTGTGTGCAGTATGCTTGTTCTGCGGCTTTCTTTTTCTTGGTGGGCTTGACAAAGGGTGTGTGCTTCAATGCTGGACATTACAACGACAACCAAGCCTTATTCCCAAAATGATAAGTCTTTGGCCCAAACTGAACTGTCTAAGTGTCGTGTCATGCTAGACAAGTGTAAAATTAGGCACGTGACCCGCTCACCCGCCAAGTAGATGTAGTGCCAAAGTATTTTTGGTGGCATGTTGTAGACTTGTAGCTGTAGAGGGAGTAGGGGGGATCATTGGTAGGGTGAGGGTGGTGCTGTAGGTGTGGCTTAGGTGGGTCGAGAAGCTTCAAGTCTTCAATTGGCATCTTACGTAAATCCTGATTGCAAACTCAGCCTCTTCAAATGTCATTAATTCTATGCCTTAATTCTTGTGCCCAAAATAAATAGGAAGCTCGGCCTCATATAGAAAGATCAAATAGGAAGGCTATAAATGACATGGAGGGAGTAGCACTTAAATAGTGTGCACTCAGGTAGTCAAGTGCCAGGATAGACTGAATTAGATCTCATTGCATTTCGAAAGCTGAAATTTTAAATTAAGAATAGGCACATTATCATTTGCCAAAATAGAGGCACCATATGATCTTACCTGTTCGACATGTCTAGCAAGTTTCTCCTTGAGTAATTCTGCTGTCAAAGCACGAGCTGACACCTTTCTCAGAATTTCTGCATCTTCAGCTTCGTACCTTCTCTTTTTTGATGCTTGAAATTGAGCTGCCTCACTAAGCACATCAAAAATGGCATTTGCAGCATTCGGGATATATCTGCAGTGGAATGAGCCAGTAGTGTGAGAAACCTCGGATTAAAAACAGAATAGAACAAAACAAATCACTGAAACAGTGCAAATTTATGAATGAAAAGGTTATTAACTTGCTCATGTTTCTCTTTCTTTCCTGCTGTTCCTTGGCCTGAATTCTTTTCACTATTTTGGATTTCAACTGGATACAACATTGCTGGATAGCAGACTGCACAGACGGCATCAGCAAATGATCAACGTTCATTCAAGAACTGAAAGAGACTGAATTTAAACAGGAAAAGGATTTCCTCCGTGACAGAATGGCCCTACCTTGACGGCAGAGGCTATCTCACTAATATCATCACCAATGTATTCCTTTCCAGTCCCTTTGAAGGGGATTTTGGTGCTTACAATACTTACAAAGACTCCAATCTTATCTTGAGTCTGGTTGATCTTGTAACTACTCCAACTGCAACAGATGAGTCAATAAGATACTTTGCATGATATCTATTAAGGTCTCCCTCCAGAAAACTGACAAGAAGTGTAATTATTTTTACTTGATCCTCTTTATTGCTGTCCTTGTTACAACATCCGCACCTTGCTCGAACAAAAGTGGAATTCGGTTGGCAAAACGAAAAATGTTTAGTCCCTACAGTATCGTAGGAAAACGGATATATAAGAATAATGATATAGATAGACTATACATGTTGTTCTCGGATAGATGTCACGCATAGAGTAGTATGTATGCACACAGGTAAAACATAGCTGAGCGAAATCCGACAGAAGTAGCATACATCAGGAAACATCATCTACTAGTCCAAGTAAGCGTGAGCAACTTTACACTACGAATGTCAGATACTTACATGTTTAACATCTTTACCACCCACACTGACTCCAGCTTCCACAATAAAAGGATGGCCTTCAAATACTTGAGCACTGCACAATGTTAAAAAAGGAGAATATCAGGTCTTCCCTATAGAAGAATAATAAGGCCACATTAAAGGGAAAAAGAAGCTGATAGAATGTTTTCATTGCTATATGCATACTAGGAAATATCAAGTACCGGAGCAAGTTCATCGTAGGCTAATATACAGCATCATTGCAGTCACAAGACAAAAAAAAGTACCATCAGAAGTTAATACTTAATACAGACCTGCCTGAGTATGTAGCAACCATGTCAGGCTGCAATTCTTTAATAATTCCTAAACGAAGATTGTACTCCCCTGCAGGACTCAGACACTGCCGATAGTTGACAACTCATATTAAAATGCTACAAATATGGTGTTGAGAGCAGCCAATGAAAATAGAAAAGATGAATTAATCAAAATGTAGGGACTTACATCACCACTAGGATCATCGAATTTAGCCTGACGAAACAGCTGATGAATTCGAACTATTTGCTGTGAGGTCAATGATTTTACAGACATCTTGGGGTTAAAATCTGCGCCCATTTCCCCTACACATTAAAAACCAATTTATTACAAATGTCAACATTTTATATAATGACACTTCAGCCAGAAGATTGTTCAATCCAGCAGACACTGATCTACGAGCTTTCTGCTCTGAGCTACCTAATAAACATGGCACGTCCACTGGACGCCTTCATTAACATATGGTCTTGGAAGCTCTTGGGTCTTAACAATAAAAGTCACAAACATTTCAGATTTTGAGTGACAATAGATCCGGTTATGGTAATGTAGTATTTTTTTTAATAAGAATACAGTATTATTCAACCCCCGCCTTATGGCGCCAATGGTAGAAAAGCACATTATGTGACAAGGTTCACAGAGATCCTATAAAGACAGGAGTACTGAACAATCACAAGTACTGCAGGGGGTGTCTCAACTTCTTGTTCATTTTCCAAGTTTAGAAAATCTCTACTAATTTCCCACTTCATTTTAAAGTCCAACTACAAGCAAAACTATTATATATATAGTTAATGCCTCATTGAAAACCTAGGGATATAGGAGAAGGTCTCCAGTCAGTGTTGGACTGTGACAGCAATAAGCCATAACTAACAACTTAGTAACAGGGAACATATGTATGGTCAGGCAATTGAATTGTTACCAATCAGACGCTCAGCATGAGATTTTCCAATGTTCACAAACTCATGTTGAAGAAACAGCAACATATTCTGCTTTGAAGTTTCCCCCATCAAGCGCTTGATGAGCAGGAGATCGACAGCAGATGGATGATACTTCGTTTCCATGGGCACTGGTGGCATAACATCCGTTCTTCGTGCAAATCGAATGGCCATATTTTTACTGCACAACAAAAACAGCATAAACTAAGCCAAAATGTGGCCAAAAATCTTCAAGATAAGAGTATCAAGTTTTCCATACAGCATGCAGGAACTGTGTTATTAATATTGCTGCAAGGATCCAAATGCAGATGTGACATTGGGTAAAAATTTGTTGAAAAGCAATTATCCCGAAAATAAGATCACCAAAAGAGGGACAACATACTCTGTTGTTTCTGAGACAAACTTGAAGAGGAATTGGGCATAAGGTGTGATGACGGCCATCTGACGCAAGTAATGCAAGATCTTAGACTGTACGGGCAAATAATTAGAGTAGATGCATAAGGCTTCAATACACAAGAGTTAAATAGACAACCTAAAGTAGCTGTTAACCCACTAGTGACCAAATACAAATTACACTAGTCATGCATACCCTGTAGGTAGTCCAGTTACCCTCGATGACAACCTGAATTTCAGCTCCATGCCACCGATCTTTGTTTTCCCGCTTTTCATGTAAATGAATATGGGGGATATTCCTAAAAGCAAATGGTTATATGGAAAATTAGATGCTAGTACAGAGCTATATCACTTTTTAAGCCTACCAACTCTAAAAAGTACAAGTATATGGCCCGGATATTTTTGAGGTTCAGATCATACTGATGAATGTCAATGTCCAGCCTGCAAAATGTGGTATAATTTTGGTTCTGCATAGCTGATGAGATCTCTATGGGTAGTCCAGTACTCATCTTGGACCAAATCAAAGCCTATATAAGGATACAAACAGCACAAACTAGGTTCAATCATAACACATAATTAAACAGCACAATGTGAATGTGTCTGCAGACACTAACAGAAGAAGCATGAGCTCACCATCTTTGCCCCTAAACCAAATTTCCCTCGCGTCTGTTTCAGTCCATATTTAGTCCCAGATAAAACTGTAAGAAAACGCATGCCAGCTAAGTTGAAAAGGCACACAAAAGAATGTAATACAAACTCAAAATGTAACAAACCTCTCCCAAACATATTTGGTATATCATCATGTGGCATTCCTTTTCCATTATCCTGCAATGTTAAAAAAAAAACATGTATAAAGGCAAAGGAAATGAAGGATTTTTTCCATTAGAAGGAATGGTAGAAACTAAAAGTGAATTGCACCTTACAAGTCACCCTGTAGAATGAGGCTTCGCCACGGCCTTTCATGGCCCTTGCAGTTGGTTCCTTAACTTTCTTTCCCAAAGCAGCATTTTTTGCCTGGATTTCCTGATCTCGGGCTTCCTTTGCCAGGCGTTTCTATCCCAATGTCAAAAAGAAAAATCAATTACATGGAGTAAAATACTTTACCAAATCCCAACGACCCCACATGACCAGTAAACGTGGTTCATAACAGATAACTTTTGGATCCGAACAATGATGTTCGTCTTGAGTCTAAAACTCTGATCAAATTGTCAAGCATAAACAAGGCAGGAGTTTGGATGCATTTTTTTTGCTAGATACAAATTAAAGTTACCAGGTTTGGGTAATACTTCTATCAAGAGAAAGCTACAGCATCACAGACCTCACGAGCCTTAGCTGTCTCAAAATCATCATATAATGCCTGATCAACCCGCTCTCGATCAATGAGACCAATCATGGTATTAAATTTACTCCTCCCTATTTCTTCACTGCAACATTGGAAGTGTCAAAAGCAACTTGGTAAGAATCAGCATACTGAGATATCAAGACGGAAAAAGATTTCAATAGCACGTGTCCTTAAGCCACAGCATACAAAGGGATGAAACTTCTCACATTGTAATCTCCACAACAGGTAGTTCAGATATAGACTCTGCAGAATCAAGAGAGTTTTCCACCAGCTCCCGCACAGTGGTATAAAGAGATTTTCCAGGCTGCATATATATAAGAACAATACATCACACGCAATCATCAAACCTCTCTTCCAGAGGAATTATCTCAACCAACCCTAGAAGAAAGCATGATACGGAGCTATGTTTTTTCTCAGCAATCTAATAAGTAACAACATAGACTAGGACCCCTCATTCCCACAATGATTTAGGATCGGCTAGCATAAATCGTCATGTAAATCCGTCTTAGTGTGAGAACATTGAAAATCCCCTTCGGACAACAACTTTTCTACCACTACTACTTTATTCTATACTTCTACATACCATCCAATCAAAATAACTCCCCTCACATAACCGTAACTAATTGCCCCAATTCGCCCTTTGAGAAACGCCGTATTCACTATTCAGTATCTAATATCAAGGGCAACCATTTGTGTAACAATTATCTTCATTTTTTTTTTTTGTACAAAGGAGCAACTAATGCTGCGGGTGGTGGGGATACGAGGATTTGAAACCCGGGACCCTAGGCAGACTGACTTCCTAACCGATTACCATTATACCAAGCACGCCCTTCCACACACACACACCACAAACTAATAGAAACAAAGCGTAATCTTCACAACAAACATCATCAACAATAACAAAAAATGTTCGTTTCATCATCTCAAATCGAATAAATTAGGTCAACAGACTTACATTGTCGAATCCAGCAATATTCTTGTTCTCAGCAAAAAATTCCGCCGGAGATTCTGCCAATCAATCGAATAAAAACAAAACAAAAAAAATCCCCAAATTTGCAATCAATACAAAATTAAATACAAATTAGCAATTGATAAAAACCCTAAAAATGAACGAAGAAATTAACTTTACTTTGTTTAAGAACACTATCTTTAGGTTTTCTTGGATTCTTCGATTTCCCCTTTTTCCGCTCATTTGGACTTTCACTGCTACCTCCAACCTCCATCTTCGCAAAATTTTCCCCCAAATTGATTTAGGGTTTTGGTATGTAATTCAATTAATCGTAAAAAAAAAATTGGGGGTTAGGGTTTTAGATTGAACTGGAATAAATTAAAAATAATAATAAAAAATGGTGGGGTAATCTAATGGTATGTGCGGCGAATTGTGATATTCTCCCGCCAAATGTTTTTTGTTTTTTTTTTTTAATTTCTTTTGGTTATTTGAATTTCGACAGCGGAGTTTAAAGAAGTGACGTTACATGGTATTGAGGATTGAGGACCATAATGTTGTCCATCCATAGGAGTGATGGGACCACGTTTTGGATTTTATGATTTCTCGTTTATGTGTAATATCGTGGTTAATTCAGATTTTGAACCGTGTAGCGTCACATAATAATGTTGTAGAAACTCATTTTTGTGAGATTAATAATTTAATAACCTCGGGATTTGAGATGTATGTAATAAACTGAATCCATGACCATTATAATTCAGTGAGTCCTGTGTGAGACGATTTTTTTTTTTCATTTCTATAGTGAACACTTCTACGATTTTAGTAATCATTATACTTTTTTTAGTCACTAATTTATATCACAAAAAATAATGCAATTAGTTATAAACTAAAATATTTACTAAAAGTAGTGTAACCCGGTCACAAATAATGTTGAGCTGGTCACATTTCAACCAATCATCTCACAGTAATTTAATGTGAGACCGTCTCGTATGATCAGACTTGGAAAGTTTTGGTTACGTGTAGTAGTGTATTTTAGTATCAATAATGCATTATGCTAATTGCTTGTCTTTTAGCTTATCCTGGGCCTAATCTTGCTTGTTCTGATCTTACCAACGAATATCAATCGCGATGAGCTGATGACACCTTATCCTTATTCTTTCCACGGAAAATTATATTATACATACCTCCGGGGTTATATACACTTTTCGTATTCCCTCTAGTAGTTTAGATGAGCAAACTTTGTTGAGCAATTTTTTTTTTTAGCAGTAACATATAAGTTGATGAACATCTTTTTCAGATATTATACCATGATCTTTTATGAATTTGACTTATACTATGAAAGGTTAATATACTTTGTGTTTGCTCATCAAATTTTTAGCGCGTGCTCAGCAAATTAGATCATTTGCTCATCAAATTGTCTTAGGGGTACGAAAACTGCATATAACCCCGGTTTCCGGGGGTACGTATAAGAATTGTTCCATCCTCACGATACTCAATCGATCCCTTGTGTGCCCGACAAAATGTAAATGAAACAAAATTTCACAATCAATACATGTGTGCAATTAAGTGCAATGTATATATCAAAACATATACACCGCACCCTTGCGAATTTAAATGAAACAAAATAGTATTGCAAATTTGCAATCGGTGTGTAATATATCAAAACCTATCGCCTGATGGACTTTACAAATTATATGAAACAAAAATTTACGATCATACACGTGCGTAATATATTTATCAAAACCAACCTACCTCGTAACCATTCATTCTCTACTAAAATTCTCAGTCGTACAAAATGATATAGAGAAGAAAAAAATCTCTCAATCAATAGCCCTACTCACTTATCCCCGGCCAATAACGACTCTTGATAGGAGAAAACTTCACAATGTGTTAAAGTGAGCTCCGCTTGTAAGTATCTCATATTAGAAAAATGAGAAATTAAAGTTGAGTCGTATATAAATCAATGAGTTACTCCTCCTATCGCCAATTAGTTTTAGGATGAAATATCCTTGTATTTATGAAACAAAGTCTTTCTCTTCCTACGGATGTGGCACATGCCCGTTTGTTGTTCAACACAATTAACAATAATAATTGTTATTATCTAACATATATACACGGGGAGTATTATGTAATAATAACAATCAGGGTAAGAAAGTTGATGATTTTCTGGTTTTGATTTTGCCTTCCCCAAAACAAAACAAAAAAAAAACAGGGTAAGAAAATACTGTTAAATCTGTCACATTTTGTTGAGTAAAGTCACTATTTTCTAAATCGTCCTCGCAAATTTAGCATGGATTGTCTGCAGCAATATTTCTAAGTTCTAGGCGCATCTTTTCTTTTCTTCACTTTGTCCATTTTTTGTATCATTTTGTATTTTTGTTTCTTATCCTCTACAATCTACGCACAATTCAAAAATAAATATCATTTCATTTGAGAAAAGCGGAACTTTTCGTCTGAACCACATAAAATGGTCACCTACTAAAAGGATAATAGAAATATATATGTATATAGGGGGCCTATTCGGTCAGAAGTATAATTTCTGTCATAAATCAGAAGGAATCTCAGCCACTGATTCTGAGATCATATTCAATCTCAACCATTGATTTCAGATAACTCCATAACCTGAATTGCATAACTCTAGTCCCGTAACTCCTCCCACTAAAATCAGTAACTCCAGTCATCTAACTCCACTAATTAAATTATATAACTCCACTAATATCAAAACACCACCAACTTTAATTTAACTATCGAAACTCTAACGGAACTCCACCAACTAAAATACATAACTCCAACATCTAAAACTCGTAACTCCATAACTCCACTAACCAATACACGTAACTCCAACATATAATACACGTAACTCCAACGTAACTCCACTACCTAAAACACGTAACTCCACCACCCAAAACACGTAACTCCAACATAACTCCACTAACCAAAACACGTAACTTCACCATCCAAAACACGTAACTCCACCAACTAAATCACGTAACTTCAACATAATTCCAACATCTAAAACTCGTAACTCCATAACTCCACTACCTAAAACACGTAACTCCACTACCCAAAACACGTAAGTCCAACAAAACTCACTAACCAAAACACGTAACTCCAACGTAACTCCACTAACCAAAACACGTAACTCCACTGACCAAAACACGTAACTCCACTATACAAAACACGTAACTCCAATGTAACTCCAACGTAACTCCACTACCTAAAACACGTAACTCCAATTTAACTCCACCATTAAAAACACGTTACTCTAACAACTATAACACGTAATTCCAACCTAACTCAACTAATTAACCACGTAATTTCAACTTAACTTCTTAATTAAACACGTAACTCGAATAAAAAAAATAAAACAATCCAATATACCAGTTTCTCTCTTCTCTCACGCACACCACCCCGACCACCCACGCAACCACCACCAACGGCACCGTCCACCACCTAGTCCGGCTCAACCTCCACCACCACGTACTCCATGCTCCGGCGAGCAGAAGCCCCCTCCCCCGCGACATCTCCACCACCTCTCTCACGCGTTTCTCTCGCCTCAAATGTCTCACGCCACCATCACCGCTCCCTCATTTCCACTTCTCCTAACATTTCGCTCGTTTCTCCTCCGAAAATCACGAGGATAGGTTGGGAGTAGGTGCGGAAATGAGAGACGATGCCGGTGAAGGTTTTAATCGACGGCGCGGCCAGATCTGACGAAAAGAGCGCGGAAAGCGAGAAGGAGAAGGCGTCGTTCGGGGCGGTAAGGTGCTCGACGAAGACTGATGGTTCTGGGAATGGAGTCGCCCTCGTGAGTGGCGTCGGCCGCTGCTGTCCGCGATGGCGATGGTGGTTGACGGCGTGCGGTGGCGGCGGCTCGGCAGGGGGGACGGGAATGGGGAGAGAGAAGAGAGGAGGGGAGGGGAGGAGAGAGAAAATGAGAGTGAATTTTGGGTTTGGGTCTCTTTTTTCTGTTTTAAGTTTTTTTTTTTAATATTAAATCTAGGCCGTTGATCAATATGAGATGGAGGGTCCAGATTCCTTCTGATTTCTGACAGAAATCATACTTCCGACTGGATAGATTTCCTATATATATATAAGAGGTTTTGACAAATGCATACGGTACGTCTAGAAATGAAAAAAATATATAGCACAATGCACCGTATGAAAATGAAAATTTCTCGTAATTTTGAAAAAGATCATGTTCAAATAATTGTCAATTAAATTTATTTAAAATGTTTTGTACAGATAAAGTCCAAGCTTTAAAAAACTCTCACATGAAAGGCAGATTGTTGTAAGTTGCCTATATTATTTACACACAACAATACAATATACACCGCATCATCACTTAATCTTTGACTTTTTTTTAGTAAGAATTTACTTTCATACACCCATTACCCATAAGGAGGTCATAATTACGAAGTAGTAAGTACGATATAATATTTCAATCATGCAACGCAAATGTTTTCGACTAGTATGTTATTAATTAATAGGTAAATATATGTTATTGATGCTTTAAACTCTATGTAGGTGACTTGAAAAGATGGTAACACAAGCAAGTTAGCTGGGTCACTGTTGCACTCAAAATAATTTTGTACAACGAAAATTGCCCAAATTAAATTAAAGTTTCGTCTTAAAATTAGTGTATCTATATATAAATCTACGGGAAGAATCAACTATATATTCTACAAGATTTATTGGGAATGCATCATGAATACCATCATTTGTGGTCGTTTGGTTGAATTGCATGCGAGAATTCTAATTTCCATGAGGTGCCACTTCACAGGAAATATAAATTCATAGGGAAATTCTCAAAATTGTTTGGTTACATAGAGAAAATAAATTTCCACATGAATTTCCAAATACCAAGTTGGGGGGGGGGGGGTTAGGTAAGCCAATTCCTACATTTTATACGAATTGGAAATTTCCATGAATTCTGAATTCTCATGACATTGGTAAACCAAACAACTCCACTCTTTCTTAATTCATGGAAATCAACCACTTGTACATATCTCATTTTTGTGGGATCTAGAGGAGGACATATTAGTGAAATTGTCGACAATTATCATGGAAGAATGCGATATAATATTGGCGAGCTAGTTATCATGTGTAGCGTAAAGTGATGTTCAACCTTAAATAACAGTACATGTTGAAATTATTGGTACGTAATTTACATCGTCTATCGATCAAACTTCTAGATGACTAGTAAGTTATGCATGCAGTAGAATGCTTCCACAGGGATTTGTACGTTGATGATGAAAGTGATGAATGTGGCCCTGTATGTTGTTCTTGACTTCTTGTGACATGATAGATTGATAGATCGAATACGGAGTACTGTATATATGTGCATGAACAAGCCAAACCTCAAAAAAAAAACAAATGGTATATATACCCAACTTACACTAGATCTCTAACTCCGATCAACTCGTTTGATTCACAAAAAAGTAGGCAAAGTTTTTTAGGATTTCAACCTAATACAGTAATAGTGTAATACTAATGCTTATGAGAGTTTAGTTAACTTGAATTAGGTCCGATTTCACATACAAGACATAATCATAGGTTGTATTGTTCCTACTTTAATGACAGGTTGCATATTTTCGGAAGATCAATCAAACATTGGATTATTTCAAGCAATTAATATGACAAATTCAAAAGACAAATCAAAGGAATAATACAATAACGAAAATACTAGGAGTACGTCTATATGTAGACAAGTGAAAAAAGTGTGTATGACTAATTTGTAGTAAAAATAATTAAAGGTGCAGTAAATTTTGTAGTATAATTTGGCAAATGATGGATCATAAGGAAAAAGAGATTAAGGGTTTTTGATTGTGGAATTAAATCAATTCAAATTTCTTTTGATTGATAGATCCGTAACAATAATGTTGATTTTACTACCAATATTTTAAATTTACTGCAAATACGTTAAATTTACTACACAACCATATTTTTTTACTGCATGTCATCTTTAATTTATATTACCACACTTGATTATGCTATAGCCTATAGACAATTTTGCCATTGTCTACATATAGAGCCCTAGGATCATCCATACAATAATGGTATTTGGATAACACACATTAGAAGTTGTTGTATCCGTATAAGTTAAGTATCCGCAAAGCCCAGGCAAACGATTAATAAAATTAACTAATTGTAGTAGTAATCAAGAGTATGCTATTCTATCGTGAACGTTAGTTATGCGAGTATCAATCAATTAATAAAATAGGATCATACGGCAGAAAAACCGAAATAGAATTTATCCTCTCATGTTTTCTCAGGGCGAGCGATTACTTATATATCTAAGAACTTTTTTTTTTTTTTTTTTTTCTTTTACAAATCAAATTAATAAAAGACGGAAAGAAAGAAAAGAAAAGGACAATGATGCCCTCTAATAACCACATATATATGTATGTATATGCAAAATCGTCCTGTCCAGCACCTCCGATCCCGTGAATCGTGAGTAGTGTACGTACTAATAATAGCAACACTACGACTATCAGATGGTTACTCGCGTCGTTTAGCAAAACCAATCTTTTTCAGGGGTCTAACAGAAATTTTGTGAAATTGCTCACATACCCTCGTTTTCAGCTATAAAACTCGACCTTGTAGTACCTTCTAAATCACGCAAAATACATCAAACTTTTTTCCCAATAGTAATATAATCTCATTGCATTATTAATTAGTACTTGGCTAAAAAAAAATGTTAAGCTCAGCCACTTGCAATTTTAGCAAAGATTCGTCTCTAATTTTGTTTCAAAAGCCCTTAATAGTAAATAAGGGCAGTGACGAAAATGTGGCCAAAGTTTTGAATAATGCTAGGATTAGCCGGCCATCAACCGCTGATTTATTCTCCACGAGATTATTGCGGTACGGTGATGGTGGTGGCGTAGCTAGGACGCAACAACGGCGAAAATGTAGTGTTAGGGCATCAGTTATGAGTACCACTACTATTGGTGAGGAGAAAGCTTTGAGTTTAAAGGCAATAGTAAAAGTACAACCTACGGTCGGAGGGTTAGTCTCCAATATTGGACTTAACCGAGGGCTTGATGATATTAGTGATTTACTTGGTAAATCACTGCTTTTGGACCTTGTCAGTGCTGAAATTAACCCAAGTAAGATCCTACATACATATATATGCACTATATATATAGTTATATACTATATGATATGGTAGACTACTAGACTTCATGAGTACGTAATTATGTTGCATTGTCTGTTAATATTTTGTTTTTTGAGTTCATATATATATTGAATTAAAGTTATTATAATTAACTTATCATGACATTGTAGGATTGCGTTTTTTGCTTGGTGAAATGATCATATATATATAGAGGACGCATTCAAGTCGTTTTGAATATGTTATATGTACTGTTATCACCTTAATTATACAGTAATTCATTAAGTCGTTTTATATGACCAAGAGGACGATGAAAACACACGGAAATGCAATAATATATTATGGCGTCTAATTTCCGGAAAAAAAAAGAAGAATTATAACATCACGCATTACAAAAGAGTGAAAAACTAAAACAGTATGTAGTTTTGAATAAAAGGCCAACATGCATGATAGATTGATCGATCATGAATTGATTAATCCCTTAGTTCATGGAAATTGGATATATATTCAGTTTAATTAAATGGATCGGTGATCTCACGACAACTTATTGCGACACCGCCTCATATGATTCCAACTTTGTGTTTCTAGTTATTAGCTTGAAAAATACACAAAACTTATCAATCAAATATCGTTCAGCCTTTTCAAAATATTTTCACACATCAAACTTGAAATGCTGAACAATTCATCATGCATGATAAAACCCTAATTATCTACTATGCAACCCATTGTTACACTGTTGCCTATCAAAATAAATTTATTTACATTTATTAGGTCATTTTAATAATGCTTATAAAATCCACTGTGCTTACCTTTTGATAAACCCTAATTATATACTAATAATGCATGCATGATACATTATATGTGAAGACACCTTATTGGAGAGGGCAACAATCCGAGCGTACGCTCATCGAAAGGGGACCGAGGGTGGACTGGTGACATACGAAGCCGAATTCACGGTTCCGGATTACTTTGGCGAGGTTGGTGCTGTGCTTGTCGAAAATGAGCACCACAAAGAGATGTACCTCACTGAGATTGTCCTCGATGGCTTCCTTTTGGGTCCTGCTCACGTTACTTGTAACTCTTGGGTGCACCCCAAAACCCAAAACCCCGAAAAAAGGATCTTCTTCACCAATAAGGTACGTATGTTTCTCGGATCAATTAATCTCGTTGATTGTAAACTACATATCTTCATGCCTTTCAGAGCAGCATCGGATGGAAGCTTCTAGTATTAGTGTTTATTTGTTGTTTGCTTGTTCTCGTTCTTTTCTTGTTTATTTGTAACTTTGTTATCTTGGTCTTTCTTTTATATTAACGCCTAATTTCCAAAAAAAAATTTATCTCGTTGATTTTATACGATACAATAGAATACTATATATAAAAAAAAAAAGTTTCGGTCTAATGGTTAAAGTAAACACCGACCGGCCGTTGGTGGCTGATGTGGAGCGAGGGACAGGTTTATGCCCGCGTGGTTTGAATGTGTGGATTGTAAATTAAATTGTATTAAGCATAGGGGCCTGAGGGGTAATTAAATTAAAGAAGTGTCAGATTTTCATTTTGGTCCTCCATTTAACTGGTTTTTAGTTTGTGGCCTGGTATAATTTTCTGTTGCTGATTGATATTGTTACTCTAGCTAGAAGATGTTCACATACGGAGTATTTCGTATTATATGGACTTAGCAGAATGAATATAGGAGTTCTTACTAGCTAGCTAGTGTCTTACACTTGTACGAATTGTCAATCTTTATAGCATAAAGTCAAGGGAAAATCTCATCTTGTAATTAAAAAAATCTGTTAACCAATATTAGAAGAAAGATGGCCGTTTTTTTTAGCACCAAGAGTTTGAAATTAAAATAAGTAAGTGAAAAGTTGGGATCTGGATTCTCTTGGGTTGAAAGATCTAAGTATAATCTAAGAATAATACCATTGTGGGTGCTCTAACCATCAGTCTAAACTTTTAGCTCAGTTGGTTATCTAACAAATCCGTAATTACTCCCAACTCCCCTGTAGTTAGAACAATTAATTTGGGGGATGACAAAATTTTGAGTTTCGTTAGAGCAAATTTTATTCTACTTTTCTTTCACTTTTTAATTTTGTTAATAAAAGTGTTTTTTTTAAATAGTTAATAATAAAAGTGTTATTCTAAGTATTAGGCTAATATATATTGAGCTTTAAATTCTCATGGAGACCAAGATTTAACGAACTCATTTCTTTGAATTTATTTTTCAACTCCAGAGGATCCGGATCCGAAAAGTTGGTGTCGTAAAATCTAAGGCCAGTCGTCTTACTAATAAACAACAATTCAATAAGCAGCCAAATTAACTCTTAATCAAAATGGTGCTTCACAACCACAAATTCAAGAATCTATATCAACCCATTTTATTGACTTTTTGGTTTTGCCAAGAATTTAGCCAAACTATCCCTTTCGGAATAATCCTTTCGTACTATAGTTATAGTGCGTGTCAGTGTTATACAAGATACTGTTCAAGATCTCCGAAAATGCAATCACATGCCTTTTTAGCTAAAACCTGCATGTTTTTCGATGTTAAACGTCTCATTCACTTTTCGAATGTTGTCAAAATTAAATTACTAATCATTTACGTGTTTCGTGGTCCATGCACGGTGATGAACGATGTATCAGTCATACTTGCCCTCACAAACTCCAAGCGGATTGAAGAAGTTGAGGGAGAGAGAGCTGGTGACGTTAAGAGGAGATGGGCAAGGCGAACGCAAACCTATTGATAGAGTCTACGATTACGACACTTACAACGACCTCGGAGATCCGACCAAACCCGACTTGGCTCGACCCGTTTTGGGTGGTCACGTCCTTCCTTACCCGAGGCGTTGTCGAACTGGACGTCCACATACTAAGATAGGTACGTATCTACATTTCTAATTATATCGATCATTCCTCAATATGGACTAAGAGTATATAGAGTATTCGAGTCTCCATACATATAATAATGCATGCCCTAATTACATTAATTATATTGTTTACGTTTGGTTTAAGTTTCTTAATTGCACATAACTACCCTTCACGATTTGAGTAAAATCGCAACTAACACATACTACATACATACTATAACTCTATCTCATGACTCATGTATATGATGTATATAATGGCTAAGGGCTCATAATATAAGCTCATTATCCAACCGTAAGGCTTACTTGTGACGTTGTCTAGTTCACATCTTAAAAGCTTGTTAATGAAGCTATAACTATAACAAACTTATGTCCAATTAATAAATGGACAATGTTAGAGGTTTACAGTGTAGACAAACAAAAGTGTCTACACTCGCCAATAATTTTACTACACTATCAAAATTTTACTACTCATACAATTAAGTTTACTAACTGAAATTTTCATTACAACTAATTTTACTACTCAGATCTCAATTTTACTACTACTAATTAACTCAATTTTACATTGTAGACAAATTAATTTTGTCTACACGCTAGACCTCTAGCAAAATGCATAATAAACTGTCATAATTTAATTTGTTTCTAATTACTGTGGCTGTGTACATTATTATGCATGCACGTCTATACAGATCAACATTCAGAGTCAAAAGGAAAAGTCATTTATGTACCAAGAGACGAACAATTTTCGGAAGTGAAAGAGGCAACATTTTCAGCAAAGACAGTGTACTCAGTTCTACATGCTCTGATACCATCTCTGCAGACAGTAATGCTTGATCCTGACAGTGGATTCCAACACTTTTCGGCCATCGATTCGCTCTTCAACGAAGGCCTTCACATACCTGCTTTGAAACAACATGGTGCTGTGCTTGGTACTCTACTGCCTAGACTTGTCTCCACCCTTCATGATGTTGAGTCTCATGCGCTTCGTTTCGAGCTCCCCGTCCTCTTTGAGCGTACGATAAATCTTATCTCTAACCTCCAATCAATCATTACGTAAATATATTCTCTCCATTCAAATCCAATCTTTCGACATATATTATAAAAAAAAAAGATGACTCTTCTAAGAGGTAGATCGCGCGTCCTTGGATCTGAATGACGAGAGCTTATAAGTTAATGAAGTAAAAAGTTTAATTTACTAGAAATGATATATGTAATCTAATTAATTAATTAACTTGGTTTTTTTGGTTAATTAATTAACATTCATCAGGCGATAGGTTTTCTTGGTTTAATGATGAGGAGTTCTCTCGTCAAACGCTTGCTGGTCTGAATCCGTATAGCATCAAGGCAGTCACGGTAATTAAGACACACAAACTTTATTTTATATAATCGGAATGACTGTCCATGTTGACCGACCCTATATTTTGTGACTGTGACACGTTATTGTACTACACGTGGTTGTACTAACTGACAAATTTGTAGGAATGGCCCCTGAAGAGCAGTCTTGATCCCGAAATCTACGGCCCCCAAGAATCGAAAATTACTACAGAGCTGGTGGAGAAGATGATCCTAGGTTACATGACTGTAGAAGAGGTCCGATCAAACGTTACCTAATCGTAATTCGTTCATCGATCGATTTGATCTAAATAATTAATTACATCTCTAACATAACTCGATCTCGATCATAACAAGTAAATTATACTGGTAATAATGCAGGCTTTGGAACGAAAGAAGTTGTTTATGCTAGATTACCATGAGGCATTTTTACCATACGTAAACAAAGTAAGGGAGCTCAAGGGCACAACACTATACGGGTCACGAACCTTGTTCATTCTTAGTGAGAATCAAACACTGCGGCCCCTCGCAATCGAGCTGGTTGCACCTCCATCGAAAGGAAAATCGCAATGGAAGCAAGTATTTACCCCGAAATGGGACGCTACGTCTAGTTGGCTGTGGAGGCTCGCTAAGGCTCATGTCCTTGCTCATGATGCTGGTTACCATCAACTTGTCAGTCATTGGTATGTAGACTATATATATATATATATACTCCCTCCGTCCCACTTTAAACACCCCGCTCCCTTTTTTACGTGTGCATTAAAGTGGTGTGGTTTGTTTATTATTGTTGGAGATCAGATAATGGGTGGTTTATTTATTATTGTTGAAGATACTGAATGATTTGTTTATTATTATTGTTGGAGATAATATATAGGTGGTATGTACTATTTGTATAAAAAAAAATCGGCCTTCATTTTATTATTATCATTGGCTCTCGTTAAACTGTTTGTGCTTCTTATTAATTGACTGCAGGTTAAGAACACATTGTTGCACGGAGCCATACATAATTGCATCGAACAGGCAATTGAGTGCGATGCATCCAATTTACAGATTGTTACATCCTCATTTCCGATACACTATGGAAATCAATGCGCTTGCTCGACAAGCTTTGATTAATGCAGGTGGTATTATTGAGAGCTCTTTTTCACCTGGGAAGTACTCACTTGAGCTAAGCTCTGTCATATATGGTCTAGAATGGAGATTTGATCATCAAGCTTTGCCCACTGACCTAATTAGCAGGTAATTATTATCTAAAAAATTACCATAAAACGAAATTAAGAAAAACTCACGTATGAGACATACATATTAGACGTACGTACCAAAATGAAGTAATAATTTTTTTTTTTTTGGGACCAATACAACAGACAAAATGAATTTGACACACTAATGATGATTATTATTGTATAACGATAAACGACCACGTTACTTATTATACGGCTTATAATTTGACTCTGTTCGGCAACCCATTAACAAGTAGAAAATAGCATTTTGACCGGGTCAAACTACTAGTGTCCATGTTTGGCAACCAAAATATAAGTAGTAGTTTGGGTAGCAATTAGCATTTTATGTAGCATTTGGGAAATGCTACTTTGAGTAACATTCCATGTAAAAAACTAACATTTATAATTTATTTTTCTATGTTTTATATAGTTTTAATAACTCAACATCTACTTTTGCCGAACACGTCTGATATCAACTGTTACTTTTAAAGCTAACAGCTACCTACTACCTGCTACCCGCTAGTAAAACAGCTACCTGCTACTTGAACAGCTACCTGCTACTCAAACAGGTAGTGTAGCCGAACAGAGCCAAAGACTATTGGCACTCTGTTAGAGTCTTCCTGCACGTACTCCCACTATCTTATTTTCTAACTCCCTGTAATTTTAACATACGTGAAGAAAATTTAATTTTTTTTTTGTGTGGTATATGTAGGGGGCTTGCAGTTGAAGATCCAACGGCTAAACATGGAGTAAAGTTACATATAGAGGACTACCCGTTCGCTAACGACGGCCTAGTCCTATGGGACACCCTAAAGCAATGGGTAACGGACTACGTAACCCACTACTACCCAGACTCAAGCCTTATAAAATCGGATGACGAGCTTCAAGCATGGTGGACCGAGATTAGGACAGTAGGACACGGTGATAAGAAAGACGAACCATGGTGGCCTAGTCTCGAGACCGAACACGACCTAATCCACATTATTACGACAATGATATGGGTCACGTCAGGGCATCATGCGGCGGTAAACTTTGGACAATATGGATATGCTGGTTATTTCCCTAATAGACCTACACTTACTAGGACGAAGATGCCTACAGAAGACCCCACTTTAGAAGAATGGAAATTGTTTAACGAAAAACCCGAGGTTACGCTACTAAAGTGTTTCCCGTCCCAATTACAAGCGACTCGAGTTATGGCGGTTTTGGACGTGCTCTCGAACCATTCTCCGGGAGAGGAGTATGTTGGGGATAAGATGGAGCCGGCCTTCGGAGAGGAGCCCGTCATCAAGGCCGCGTTCGAGAAGTTTAGTGGAAGATTGAAGGAGTTGGAAGGGATCATTGATGAGAGAAATGCTGATGAGAAGTTGAAGAATAGGAATGGAGCTGGTGTTGTGCCTTACGAGTTGTTGAAGCCATACTCTCCACCTGGTGTTACTAGTATGGGAGTTCCTAACAGCATCTCCATATGATGAAAAATTCTTGGAAATGTTATTGTAAACGTTACGATACTTACTTTAAACTACATTATTACGTTTCAATTGATCGATTTTATTGTACATTGCCCTCTTTATATATATATATATATATATATATATATATATATATATGCTGCTCCCTTACAGCTGATCGATCAAGTCGCGTGGTAGTTGGTACACGGAGCAATTATTAGATCAAATTAATCTCTATCTTTTTCTTTTTTTGAAATTAGGCGTTAATATAAAAGAAAGATCAAGATAACAAAGTTACAAATAAACAAGAAAAGAACGAGAACAAGCAAACAACAAATAAACAGTAATACTATTAATCTCTATCTCTTGGTTTATCGTATTTCGGGTTTTGTATTGTGTGTCCATTGGGCACACGTTAGTAGCAAATGCATTATTAGATTAACTTTTATTTGTTGTATTGGTAATAGACGATTGTTAGAAATATTACACACTAACTTACACAAATTACAATACAACAAACTCAAGAACATAACTTATAACCCAGGTTTCAAGGCGCCCACAAACGTAGGCGAAATTCGTCCCATAAATTAGTGCAAATGGTCCAACGGATTGCCGTAGGATACAATGAAGCCCCATTAAATTAGAAGCGTCTGTACTTGACGATCTAATCCATATACTATGTGACTAATAGCCTTGATCATGTACAATATTTCTCATATTATATACAAAGTGTTTTCCACTTTCATTTCATTATTTTCTCATGTATTTTCTCTCAACATTATTACAGAACCAACTCTGATCTCTATATATAGAGACATGGTAATCTCTCATGACTCTCTATAAAAGCTTCACAATCCCACACCCCCGATTGTTATTATTAAACATATATATATCGCATAATAATCATGCTATTTTTACACAAGAATTTCTCAATTTTTGTAGGAATGACAAATAGTGAAAGAAAATACTGTATCATGCCAAATCTTGCCACACTTGATCAATTATTTATCGCATATGGCTAAGCTAGAGATTGAACACTTGTTTGAGTACAAGTCACTGTTTCTAAATCGTCCTCGCAAGTCGCAAATGTAGTAATCGATTGTCTGCAACAATTTTTCTAAATTCTAGAGCATTTGTTATTTTCTTCGCTTGTTCATTTTTGGTATCATGCATTTTGTTTCTCACCCTCTACAAATTAAATCTACAATCTACGCACAATTCAAAAATAAATATCATTTCGTCTGAGAAATGTGGAACTTTAATTGTACAAAGAATATATGCATGATAATAATCATTATCGGAATACATGATAATAATAATTGTGTTTACAAAGAATAAATCGTTGCACGATCGAATAAGACTTGTCAAAGTTAACCGAGAAGGTAATTTTCCTGTGCTACAGATTTGTATTTCTAAACCTGCGCAGAACTCTACATCTAAGAATCTTAACCAAGAAGCACGACGACCGAATAAGATTTGTACCAATTTTCAAGAACTCCACACAATAGGTAATCATTCATACATACTGTAAATGTGATTGTCATCTTTCCTCATAGTAACTTACGACGAGGCACAATAAGAACATCGATCATTCAAAGTCTTGCTACTGGAACATGCATATTGTAACATTAGACAAGTCGATCCAAATGTTTAATTTTGGATCTACATATATACGTACCCTATCTTCTGTATGTGGGATCGTGTCTTTCGCGTGTACTTAAAGTTTCTTATTAATAGCCCTTACCAAACTACAGTGAGCACATTGACTAGTATGGCCTATATATCACTTTCAAACGACGGATCCATAAGAATTTGGCAATGGCATGACTTGGTTAGCAAGTATCCACACAAAATTCTTCGACTTGTCTAATGTTCCAATATGCATGATGTGGTTAGAAATACACAACAAAGTCCATTTTCAAATGAGTTGGTACATTTACGACGACGCGTCGGATACGTCTAGACCTGAAATAACCCTATATAAAGTCATGCTATATACATTATAACCGTCAGATCAACATAAGTTCCGAGCTAGGAAAGCAATAATATGGCTAAATTTATTAGTGTTAAGGCTGTTGTTACTGTGAAATTGACTGTTCTTGGCTTCTTCAAGAATATTGGTTTAAGCCAAGGAATTGATGGCGTTTCGGATCTCTTCTTTGGCAATGCCCTGACTTTGGAGCTCGTTAGCTTGGAAAATAATAATAATCCAAGTACGTGCATTGTTATTCTTATATATAATTGCGTTACATTTTGATAATGTCGTCTCGATTATGTTATAGTACGTGTTTATTAAACGTGTATATAACGTCTTTAATTTTTCGTGTTACTCAGATGAGTTGGGGACCACATTAGATAAGAAACCACAGGGACAGGCGAAACTCAATATCATCAAAGATCATGAGGCAGATGAAGTAAAATATGAGGCTAAGCTTCAAGTTGAAGCAACTTTTGGTGAGCTTGGAGCCGTCTTGGTTACAAATGAGCACCGTAAGGAAATGTACGTCAAATACATTGTTCTTGATGGCTTGCCACAAGGTGTCATTAAGGTGGATTGCGAGTCTTGGATCCATTCTAAGAACGACAACCCGGAAAAAAGAGTCTTCTTTATAAATAAGGTAGTTAAGCAATAAGCATCATATATCAATAATTATACATGCATTTCGTCGTGTCAATTTAATAAAAAAATATTTAAATGCGAAATTATTGATATAACGTGTTTATACTTCATGCATGACTTTGTGACAGTCGTACTTGCCATCACAAATCCCGGTCAGTTTGAAGAGTCTACGTGAGAAAGAGCTTGGAAATGTGAGGGGCAACGGCCAAGGAGAACGTAAGGCTTACGATCGAATATATGATTATGACACTTACGACGATCTCGGCGATCCCGACAGTAAACTTGAGCTGCAACGACCTGTTCTAGGAAGCAAGGAGCATCCATACCCTAGACGTTGTAGAACAGGACGACCACTCACCAAGACCGGTAAATATACTACACATATATAGACGTGGTTTCAAAACTCGTCTGCATCAAACTTGTCGTTATTGTACACTAAAATATAACACGTGTCGTAATTTTGAGTTGTTTTATATGTAGACCCGTTATCAGAATCAAGAGCGAAGAGCTTTTATGTACCAAGGGATGAAAACTTTGCTGATTTGAAGGAGATAACGTTCGGCATCAATGTCCTAGACAATGTGTTACATGCCTTGATACCTTCTCTAGAATCGGCTTTGATCGATACAAATCTCGGGTTTTCGGACTTCAAAGGAATAAATGAACTGTTCAACAAAGGAATCGAGTTGCCTGATCTTAAAGACCCTGCTTCCATGACAAAAATGATGCCTGATCTACTACAAACTAAGGGCATTCTTCAGTTTCCGGCCCCTGACATGATGGAGCGTAAGTGACTATATATACGCCTATTTATCTATGTTAACCGATCCCAAATTTGTTCGAGACTAAATTGCTTATAAGTTATAACTCAACTTTTTTCTTTTTTTGGGTGTAGGAGATGAATTGGCTTGGTTTAGAGATGAAGAGTTTGCTAGGGAGACTCTAGCTGGTCTCAATCCATACAGCATTAAGTTGGTCACGGTGCGTTGCAATATTGAATACCCGTTGCATTAGCTGCTTCTATGTACTAAAAAAAAAAAGAGTTTTGACTTGAACGTAAGAACATATTATCCCGTACATTTGATGCAGGAATGGCCATTGAAAAGCAAGCTTGATTCAACAATTTATGGTCCGGAAGAATCAGGAATTACCTTAGAAATTGTTGAGCAAGAGATACAAAATGTCATGTCTACCAATGAGGTACGTATCCTTCATAATATGCCCTCTTTAAATTGTGAAGTGGTAGCAGTCGATTAATGCAATTCCCGACATTTTCAATTGTTGTTATATGATCGTTCTTAATTATTATAGGTTGTCGTTTTTATTTAAGGCATTTTCTCTTGAAATGCAGGCCCTAGAGCAGAGGAAACTCTTTATGCTAGACTACCATGACTTACTGATCCCTTATGTGAACAAAGTGCGACAAATTAACGGCACCACATTGTATGGTTCACGCACATTGTTCTTTCTTACTCCACAAGGGACATTGACACCGGTAGCCATTGAGCTAACGAGGCCACCAACCGATGATGGGAAGCCACAGTGGAAGCAAGTATTCACCCCAACCTGCTCGGATGCCACCAGAAGCTGGCTTTGGAGGCTCGCCAAGGCTCATGTCCTTGCTCACGATTCTGGCTACCACCAACTTGTCAGTCACTGGTATATCCTGATATCCATACTTCTCTTCCCAAAGTAAAATACGTCAAAACATGTCACCAAATTTTCACGTCTCCAAACATGTCTTACACAGGTTGAGGACTCATTGTTGCGTAGAGCCTTACATAATCGCAACCAACAGACAACTAAGCGCAATGCATCCTATATACAGGCTCATGAAGCCTTACTTCCGGTACACTATGGAGATCAATGCTCTTGCTAGACAAGCACTCATTAACGCAGGCGGAGTTATTGAGACTACATTCTCCCCTGAGAAATACTCCATGGAGTTTAGCTCTGCTGTTTATGACCAAGAATGGAGGTTTGATCTGCAAGCATTGCCAGCTGATCTAATTAGCAGGTAACAAAAGATTTGCACTGTCACAACAGCGTAATTCTTAAGTTTTCAGGCTTTACCCATGTTCCTGGTTATGACAAAGTTCAGTATTAACTTCTACTAGGGGAATGGCTGTGGAAGATCCATCTGCACAACACGGATTGAAGCTGAGTATAGAGGATTATCCTTTTGCCAATGATGGACTTATTCTCTGGGATGCAATTAAGCAATGGGTTACAGATTACGTCAATTCTTACTACCCGACTGAAGAACAGATCGAATCAGATGTCGAAATTCAAGCATGGTGGGCAGAAATCCGAAACACAGGCCACGAAGACAAGAAAGATGAGCCATGGTGGCCAGACCTGAATACACCTGCAGACCTCATTCTAATCCTCACGAGCATGATATGGACTAGTTCAGGTCACCATGCTGCTGTCAACTTTGGTCAGTATACTTATGCAGGGTACTTTCCGAACAGGCCAACTATTGCTAGGATGAAAATGCCATCTGAAGATCCTACTGAAGAAGAGTGGAAGAAGTTCCTCGACGACCCTGTAGGTGTGTTACTTGAAACCTTCCCTTCTCAGATACAGGCCACCAAAGTGATGGCCGTCTTGAACGTGCTGTCGAGCCATTCACCAGACGAGGAGTATATTGGTGATCAAATTGAGCCATCTTGGGCCGAGGATCCAACAATCCAAGAAGCATTCCAGAGGTTTAGTGAGAACTTGAAGAATCTGGAAAGTGTAATTGATGCAAGGAACGCAAACGCAAAGTTGAAAAACAGATATGGGGCTGGAATTACGCCATACCAGCTACTGAAACCATACTCAAAATCTGGGGTGACTGGCATGGGAGTTCCAAACAGCATTTCTATATGAACCCACAAACTGCTACAGCAGATGCAACACTTTAATAATTTGTCATTCACAAGTTTGGTTCAAGTCAAGACATTCATGCTTCTCTTAATTTCAATAAAATTGACTGTCACAATTCATTGGGAGCTTATAAACTGTAACAACACAGCACCACCTAGATGTCAGAAAAACAGTTTGACGCACTTACACAGCTATTCTGATTCCCGACAGTTCCAATGGAACATCTCACCTATGATGAGGGACTCAGGAAACTCCAAAATCAGAGGACTCATTTCTTCAGAAAATCCTTGAACCACAAAGCAGAACTCTTTGGGTACCTCTCCAATCCGTTACTGAAATCGACAAAATTGAAGCCGTATCTGATAGTGTAACCTGAACCCCATTCAAAATTGTCCAGCAACGACCAAGCAAAGTATCCTCTTACATCAACACCTCTCCTGTCACACAAAATATGAGAGTTACTAGAAAATTTCCGGTATGCAAGATGCAGGTCTCTTAAAAGTTAAAACTTTAGGCACTTACTGGATAGCTTCACTCAGGAAAGACAGATGATGGTAGTGATAGTCTATCCTAGCAGTGTCAGCCAAGGCCTCTTTCAGAGATAAAGTGGAATTGTTAAGCTCACCGATGCCTGCACAAGATTTCAGAAACATGACAGTTTGCCAAAAATGTTCTGATTCATGCCTTAGAACACATCAGAACAATTGAACAAGAAAAGAGACAATACCATTTTCAGTGATATATATCATTCGCGCCTTATACTTCTTTTTCATATGAACCAGAAGATCCCGAATCCCTCTTGGATAGATATTCATCCCATCTGCAACACCCTAGAATTGGAATTTCATGATTATTAACCACAGCTATGCAATCATATTCTCAAATTATTATGGTTAATTCTTAGGAATAAGTACTAATTTTGCATCTGCATTGCACCTTTGGACCAATCCGAACTCCATGCCTCTCACCTGTGCAGAAGTTGACAGTAAATAAAAAGTAACCAGTAGATCTAAGTCAGAGGTAGCAGTAACTTTTCATGTTCTTTATAAAGCCTTACTCGACAATTTCACATGCCAATCAGACAGATAGCATAGTCTTGAGCTATTAGATGATTCAGACGCATTGGTTGCATATGAAGCAGAGTAATAGTTCAGTCCTAGAAAATCGAAGGAGCCTTGGATCATTTTTGACTGCTCACTTGAGAACTTAGGCAATCGATTCTGGGCGATAGAGCGCATGGTTCTTGGATAGTCTCCTTTTGTCAGTGGTTCCATGAACCTAGTGAATGTTCAGGGTCATTTCAAGCAGAATCAGAAGGGGTCAATGACACAGAAATTATATACTGGCCATCAAGAATCGGATAGGCCTTACAAATGCAGAGTTGAGCAACAATTTAGGATAATCTACTACATAATGCTTACACAAACTTAGCAATAGTAGAAGGATGTAGATTCTGAAAGATACTAGTCAAGGAATAAATTGTTTACCATCCAATCGTAAAATCTCTAGTCCTTTGAGCAGCTTCACGGTCTGGTAAAGATTTTGACAATGGCACAACCCAATTTGCGGCTAAAACAATCCCAATCTCTCCATTTTGAGATGCCTGCAGAGTTTCAGGCACATTATGTAGAGTCATTACTCAGGATGTGTGTACCACCATTTCCTAAATTCATGTTCGAGAAAATGCTAATATATGCATATATCATCAGGATCAAACACTACTTACACTAGAATTTGAATAATGTGACTTGTGACTTATTACCTTATATTTCTCCTTGTACAACTTAAAGGCTGCAGCATGAGCAAGAATTAAGTTATGTCCCACAGTGTAGGGTTCTGTTCCTGAGTCACCCCCAGTGCAATTGAGATTAAGCCAGCTGGAACAACGACCTGGGGGTCCATTTCCTAATGCATATCCAGATATAACATAGTACAATGGCTCGTTCAGTGTCATCCAGTGCTTCACTCGATCACCAAATTCTCTGTAGCAAAGGTCTGCATAATCCCGAAAGTCATCTCTGCAAAGAATATACTCCATATTTAGCAGGAATGCAGGATAGCAGTGACATACAGACATGCTTCCTGTTGTTAGCACCCTTCTGAACTGGGGAGGCTACAACTAATTCACTTATGAACTGGGTTTTTAACTCCATTTTCGACCCAGCACATTCACAATCAGTACTTTCTTAACATGATTTCTCACATTTTATGTTTCAATAGAACAGTTTGCCTCAAAAGATAAAATCCTTACATGATCTCTGTACTCAAGAAGGCTCCATAATCATCTTCTAGAGCTTGAGGCAGATCACCATGCAATAATGTAACAAACGGCTTTATACCTGGACAGGAATAATGTTAAGCTGTCAGTACCGCGCCTTCTGAAATCAAAAATTTTCGCATACACAACATTTCATTGCAATTCTAAGGTCAGAATCAGAACCTTGGTTTATCAGCTCATTGATGAGGTTGTTGTAATATCTGATTCCTTTCCAGTTAACACCCCCACTCAATTTGCCCTCTGAAACCAAAAAATTCCGCGTTCAGGAGAAAGAAAAGTTAACTCTTGTCGTGATGATAATTGAAAATGTCTGTTTATTACTCCATTTTGGTTGACTTGGCGCTTACTTGGTAATATTCTGGACCATGAGATTGAAAACCTATAAGCATCTAACCCCATTTCTTTGATGATCTTCACATCTCCCTGCAGAAAGATGAAAGGATACAAACATATTAAATCACTTTCGATTTTTCTAGTCCCAGTCGAGTAAGATTGTCTTGGATCTGTGAATCATTGCAGTCATATAAGATTGGACTATCAACGGTGAACGAAGCTTCCTAATGAAGTATACGTCTAAGTATATACCTTGTAACGGTGATAAGAATCTGCAGCAACATCCCCATTGCTACCATCCTTGATTTTACCTTTAAGTCCAATATCCATATACAGCAGTTCAGTAAAATGTTCATTTTTTCCTTCTCAAGGAAAAGTTCAATATGATGTTCATAATAGGAAATAAACCTGGATATTTATGAGCATAAGTGTCCCATACACTTGGACCTCTACCATCCTCCCTAACTGCACCTTCATACTGAATATTCGAAAAACACATGTCGAAATTAGAATCACTTGAGACCGCCCGAAAATTACTTATATTTAATGAGTTTCCATCTTAAAACCAATATAATCCGTATAATATAAAGGTGAAATAGTCATAGTAACTGCACCTCCATACTCAATATTCATAGTAACAACTAACAGGTATACAGAAATTAGAATCACTCAGAGCCCGCCAGCAAAACTTCTTAGTTACAGCAAGTTTTCATCCTAAGACCAATATATAAAAAGGTGAAATATTCATAGTAACTGCACCTTCATTCTGAATATTCAAAGTAACAAGTATACAGAAATTAGATAATATTCAAAACCCGCAACCAAAACTTTAGCGAGTTTTCATAACAACAACAACCAAACCTTATTTCCAAAATGATTTGGGGAGCGAGCTTTCGTCCTAAAACCAATGTAGTACTATATACAAGAGAAATAGTCCAACTAAACTGATTCATATATAAGACAAGCTTAACATCTCAACACATGTTTTAAAATAAATTAACATGAAAATGAGATAAATGAAAGTGATGGGCCGATTAATTACCTGGTAAGCTGAAGAAGCAACACCAAAGGCAAAACCTTGTGGGAAGAAAGTACGGTTTAGAGAAGCAGAGTCATAGCTTTGTTTGGCTACTGTTTGTTTCGTAACACTCAAGATAATGATGATGAATATCACTTTAGCACTTACAAATAATCCAAAAAACTTTGATTTAGTGGCCATCACTATAGATTGTTGAATTTGACTTGAGCTTGTATGGAAAGAATCGAGCTTCAACTATCTCGAGTTTAAGTAAAACGTTCAAACTCGAGCGTGAACCACAACAATCTTAAACCACTCGCCAGCTGACTCAACTCATGACGTAAAACTGACAAAATAACATAAAATAGCCAATATTCCCACACATGTTTGCCGGAAATATTAATGAAATGAAGAAATGTACTCCTTGAAAATTGAGAACATGTGCCCTCCCTCTTTCTATAAAACTATATCGTACCATCACTGACAATATTTTCATTTTAAGTTTTAATTGTACCAAAGTTCAAGCTACCAATGCATTATATAACACACTACTGTAATACTGTATATAACAAATGAGAGGATAATTGTTGACGTGGTTGTTAACTTTAAGGTTCAGGGTTGTCTCTAACATCCCTTAACTTGGGGGATTTGTTTAGGGCATGTGGGTGATAGGCCCCCTCGTGGGACCTTCTACTGAATTAATGCCCAACTTTCGGTAGTCGAGTCGAGATTTGCTTGTACGTTCGGGAATCCTTGAATAACCATCTAATTTTATATGGTCTCGAAACCAGTCATTTATCCACAAGAAAAAAACTAACAAACAAACAGTCAAAACTCAAAACACCATGATTCATAGACCACTCAAGGAGTCTTCATTGCATGAGTCAATTTTGATTAATATTGATAGGCACTAAATAAGTACTTATTAGTTATTAACACACATAGCATAAGATTCACCAGGAGTTTCATTATATAGGTGAAGCTAGACTGGTCTTGACTGCAAGAACTTCTTGAACCAATGGGCCGAAAGTTTCGGGTATCTCTTCAACCCATTTTTGTAATCAATGTAGTTCAACCCGAACCGGACTGTATATCCGTAAGCCCATTCAAAGTTGTCCAACAATGACCATGCGAAGTAGCCCTTTAGATTAACACCTTCCCTTCAATTTCAAAATAATGCAGCATTTAGCAATCGATAGATGTCACTATTGCAGCTAAATTTATTTTGCTGAAATATCTCTAGGTAGAAAAAAGATACTTAATCTTGCGTGAATCTTAGTTAACGTGTTTTACAGTTTATAATCTCTAACAGACAAATAAAGTTCTCGATTAATGGCTGAAATGAATATATAGAAACTCTATCATGACGTGTTTTCGACTCATAATGGACCAAAGAGAAAAAAAAAACAAATTACAATCTCACACGAATGTGTCACCACTCATCTCAAAATGCAAAATGCAATCAAGACTAACTTTTTGACTGTTTGTTATAATATAAATTCATTGGCCGGACCTGAATTATCAACTTGAGTTGAAAGAAATATCTCAACCACGTGATGGTTTAGGTCCAGTCAATTCCTTTAGAATCTTAATTGTTGGTATAAATTTCAAAATAACTCACTTACTCGATTGCGAGATGTAAGAAATATAGATGATCGTGGTGGTAATGCACCCTCATATTATCCATCAAAGCCTCCTTCAGAGACAATGTCTCATTGTTAAACTCATCAACACCTACACAAGCAAGTAGACTCATGCATTTTCCGTTATCATAGATTAGTGGCATTGGCACATTCATGTAAAGGACGAGAGTACTTACCATTTTCTGTTATATATATCACGGGATTGTTGTATTTCCTCTTTATGTACATCAAAAGATCTCGAATTCCTCTAGGATAAACATGCAACCATTCCGAAGCAGCCTGCACAAGAAGCTCAAATCAACTTCATAGAACTCACTAATAATGTACCTACCTTTTGGGAAAGGCATGAAATCGGGGGCTTTTTCGTCTTTATTAACCGTTATAGACCAACTTAGCTAACGGAATGATGCTAACCAAAAAATAAAAGTGTATGAGATACCTGAGGACCAATTAAAATTCCATGTCGCTCCACTGCAGAAAAAAAATGATGTAACAAAAAAAAAATTGATTTAGTAAAGAACATGCATGAATATGTATCTTCTTCAGAAATCTACTTAGTTGATTAAAACCTGAGGAGCTTGCCTGTCTCACTGACAATAGAATCAGTCCCGTAACTAGGTCTTGCAGATTTTAGACTTGGATCATAGGCTGCATAATGTGCAGTATAATAGTTTAATCCCAGAAAATCAAATGAGCCATTCAACAACCTGGACTGCTCCATGGAGAATGCAGGCAATCGCCCTCTTATAAGTGAACGCATTGTGCGTGGATATTCCCCTGTCGTCAATGGATCCATGAACCTGTTTTAAGTTGCGCTGTCAAATTGTAACGTCTAGCGCGTTACTTATAGAGCAACACTAGCTTAGTACTCAAGAAGCTGAATGTATGCAGTGTGAAACTGTGCAAACCAAACTTAAGAGACACTGTTCTGACTTCTGAGTGACGAAAAATGAAAATTGTGTCGAATTGGCACCAATGGACAACTCTGATAAGCTGAAGACAGTAGCAATTTTCTCACCATCCTAACATGAAATCAAGCGCTCTTAGAGCTGCATTCTGATGTCGCGGTACTTCAGCCTGAGGAACAAACCAATGCGACAGCAGGGTGATACCAATTACACCCTTCTGAGACACCTACATTGGTGTTTAAAAGGAAGAGCTGATCACATATAAGGTAGGTGTTTGTTTGGCAAACCTATGTTATAGTATACGTACATGTTGGTCGTATATAGTATATAAATATAGGTATTACAGAACAAAACCTGATATTTAGTCCTGTACAGGTTGGCTGCTGCAGCGTGTGCAAGAAGCTGATGGTGAGCAACCAAGTAAGGCTCGGCCGCAGAGTCTCCACCAGTACAGTTCAGCATCTGCCACCCTGAGCATCTCCCAGGTGCCAACAACCCGAGATCATACGCACCATAGCTGTAACTCCAGGGTTCATTCAGTGTAATCCAATGCTTCACCTTGTTCCCAAATTCCATGAAACAAAGATTTGCATAATTCCGAAAATCATCCCTGTGATACAAAACAATTTCATATGCTTCCAAAATCCAAGCATACTATTAGAGAAGTAGACCTCAAAACCTAGCATTCGGCTAAAACGACTTACACTATGGAAGAGTTGAGGAAACCACCATATTCGTCCTCCAGTGCTTGTGGAAGATCCCAGTGGAATAGAGTCACAAAGGGTTGTATACCTGCCATTACAACAATATTGAGGACGTACTACAAATGGTAAAATAATTCATATTGCCAGTATAAGATGCCTAAGTCTGAAAAATGATTTTTGGATCGTATAAAGTGGATTGTCATATGTAACCATCAGAGTGTGAGAGCAATGAAATGTAAAGAATAGTTCCTACTTTACCATTTGCTAATAGTTCATCAATTAAGCTGTGGTAGTACGCAACACCCTTCTTATTCACTCCTTTCCTCAGTTTCCCATCTGGTGATCAGTAATTTATTCAAGGTAAGTCCAAATGAAGGAACATCTGATTAAGATAAACATGATGGTAATGAACGTATAACATATAACATACATGGTAATACTCTCGACCATGAAATCGAAAACCTGTAAGCATCTAATCCCATATCCTTCATGAGTTTTACATCCTCCTACAAAACAAACAGCATACTTAGTAGTTAGTAGTGGCCTTATTTTAAGTACAGTGTGGTAATTTTAGTGATTTTCAAGTACTAACCTTATATTGATGGTACGAGTCATCTGCAACGTCTCCATTACTTCGATCTGCAATCTTATCTGCACAAGAAAAAATTACATTCACATCAAGAAATGTTTGGTAAGAAGAAAACTGAGAAGCTGGAGGGAGTTATTGACATTTGACAGAGACCTGGATAATTATGAGTGAAATTGTCCCATATACTCGGGCCTCTGCCGTCTTCAAAAGCCGCACCTTCATACTGTTACCAACAGAAATACAAGAAAACCTTAATGATTTGATCAGCCAATGAAACACTGTGCTGTACAACAGGACTGGTAAATTTAATGTTTTCCATAACTCTCTGAACTCTGAATTGTGAAGTGAAATACCTCTTAAAAGTTGTTACAAGAGAAGCATTGTAGCTAATAATGCTTACCTGATAGGCTGATGAGGCAGTCCCAAACACAAAACCTGTCGGAAAACTGGTACGATTCAGGGAGCTAATCCCGTAATCAGACTGGCTAACATCAATATCGATAAGAGTACCAGTGATGCAAAGCGTGAATAAAGCTGTAACTAGTAGAACCACATGAACTCGAACCTCCATCACAACATTCATGACTGTTTATCAGAACTACTTCCAACTTCCAAGTAGAACATTCATAACTTATGGTGTCTTATACATACAACTAACAGACCCACTGAAAACACATGATACCTACACGGTTTTCATCCTTTAGAGTGTGAAAATGCACAATTCAGTTAATAATTAAAGTCAAGAAATTAGAGCATTAAATTACTCAGGTGTACTTATAGTAATGATTATCAACTTACTCAGGTATACTTATAGTATTGATTGTCTAATCAGTCGAAAGTTGCATTAGTAGTTAGCCTGAATTAAGTATTATGTTGCAACTTTCAGCAACTTTGATGATTATGTTTTGCCAACTAAACTTACTGAAAAGAGATTAGTCGTGTATTATAGAGTAAAACTTTTAGGTTCTGTTACAGTCAAGTGTAATAGTCACTATTCATAATAAAGTGCTTTTCTGAACTGTAAAGATTAGCCTACTCAGTAGCTTAAACAAAACTAATAATCTCTCTAGACACCATTTCCTTCTACTTTCATTTTTTACCATGGGATCCAGTAAACTTCGTCGGGATCACACACAAATATCGCATTATTAACACTAACTAAAAGATTACAATGATGAAGCAGGCACTAATCAGCACTCAGTAATCAACCACCAATTTAAAGAAACAAAAACTCACATGAAAAACACTGAATTATATTCTACTATGAGAAAATTTAGGATGGGTGTAGTGTACTGGTAAGTGTTGACTAAATAACACTAATTACAGACACAACTTGCATTAAAGGAATAATAATTATGATTTCACAGACTAATCTTCTTTCATGATCAGCCATCTTATGCATCATATGGAAGGTGCGATGCTTCACATTTTATGCATCTATATACTTTGAATGAAACAGAAACTTAAGAAAAAGACAGGAAAACAGCAGAGATGATTCTGACTGATTCAGGAACCAAACAATGCTGAAACTGGCAGTTACTTATAAAGAGCAAGAAACAGGCAGTTACTTAAAAAACACGAGAAACAACAACCATCCAAACAAGAATACAAGGGGGGGGGAGTTCACTATGGCTTTTCTTAGATTTCCTAGGCAGAGTTTGAGGAAAAAACTACAGCCATTTATAGAACGGTAAACCAGCAAATGAATGGACAAGGAGATATCGGAACAAGGGCAATAAGCAACACGTAGCACATCTAAATAGGAGAAAAGAAAATTAAAATACCTGTGTACTTGCTGGAAGTAAGGCTGCGTATATCTGAACCTCCTAGATTCGCGCCTTTGACAGGAACCTTAGTTGGTGCAAGTTCTAGGCAAAAACGTACTTAAGAAGCTCTTCAATTAAGTAATATGAACTTGAAACTTGGAGATTACATTGGAGAAATGGAAGCTCTTTGAATTAAGTAATGTCAACAAGTAAGCTTAGTAACCAAAGAAAAAATGGAGATACAGGCTCACAGTTATACGGGTCACTAGTCTAAAATTCTGCAGAATATTCAGGGCATCAGTTATTTAAAGAGGAAATTCTTGAACCATTCAGCTGAATGTTTAGGGTATCGCTTCAGGCCATCTTTGTAATCTACATAGGTGATGCCAAAGCGAACTGTGTAACCAGCAGCCCACTCAAAGTTGTCCAACAGTGACCAGGCAAAGTAGCCTCTCAATTTTACGGCATTCCTGTTAATGTCAGTTAACTCGTCAGGTGAGCTTCCAAAATGAGCGAGAAACAAACTTTGACCTTACATTACTGGACTAACTTCCTCAAAGGAATACTGCAATATACAGACATAACATTCATAGAATATAGACCAAGGCGAATAGAACTGAAACGGGAAGCAATTGCTGCCACCAAATTGTGAAAAAGATGCTGCAAACAGATGAAGGGACTTCTGAAGAAGCTGATTGGCTTGCCTTATAGCACGTAGAACGTAAATCAAATGGCTTTGGAAATATTGTATCCTCATGGTGTCAGCCAAAGCTTCTTCAATTGATAATGTGTCGTTGTTGTACTCATCGCAGCCTATAAAACCCAACGATAATAATTTGAGCATCAGTCTAAACAGGCCATCACTGAAACTTTCACAGTGCATCATGCTATGTCACACAGGACGAATTATGATGAACAACAATATTGCTTAGGATGGTTCTCAACTGACCATTTTCTGAAATGTAGACGACTGGATTATTGTATTTTCTCTTTATATGGAGTAGAAGATCATAAATTCCTCTTGGATAAACATAAAGCCAATCTGAAGCAGCCTGCAACACCCGTAAGTAAGTTATGTTTTCTACTTTGCCACGCAACAAGAAGTAGCAGACCAACAAGAAGAACAACTTCACCAGAATACCTTTGGACCTATTAGGATTCCATCCCGTTCAACTGTAGAAAAAACAACAACGCGGTCACACAAGAGCAAATATGCGGATGTTAAGATATAAAACCACTGATTGAGCCTAACAATTGGTGTAGACTTTTTGGTTAAGATGACTGTTCCACAATACCATGTAAACCAAGACAGTTTAAACATACACAAGCACTTACCAGTGAAATTTGTGACGGCATCTGTGAAGTAGCTGAAATTCAGATCCTTCAACCTAGGGTCATATGCTGCATAGTAGCTAGTGTAATAATTTAAGCCTAGGAAATCATATGACCCTTTTAGCATGATAGATTGTTCCCAAGAGAACTGTGGTAAGCGACTCCCAACAAGAGTGCGCATAGTATACGGATAGTTACCATATGTTATTGGATCCATGTACCTGTCATCAAAGATGAAATACACGAAAGATTACAAAATAATTCATCTTCTGATCACATGAAACAGATAATTTGCAGAGAAGTTCTACACTAACCAACCAAACACGAAGTCCACAGCTCGAAGAGCTGAATCAACGTCCTGCTTTGTTTGAGAAAATGGGACAAACCAATTTGCGTTCAGAGCAATGCCAATAACACCTTTCTGACGTGCCTGTACAAAACACATGGTAGATGAACAGGTTCAGATTTTCAGTTTACAGGCATCTGCGAAAATGCTTCAAACCTTATACCATTCAAGTGTATTTGCTGAGAGCATAACAGAAGCAAAGGGTCTCCCTAGGGAACTAGAAGCTAACTGAATAAACCAGCTGAACCACACTAGCATAAAAACTCTAGGAAATTAGAAACTTTCGTATGAAGCCGTTTAGTTCGAGAAAAAAATTGATATGTCCCATTCAGAGTAATGCTTAAAAAAGATAGCTGCAATTTCATCACAAAAGCACATCAACCACTTAATATCATCACATTACAGTATATGAAGGACAACATAAACCTGATACTTCAGTCTGTAAACTTGAACTGCTTCAGCATGAGCAAGAAGCTGGTAGTGAGCTACCAAGTAAGGCTGTGTGGCAAAATCAATTGTGCAGTTTGCAGGGTGTGACTCAGGACACTGGCTAGACGAGAAAACCCCAATCGGATTTACTTCTGTGCTATAGGTCCATGGCTCATTCAGTGTCATCCAATGCTTCACCTTATAACCGAACTCACTGAAGCAAAGGTCTGCATAGTCCCGAAAATCGTCCCTGCATATCCAACCAAGCTGTCTGTTAGCCAACAGATAATCATTCTCATAGATAGACACACTGAACAAACCATCTCCATTACAATGCTAATCTATTCTTAGTTTAGAGATCTCATGATTATAAACTCAAGAAAATGTCATTGATATACTTAGTACTATGACCTAGTTATATCAAGTTACGTAAACCATACTTTTGTACACACTAAAAAGATCATTTCTTGCTAAGAGTAACAGCTGTGAAATCAAAGTTGTAAGCATTAGACTTACTTACACTATGAGAGGACTAAGAAAACCGCCATATTCATCTTGTAAGTACTGAGGAAGATCCCAATGGAACAAAGTCACAAACGGTTGTATGCCTGCTATGATACAAGTTAATGCAAACGCTCCAATTACGCGAAACTAGAGAAGTATAAAAGAAGGTTAAACAGAGAAGATACAGAAACTTCACCATTTGCCAAGACTTCATCAATAAGATTGTGGTAGTACATTAACCCTTTCTTGTTCACACCCTTGCTTATCTTCCCATCTGAAAATTAGGTTGTAAAATTTGTATCACCCTATTACTACTACCACCAACAAGAACACCTCCTACAAAAAACTTACAAGGCAAAATTCTGGACCATGAAATGGAGAATCTGTAAGCATCAAATCCCATTTCCTTCATAATCTTCACATCCTCCTACAAAATTGATAATTTAAAAAAAAAAAGTAATTACCTTTATAATTGGATAGGGTCACATGTATGTATACACAGACGATCAAAATGTTCAAGTTGTCACGTACTCAAGTGCGACAAATGAACCCGAAAAGTCGAAAACCAACAACAAATGAAATCCGATTTAAAGTTAAAACCACCCAACCGAAAAACAAACACAATACGTGGAACTCGAAAAACCCTCAAAATTCGATAACAAGTTTCACACTTTCGCCTCAATTCCAATCACAAACGTACACGATACGATCAAAATGTTACAACCTAACTGAAAAAAAACCCTTATTACACACACCACATTGTTACAAAAAATTACACAACATATTTAAAGTTTTTAACATTGACAGCTAAAAAATCAAACCTTATATCGATTATACGAATCTTCTGCCACGTCTCCGTTCTTCCCATCCGCTATCCATCCTGCCAACGGTAAATTAATGATATTTTTACAACAACTTCTTGATCAAGCTTCAATTTTGGCGGGTATACCCAACACTAAGATTTAAAATCTAAGATAAAAGTAAAATTAAAAGGAGGCGTAAAGAAGACGCACCAGAGAATTTGTGGGTGTATGTGTCCCATATGCTTGGCCCTTTCCCATCCCCACTAGCTTCTCCTTCATACTGCCCATGAACTTAAATTGTAGTAAGAACAATACCCGAGTAATTAAAATTTTATTAAATTAGGAATGATAATACTCGGTTTTTTTCGTTTGTTTTGTTTAAATATGCGAGAAAAACTCAAATCAAATCGTTAACCATCAAAAATGAATCAAAATGTGTGAGTAACCTCTTTGTTGGAAGTCTCGGGACCCACTGGATATGTTTTCGCCTTTTTGGTGTGGAAGTCTAATAAAATATAGTCGACTCACTATTTTAGTTCTTTATAATTATCGATTGATTATAGGATACGTGAAAATCGAATAGTGATCATTCTCTTTCGAAAAGAAAACGATTTTGTAACAATTTAGTACGAGTACCTGATAAGCAGAAGAGGCAGTCCCAAAAACGAAACCCGGTGGAAAATTTCTGCGATTTAAGAAGCTAAATTCATGATCAATACCAACATTTTGATTTTGATTGCTTATGTTGTTGGCATAAATAAAGCTTGCAAAAATTAATTGGGCTAAGAACAATATTATGATGCATTGTAATTGAAATTGGACCGTCATTTTCTTTTTGTTTTGCGTAAGACACTGCCCCCATTTAAATACATGATTAAGGGTCCGGCCCATTTTAGATACGGGGCCTAACATATCCACCCGTTTTTGCTCCGTTGTTCACTCCTCTACATGCTACTCACACTCTTTATCACTAGCATATTTTAGGACTTAAAAGGAAGTAACGTGTGCGATATACTGTGTGATTTATACTCCGTATCTAGTCACATGTAGACCTGGTAAACGGGTCATTCGGGTCGGGTCCAGGTCGGATCTATTCGGGTCGGGTCATCTTTCGGGTCATGTATCTCGGGCCTATTTCGGTTTGGGTCGGGTATAGTTCGGGTGTGCCAATTACGGGTCAAATTCGGGTCGGGTCAAATCTGGATCAGGTCATTTCAACTTGTTCAAATCTGATCATATTAATGGTAGGTTTCTTAAAATTTTGTCTAATATTATCATAATGTGAAGTTTTACTAGTAATTTGAGTGATTGAAGGTGTAATATATCTAATCTAAGTCATTTTTGCTCAACTGAATCATTAAAACGTCTGGTTATTCGGGTCTGGGTCATTTCAGTTTGGCTCACGTTCGGGCCGGGTCATGTTCGGGTCAAACAGAATTCGGGTCAATTTCGGGTTTCGGGTTGGATTCAAATTAGAAATTCGGGTCAAGTAATTCGGGTCGAATGTTCGGATCTGGGTCAGTTTTTCCAGGTCTAGTCACATGGTACCTGTTTTACGCAACACAATTATAAAAACTTTGGCAAAACTAAATTAGAAAAATGTAAAATTATACCATGAAAGGTCTCTTAGATGGTCTCACACCACTTAATAGTGGCAAACGATATTATTTTGAACAAAATGGACGAATTGGAAACTAGATAGCAAAATTAAACCGTGAGCTATTTCGTCGAGTCGTCGTCCGAAACAATCTCAGTTGGTATTGTTTGATTTCCTATTGTAGTCCTGAATTAAAATTAGGCAGTATCTTTGTTATTATTCATTTATAGGGTTTTTAATTTAGATTGAAACTACTTACAAAACGAAAATGAGGCTCTGATACGAGGAAAATCAATAAGGCTCCGTGTCAATTATTACATAATCATCACAATGAATTAACCTTGGGTTTTAATAAATTTTAAATTAGGCTTAACATGTAACACTACGGAATTTGAAAAGTGGTTTATGGAGTTGGTTTGTCCCACATTATGTAACTATCAAAAAAAATTCGAAGGAGACTCTTCTTGGGAAGTGAAAAGGCATACGAGCACTTGCTTGGTTGGCCAAAATTGTAAGATATAGTTATTTTTTCATATGCCAATTCAATATCCGCGTTATACAAGTGTTACACCAAACATTTCTCTAAACAAACGTTATTGTACCTAACTAAAAATTTCCCTACACTCAATACATACCTACTTGAGCAGCCCTGCAAGGCTTGCCTTTCCTTCTCCTGCTAAGATGCCGAAACCCATTATTATTAGACTTCTTATTCCTGTCATCTCCCATTGAATTTGAGCTCTCTTTCTTACCAATAATGTTATTGTTACGCTTTCTCTTCTTCTTCTTTCTCTTGGCTGCTAAAGTCGCAATACTTGCATCCTCTTCACTAAGTAATTCATCAGGAATATCAACAATACTTGCATCCTCTTCTTCTGATTTCGCGATTTCATTTTCATCATCTACATCTTCCCTCAGTCGTTTTTGAGGCCTTCTACCTTCCTCGCCTCGGCCAACTTGATCCTCCGGATCACTCGAAACAACCAATTTCCTTCCCTTATTACTACTAGCCTTCACTTTGCCCATGTCTCTAAACAGCAACCTAGATAGCTAACACAAATGAATTATAAAGCTTATGCCTCAAGATTTGAGATATGTTTCTGAAATATATATAAGTAAGAAGTTGGTACGTTCAAAATAACGTACCGATGATAATGAATGATGATAATATGCAATTAGTATGTGAACATTGCTAATTACGTATAAACCTCCCCCAAAAAGAAGCAAATTAGAAGATTAAAGTATGTGATTACATCTTATTACCAAGTCAGTTATTACTTACCAGTTGGTGTACTTAATAATAAACCTGAGTTGCTTGAAGGATCTGCATTCCTTGGCAATATGATATTACTACTATACTGCAAAATGACACAAACAGGCTCTAGCGTAAGCTTTACTACTTCAACGTATGTATTACGAGTATTAGCTCTACTTAAAAACGTACGGATTTGGGAGTGTCACGGTATTAAGTTTGTGTAAGACATATTAAGTCGCTTGACAAAACGTCAACACTAACCTGCTTATTTCGTGTCTAGTAGTCGTGTCAGGTCGAAATTTGCTAACTTAAGACTACCCCTGTATGTACTAGATTGAACCACCATATATAGATCTAGCTTTAGCTAAAATTGCCCTTTTCTCTTTAAACCAAGATTCATACATAGGAAAAATTTAACATGATCAACAACTCTACTAGACTACAAGTCTACTGGATCAAATCGAAGATCAAAATAAACAACAGTAGTAAAAAGCTTTCGTGTCTTAAAATGACACGAGTCGACTAATATGTATCATCGTATGAAACCGTCATCGTGTAAGAGCGATAAAAACGTTGAAAGTAGGCAGACAACATCACAAAAAGATAGAGATGGAGTTTGAAGGTCACCTACCTGCTGAAACCAAAAAAAATGCTTACACACCCATGATTTCCTACTTGCAAACAGAAATAATACAACCTTGATCTGAAAAAACAAAGAATTTAGAAAGTCATGACAAAAATAGAAGATAAACCATATATAAGACCTGATTAAATAGCATATAAATTCTGAACAGGGGAATTTGGTGAAGAGTGTTGTGTAAGTTAAGCTATAAGGTCTAATATGAGGGGGCCTGCTTAGAAAACAAGGTTCAATTGGTGGTTATTTGAAACTATGTACTCCGTACTAATGTAATAGTATTCAGATAAGCTATGTCAACCACCCTAATGAGTAAGTTCGTGTATGATGATCGTAATTTACATGCTATTTTTCTAGTTCAAGTTTGATTTTGAAATGGTTGTGGTAGCACAAAAAAGTGAGATGACATGTTGCCAAAATGAGACGTTGTTGTGTGAGCTTACGTATCCTTCTTTTCCTACAAGGGTGCGCTATATTTCGGGTCATAACGATTTTTTTAATTTTCGTTCTTCTAGTGTGAGACCATTTCATACGAAATATTATAAAACTTTATAGGTACTGTATAATGCTCCAATAGGATTATAGGATCCGTCACATGCTCCAAACTTAGAAACGCAAGGATGGTCGATGACATAAAATAAATAAAAAAATCCTAAGTATGATCATTCGATCGATTTGGCAAAGAAATCCTAAACTGTTTGGTACAGCTTTTTGTCATGATGAGATACCTTGGAATTTCACCTGCTAGATAAGACACTACTTTGAAGTATGCTTGGCATTGTTTAAGACATACACTTAATACCAAAACGCGCATAATTTTGTCAAGGACAACGCTAGAGGTCTAAAGTGTAGACACTCAAAAGTGTCTACAATCCGTAATACACTATTAAAATTTTACTACTCACACAATTAATTTTACTACCTGAATTTTTTACTACAATTAATTTTACTACCTGGATTTTTTACTACAATTAATTTTACTATTCTGATCTTAATTTTACTATTACTAGCTTAATTTTACATTGTAAACAAATTAATTGTGTCTAAACTATAGACCTCTATCAATTTGCTTTTGTCAAACTTGAAGGAAAAACTACATGGGTATGCAACAACTAATTCAAGTAATGGTGGGCAAACCACAAATATATGCATAGATAATTCTAAAGCAACATTTCGGATGACATTGAAAACAAGACGTGACACAAAATGTCCAGTTAAAATCACCTATATTATCGAACTTCATGTAGAACAACGTTTTGTAAGTCTTTAATTCATTGTAGCTCGAGGTGCTAAGCATTTGATCACCATTATACGAGTAGTTCATTTCTGATTTTACTTGTGCACAATCCGACTTGGAATAAAAGTATAATGTGAATTAACGACATAGACGAGTCTTGAACGGGAATGATATAATGTACGTTCTCCGATGACCAGTTTCACCCTTGTCATCAACATTCCGTCAGAGTTGAAGAACATGAAAAATTGAAAACACTCAAGACTAAAAACCAGAATGAGGAAAAAAATAAAAATGAAAGCGTCGCCTGAGAGATTCGAACTCTCGCGGGGAAACCCCATGTACTTAGCAGGCACACGCCTTAACCACTCGGCCAAAGCGACAGTTTGTTGACTGTTACCAATCTTTTAAATATTTATATACAATTTGTGACGTATGACATATCAGTTATGACGTATCCATCTCAAAAAACTCATCATACCCATAAAAATGAGGCTTAACACGTATCCTAAAAGCCCATTAATTACTCAATGCCACAAGTTACTGTCATATCAAAGAATCTTTAGTTTTCACCAAACATTTCAGCATAAAACTTTCCTTTTATCTCGTGCTATCTATATAGAATCTCATTAATATGTATCGTGTTACTTGTATGATCATCTCAATCATATTTTAGCTCTACGTGTATATGTACATACATATGAGGTCATATATATAATTAGATTTTCGAAATTGTAAATGAACATGTTAATCAATAATTTATAGAAACTTGAGATTAAGGAGAGTCACATAAATGGACCATTTGATGAGTTCTAGTTAGTTTATGTTTTGGGGGGGGGGGGGCTTGTCCACTTTGTGTGACACGGCATAAAGCTAAGCTACAACCATGTTATGCAAGAAAAATCCAAAGGCACAGAGAAAAGTTACACTTTGTATAAGATTTTATGTTTAAAAGCTCCAAAAGTGACATGCTTTTCTCCTCTTTGGCAAATGCCATACATGAGAGAAGTGTCATTCCCAAGGAATCTCAGTTGAAAGATTGTAGAAGAAGAGACCCATCTAATTTTGGTGGTACGTGAAAAGGTTCAAGTCTATTCTACACTCTACAAAAAGAAGAATGAAGAAGAAAAAGGGTTCAAAGAGACAGTCAAAAGTCACATTTCCTTATTACATGGGATTTTGGGAGGGAGGACTAGAGTAGTAAAGACTAGATATAAATGTAGAGAAGATCGAGCCAATTTGCTACAAAGTGGCATTATCGTCTCATGTGCAATTGTGCACATAATCTTTTCCCTCCAAGTTTAGACTCAATCTAGGCTAGTCTTGTTTTTTTGTCAATCTTACGAGATGATACACATACATTAGTGAATGTGTGAATTCGTTTTCTCGCATGCAGCACATGTAAAAGTTCAAGTTGCCATCGAAAATATATGTCATCATCATTACCGTGTAAACCTCGTAAGAAATTGTGTCATAATTGATGACGAATTTGGAGTTTTATATAGATGTCTGTTGCAACACAATAAATTTGTATGTAACGGTTTACACCAAATAATTCACCATTTTTTGTGGAACAAAAAAAAAAGAAAAAAGAAATATTTGTGGGTATCTTTGTTGTCAACTTCAACTACAAGCTTAAGATAGACTACTCATCATTCTAGTCTTGTTCTTACTCATTTTTTTCTGGCTTTGAAGAAAAGGTATATAATGATAGTATTTGCCAATCAACAATTAAATGAAATCCCAAGTGTTACTTTGACCAGCTTTCAACATGCAAACCATAAACTAGCCCTTTTAGAGTTTGAATGAATATTTGTTGTTGTCGAATTTGTAAGTGGTAGAAGTGATCCAAGTCCCTGGTTTTCTGGTTTTGTTGGTCCACTTTGCTTCCCCTAATCTTTTGCATTTTGACCCTTCGAACAGTTGATAGCACGAATGCGGAATGTTTGAAATCCGTATAAATTAAACCTAGCTTCTTTGATACAAAAGTAAATTAATTATTTGAACTTCTTAAACTTGTAATAGAACTTCACTATTATTGGTGACCGTTATATCGACCATATATCACCATATGATTGATGTGACAATGTTTTCAAAGGCTTTCTTTGCACTCCGTCTATCGATTTAACCTAAAGTTCAACTTTCTTACGAGTACATGATCAAGGACGAGGATCGGAGTTGTGTGTTTATTTTAGGTTGAAAATATTTATGCGGACTTAAAATCTTTGGATAACTTGGCAAATTAATTAAGTTGATCACCCTAAGAAAAGCTACTAGCTTCCAGAAAATGAGTGATTTGACGCAACACTAATAAATGGGAAAATTATGATAAAATAATGTGAATTATTGGATTTAACAGTCATGGACTAAGACGTCGGTACTTAGTTTAGCAAACAAGTAGGTATTTTTACCAAGAAAGGGTGAATAAGGCCTATTTAATTTGTCCCAAGTCTCACATGCAACCCACAACAACTAAACATCCAATTTGCAAAGTCTCGTTTGCATGCATGCCCATAAGAACTAAAAGAGAGACGTTTCTTCTTAATTAATAATGCAAGCAAATTGCTGATAATACGATAAAATGTAGTAATTAATCTCTTTGAACTTAAAAAGACATTATCGAGTTTTATCAACTTTAATATTATCATAGATAGTACGTATATACATACTCATATTATATCTTGATAATAATTTGTATTCAACATCATTCAAAATAAGTTCTGGAAATAAATATGTATCGATATCGATATAATATAAATTAAATAGGACAAAACCATTTCCCCATTGAAAAAAAAAGCCTTTGTGAATGGAAAAGGAGCCCTTTGGACTAGGAAAAGATGGGAGACCTCTTCAAATTGGTCCAAATGGATTCATGGAAGTATCATTGGTTGTGTTCTAAAATGGTTGCACATGGCTTAGATAATGAATTTCCTTCTTTATTATTCAAATAAATTAATTAACTTTCGAGGTCACATTAACTTGCCTTTACATTTGATTTTGTAGGTCGTCTCTACTCAACTTATGACCATATATAAAACTATTCATAAATTAGTGGCACCCTCACATACACATAGATGACCTTAGGCTTTAATAATCCATTATTAATAACATGGGGAGATTTTGGCTTGGATTAGGAATGGATATCCCACTTTCATGAATCATGAGTCATTAGAAGTCTAGAATGTAAGTGAAATACATACATTCTTTTACGTCTTTATGAACAAATTTGCATAAAATTCGAATCATATCATCATATAGTTCTAATTGTATACAGAGTATATATATTTGTAAGCATAATGCTTACCGTTATAGACGACATCAGACAACGTTTAGCATTTAACTTTATACAAGTTAAAACCTCGAACAATGCTACAATCATATACGATCACTAGTGTAACATTTTACTTTGAGAAAATGGACCACTATATATATGTAACATCATGTTTTCATGATCCGCTCCTCATGAAAACGCATCATAACAACTATCATTTGCTCGATATCTTCTACTTAGATACCTTGATCTTAATAGTACTATGTTCACACTAGTAACTATGATTAATTAGTGATTAATATGATTACATGATGGACACAAATCTAATTCATGCATTTAATTTAAAGATGAATAAATATGATTGATGATCATGATGGGATCATATGATCAGAATTTATCATTGGCAATGATTATTACATGTAGTTGATCCCATATTTTAGTTTGATGAGTAATAATCATATGATTACTGATGAAGATCAATCTATCATAATATATCCTGATTTTATATATACCAACTTTTTGATCATCCGGCCAAAGGCGTGCATGCATGCTCATAATACACAACATATTGAGCGAATTATTGATGTATTATTCATTTCTTCGTACATTTTTATTATTACCTCGCAACATTTTGATATCATTGCTTTCATAAGAAACTACATGCATGAGAAGGATAAAGGTCGATTGATTACAAGTTAAATAAAATCATAATATATATATATATATATGAACGTCATATTTTCAAAATATTCATTATATTAAACGTTTAATAATGTATAATCAGATGTCTTACCGTCGTCGATTATATTTATACTATTACTAAAAGCAACAAATTGATAATAATTGCCTTAAAGTGCTACAAACTAAGCAAAGCTTACTTTTAAGTTTGAAGAATGCACACGTCGAGTATTATATTCATCACAACATAAACCCTTTCCATTATATAAGCAAGGTCGAAATCACACAATTTATCATAAACTCACAAAACATACATACACACACACTCACTCTCCCTAGCTATAATCACTTAAGTCAAAGATCACATACCTTACTATATACCCTTAATATATAGGTACTATATACCCTTGCTAAGTTGCTATATAGGTACTATCCTACGTGATACTAATAGTCCTACACTATAAAAATCCTAGTATCGTCGCATATACTCCATCAAAGACAAAATTTAATCCACACACAATATATCTGTGATGAATAACATTAGTACAAATGTGGCAAGTAGTCCTTCGCCAAGGAGCAAAAGAAAGCAACAACAAGAGCAACAACAATCAGAAATACCCGCAAGCACCGTAAGGTACTTGGGAGTTCGTAGGAGACCGTGGGGCCGGTACGCAGCCGAGATACGTGATCCAACCACCAAGGAGCGTCATTGGCTCGGCACGTTTGACACGGCCGAGGAAGCAGCCCTAGCCTATGACCGGGCCGCACGATCAATGCGCGGTCCGGCACGGGCTAGGACTAACTTTGTATACACTGACTCTCCACCTGGGTCCACAGTGACCTCAATACTCTCCCCTGATGACCAGTCTCAACTTAACCAGCTCTTCTTTAGTACTAATAATGGGCCTACTAGTGGGCCCAACTCACTCGCGGCCCAAACCCAAGCCATTTCTAGTAATCAGGCCGATTTGTGGGCCTGTTGGAGCAATAATTATCCTCAGCCCAATAATAACATAAATATCCAGCCCGTTAAGAATAATGACGAAGTGGAGCTCCCACCTTTACCCGAGGATATTACTTCGAGTTATAATATGGGTATCGGTATGGATATGGATATGGGTGAATGGATCGGAAATGACCCGAACATTTTCGGGTTATCAAGTCATATTGGACCTATTGGGTTCGATAACCTTTTGGGACCCGAAACAAGTGGTTGTGGGAGTGGGTCATACCCGGGGTTCGACCCAAATGACAATCAGTATAACTCAGTGGTTTCGGATCCGATTCTCGGTGGGTTTGAAATGGGTTCCGCTTCAGCTTACTACTACTGAACTTTTTTTCAAATGATTTTTTTCGAGTGTAAATTTCTGCTAGTATTTCTTTCGTTTCGTACGTAGTAATGGCTTGTTCATTTGAGATTAAATCGTGTTTTCCAAATCCTTTTTGCTTCTACAGTTCTTTTAAGCTTAATATCATGATTAATTATGTTGGTCGAAAAACCAAAATAAAATCTTGTTATTACTTTCTTTAATTTTTATATCAATGAGTCAATGGATTAACAGGTACGCCACTTTGTGCGTGACTGTTGCATAAGAGCGTGATCTTAATTCACTCCTTATCTTAATTTCATTAGGTGGCGCTCGATTTGAATGTGTGAAGAGTAATTTCAACCAAAACGTTAACAAATAAATGAAAAATACCCTGGCTACCTCTTAAAATTAAGATCCGATCTTGAATATTTATTAGAGAGGCTTATTATCGTCATATACAATGGCCCTTGCTCGTCTTTAATCACAAAGTAACCCAAATAAAGCAAAAACAAATAAACGTACTAGTGTACTACATACTAATTATTACTAAAGGTAAATTCTAATGAAAAAAAAAGTAAATGCACTATTCTTACTATTAATATGAAAATTGGAGATAATTATACTCCAATCAAAATCCCCAAAATTGCATCTTCTTACAAAAGCGAAAATGGCGCCAAGTCGTAGGAACAAAATGCTAATTTGTGGGGCCTACTTCTATGCTAACTACACACGTGGATTTCAACACCTGAAATTTTGCTAACAACCTGTTTTCTTGAGTTCGTTGGCCCCTGTTTTTCCTATATCAATCAATATACACGCTCGCTAATTCATATAATCAAATTTCACTGATCATAATAAGCTTTAATTTCTCTTATTCATAATCCGCAGATATCAAAATGGCTTTTAGAGCACCTGTAAATTCCCTTTTCTCTTTGCGTAATTTCGATTTTTAGAGGAAGTTTTGACTCAATCGTTGCATAGAATTATGCGTGCCTGATTGATTACCAATATACCAAAACATGTCACTCTTTTACGCATAATATGTTAGTTTAAAGTCGGTACAAGTTTCGGGTATATTGGTGTGACATGACATATTTGGTCTATTGGTACAAGAATATAATGTAACAATTTTTTAATGTCATTGTGAAAAATGGTTTGTTTAGGGCCAATGGAGATCAATGATACAACAAAGTAGATCGTTCTCAACAACAACTGGTCCGTCAGAAGTACGCAAATCATTTTGGTAAATAACACACTTTTCTTAGTACATAATATTTCTTTTGACGTTTTTATGGTGATTGTCAGTCCCCGTCAATTACTGTCTTCGTATAACAAATGGTGGTGATAATAAACGTAGGGGGACAGCGGCCGCGGCACCAATATGGATGGTGGGAGGAATGGTGATGATAGCAGGGAGCATAGCAGTGCACACAGCAAAGCAACAACTAATGCATAACCCAAATGTTCACTTCAACAAAAGAAGAAGAGAGACTATCCCTGAGTTAGAAGAACCCACACGAGCCGTTAAATCCGGCGGTAAATTGGTTGACAAGTCTTTCTTAAGAAAAGTTGCTCATATTCAAGATGACTCCAATAACACCATCCCTAACACTGTCCGCGGTAACATTTACACCAGGTACGCGAAATATGTCACTTCAACAATGATACAATATGATTAAAATGCGACCCATTTTCAATTCTTGATACCTGATAACTAATTTGTTTTCGACTATTGTTGTAGATCTAGAGAAGCAGAGACATTGGAATCGATCAAGGGTTGATCTTGCAGCTGATGCTTACACAAGCTTCATCAATAACTCTAGTAGACTTCTCCAAAATGTGCAAACGGCGATAGCTTCTTGTATATTGTTTTTTTACTTTTTTTTTTTTTACAAACGGCGATATAGACTATGTTTTTACTCGACTCGTTTCGTTTAATTTGAGATGGATGGATATCATGACAAAACCAACCAATTGTAAGGGTTTCACGTATTTTAGTCCCGGTGTTTCATGAGTTGCAACTTGTTATCTATGCCATCACACCGGTGAGATTCTACCACACAGTGAGTTACCGTATTTCTTTCACTCAAAACACGACGAAAAGGCAGATTTTTTTTTTGTACAAAGGAACAGTTGATGCTACAGGGTGAGAGTGAGAATTTGAACATGGGTCAACCTCCGGACAGGTTGATATCTTAACCACCGGATCAACCTTAAAAAAAAAAAAGCGCTTGATAATAATCATACTAATCAAGTCTAGGATACCCACACAATCTTCCAAAAAGGTAACAAAAGAATCAAACAGTATTTACCGGAGATTCTAGACTTCCAGATTAGGTAAAGAATCACAAAAAGACAAGAACGAAAAAGGGTAAAAAAAAAAAAAGGTGTAATTTTTACCCCACCCACATTCCCAAAGAAAGTGAAGAGGGTAAAAGAAAAATAGAAAAGCAGAGGAGTTGGACCACAAAAGCAGAGCCGTCAGCAGGAAACAGGTTGGCTGTAATTTGCAGCAATCAAAGTTTCCGGCCAAATTACTCATTTGTTTGGTACCCACATTTTTCATCTCTTCTCTCTTTCTCCCAGATTATCTATATCTACCTTGGATGTCAAAACTGCTCCACCACCCTTTTTTTTGTCGTCGGCTTTCAAGTTATGGCCAAAACTCGGCCTCGAACATGGTACGATTCAGTGGCGCTATCTCATTTTTATCTAAGATAACCACGACCGTTGAGTAAAACGGTTTCACATTGCAGCCAACTGTTGTGGAACTCTGGCATCAAAGCTTCGCTACGAGGCAGATTACACATTTTTGAAACCATGACATAAACCCTACCAATTTTAGCATGCAATATTAAGTTTGTACATCAAACTCAAATCAAGGATCTTGTTACGACAACGTAGTTCTGAGGGTAAGCCGTTACTCGAGTGTGTTCAGAAAGCAGCAGTACAGAATGACACTTAAAAAGAGTAATCTTTACTACACTTCAGAAGGGCAATAATCTACTATGATGCATATATCAAGGAGTAGTTTATCTTCACTCTCCAAGATGATTCGATTTCTCAAAAGAGTAAGCAACACAGAAGCAAAGACAATATGTCAGGAAATCGCAATTAGAATCAGTACGATTGGAGAAGTGAAAAGCAAAGTTTGCAGCTCAAAGAATGATAATTTGCTGCTTCTAAAGTGTCAATGATCATATCCATAGTCAAAAATTACAACCAGTATGATTTTGATGCAGACGAAGAACAGTAAATAGGTATTTTGAAATGTAAAAGGGTAACTAAGAAGAGCAGAAAAATGTTAGACAAAATGATGAAAGAATGCAAAAGCCTGTAGGATTCTGGCACACCTTACCAGATGACTCCTCAATTTGATAGTCGATACATACCTAGCGATCCTAAAAGAGGCTCAACTAACTGCATCCCGGGTTCTGTAACTAGCACTCGACTCCAACTTCAGCTGCTCGACGAGGCTTGTTTTTCCTCCTGCTACCAATATGTCGAAATCCGTTGGGCTTGGGGGAGACATCAGCAACTAATGCAGCTCCAACACCATTTTCTTCCTTTACTGGAATTTGTTTCTCCTTTGTTGGAGAGTTCCTTTTGCGCTTTTTCACACTATCTATGGCGTTTGTTACACTTGAATCCTTGTTCTCGCTATCTTCGTCTTCCATTTTGCTCATCTCTTCGTCATCAACCTCATCCTTCAACGGCTTTTGAGGCCTTCCCCTCCTCTTCTGAGCAGGAATTCTCTCCTCCTCGCCACTCCCTGGATCCTCATGGCTAGTAACTGTCAGCTTCTTGCCCTTTCCCCTACCTCTGCCCATAACTCTCAGTATACCACACAAAAAAACAAGTCACACTACCAAAAATGAGCTACCTGCAGACGAAAAAAAGCGAGGAAAACTGATATCAATCATAAGTTCATAATACCCGAAAAAAACCCACCAAGAGCATAAGAAAAGGGTTTAAGCTACATGAACACCAATCTTAACACCACAAAAAACCTTACTAAGAGCAATAGCATTAGAAAAGGGGTTTAAGCTATATGGATATCAATCTTAAAACCCGAAAAACCGACTGAGCGCAAAAGAACATAAGAAAGAGGGTTTAAGCCTTTAAGCCATATGAATATCAATTTGATCTAGCTCATATAGAAACCTAGACATATATTGGCACATATAAACATCAGCCAAACAATAGACAAGTTCTCAAACGTCAACATTAGCTCAAACATGTCGATTTCCGGTCTTTATGATTACGAAGTGAATACAAACACAAGAGCCCCATTCAATAACACATACTTCAACTTCATCATCTTTTCAGTTTGATTGTGATTCATGAATAGTGTATATGTATTCCAACATAACAGAGAGATTATCAGAGTTTCAAAATGTTAGCTTTACTTTCAAACTTCTTCTATAAGATAAAGAAACAATCTGAAATGATACACACCAAAAATCAATGCTACTATCCCAAATTTACAACCTTTCAAAATGATGAATCAAACTCCCACATGCACAAGGTATACTTATAAGAGAATGTAAATTTATAAGCCTTTATTCTAATTACATCCCCTTTTTAACAGATCACTCAAACAAATACTTTTCCAATCTCAAATCACAGTCTTGAACTCACTCAATTCTTTAGCTTCAATTACAAGATAGGGCAAAGATTGACTTCAAAACAATACACACTCTCAAAACTAACACTAGTAAATTAAGTAGCAATACAATTTGATCAATATTTATCATGAACATCAAAAAAAAATTAAAAAAAATTATTAATTAATATCTTGATTAAAATGAGCAAAAAAAGATAGACTATATTGAACCTCATCATAATGACATAAACCCCAATAAATTAAATACATAACAAAGTGTGACAATATCAATATGAACACATTGTTGAACAGATCCATGATAAAAATCCAATCAAATTCATAATATGATTAATACAAGATAATTAAACTAATCAAATACAAAAGAAGCAGAGGAGAAAACTTACCTTACACTGAGAGCTAGAGAAATACAGGAACATATTATTTAATAAAAACCCATCAATTTTTATAACTTAAATCAATGAATTAGCACAAAATAAACAATACCCAGTTCATATTTTTATTGAAAGATTAGTTCTTTACACAAAAATTTCTCAAAAAAAAAAAAAAGTTTAATGTGAATATAGTGGAGGAAAAACCCAGATCAGGAAAAATAAATGAAAAGAAAGGAATAAGATTGATGATGAAGATACGTCACTTGAAAAAGGGTAATGCTAAGATTCTAAGAGAAGAAGAAGAAGAAGAAATAAAAAAGACTGATATTTTTTGTGAAAATGATGCAACAAAATGAGAAGAAAAAACAATGGGAAAAATAAAAGAGATGAATGAAAGCAGAAATGAGGACTTTTAAGAGAGAAGCGTGAAGGTGAAGGGGGATATATCTGCTTTGGTGTAGAAAATGTGGACTGTAATGTATTTCTTGGGTGTGATGGTGGGTTATTTAATTAGTATTATTATTTATGTATTTATTTTTATTAAGATTTTATTTATTTTATTTTATTATTATTATTGTAAAATCCAATATTTTATCTTTTTTTTTAACTACTGGACTGAAGTAAACAACTCTTTCTGAGCTGTGATCTGAACTCTGAAAACTGTTAACAAACTGTGTTGGTCTATATATATACTTGACTTCTGAAACAAGCTTGGAACAGAGAGTTTTTACTGTGTTGGTGAAATTTTGTGCTTTATTGTTTTTGGACTAAGTGGTAAAACTTTGGTACTTTTTGACATAATATTCCTCCCTTTTAGGATGTGTGACCCATTTTTGGGCGCTGGGATATGCAACCAAGGAGCATAAGTGTGGTTAAAGGTTTTAATCTATGCTAATAATATCAATTAGTTTGAATGATAATGTTACTAATGCTAACCTTGATCGAGGTTAAAACTTATAGGATCAAGTCGTTCAAATACGATAGTAACTGGTGTGTCTTCCTTCATTTGTTCAAATTTAGAGTTTATAAGATCAAGTCGCAGTTATTAGAACTAAAATTAGTTTATCAGGTCAAATTACGATATCCAATCTATATTTATTCAAATCGAACACCAAACTTTCATGTTTCACAATTCACACTAACAAAATTCACCTACAAAAGTTTAAATCAATTATATATATTCAAATTAAACAAAGGAATGCCAAGTTTGTGCATGGCAATTACAGTTGAACGTAAACAAATAAAAGGGGAGAAGGGGGACACATCGGAAATGTGACAAGCTACTTAGTATGTGTGTATTAAAATGATTGTGAAAGAGTCATGGGAGTTATCAATTTAATTTAGTTTACAAATAAAGATAAAGGTCCCAAGAAACATTGACTAATCCCCAAAATTATATGGACAATCAAACTACATGATTGTCAGAAATTTTAGAAGTTCAACAGAACTTAGCGAGAGAATTTCGGAGAGATGAAAATAGCCTACTAATCTTAATTTATTGACATGCAGCTTGGTTTGAAGAGAGAAAGTACATTAAAAATGAACTATACCAAATGTTAAAGTACCTAGACCCACAAATGAAATAACGGTTTAAAAATTTTCAATCATGGTAGCGATTGAGATTAGGTCGAAAGATGTTTCAGATATAGCCCTTTATATGTTGATAACGAGTCTTAGGATTCTTATAAGAAAGTAGATATATAGATTTTCCGAGTTGCTCATAAATCAGAGCTTAAGTTTCATCCATACGGGTATACCCTTTCATCGATAGTACGGTTTGGATATTTTTGAGGAAAATAAATTTCTTGTACTAAAAGTTGGTGTAATTACCACCTAATGTAATGCTTTATGGGCTAGCTAAACCACTAAGTAAGCCAAGCTTTGTGTAATAAAAACATGAGTTAAACCACTCACTAAGCAATAAAACACCCACAGATTTACTAAAGAAACTCCTTTACAAGCAACATATATATAGGGGCCCATTGTTTATTTGGTTGGTGTAAATGCAATCTCTAGCAATTAAAATAATCACACCATCCACACGACTTGAAGCTTCACATTTGAACATGCAAACATAGGAGTTCCACCAATCAAGGCTTGCTTGCTTGGGCCTCAACATAGGTTTCATAATCCCAAGCCTTAGTTCTTTACATGTCACGGCCCGTCTTTTCTAAAGACGGACCGTGACACAATTAATGTAGAACGAGTGGAGTCCCGTCAAGCCGTCAAGTAAGGCTTGATGGGCTATAAGGAATTTGAAGCAAGGTTGGGCTATAATATAACGACTTTCGGGGCCGAAAATTGTGAAGCAATCAAAATTGGTCATTGTCTATGGATGTAGAGCAGAAAATGAAGGTTCTGCTGTGGCAGGTATTCTGATCTCAGAGTTGTGACCTGCCGATGCACATTTCACCTGGCTTAGTTGCATGCTATGTGTTGTAGTTTCGAGGTCGAAAATTGGAGCAGGATGTAACATGCTTGATGCTCTTCATTGAAATGAACTAACCTTCATCCATAGACTTCAGGTTGTACATCTTTGCATTGGTTATCCTTGTGCTCCACTTGGTCATTTTCTGCGTACATCAGAAGATTACGATTGGAGTACCACCAGATTACCAGAAAAACATATTTATGCTACTACCCTGTATATATTTTAGGCTGCATTTCAAAATCTTGGGACATACAAGTATACAATCATGGATGAAAATCATTCAAACTCGACAGCAAACATCGGTGTTTGGATTTTGAAACCACACAATCATTTATCAGGTAAACTGGCTACAATGACGAGAAGCAATTGCTCCTACAGAAGTATTCCATTAGCTTTACCTGATCCAAGATTAATATAAGTATCAGAGACATGCTGAAACTCCAGAGATTCATTTCTTCTGTCAACCAGGCTAAAACCAGGCTTTTTCAGAACTCTTTTTCCCTTCATGATGTCCCGAACATTCTGAACTTCATGCCACTCTTTTCCACCCGCGTATATGTTTGACAGTGACACGAATGTGGCAGGTTTCTGAAGATTATAACTAGGGAGATTTTTGGCTATATGTTCTGCAAGATCTCTTCTTCCATGGATTATGCACCCATTGAAGAAAGAGCCGAGAATTGATTCTGTAGGCACGATAGGCATCCCTTTCACCATCTCGTAAGCTTCCTCCACCTTTCCAGCACGGCATAAAAGGTCAACAACACAAGCATAGTGCTCCTTATTGGCCTCAACTTTATATTTTTCTGTCATGGAACTAAATATTTCCATACCCTTATCGACTAATCCACCATGGCTGCAAGCAGAAAGAGCACAGACTAACGACAGTTCATTAGGCCGGAAACCTTGTTCATTCATTTCTTCAAACATTTGAAGAGAATCACTAACAAGGCCATGCCTCCAAAGGCATCCAATTATAACATTCCACAGTGCAACATTCCGGACATTTGTAGCTTCAAAGACATTTCTAGCTGATTTCACACACCCACATTTCGAGTACATGTCAATAAGAGCATTCGCAACATAGACATTGAGCTCAAGGGCCAGTCTGAATATCAAGCCATGAACTTCTCTGCCTCTTTTAATCGAACCCATGGTTCCACAAACCGGAAGCAGCCCTGTCAAAGTTACATGATTCGGTTTAATTCCAGCACCCAACATGTCCTGAAACAGATTAAGAGCCTCAGCAGGCTGACTACTGCGACCAAAACCAGAAATCAATGCATTCCAAGTTACCAAGTCAGTGCACAGCCCTCTTCCACTCATTTGAGAGAAAAGCTCCATAGCACCTACGCGATCTCCACTCTGAGCATACCCCGCAATCAATGCATTCCACGTAAAATCATTCGGCTCCAAACTATCCACCTTCATACGCTCAAACAACCCTCTTGCTTCACTAAGCTCCCTTATATTACAATACCCCGAAATCATAGACGTCCAAGACGCAACATCTCTTACCGACATCCTATCAAAAACCCGCCTACCATACACTATATCACCACATTTACAATACATATCAATCAAAGCATTACAAACCAACACCTCACTTTCACACCCCATCACACTCACCATACCATGAACTTCCTTTCCCTTACTCAAATCCAAGAGTCCAAGACACGCTTTCAAAACAACCGAAAACGTGTACTTATTAGGTAAAGTTCCCACCTTTTGAATCAAAGAAAAATACCCAATTGCCTCCTGACAATACCCATGAAATGACATGACTGAAATCATCCAATTGAATGCAAAAATATTTGGCCTTGGCATTTCATCAAACACTTGGCGGGCATACCTCATATCGCCGCAACTAGCGTAAACACCCAATATCTTTGCATCCATTGACATTTGGGTTTGATCAATCCCATTTGTGATCAAAATCCCATGAATTTGTTTGCCTAATTTTGATTTCTTTGATTTTGTGCATTTTTGTAGTATTAAACTCAACTCATCATATGTTAACTTGTACTTCACGAGTAAAGCTGATAACTTCATGTTTACTCAACCCTTTGAAAATTCATCACCATTGACAATTGTCAATTGAGTTTCTCATCTGATAAATGTAATTTTTTTTATACAAGTAATTTTGGCGCCAAAAATAGCTAAAGAGGGAAAAATAAAAATGAAAGCGTCGCCTGAGAGATTCGAACTCTCGCGGGGAAACCCCATGTACTTAGCAGGCACACGCCTTAACCACTCGGCCAAAGCGACTTTGTTGATTAATAATGAAACGTAAACTTATAAATATGTCAATTTATATTTCCAAATTCCAAATAAAGGTAAGAAAATGTGTAGCTTATGTTTCAAGTTAGGTAAATTCTCTAGAAATGTTGGCCTTTTACTATTTGGGTGATTTTGTTTTGGGTAGGTTGGTGATTTCATGTTTTGTCAAGAATAATTCTCGAGTTTCAGTATTAATTGTTTATATTCGTGTTGAGGATCGTGTGTTTTATTAGAATTGGGCTAGCTATAGCGGGTTTTTTTCATCAAGAGTATCGATTAGAATGCAACTAAGTTTTTTATTATATCTATATATACTACCGTCATACTAATAATAATGTACCTGAAAAGAACATAACTGAATAAAGGCAAGTAAAATACCACGAGGTATACCATAAAAAAAAAATTGATTGCGAGTAATTAACTAGTTTTTCTCTCATTTACGTGCGAGACTAGAAAAGCACAAAGTAACGGATATTCCGCCGATATGCCATAAGAAAAAGTTAACTATGTTCACACAAAATTTAATGCTTACTCCGTATATTGTCTTTGCAACGTATTAAGTTCAAATAACATTAAAGACTCGATTTTTTTTAAAAAGAGAATTTTTTTTAGTGAATACGCAACACTTATCTTTCTTTCTTCTTTTGATAATACGACTATGGCACCAAAAGGTGCTCGAGAAATCGACTGATAAAAACAGAAATTGAACAGCAACACTAATGCATATCTAAAAGCACTTTCGAGGATTTAAATGTATGAAAATAAAAAAGGTAGTGTTTCCAATTTCATGCTCACAAAACACGCATAATTTAATATAATACTGAAGAAATATATCAATAATAATACTGAAGAAATAAATAGCAAGCATTAGTGTTTTAAACTTTTAGATACGCGGAAGTTATTATATGTAATCTACAGTATACTATAGTGACGTCATCCTTCATGACGTCATCTAGTATTGTGAAATTATTAGCATAATTACACAAATGAAAAATCTCGACATCGCATTTTACAAGCATTAACTATGAATTAAATTAAACTTAAATGAATTCTCATGGTCAAAGAGATCCACCATGCATCCATAAGTCCCATTTAAACAAACTTTAGGTAACATTTATCTTTATTAATTGTTTCTATTGTAGTATGGTTGACGCGGAATATCCAGCAAATAGAATAAATACACATCTACACATTACGATTTTGATGAAAAATACAAAATCCAAATCATTACATAACTCAAATAACGACGAATAAAAGAATTAAAATCAATATATTTCCATTACAATAACATATCCATTGACTTATTCTTTTAGGTCTTCCATTAATTTCTTCACTTTTTAAACTTTTTTCTTAATTTTTTGGGGATATTTATGATTTGAAAATGCAAAAATTTTAGAAGCCCAAATACAGAGTAAATAACGTAACCCGACCCGTTTAATGAAAAGTCATCTATATATGTCTCATTTTATTTTCATTTTCATTTCATATCACATTTCATTTGGACTCCCACCCTCCTTTCTTTCTTCTCCCTCCCTCTTTCCAGTTTCCACCCTTTTTGGACACAGAAACTTCAACTTGAAGCCACATATCTTACACAACCAAGTTCCAAAAGTTACAAAGGTAACATCTTTTTCAATACCCACTTTGTATAAGTTTGTTTTCATGCCTATTTCATGTGATATTTCTATGTAACCCTTCTTTTTTATCATGGTGTTTTTATTTTTTTGTGCTTGATTATGAGCCTTTCTTCTTCTGTTGCGTGAATGTTACTGTGCTAGATCTATGGTGATTGTCAGCATATATATTTTTTTTTCTGTGTACCAAAAATAGTAATAATTAGCAATTAGGACATTAATACCCTCCCCAAAACCATTGACTTTTGGTCAAGTTAGTGTTTGGAAAGGGGTGGTTGTCACCGGCGAAGGGATATTATCGGAATAGATGACCGGAGAAGGGAGGGGTGGTGGTGGTAAATGTCAGCGGAGTGTTACAAGTTTTGCATATTAGACTCCTTGAACACTTTGTCATTTGGGGATTGGGAATGTAAGTACGCCACTAGCGCGTAACTCAAGGTCACCACGTGAATATGCCGATCTTTTTTTTGGTACGTAATTAAAAACAACTAATGCTTTGCGGTGGGGATATGAGGATTTGAACCTAGGGTAACGTCATAACCCCAACATCGATTTACTAACCAGTAGGCCGACCTTGATTTTCATTTTGTAGTTGGTAGTCAAAAGGGGATTGGTCTTTTTTTTTTTTTTTTTTTTTTTGGCTAGTATGGAAAGGTCAATTTTTGTGTGAAATTGGTTTTCTTTTTGCAATTGATGTGTTTCCTTTTAGGAGTTTTTAGGGTTATTGATTTAAATGATGGAAATTTTTCTTTCAGCAATTATTATTCATATGGTTTCAATTCAAACAAAACATGGAGTTTTTCTGATTTGAATTTGTTGCCACTTTAGGTCGGTTTGTGTGGGGTAATATTCCATGGTGATGTTTGAGCAGATGGGAGATTGTGTCGGTGAGATTCAATATTTTACAGCTATGCCAGAGGGGAAGGGAGATTCCGGTGTGACACAATATCCTCAAGAATCAGGGGGATTTGACGAGTACAGTGATGAGGAGATAGACGTGGAAGAACTTGAGAGGAGAATGTGGAAGGATAAGATGCGGCTTAAAAGGCTGAAGGAGCAGAGCAAAATCAGGGATGGGGTTGATGGTGCAAAGCAACGCCAATCTCAGGAACAAGCGCGGAGGAAAAAGATGTCGAGGGCTCAAGATGGGATCTTGAAGTATATGTTGAAAATGATGGAAGTTTGTAAGGCTCAGGGTTTTGTTTATGGTATTATTCCTGAGAAAGGAAAGCCGGTGACTGGGACATCGGACAATCTTCGTGAGTGGTGGAAAGAAAAGGTCAGATTTGATCGGAATGGTCCTGCTGCGATAGCCAAGTATGAAGCCGATTACTCAATTGTGGGGGTCAATGATGGTACCGATTCAATTAGGCCTACTCCACATACATTACAAGAACTTCAAGACACCACCCTTGGTTCTCTTCTTTCTGCCCTTATGCAGCATTGTGACCCTCCTCAGAGGCGATATCCTTTGGAGAAGGGCGTTGCTCCTCCGTGGTGGCCTACAGGGAACGAAGAATGGTGGTCTGAGTTAGGTTTGCCCAAGGATCATGGTCCACCACCGTACAAGAAACCTCATGATCTGAAGAAGGCGTGGAAAGTGTGTGTGCTTACCTCAGTTATTAAGCACATATCTCCCGACTTCACCAAGATTCGGAAGCTAGTCAGGCAGTCGAAATGTCTGCAAGACAAGATGACTGCAAAGGAGAGTTCTACTTGGCTCGCCATCATCAATTATGAGGAGGCACTTGTCCGAGAACTTTTCCCTCACCTCTGTCCTCCTCTCTGCTGCTCCTCTGGTGGGAGTTCGTACATAATTAATGACAGTGGTGAATATGATGTCGAAGGACCTAAAGAGGAACCCAATGTCGATATGCAAGATCAGCGAGCCTTATATGGCAATCCTTCAAATTTCGGCATGGAGGTTATCAATGGAAGTCAGCCTATGATTCGTCCAATTAAGGCAGAGTTGGTTACTGATGTAGATTTTCCTTGCAAGAGAAAGTCCTCAGAGCAAGTAATAAACGGAATGGATGGACAAATCTATACATGTGGATTTTCTGGGTGCCCTAATCAACAATTTCATCTCGGCTTCTATGACAGGATATCACGGGATAATCACCAGGTCACCTGTCATTTCAGAAACAATCGTTTACAGTTCGGTATCTCTGACATTCAGGGTAATAAAGTTCAACCAGTTTCCTTCCAACCTTCTTGTCTCGAATCTGAGGGTGCAGGTCAGCTTAATAATAATACCCGTCTACCCCTACTTGGAATACCAGATGACGGGCAGAAGATGATTGGTGAGCTTATATCTATGTATGACTGCAGTAGCCATGAGGTCAAGCCATATTATCCTGATAATGTCGCGCCCCTGGATCAGAACAGCATGCAGCCTCACCTTGGTTTTCATCAGAATGGTCACATTCAATTCCAAGGGCGTATGGCAGATCGAAATCTCCTCACTCAGAATGATAATCGGATGAACCATCAGATTTTCAGTATGGCGGAGGACAGTAAATTTAACCGGCCCAAGGCTTTTGAGCATAACCTGCAAGAGAATCGTCTGAACTCTGCACTTGCCTCTCCTTACGATCTTCCATTCATCGGTTTCTTGGATGATCTGCAAGGTGGAACATCAGCATGGTACAGATCAGAACTAAATGAGCATACCCTTCAAACTTGATGTACTACATACAATGTGATTTTCCTAGAGTTTTTCCTGTGCTGCAGTAGACCTTGTGTCTCCTGTGTTCTTGATTGAACGATTATGTTCCTTGTACAGGATATGGCTCTAAAAACTCTGGCCTCTCTGGGGCTAATTATAGATAGGGAAAACTCTCTTTGTCGTTGATTTCGATTTGAAAATCATTGGAAAAATGTAACATAAGATGAATCTGTGAGGTGTTTTTCTCTCTGTAGTAAGAAAATGCAATTTAGGATGTTTTCCCTTCATCTTCGAGGTGGATTCTTTCTGGTCTTGGCTACAAAGTGGTGTTGTCGACCTCGTGATGGACTGACGGTTGATGGTGGTCACTGGTCAGTAATGGTGGCCGGAACAAGAAATTGGTGGTTATCGTTGGTGGTGAAGGAGTTCCTAGGGTATGAACAAAAGTTTTTTTTTTTTTTTTTTTTTTTTTTTTGGGACATGAACAAGAGAGGATCAGGGAAAGGTTTCTTAAAATTGTCAACCAAACCTGCACAAAGGGAATGAGGCCCTAATTTCCAAACTGCCCTTACTCATGTAAGAGTACATATAAGACATGTAAGAATTACTAAGAAATACCGTGATACGTCGCTGTTAAGCTCTCCTTCAATAGAACCCTAAAAACAATCTTTCAGATCCCTCGAAAAGCTTAGTATACAATTCTAAACTCGGTATATTTATGATCTGGTCTCTGAAAAGTCACAACAGATTAAGAAAAAGGGTGTAGTATAATCTAATGGGAAAAAGACAATTACAACTTTGACAACAATCTATGTACGAAATATAACCTACATTTCCGTCTAGGAGTAGGACTTTAGGAGTATATCTAAGATAGAGCAGCATCTCATCATATGCAACCAGCGACTTATTGGTAAGTTTCTTTTGAAATAGTAGTACATTTAATAGCCTTGGAACCTTTTCAAAGACCCTTTGTTCTACCACATCAATGGCAGATAGACGGAGGTAATTTCTCAAAACGCAGCGAAAACTTTGCTGGTTGCCTGATAATGATACTGAAGATATTAATAGCTAGCATAAGTGTTGAATGTTTGTAAATACCTGAGAGTTATTATCTACGCATAGTGACGACATCCTTTTATGACATCATCTAGTTAAGTGATGTTTACTAACATAATTACACAAATGCAAAATCTCGACACCGTGTTTTACAGAGCCTTAATTATAATTCGAATCGAAATTAAATAAATTCCCACATTCAAAGAAATCTACCATCCATAAGTACATTTAAACAAACTTTGTGTAACCTATTTTTCCTTATTAATTGTTTCTACTCTAGTATGATTTACGCGGAGCATACAACAAATAGATAGGAAGAATGCACTCTTTCACAGGTAACAATTCAAAACAAATCCCTAATTTCAAAGCATTACATAATCTCAAATAATACCAAGGATAAAGAAAAAAAAAACAAAATCCAAATATATTTCCATTACAAAGACATTTCCATTGATTTCTTAACATAAGTATTATTTTTTATTATTATTTTTGTATTTATGATTTATAAATGCAATAAATACTCCTGAAATTTGGTGATTCTGTCATATTTACACAAACCTCAACGTGGGAAGAAAAGGCCATAATATTGGAAGCCCAATAACCGACCTTTTTTTAATTTTATTTAATTACTTAATTTTCTTCCAATAATAAAAATATCACCCAAATAAACTCATTTGTTTGTCACATTTCATTTCTGAAATCCTGACACAATAAATAGTGTGACACTCACGCCTCTTCATCATCATTCCTTCGTACTCCCTCCCCCCCTCTCTTCTCCCCCTCCTCTTTTCTTCTCTACTCTCTTCTTCATTCTTTGTAGACAGAGTAGGATCAACTTCAAGTTCCTTCTTCCTTACACAACACGTGCAATAAAACTTCAAAGGTAACATCTTTTTGTCAGAATTTTACTACCCACTTTGTTTAAATTTGTTTTCATGGTTTTTTTTTTTTGAAATTTATTCATGTAATTTAATCATCATTTTTTTTTTGTGTTGATTATGAGCGTTTCTATTTTACTTGATTGTTATTGATAAATTTATTTATGATCTGGGTTTTTATTATTTTTTTTAAATATGTTTGCCATTTTTTGTTTGCTTCACATTTTTTTTTTTTGGTATCTACTTTTATTTTATTTTATTGTTTTGCATGTTCTCTGTTTCAAGCACAAAAAAAATAAAAAGGGAAAAAAATATAACCTTTAATATTATAAGATGATGGTTTGTTGTGGATGAGTAATTTAGGCGCGGGTTTATGCCACGCTAGACACAAAGGGACGTGGATCAGTTGATTCATTTCGTGGCGTTATCATTAGTCATTACCCTAAATTATAACGAAATGGTTTGTTGCATGTCATTTGTTTTTTGTTTGTTTTAATTGATGTTGAAAATACTTTGACTTGTTATTTTTTATTTGATGTAACTTTTTTTTTCTTTTTAGGCCTAAAATTGCATGATAGATTGATTTATGATATGTGGAATGAGTAGAAAAATATAATAGAATTGTGGTAGGCAAAATTGGTTATACGTGGCAGGGTGGCGCTATTTCGATTTTGTAGGAGAGATTAATAATCTATTATTTCTAGATGTGTTTGTGATCACAAGTGGATTAGAAAGATTGTAACTTTTTTTTTTTGAAGGGAAAGATTGTAACTTTTTTTTGGTAGTATGTAATAGCCAATTTTGGGAGAAAATGATTTTTTTTTTAAATTGATTTTTTTCCTTTTATGGAGATTTTGGGATCAGGGATTTGTTTTTTAGGGTTTTCTTTCTAGAATTATAGATTTGGTTTGAAATTAAGTAAAAGAAGAAGGATATCTGATATTTTGTTGGGTGTTTTAGGTTTGGTTTGGTTTGTGTAAGGTTATCTACTTATCATTGGTGTGTGTTTGAGAAGATGGGTGATTGTGGGGGTGAGGTGCCTAATTCTAAAGCAATGCCGGAGGCCGAGGGAGAATCCGGGGTGGCGCAATTTCCACAGGAATCAGGGGGAGTTGATGAGTTCAGTGATGAGGATATAGAGGTGGAAGAACTTGAGAGGAGAATGTGGAGGGATAAGATGAAGCTTAAAAGGCTCAAGGAGCAGAGCAAACTAAGGGATGGGGTTGGTGGCGAGAAGCAACGCCAATCTCAGGAACAAGCGCGGAGGAAAAAGATGTCGAGGGCTCAAGACGGGATCTTGAAGTACATGTTGAAAATGATGGAAGTTTGTAGTGCTCAGGGTTTTGTTTATGGTATTATTCCTGAGAAAGGAAAGCCGGTGACTGGTGCATCGGACAATCTTAGGGGGTGGTGGAAGGAGAAGGTCAGATTTGATAGGAATGGTCCTGCTGCAATTGCCAAGTATGAAACAGATTACTTGATTATGGGGCTAGATGGTAACAATCCAATGCGGCCTACTCCACAAGCTCTACAAGATCTTCAAGACACTACCCTTGGTTCTCTTCTGTCTTCCCTTATGCAGCATTGCAACCCTCCTCAGAGGCGGTATCCTCTGGATAAGGGCCTTGCTCCTCCATGGTGGCCTAAAGGGAACGAGACATGGTGGCCTGAGTTAGGTTTGCCTGATGATCATGGTCCTCCACCTTACAGGAAGCCTCATGATCTGAAGAAGGCGTGGAAAGTGAGTGTGCTTACCTCGGTTATTAAGCACCTGTCTCCTGACATTGCCAAGATTCGGAGGCTAGTCAAGCAGTCGAAATGTCTGCAAGATAAGATGACTGCAAAGGAGAGCGTTCTTTGGCTGGCCATCATTAATCACGAGGAGTCACTGGCCCGAGAACTCCACCCTCATCTCTGGCCTCCTCTTGGCTCTTCTGATGGGAGTTCTCACATAATTGATGACTGTGGTGAGTATGATGTCAAAGGAACTAAAGAGAAACCTAATGCTGAAAAGCAAGATCAGAGAGCCTTATATGATAATCCTTCAAATTTCGGTATGGAGGGTAACAATAATGGTAATCAGCCTGTGACTCTGCAAGTGCCGAATTTACTAAAATCAGAGTTGGTTTCTAATATGGGATTTTCTCGCAAGAGGAAGACACCGGAGCAAGTAGTCAATAATGGAATGGATGGACAAATCTTTACATGTAGATTTTCCGGGTGTCCTCATCAACAACTAAATCTCGGCTTCCATGACAGGCTATCAAGGGACAAACACCAAGTCACCTGTCCTTTCTTAGACAACAGGTCACAGTTCAGTGTCAGTGAACCTGTTTCCTTCCAGTCACCTGGTCTCGAAGAAGAGGATGCAGGTCAGCTTAACAATACCGCACTGCCTCTGCTGAATCTACATGGAGTTCCAAATGACGGGCAGAAGATGATTGGTGAGCTTATGTCAATGTACGACAGCAATAGCCAGGAGGTCAAGGCCTTATTTTCTGATAATGCCGCGCCCCTGGATCAGAACAACATGCAGCAGCCTCCTCAGCTTGGTTTTCATCAGAACAATGCTCAAATGCAATTCCAAGGGCAAAACCTCCTCAATCAGAACAATGCTCAAATGCAATTCCAAGGGCAAAACCTCCTCAATCAGAACAATGCTCAAATGCAATTCCAAGGGCAAAACCTCCTCAATCAGAACAATGCTCAAATGCAATTCCAAGGGCAAAATCTCCTCAATCAGAACAATGCTCAAATGCAATTCCAAGGGCAAAATCTCCTCAATCAGAACAATGCTCGATTCCAAGGGCAAAATCTCCTCAATCAGAATGCTCAAATGCAATTCCAAGGGCAAAATCTCCTCAATCAGAATGGCCAAATGCAATTCCAAGGGCAAAATCTCCTCAATCAGAATGGTCAAATGCAATTCCAAGGGCAAAATCTCCTCAATCAGAATGGTCAAATGCAATTCCAAGAACAAAATCTCCTCAACCAGATTAATAATCGGAATGCAAATCAGATTAATAATCAGATTTTGAGATTGGCAGAGGATGGTGAATTCCAAGAACAAGATCTCCTCAACCAGTCCAAGGCTTTCGAGCAAACCCTGCAGGAGAACGGTCTGAACCCTGAGATTCAGGAGAACGGTCTGAACTCTGAGATTTCTTCTCCTTACGACTTTCCATTTATCGATTTTATGGACGATCTGCAAGGTGGAGCATCGACATGGTACAGAGAATGACGAGAAAGAGCATACCCTTCAGTTCCAAAGTTAACGTAAGCCTTACAATGTGACTTAAGCTCTTAAAAGTTTTTCTGAGCTGCAGTACACCTTGTTCTCTTACTATACTTTGGGTGAAGGTGAAGTATTATGTAGGTTTTAGTAGTGTATGTTTCCTTATATAGACATAGCAATATAAAATCTCAGTCCTCATCTCCGATGAGGTTCCATATAGATAGGGAAAACGTTTTCTTTGTCGTTGATTTCGATTTGAAAATCATTGAACAAATTATATAGTATAAGATGAAACTGTTGTAAGGTGTTTTATCACATATTCAGCATACTCGCATTCTTTGACACCATCAGTCATGCTCATGCCCTAATGCAGGCCGTTACCGGAGGAGTACCGGTCTCGGACATGCATGGCTAGCTATAATCCGAAGGGAACTGACATTCGTGCGCGCGTTTTATTGTTTCTCTATTAATCCCTCTTTAATAAAGGAATTCTTTGATACCATCAGTTATGTTCATGCCCTAATGCAGGCCCGTTACCGAAGGAGTACCGGTCTCGGACATGCATGGCTATAATACGTGGGACGTTCATGCGTTTTATTGTTTCTCTACTAATCCCTCTTTAATAGAGGAAGGTCAAATATACGTAATCAGTTATTCTAAAAGAGTACTCGTTAATTCGTCAACATACGGCCATATATATGGAATAATATGAATTCAAGGGGTCTAATAAATTTAACTATTGAATAGATAATGATTGACCAAAGTGATATTTTTCTTATTTTTGGGTTCAAAACACTAAAAATGATATTTCCAAAATTTTGGTAGGCTGTGTTAATGACAGGGACCTCGTCCTGCAATTAACATGAGATGTTTATTGTCCTTTAATGCAAATAAGGGTGGTCAGTGCATGTGCTTAGTTAGACCCACGTAATATTCAAATGATTATATATATCTAAGTTGACTCATCCTAATCCATTATTATTCCAAGCCTTTTGAAATCCTCATAGAGTCATGTCCTCCTCCATTTCCGTATATATAAAATTAAGAAAAATTACAAATTACGCCTTAATATTAACTTTACAATTTAATTTTACAAATATCAAATAGTTAATTAAGTGTTTCGAAATATATATAACAAGGATGATGGATTCCGATAGAAAAGAAAAACAAATGGAGTAATATAGCCATAGACCATATATAGTCCATGCACATCAGTTTGACCATTTGATGTGCTTAGCTTGATTTGATAGCCCTCGTATGATGGTGACAGTTTATCTATAAACCAAGACCAACGTCGTAGTCATCGTGCATCGATTACAAATAAAATGATTTTAGAAAATTAGCCATATCTATACATGATAAATAACTTGTCATTTTAGTATTAATTAGCACAAAGCTAAACTCGATCATAAGCTTGTAAGAAACTTTTCTCTAGAAAAAAAAGTACATATCATTAAAAAATAGTCTCTAATTTTTTAGTTTCTAGTCAACCTTATTATTAATTACGTGTATAATCAATATTGAGTGCTCTATTCAATATCAACATTTCATAACTACTTATTATAATCCGCTTAATTATAAGACACTAATAAAGTGTTAGTACAACTTAATTAGAAAAGTCAATGTCACCCTTTTCCAAGCATATAGGGAGGACTAACTCATGCAATTAATTAATATATCCTAAACCAATGATTGTCGTATCAGGGAGAGCACTTCTTTATGGCGGCAGGGTACCCCTTAAAGAGTGGGAGAGTAGTACTTGATTTATGTACACTTGAAGAAAACTGTACTTTAGAAGTTGGGACAGTTGAACATGCAAAATCTTCTCGTAGATTGTTTGCGACACTACACCTATGTGTTCATGCACCAGGACACTCTAATATAAGGGCATAACTCACAAGTACAACATAACATGCAAAACTCGTAGAAAATGTCCTCGGATTCCTCGAATAAATGTGTTTGAATATAGCAAATTGCAAAAGGAACTTAAACATGGAGGAAATAGTAAACGATTGTTTGGATCAGATTGTCATCGATCTCCAACGTATATGTTTTTTTTATACATATTAATTAATATTATCGAATACAATGTTAGTTAATTAGTAGTGTAAATTTGCCGGATCGACAAGAAGATTAATGATGATCATGTCAGACTAGAAGTATCGATATTACGCCCAATATATAACGAAGGAATTCTATAGCAAAATTCGCAATTGTAAAGCAAGTATAAGGCCGAAAAATGAGTCAATTCTTGATGTCGATCTAATGGGCTAATTAAACAGTGCGTTGTAATGTTGATATGATGTAGTATAAAACAACTAAACAAGTGTCACTATAATTCTACCTACAAAACAGTTGTTGTCGCTGCTTGTATTTCTTGGAGAAGTTAAACAATAGTTTAGTAAGATAGGAAAAGATTTGCATGTTTGAAGTGTAACTGAGACTTGTCTAAATGTCTATGTTCACGTAATGAGAATGTCAACAGCTCACTTTCTGATGCGTTTCAATAGTACAACCTTACATAAAGTATTTTATATAGGGCTGACCTTGTCTAATGTAAGCGAGCTATTTGATGGGCAAAAATATAGTAATATAAGTTGTTGTATTTCGGATTTTCAACTAGGACCTCAATCTGATAATAACTGTCAAACATAGACGTACATAGTAGATAAAGTATTTTTATATGATGATAATGCCTAAAATATATGAGTAATAAATTTAAGTCGAGATTTCATGAATGGAATGTGTTGATAGTGTAAGCTGATGTGCATGTCTTATATCAATCTGAACTTTTAATTGAGTTAGCTGTTTTACAATTGTCGTCGTAAGTTGTATATGCACCTATCGGATTCGAGCGGCCAAAACTGGATAGAAGATATAAGAAAGTTAAAAAAAAAAAAAAAAACGACATAAAATATTTTAAGGAACATTGGGCTCTGATTTAGGGCTTAGGCAAGTAGTTCAGTTGGGTTTAAGCCTCAACTTTTTTTGGGACCCAAAGCCCGAGCCTCAGTTGCCTTACTGTTGAGCTGACCCGCAACGGGGTTCTAAGTTACGGAGTCTTTAATAGCCCTTGCATCCTAGCTACAGGCCCTACAGCGGCTTACTGTCTTTCTTCGGTTGAACTGTAATGTTTAAGACAAGGATCGGTTGGGATAGGAATCGAATTCATGACCTCTCGTTTTGGACATAGGGTTCAACTTGGATCAGAAACTCGAGGGTGAATTTGACACACCGAGGACTATAAATACTCATGAGAGTCTAAAGGTAAATTATGTTTGTAATGAGTTTTGTGAAAAATGAAGAAATGATTGTTTTTAACATTGGGTAGCATTCAACCTATTCAAGGGATTTGACGGCCAGACACGATTACAACACTTGACAAAACATGGGTTTTTCATAAAAGACCCGAGTTTGGCACTTTAGATACACTCACGTCAGATCCTTCTAGTCTAGTCTGAGTAACATGGTCGATAACTAGGTAACAACTAGCGACTACTGTCTCATGATTCACCTTCCATGTCATGTTGTAACAGTCTTAATCAGCAATCATCGGTTGAGTCCTGCTGTAGATGCTCTTCAAGGTCCTGATTTTAACTTTTCTCTTTCTGGGGTGTTCAGGGTAGCCATCATCTTCATTGTTAATTATGATAACTCCATCTTTCTGATAAACATTATATAGACTCTTCCTCTTGTTGATTGGAAGCGCCTTCTCTAGATTAATGCAAGGAGTTTCGAAACAAAGATGTAGTTAGTACATAAGCAATCCAATGGAATGCTTACTGCATAAATATTCCGGAACATATACTGTATGTGCTGATCAGTACATAACACTACATTACAGTCTGTAGCCTTCCCGATTTATAAGCCTGCATTCTATTCATGAAATAATTATGGTTCTCGTTTGTTACAAACAAAGTTATCATACCTGGATAAGAAGAAACCTTAGCATCTGATCTGTTCACCCCACTGACAGTGGTGACAGTTTTGGTTCCTGAGCACACATGTGACAACGGTTATATTTTGTTATACTGTCATTCTCTTCTTACATATATGTATACAGTCTACTTATGAAACAAGTAATTAACCAAGAAGATGCTCAGGTTAAACGTAAAAGCAGGATGAAACAAAGATTACTTGACAGTATCAGCGGATAAGAGTCTGCTTTCGACTTCTGTTCCAAGTTCACCTTCCCATCCTGCACGAAAAGAAGGCATATGAGTTGAGAAGAATGAGAGGAAGCTGAGGTATCTGCCACATAAACTCACTATGATTCAACTGAAAAGCTAGGCATTTACCGTTACAGATGGTTTGCACCAAAGTTCATTTTGTAGAATACACTGCCCAGCAGGGTACTCATCTGATGACTTGCTGGACTGTTCATTGCATACTTTCTCTTCTCCAGAAGTCCTACTCTGATGACTTGCAGGACTGTTCAGTGTAAGTTTTGGAGTGAGCCCCTTCGACATTTTTTTCCTGAAATGATGATGCCCTCTGATCCTTCTGCTGTGACAGGAACCTCTCTAAAAGGGTTTATTTATAAAGTGGTTAGACAAAAGTTACTTCGATTTTCTTCCATTTTTTCGATTTCACATTTATGATAAATCTACCCTGAAACTTAAATGTGTTACGGAAGTAAATCCAAATCCCATATATAAGGTAACTTCTAGCTCTGAGCAAATCGGGCAGATTTTACGAGGCAAGAGTCTTGCTGATACAATTATTTGCTTCAGGAGATGAACATGAGGGTACGTCATTGTGTTCCAAATTAGCCAATGCAACTTCTAGCTGGCTATTAAAAAGTTCCCTGAGATAGAGAACAATACATACAAAAAGTAAGCTTAATAATCTCTAGACTATGGCTCCTCAAACACCATATGAGCCTTGTGTTAATTGTGTGAAAGCAACTGAAGCAAGTAAATAAACAAAAGTTCCGAAAAGGAAAAACACAGAGCAAACATTATAAGAAACATGGTGAGGATGAAGTGTTCACACAGAGAACGAATATATAAACGATGCAACATTGATATTCTGTATATAAGCAAGGGTTGGCCTCTTTTGTCTAACCTTGGTGTAAGCGTTACTCTTCCATTTCAGCATAGCAATTCACACAGAACATAAGGCATGAATATCGGTTCCTCTTGGCTATATCAGTATAAACTGGTAGCATTTAAGCAAGGGATCAGAAACATTGTAGTAGAATGCAGAAACAAGCAAAGGTCCCTCAGAAGTCAGAAGACATACCTGTTCAGTCGCTGATCAAAATTTCATAGCATCAACAGCAGAAACACAACAAATTATCCCAGGAATCGTAGTTCATGATCCGTGACCAAATATAAAAAGACTGCAGGAAAAATAAATAGTGATCTGGATTTTGCAAATTTCATGAAATGGGAAACAAATGGTTTCTTGCCAACGGAATTTTCATTTCTGTATCAATTCTCTTCTACATCGAAACTATGCTAATACTATGACATACATGATTGGTAAATCCTATAAAGATGTCTACTTTGACATCGTTTCATACAGCACAAAAAGTCATGAATACTTACGTATCAAAATGAAAAGCTCTACTCTAGAAAAAGTAGCTAATTATCTGCAAGATAACTAAAGCAGAAACTTGCAAAAATGTAGAAAGAGAATTGACATCTAAGTTCTCTTTCCTGTACAGATCTACAGGCTAAAAATGAGAAGGGAACTTGTTTTGGGACGGATTTGCACCAGTCTTCGGTTTCTTCCTCAAACTGGTAGGCAATAAAGTCTTTTCAGGCGCATCCTTTGCTTTGCTCAGCTTTTGGGTATCTGGAATACATTGTATTGACGAAGCAAGTAACTTTCTTGAGTGGCTTCTTTCTTCTGAACTTACAGTTTTGCCATGCCGATACTGCAGAGTGAAAAAAGAACCCACAATACAGCAGATGAGTAGTAAGGCAAACAAAGAAGTCAGAACTCTCAGAGAAGTTTTCATGGTTTTTGTCAGTTTAGAAGAATGAGCAGTGTAACAGATGATGAATGGATCTTAAATGTGATGTGATGTTTGTCAAGTCCTTATAAATGGAATATAAACATGTATGTCCCTGACATAATGTCAATACCTGACAAAAATGTATATATAAAATATATTGGAACTTGAAAGATGGTACAATAGTTTAATACTCAATTAAGCAATATTACTATATCTATATGCAGATATGGGCAACGTATTTGGTTGTCTTCCAATTCCATGATAACCAACAGGTCAAACTACAGGTGATTCTATAATTCTTCTACCTGCTCTCTGAATGTAAGTATTCTGCTCCAGCCACCTCTACCAACTCCATTCAACGCGCACTTGAAGTAACGGAAACAGACTCTACAGCCACAAGGGTAAGGTTGCGTACATTTTAAGCATTGAACCCATGTTAATCACCCAAGCTATAGGAAAGCGTCTTTTAAGGCATCGAGGTATTGGTGACAGCAACAAAGATGCAAAAAAGCTTCGAAATTTAAGTGTCATGTACCTCATGAATGATAGTAATTAACTGTCAAACAAACCTTCGATTCTGAATTATATAGTTCAAAATATACATGAAACTTTCAGAGAATGACATTCTGCAATTTTAACATCCAAGTTTCTGACAGTCAGGAACTAGAAAGTTCAGTAAACATTCTAAAAAATTTACATCTTTGCAAAAGTCAGACTAAGAAACTGCTAATCATGTGGGGATTATTTGACTGAAAATTATATATGTCGTTATGTCTGACTGTTTAGCAATCAAGGATTTAAACAGACATACCTCATGTGACTGATCACATGATATCACATCAGCCCCCTCAGTTTTCTGACTCTCTTTCTTTATTAAATTCCCAAATCTCTTTCATAATCTTCTTATTATTGCCCTAAAACAACCAAGTTTAGCTGGGAAGTCAGAAATCAGCTTAATTTGTCAAATGATGCTAATCAGCTTCATTCCAAGTCTCCACTGACTTAACAGTTCCAACTGTTGTTTTCTAATGCTCAGCTAGAAAGGATTGCATTCTCAACGTTTTACCTCAAGTACCCATGTTAGGCACTGGATCATGGGCATCGATATTTTGACACTTCATTAGGCCAAAAACATGACAAACTTCCATAATATAACCGACTCCATAACTCGGACACATACGCGTGTTAGATACTCATAGCCTAGTTGGAAAAACATTCGTAAGAATCGTAACACCAAATAGTTTCTCGCCGTCTTATTTTAAATAACCTTTTTCCGTCTAAGAGCAGAAGGCCACCCACCAGCAAAAGATGGTGATTCAACCATCAAAGGAAAAAGAAAAAAAACAGTCCCTGGGGACTTGAAACACAGCTCAGACATTATAAAAAGAACTCAGCATTATGGCTTTAGATGAAAGTTTCCATAAATTTAGCAGCAAGGCATTATGGGTATGGATAAATTTCAGCGGTGGGGCAAAAAGATTGTGCTAGACAGATCTGTACTATTCTAGGACCAAAAAAAAAAGTACTACGTGATGCTGCTCATCACCTTGCCATGCTCAGTTGCCAAGATATATACCAACATCAATGGTTTTACTAATAAAACACAATATGGACGTTATACGGACGCATTACACTTTGATATGGGTATGACATTTGGATTTTTGGACACATCATTATTTCTTTTATGCCAAAAAATGAGGACTTTTCGCAAGAAAGCAGAATCCGGCACGTTGAATGCACCTGTGTCATGCCAGATGCTTCTAGCCAAGTTTGAGCACATAGGATAGAAAATAAATGAATTACAGTCTGAGGTGTTTACCTAAAACCTTGCGGAGGCACCGTGAATACACCAGTAATAGATCAATAAACAGGCAGTCCCAATGTTCGCGCCCCATAACTTCCGCATATATAGAGAATTAGATGCAGAAGGGCAAAGGAAGGCAGCAAGAAGGACGAACTTCAAGCACATCTGGAAATAGTACTTACACAGATCTCCTTCCCATAACAAGAGTTACAATCCAACAATGTGGAGTTTGATAATGAAAGCCATTGCTAGGTCTTCAAACTCCACACAACATCCTTTACAAAGGGCCTGCACAAAACGTTTAGGCATGAACTGAAGGCTCTTCCTTTCTCAACAAAACCCGGTAGAGTGGCCTTTTCTTTTCAAATTTAACCACCCCGTGAATAATATCATAGGACTTGTCTAGCCAGATAGTCATTCAACCAAGATAGAAATGCGTGACAGATAATTTTACTATTTAAACAATGGGAGGAAACACAAGATCACTAAACGTTGCTTTTATCAATCACGACTGGAGTAAAATCAAACTGTCTAGCAAAACAAGATATTAACTGTTCCTGAATTATTTCTTCAGAAGGAAGGTCCGAACTTGCCTCCCTTCGCAGAGATGTGACTTCTTTGTCTGCAATCCCACAAGGAACAATATGCTTGAAGTAGTTCAGATCAGGATCAATATTGAATGCTAGACCATGAGAAGTTATTCCATACTGAATCCGAACACCAATTGCACCAATCTTTTTGTCTCCAACCCACACCCCAGTTTCACCTTTTTGTCCAGGGGAGGCTTTAACACCATAAATAGAAGCAAGCTCAATCATCGTTGATTCCAATTTTTCCACATAACTCCGAGCACCAATCCCAATTCCACGAAGGGATACAATTGGATATAATATGGCTTGACTTGGACCATGATATGTGATATCTCCCCCTCTCTGAGTGTAATGAAGTTCAGCGCCCATATTCCTCAGATCTTGTTCGGAGACAAGCAAGTTATGGTCAGTCTTACGTTTGCCAAGAGTGTATGTTGGAGGATGTTGCAAAGATAGAAGAGTATCTGTTATTTTCTGAGCCTTCCTTTCAGAAACTAATTCCTCCTGGAGCTTAAGAGCACCCATGTAATTTACTCTACCCATCTTCCAAACTTGAAGACACCGATTAACACTCATATCCTGTGAAATGAGACAGAGACATAAACGTTTCAGAAAAACAAGGTACGGTTATTTTCTTGGTTACTGGGATCCAAGGAAGACTAAACTAGAACATCCAGAACTGCGAAGGTAGAACACAACCAGCCCCTCGGTACCTCCCAAAATAAAGAGAACAAAGAACGCACCATATGGGGCCTGTTAGACAGCATTACATACGTTCTTTCATACTCAAGAAAAAATAGATAACCCAACCAATCCGACTTTCTAAATAAGAGATTCTATATTTGGTCAGAATACTAAATTTCAAAGCATCTCTTTACAACAACTACGAGCCCCATAAGGGTTACTAACTAAACAAATTTACGAAACTGTTTCATATGACCCTCCTCTCCTGCCATAAATAGACACATTTTCATTATTTCCATTATTTTGGTCAGAATTCTAAATTTCAAAGCATCCTATTACGCCAACTAAGAGCTCCATAAGTGTTTAAACGGATCAGATTACGGGAAGTGTTTCATATGACCCTCCTCTCCTGCCCTATCTAGAAACATTTCCATTATTTTGTTCAAAACTTCCAAAACACTAAACATAGTTACCAATGCTGGAGGAGAAATTGCGCTCGACACAGATGACACTATATCAGATAAATCTCGAAAAAGGGTGGAAATTTTTACTAAAAAGTTCCAACCTTTTTCATGTCAAAATCTCAAACGGGTCAACAACAACACAAAAGTTTCTTTCTTTTTGCCCAATTATCCTACATTCCTACCAATCCAATCCAATCTCCCCAAAATCAGCATCTAATTGATTAGATTTCAACATATTACCCTAGCTCAAACCCTAGTAATTCGAATCAATTCACAGTAAAAACTGATAAAATCATACAAATCAACCACATTGAGATAAGTTAGGGTGAAAAATGGAACAAACCCAATAACATCAAATGAATGTCGTGTAGAAGATTGCAACTTTTGTAGATAATGGTACCAAAGTTGGAGACTTTTTACCTCACAAGACCCAAATTTCATGGATAATGATGAGAATTACCATTTTAACACCCAGAAAGCAACAGTAAAAAAAAGTGAAAAGTGAAAAGGCGGGAAATTGGAGATATTACCTTGGGATTTTGAAGGGATTTACGGATGATGGTGCAGCTGGGGTGAATTTGCCGGACAAATGTGTGGCGGTTGTCCGATGGTGGGGATGTTATAATAGAGAACGTGGAAAAGGAGGGACTGTGAAGGAAACAAATTTGAGAGGTTGGTTACTTCTGCTTGACGATAAAAACGAGTTTGGTATTGGTTTGGCAAAAACAAACGACTGTAGATTTGGTATGGTATGCTTTCGCAAAAACAAACTACTGTGGATTTGATATGATTGGTTTACGTTTAATTGTTTATGGTAGGTCGAGTTTTGTGAGGGGAAGCTCGCATAAACAATCGAATGAAAAGGATGGAGTAGTATATACATGTCCGTTGGATGTAGGACTTATTAGCACTAGGTATGTATTCGAAAAATGTCGATCTTGATTCTTGATTGGGGTTGAGTTAACTATAGCGCAAAGTCGTATCTCTTTGGTTAATAAGATCCTAAAGGTTTATCGAGCCTAGGGGGTGAAGATTTAAGCGTGCTAAGTATGAGGCTAGGTGCGTTGCTTTGGGTTATGTCTTCCTCCCCTTCTCTTTCTCCTCCTTGGGGGGAGTTGGAGTTTTCAGTTGTTGCTCTGCTAAAGCGGATCCAGTAGTCCTCCACGCAGGCTGCAGCTTTTATTTTTATTAGGATTGGTTTTTCCATAGCAAAGGGTGTGGGGGCTTAGATTGTATCTCGGCTCCCCACCAATTTCTTGTAAATTATTATGAATTTTTAGATAATAAAATTTGATATAGGCATAAAAGAAATAATTGTACATCAAATAAATCCATTTTTGTCAAGGCTGTATAGTATAAGTTACCACTCGAAAGGCGAATACGGTACAAACACAATACGACATAATTGAACTGATGTATGATGACACACCTGCGCTAATGATACAAGTCATACAACTCCTGAACTTCAGTGATATCTGTAATCTGAGAAGTAGAAGAAAAAGGGTGTAGTATAATCTAGTAATGGTGAAATGAAAATTACAACTTTGACTACTCTCTATTTACAGAAAGTAACCCTACATTCTTCTTGTATGAATACAGAAAGCTGATGATGGACATTGGACAAAGGAGTAAAAGGACATTTAATTGTAACAGGAGAAAAAAGGAACTCATGATGAACAAGAAAGCATGCAGACACCGGGACGGTAAGCCCAGGCTGGGGGTAAGCGGGCGTATTTCTCCATCCCTGGCTGCTCATCATAGGGTCGTTCCATGACTTTCAATAGCCTTCGAACTTCTTCAAAGTCCCCTTGCTCTGCTGCATCGATTGCAGATTGGCAGAGGTAGTTTCGCAGAATGTACTTTGGGTTTACAGAGTTCATTGCCACCTTTCTCTCGTCATCGGAAACTTCGCTGGTGGCCAGCTGAAAGAGATAGCATCATGTCAGAAAATAAAGACTCTTTAGTTTTGAATGCAATCTCTCAATTAGCCTAGCTTTTCGTATAGCACAGAAAATCCACCAACACAGGGCATGTAACTAACGACCCTAAAAGCGATGTCAAAAGGTAGTGATATGGCGAAAACCAAGAACCCCAAATCTAATTATCTCGCTAAGTTTTCTTTCAACTGAAACAAATAAAGCCAAAACTGGCATCTGTCTGCAACAAAGTAGTTGACAAATTACCTCTTGTATATAGGATTTGACCCAACTAGTCCAAGCCTCCTTACGTTCCTGACCAATATCTAGCAGCGCAGCCTTCAGGGGGGTCAACAGTTGCTTATCAGGAGTGCTGGGGTCGGCTTTAACGTTGGATAGTAGCCGAAAGAAGTTTGTGTAGTCAACTTTATCCACAGCCATGTTGTTAAGAAGTTTACTGATTAAATCCTTATTGTATTTGGGCAGCCCAAGCTTTTTCGTCATGATGGCTTGATAATCATCCATGAACTTGGTTCCATATCTGCATGCAATCATTGTAAAATTATTTTTTCCTCAATACTAGGCTACTAGTTGACAGTGTAAATTCAGCTAGAACAGGTAAGCGGAATACGACAAATACCTTTCCATGACATAATTTGCCTCCTTTTCCTCGAGCAACTTGGCTGCTTGTAAGGTTGCAGCAAATTGTGCGATGTTCCACAAACCAATATCAGGCTGATTCGCAAAGCAGTACCTTCTCCCAGGAAGATCAGTTGTATTTGGTGTAAAACTTGGATCAAACGCATCTAAGAACCCAAAGGGCCCATAATCAATTGTAAGACCCAAGATGCTCATATTGTCTGTATTCAGCACACCATGTGTGAAGCCGACACCCTGCCAGCCAGCAACCAAGGATGCAGTACGCTCAGCAACTTCAACCGCCCAAGCTGAACCAATCATAGAAATGGAACAGAGATCACTAATGAATCTAGCCATCCCTCTTAATATTTTTATTTGTTTCACCCAAAAAAATAAACATTTTGTCATTCAGATAGTTAAGTTTTTACGTTGTATGGGACAGACTAATTACGTAATCCCTTGTACAAGAGGGATCAATCCAACGTTCGAACCCCTACAGGCAGGGGAAGAAAGGGGGCTCTTAACCAGCCGGACAGCGGCGATAATATTCAATACATACTCAATATTTACAAGTTGGAAAAACAGAAGCTGCATAGGCGAGGTCAAAGCACACAAGAGAGCAAATGCACGTAATAAGCAAGGCATTGTATAAATGATTTATTCAAAGTACTCTGTAGTAGAGATATACCTGCATACTTATTAGAAGTCAGATCCACAACAGACTCATCATCTTTGCCTGTGCTGAAAGATAAACTTTCACTTTTGTTCATGTTCTCAAGATGAGAGAAGTGGTGTCTGATTGCGTAATCTGCAAGAAGCCGTACAATATCAAGATCTTCTTTCCCTCTTGAGGCATGGATTTGGAATGAACCAAAACGTAGGAAAGATGGAGCGACTCTACAAACAATTGCACCAGGTTCCTCCTTTGCATTCCCACTGCATCATGCAGACTATTACATCAGACATTGAATGTGGTCGTTAAAAGTCCCCAAGCAATTAAACATCTAAACACCCAGAACCAAGTAGCAATTTCGAATAAGCACAGTGAGATTGGAGAGAAACACAGAGACAATAAGTACTCCCACATAACAGGGCCGAATAAGGGCAACTAAAACTAAAAAGCATCAGCATAAAGTAATAAATAATAAGTGTATCCTGAAGTAGTCTGACACTCTGACCAATCCAGCAGTTTGAGCCACATTGAACAAGTAACACAGAAAATCTTAAAATAACAATAAATTCCAGAGCTGATACAGTAGAATTTTATGAATAACAACATACTCATAAAACATGTCGCGCATAACAAATTTCCCAGTCGTTACAAGACAAAGGGCACGTGTTGAGGGGATTCCGAGACCATGCATCGCTTCACTGCACAGAAATTCTCGGATGCTGCTGCGAAGAACAGCCAGCCCATCTGCAAAACGGCTGTATGGGGTCTTGCCAGCTCCTTTAAGTTGCAGTTCCCACCTTTCTTCCTTTGAGTTAAGAAATTCTCCCAAAGTTATGGCTCGGCCGTCACCTAACTGCCCAGCCCACATGCCAAATTGATGGCCACCATAACACTGAGCATAAGATAATCTGTAAAGGAAATATAGATACGTTAAGGAGAAACCATCAAAACAAGCAGGAGTTTTGGACTAGAACAATGTACACATGGAGGTGAAAACAATAGGGGAAGTTAACTTTTGAGTTGATCTAGGCCAGAGGCAAACCTAGATCAAGATAATTCATTTTCAAACAATCTGGCAATTTAGCTGACTTACGATCCAGGAAGTGGAGATGCCCCAGAAAAATATAACGGGAGATCCGGTCGCTCAAATCTGATCAACATGAAAGTGGAAATAATGAGATAAACATGACGAGATATAACATTGAAACAGGTGTGAAGTCAATACGAAGGATACGACAGTTTCATCTTGAAAAATAGATAGACAACCAAGCCTTATTCCCAAAATAAATACCAAGAAAAAAAATTAAAAGCCCGATGAGAGTTTGCAACTTTAAGAAGAAGAAATTTAGCATGTGTACAACTATTCACATGATGTAGTACACAAAACTCACTCTTTAGGATCTAACTCAAGAGTTTCAGCCATTGACTCGGACCACGCAACAAGTTGTGGGTTATCTACATCTGCAGACGGTGATACCTTTGTGTAGCAAGCATGTAAGACCTGAGAAAGACCAATGAAAGCATCAAGTACCACACATAGATAGTGAGACTTCCCGTCACTTATCAGCAATTAGTACAAGTTCACTGACCATACACTTCCAATCACAAAGCAAGGTGGTGCAAGAGTAGGACAACAGCAAGGATAAATGATTAACCTTACTTACCACAAGATCAAGAGAACAACCTCCTAAAACTTGATTACATGCCCGATGAAGCTAAAAGCTAGGTTTCAAAATCCTAAAACTTGATTACATGCCGGATGAAGCTAAAAGCTAGGTTTCAAAATCTTAATAGCCAGCTATAAAAGTTAAGAAGTTTTTCTAGACTTGACTCTCCAAATGATCATTCTTGTTGGCAAACTGAAGCACCGAAAATCTAGTTTCATGACCTGCTATTCTCATGAACCTTTTTCACCCGAATGATCAATGTACAGCATCAAGCCTAATTGAATTCATAAAGATCCATGTTCTTCCTTCAAATCAGAAACATTCATAAAGATCCTCACATGATAACAGATAACACATCCCCCGCCCCTCCCGAACGTCATTTTACATCCATAGACAACACGACACATGTTCACTTCTCTAGAAAGCAGCAGCTCTCCCTATTGCGTCCAAACAATGTGTTAAATATAAGAAAATGGAGATCGATACGAATGGTGATCCCACTCCCTCATTCACTTCGGCCTAATCTAAGGCAAAAGCAGTTTTTGTATCATTCTCCAAATTCACAAGATTTCCGAAATTACATCCAAAAGGCCAATAACAGCATCTAAATACATGCTGAAAAGTACTTCATACAACATCTTTAGTCGATAAAATTCTTGCAAATGCTAAATACGAGTACCAACCGACTCCACCTTCTTTAGAAAAACACAAATCTCCCAAAAACAAATTGACATGATACAACTTTTATCGAACTTCCCTTGTAACAACTTCTCAAAACCGCCTATGCGCTATATCTAATTAGCCGCAACCGAGAACACATGCTCTGATATTATACACCTTCAATCACACTATTCCAAAATGTACCTCCAATCACACTACGAATTACATGTTTTCTCTCCGATGCGCACCTAATAAAATGCCTAAATTCGCCGTCAGCTAGTTCAATTGGTAAGGTTTCGTTGCCTAAATTCGCTGTCAGCTAGTTCAATCGGTAAGGTCATCAGCCTAAATTCGCCGTCAGCTAGTTCAATTGGTAAGGTTCGTCGAAAACTACACAATCAAGTGTTCTCTATAACATTAAACCTAACAATTAAAACTTGATAATCACGTAAAATATCAAAACAAAAAAAAAAATCAAATTAATACGAAATAATCAATTGAAAAAAAAAATCAATCGAAAAAATTCCTAAATTAATATCAGAAACGAACCTGACGTGGCATGTTATCAGACCTAGAATCGGCAGGAAGCTCACGAACAAAGGAGTGATCCCAATTCAAGTGTTGCAGCTTCTTTAACGTCGAAATCGAGTGATTTTTCAAATCGCCGGTGAGTTGATCGACGGCGGAGCTCTCCTGATGAGAGTCCATGACGGTGAGGGTGCGGTGGTTGTTGCGGCGGTGGATGAGATGAGGGCGGCGGAGGTGGCGGAAGGCGGAGGAGAGAGGGAAGTAGCGTGTGAGAGAATGAGAAAGAGGTGGTGAGTGAAGGTGAGAGATATGTGACAACAACAACATTTCTTTTCTTTTTTTTTTATGTTTTTTTTTTTTTTTTTAAATTCGGTGTGATCGGTTTTTCGGGAAATGTCAAAGGTGGTAAAGGGAATGGCATTCCCACAGGTGTTTGTGTTTCTCGATCTCTTCGTGGAGTTTGGACTTTGGCGGTTACTTCTCGTGCAATCTTGGTGTCTTCATCAATAAGACTGGCAACGGGTTGAGTTGGGTCGGGTCGGGTTGTGTCTTGTGTCTTGTGCAATTTGCTGACTCGACGTGCCAAATTTATATGGTGGCACGATTGAGGACTGGTTGTCGTGTTGATGGTTTGTACTCGTGTCGTCTCGAAATTTGAAACAACGGTTTAGGAGTGGCATAAGGCGCGCCTTTTGTCGGATTGTGATTGAGCTTTGCTTTGTGCCGTGAAGAACTTTTAGTCTTTCTTCTAAATGGGGTGTTTTTGAGCTGGATGACCTATCGTGCTGTATATTCCATTTTCGAACTGTTGCACATCTATTTACAGTTATTGCTTCTATGAACATGGTGTCTCAACGTATTGCATAAGACCAATCTAAATGGGGAGAGAGGATTGAAGAGTAATGGTCAAAGATAGAATTACAAAGTTATATATTATGGATAGATCTCATAAACATAGTATACAGAGTATATGTATTGTGTGGGTTCATAATTCAAATGATTGTTTGTATGATTGTCATAGAGCGTGTGTTGGAGCTTTTGAGGTGTCTAGTTAATCACAAACAATAATACAAGGGAGTGATATTTGTCCATAGAAATATCAAGTTGTAATTCATACAGGTTTTTCTAATCATTTTTAGATTCATTGTCGATTAGTCCACTCATTTAGCATTGTTTAAATTGAATTAATGATTCGTACCTAACACCTTTACGGAGTTTTACAGCACAACCTTACTTACAATGCGTTTGTACATGAGAATAGTAGATTAACAATTGACGTATCCACATCCCTACAAAATCCAGGTGGATTAAACTACTACAGAAAATGTTACTTCCGGGGTTAGAATTAGGTAAATTCTCCAGCTCCTAATTACTTAGAGTATGAATGTTCAAGTGAGATCATTTAAAACCCTATTCTATAAATATGTGGATGTGTGCATGATGCCTAAATGATGTACTATCACCTAACATTCATCTAATTGTCCTAGCTGAGAATAAATCCGGAGAAAGGTTTCTTTCAACAAAATAAATAAGAAGCATTTTCACATTTGTTGGTCTATAACTTAGGTAAATGGACAATGACAACCAAAGACTATACATGAAGAGCCAGCCAAGTGAGTCCAACTTAATTAAAGGTACGTACGACTCCAAAGTTCTAACAAGAGGCGCGTTACTGTAACAGATTACGTAATTAAACAAGCGTCATAAATCATAATTACTCTGTACGACTCCAAAGTTCTAACAAGAGGCGCGTTACTGTAACAGATTACGTAATTAAACAAGCGTCATAAATCATAATTACTCTGTACGACTCCAAAGTTCTAACAAGAGGCGCGTTACTGTAACAGATTACGTAATTAAACAAGCGTCATAAATCATAATTACTCGTTTATATATATTGACAACAATATTTAACCAGATCAAAATTTATCGACTTTGACCATTTAACTAAACTGTAAAATCTCACGAGTCAGATACTTCCCGTAATGTACTACAATACTAGTAGAGTAGTAGCTCACTTAATAATTTAGAGTTACGACGCACATAACTCGAATTCAGACTAGACCAAACCGTATGATGCAAACGAAAAACGAAAGTGATGGAAAGGAGGAATTGGAGGGAGAGAGAGTCATGGAGTCATGGTTCCTTCCATAATAAAGGCCAAACCAAAATAAATAAGATGATCAAAGACAATAAATTAGAAAAAAAAAAAAAAAATGGGTGCATTAAATGCCCGCAATTACTGACACGCCTCCCTTTTCTTTGAATTATTAAGGGGGAGTTAATAAGAAGTGTGACCCACAAGCTCTTCATTACTCAATCTCCTCTCATCTCATCTCATTCTCCCGTCTTCCTCTTCACTCTTCCTTCTTCTTCTTCTTCTTAAAAAAAAAAAAAAAACCAAACATTTAATTCCAACACCAATAAAACCAAAACTAATTAATGTTATTTAATTCAATCCTCATACCCAATTCCAAACCTCATTTAATTATCAATTTATTATTTCTACCCCCGTAATAAATTCCCCTTCTCCTCCTACTTCTCTACTATTCTTCCTACTACTATTACATATATATATATATATATATATATAACGGACCTTCTTCATAATATTATTTTCATAATAATATTCATTCATATTGTTTTCTTAGGTAAAAATCTCAGAAATTTGAAGGGTAAAAAAAAAAAAATGGCAGCGGAAGTAAGTAGGCAGATTAAGAGTGATACAACAAAATCTGGAGGGTTAATTACAAGGGATTTTCTTGGTGGGTGTTCTTCTGCTTCTGCTTCTGCTTCTACTGTTGAATCTAAAGAATTAGACCTTGACTTGCATGTTCCTTCTGGTTGGGAGAAACGTCTTGACCTCACGGTAAAAAAAGTTAAAAATTTATTCATCTCTTTTTTTTTACTGTTTTTTATTCAATGGTAATTCTGTTTTTGTTTTGGTTCGGTCATGATCGAGTAGAAAATTCTTGTAGTATTTGTCCATTTGATGTTATATACTATTTATATATGGACCGACGTCGGCAGTTGTTAAAATGATTTAGGTTCGGCTAACACGAGTTGAAATTTCTGTTGTATGGGTAGAAAGTTTTGTTATATGGAGCTACGTGAAGTCGTGGTTACGTAATGATTTAGGTTCGGTTAACATGAATGATCGGCGATTATTAGTGTGGTATTGCTTTAGTTTGACCAAGCAAATTAGCATATTGAATTTGGAATTGTAAGTTGTAGAGATTAAAAACTGTTTATTATTGTACAAATTAAAGGGTATAGACGTATAGTAACTAGGAAAATTATTTTAAGATTGTCATTTAGTTTGATTGTTCTAAAATTTATTGTTTTACATTTATTATGGGTGAGGTTATATTATTTATGATATGATATATTGGACGTGAATCCGGAATTTATTGCAGAGTTGGATGTTTATTGCATCATTAAATTCTTGATAAAATTAATTAATTAATGCTGCCCTGATAAATGTGTGACTTTATGTGGCTTAATTGCTCAATCTCTTGGCTTTTTTTTTTTTTTTAAATATGATCAGAGAATTTTTTTCTGATCAGATGTTCTTGTGCTCTGTTTAATTTTGTGGGATTTGTAATTGAGACTTTGGGGTTCCTCTTAGAAAAAACAAAGCCTAGGAATTTAAATTAATTACTACTACTCATCTTGTTTAAGTTAGCCGTTAGCGTCATTAATACTCCTGACATGCTCCAATTATGAGAGTTGAATGAGAAGTTATTCTAAAGAGTTGATTTCACATTTTAAAAATGATTAGTCTAAACAATTGTTTGTTTGGTACTTGAAAACTTTTATTTTGGGATTCTAATGAACTTTTAATTGGCCAAATTTGACTTTGTGTGAATGATCGCCAATTTTTCGAACATAAGTGATTGAACTAGTGGTGTTATTCATCGTCCTTAGTTTACTAATAACGCGTAAATTTGACTTCTTTGCAGTCAGGAAAAGTGTACATTCAGAGATGCAACCCTGCAATTGATCAGAGGAGTTTTGCAAGCCAATTAAGCTCTAAACTACAGGATTTCAATTCATTTTCGCAAGCATCAAATCCGAACCCAACACTCAATCTACTTGAACAGCCAAGCTTGGATCTGAAGCTAGTCTCAAATTGTAACCCTTCGAATTACACCAGTGTGTGCACTCTAGATAAGGTGAAATCAGCTCTAGACAGAGCTGAGAGGTCGTCACCTTCCTCATCGTCCTCATCAAGGAAACGATGGATGGTGCCATCTACCGGTGGTTCCCAATCAAAATGCTCGTCTTCTCCATCAAATTCTTCATCACTGTCCATCAAGGAAACAGAAGATGACGACGAGAAGGTGTCATCAAAGTGGTCTGCCTCGCCTTCAGAACAAAGTGCGCAACTGGTTGCTGCAGCCTGTCCTGGTTGTTTTATGTACGTGCTGATATCAAAGAATGATCCGAAATGTCCCAAATGCAATTCAGTCGTTGAATTGCACGCTTTGACGACAAAGAAGCCTAGGATTGATCTTAATATATCAATATAACAACTCCTAAGACGATTAGGGTGTAATTAGAGGGAGTTCAAGTCGATTTTTTCATTAATGGGTTTCGATCCTTGTACATGTTACACCTGATATAATTAACCTATGGTTTAAGAATGCTCATTGTGTTGATGAAGCGGATCCGAAGTGTCAAATTGATGACACAGTTATAAAGATGATACAGTGATAGTTCTAAGGTATAGATATAACTAGATGTTAATGTTGTTGTACATTTTTCTCTAGAAAAAAAATATGATGTTGGTCAGTTTGCTCGTGTTCGAAATCAATGCTTTTGAATGACATGCTATTTGTGTATAATTTCATTATCATGGAAAAGAGGCCATTCAATGTGATTTAATCTCTATCTCATGCAGCAATTGAGTTCAGTGAATGAGAAGCTTGTACTAATTAAATTTCCTTTTGTGAATGCAATTACTTGATGGTGCCAGGTAACTGAAAATTCAATGGCACTTTGAATCTTGGATGATACAATGCCTCTAGTTACTACCGTCAACGTAACTTGGGCTGGATTTTCATTTCCCATAAAACCGGAAGAAAAAAACCACTATTACTTTGGCGTTACAATCCGAGGTGGCCTAATTGATGTGTATAACTTCTAGAACCAAAGTATTCGTAAGGAACAGGGTTAACTTAATGGTTAGACAATCATACACATTTTGGAATTACCGAATTCGAATCCTCTTGTCTTATCTTATGTACCCAAAAAAAAAAATATATATATATATATAGAACGGATGCTGAATTTTCAGAATACTCTTGTTCTCTCTGAGTTAATGCTTGAGAATTGAGATTCAATATTGTGCTCCTAGACTTATTGGAGAGTTGTTAGCTTGCTAGTTGGCTAGTTGCTACCAGATTTTCCTCAGAACCCAAACCAAGTACTCGTACATGCATTCTTGGACGAGATAAAGTGTCCACGGATGGATTACGTTGGAGTTATAAGGATATGGCGACCTATGACGACTTATGAAACATACTCATACTTTTGGAATTTATTGAATTGAAAAAGTCGTCGCTCTACCGATTGAACGTAAGATACACGGAGCGAAGGTACATATCTTGAATCTGTATGAGGATGAGGGGGACTACTACGCTCAGTATTTTCAAATTGACTTTCATCAGATCCATCATTCAAACTATTCAACCACTTAATATAACGTTCAAATCTCGCATGATATTTAACGTAGTATGAAGCGAAATTTCAACCCGAACAAACATCAAAACCAAATTTTCAATTCCCGGTATAAACGAAAGAAAACACTCCTTACAAAAACCTTTTACAAAAGATGTAAAAGACAAGCAAGCTTTCATTCCTTCCTTCCTTTCACAAGTGTTGTAGTAAGTACTTGAGTACCATTTGATTTGTATCCCAAGATCAAAACATAAGACAACAACAAGTGAACAAACCACAAATGTTCATTCATGTACTCCTAAGAAAAAAAAAAAAAAAAAAACACAAAAACAAGAACATTGTACTCTAGTTGTAAGACTTGTAACTAGTTAGTGTTTCCGGAACTCAAATTTTTTAAAAATTAAAAAAGAAGAAAAAAAGGGAAAAGAATGAAAAGAGTTAAGAAAACAAGTTTCAAGTCCGCGCTTTCGATCTGCAACTTCCACCACCACCACCCAACCCAACCCAACCCCCCCAATTTTTTTTTCTCTCTCCTCTTTTTTTTTTCCCCAATTTTATTTCGATTTCTCACCCAATTTCCCACCGTAAAAACCCTAGATTTCGCTGTCTACTTCAAATGTTCGTCGCTGATTTCCTCAATTGATGCGAAATTCGTCTAATTCGTCGGATTTTATCCCCATTTTCTTGGCGTAATTTTCACGATTTGTTGAAGAAGTTGGGTGTTTGATTTGAGGGTGGAAGAAATCGGATTTGCTATGGATTATAATCAGACGGATAGTAGTGGTGAGATTTACTTCAAAGATCTGGAATTTATTGTTTGGGTTTTTCTTTTCTTTTAGTAATTGAATTTGATTTTGTTTTGTGTTGTGTGATCTTGAAGCAAGTTTTTTTTTTTTGTGAATTTTAGGGTTTTGTTGTTGTTTGGTGTTGTGATTTTGTGTTGTACGGTACTAATTTGAGCTTGATTGAAGTGTTGGGGGTTGTTTGTTAGTTGAATTGAAAGTGAATTTGGTCGATCTTGTAGCTTGAATCTGAAGTTTGAAGTTCAATTTTGTGATTTTGTAGTTTGGGGCTTGGTGGGTTTAGTCTTTTTTTGTTGGTTTTATTGACTTTGAAGTTGCTTTGATTGATATGGTAGAGTTAGGGTTAGGGATTCGTAATCAATTTTTGGGGATTTCCGCAAATTTGGGTTGCTAACGAGGTTTGATTCAAGCAAGACAAGCGGCAATTCCGATAATTACCGGCTTTTATAGTATTTATGCTTCTTTGAAGCGTTACGAATGGTGTAATCTGTATGAATGTACTTTTCTGGGAGCAAGATTCTTATTTGGTGTATCTTTGTGGGTGTGGTGCACTTATTTTTACCTTTACAAAAGCTAGCTTAGGGATATCGGGTTTAGTGGTGTTGGTAGATTAGATGTTGTAACCTGGTTAGAGCGATGCCAGTGTTTTCGTCTATTTGAACATTGTAGTTTCAACATTTTAATGATCCTGGGAGCGAAGGGTAGATTTGGTTAAGTGGAAGTTTTGGGGCAATATTTGTTTGTATCTTAAGTAAGCTATAGGCCTAGAGCACTGTCGATGTCACTTGTGCTGTGATAGGCTGCCATAGTAATTTTCCATGAAGATGTTGTGGTTGATGAAACAAAAGGTGGATGAGATATATAAGAGGGCAAGTGCCATTAGGAGTCAACTTTTCTTTGTAAGAACATCTACCTCTTAACATTGTTACCACAAACTTGCCAGACTTTTTCACTGTTCAGGTTGGCGGGATTTATCTTATGGACAACGTGCTGTCATGAATTTGGGTTTCCAAGTTGGCAATTGTCGTGACACAGAAAATTTTATTTATGATTTGCTGAAGAAAATAAATGTTTAGGAGTATTTATGAACAGATAACTTTTACGAGTATTTTAATCGTGTTGTACTTTATTGTTCTTATATGTAAAAGAAACGTTTGTTTAAATGCTCATTTTGTTGGAGCCTGACAGCTCTCTACTTGAGTACTTGTCATTGCGTTCTGAACTTTTGTGTTTGGTTCATCTCCTGATACATCAGTTCACTGTTGCTTCTCGAGTCGTGTCTCCCACCCCCTTAAACACGTATTCCATATCGATCCCTGTCATGTATTATGGTCTTGCTCAAGTCTCTTGAATATGTTAGATATCTTTCTGTAATTTACTATATCAAGCTGTGAACTCCTTTTATGCTTTTGCCATTGTGGGATTTGATGTGAACCATTCCCTTTATGGTTTACTGCTACTTTTTTTTATAATTTATATCAAGCTAGAATCATGGTGCTCAGTAGTAACTTATCTGCTCAATATATTTTTTCAGGAACGGATGATGATCTACCCCCGCCCCATCAAAATAGATATGGGAGAAATGCACGTGTTGCCGGGAATGGGAGATCCGCAGTCCCTGGCTCTGCTCCATATCCCAGAATGCATAATGACATGGAACCTGAAATTCACAATATTGAACAAGAGGCATACTATCATGTTCTGCGAGCTTTTCAAGCTCAATCAAATGCCATTACTTGGGTACTTTCTCCTACTAACTTTTTTTTCATCTACACTTCTGGTTCGAACCAAGAAAAGTGAAAAGGCATATACAATCATTTATCTAACATATGTTTACATCTATAGGAGAAGGAAGGTTTAATAACAGAACTCAGGAAAGAGCTGAGAGTGTCCGATGAGGAACATAGAGAACTTTTATCGAGGGTCAATAATGACGATACGATTCGAAGAATAAGGTTTGAAATTATAATCTACAATTTTTCTATAAGATCAAATTTTATTGGCACACTCTTATAATGACAGTATTTGGATGAAGCTGCCCTTTTATTAGAAATATCTTTCATTGTGTTTTTAGGGAGTGGAGAAAGGTAAATGGCCTTCAATCTAGTGGCCTGAGTTCTTCTCAGGCACATGAATCTATACCAAGTCCAACTGTTTCAGCGTCACGTAAAAAACAGAAAACAGGCCAGTCCGCTGGGTCATTATCTGTTGGTGCACCTCCTCCACTTATGCATCCAACCATGCAACCTCCCTCATCATCATTGAAACGAGGTCCACCTACTGGAGGACGAGGCAAGAAATCTAAAGTAAGTTCAACTGGAGTAGGGTGTTTTCTGATTGCTATGTATTTGCCTTATGAGCTACCATGTATGGTACCACTGACGCAGAGCCTCGAAATTAGATAGTACACATAATTGTTGCCTGCTGCTTTGAAAAGCTTGTGATTTTGATGCAATGGGTTATGACTTGTTTGTTGTAGTAGTGGTCCGTGTTTGGCCATCCCTGGTTTTACTTGAGTGTTTGCATGAAAGATGTTAAAACGTAGATGACAGGGTAACTTCCATGGTATCTAGGGCTGATCTTTACCAGCTTAGCAGCTAGTGCACTATAGTCCACGTTGGTATTATCTCCTCATGGAAGCTAACTGTCTTGCAGGCTTTGCCGTATCCGCCCACAGCTCCTTCCGGAAGGCCTCTGAATGCTAATCGTGGCAGTGCCTTCGGTTCCAGTGAACCATCTGACGCGGCAAATTATGATCCTTTGATTGGTAAGAAAGTTTGGACAAGGTGGCCTGCGGATAAAAACTTCTATGAAGCTGTAATAACAGATGTGAAAGATGTAAGATTGTTTTCTAAAATATTTGTTGGAAAGATGAGATTTGGCAGAATTTTACTAACATCCTTTTTGTCGTCATATATGTTCTTGTAGGGCCGACATGCTCTTGTCTATGACATCAACACACCTACTGAAGCATGGGAGTGGGTGGATCTCAAAGAAGTAAGATTACTTTCTAAATCCTATATGCGAATGCTTTATCAAGTGGTATATGTTGCCAATTCAAAGGTTTATTAAGTGGTGCGTACAACCCCTGTAGTGGAGAAGAATATCACCTTTGATTTCCATGTTCCATATTTCTACTCTGGATGTGTATGCTTTCACCAGTATGCCAGCCTTGGGTACCTAGGCTCAAGTCTCCTCCATATTTCTCTGTGATGATGTTTGTTTCATCTACACTATCTGTCTATATCTGTTTGTGGCGATGTGAATTCCTATCGACTATGCTTCACCATGTTCTTTTTTTCCCCTGTACGATTAGTTGCAAATGTTCATGTGCTGCACCACCAGAGCTGTTACACATGCAGCATTGATAGTATTAACGTTGGTGCTCATAGTTTCATACCATCAACCTATGATTATCTCAGTCATTCCTTGATCAGGAATCTGACCGTTCTATATGTCACTCACTATGGTCATAAAATGCTCGTTTTGTCCAATGATTATGAGGTTATTTATAACTTCATAAGTAGTCTGAATCTTCATCTGAGATCAAGTCTCTTATGGCAGAGATAATTTGCAGGGGCCTTGTCTTTAGTTCAGCTACTGTTGTTTCCAGGTTTTTAATAGGATGCATGTTCTGGGAAGCATTGAAGGCCTCAAAGCTAGAGAAATAAGATTGTTTGTATTTTATGTTGTTGGAAGTTACTCCATAATTGTTATCCCAGGAAAGACCAAGGATTTAATGTTAAAGAACTTCCTGTTAGTTTGGAACATAAGTGTTATGTGCATAGTTGAGTTGTGACTGCACTTCCCCTTCTTCATTGACTAGTTGTGACGGCACATACCGGACATGCATGTATTGTTCCCCTTGTACTGATGCACTTGTGGATAATTGTTTCTTCATTTTCTTGGCTTGGAGTTGTGATGACTGGTGTGGTATTTCCTTGACATCTAGATCTGAAAAGTGCAGAATCTTTGTTAACGGGTTATGATTATCTTTTAACCATCCTTGTTTTCAGATATCTCCTCAAGACATTAGATGGGAAGGTGAGGACCAGGGAAGAGGCGGCCGCCCTGGACAAGGCCGTGGATCGAAGAAACCTTCGGTTCGTGGAGGGGCTGTTGGTGGTACAGGAAGGGGCCGCGGTACCTTAAAGGGTCTGCCTAAGAAGGATGTACATCTGCCTCAAAATGGTGTTGGGAGGAAAGGGTTGCAAGATATTGAGTTACTACATACTGATACATTGATTAAAGAGGTGAGTCATTAATGAGCTGTGTCGAGATGCTCATGAATACAGAGAAAATTCATTATGCTTCGAGTCTTAGAATGTAAATGACTGAAATTGGCATTCTACAGGTGGAGAAAGTATTTAGTGGCAGCCATCCTGATCCGACAGAGGTTGAGAAAGCCAAGAAAGTCTTGAAAGTAATAATCGGCAACCTTCAAAACCTTAATTTACAGCATTTTTGTATGATTTATTGTTGTGAATCAAGGGTCTGAAAGAACTTTATGTTGCAGGAGCATGAACAAGCATTGATTGAAGCAATTGCTAGGCTTGAGGATGCATCTGATGGTGAAAGCGGTAACTCCTAACTGCCTTTGTATTTGTAACAATCGAACGGGCCCTATGTGTGCTAGATTCTGCCTCTTTATTCTTCCTGCTTGTAGTAAATCTGTATGCTGAGTAGATGATCTTCCATGCCACTGTATTTACTAGTAATTGTAATCTGACAAAGACCAAACATTTTGTTCAGTGCAAGGGTCTATCTGGTCTGTTATGCCAATGTCTTTTATTTAGTATAAAAGTATGCCTTTTGGGGAAAGTAATTATTGGAGCATTGTAATTGTATAATTTATTTACTATCTATTATCCTTCTTTCTAAATCAGATGAGGGAGATCGTCCCTTTTCACAAGGACATTCGATGGACCGAGATCTAGGATGGAGGAAACGGCCATATGATGAGATGCGAGAAGGCCCAGATGGTGATAAAGGCAGGCATGCTACAGAAAAGCAGGTAGAAGTGTAGTGCATGTTGATGTTGGAAAGGCATTCGCCAGTTGTACAATTGACCAGTTAGAATTATAGGTCATCGGTAGGGGGGTGATAGGGTAGTTTGGTAAGTGTAGATTGTATTAGTATTCTAAGTTCTGTATCTTAACCTGCAGCATAGAAGCTTGTTCATGTAAATCGAAACCTGACTGTTGAATTATGGGATTGTTTTGGCAGTGCACTTGATTGCAAACTCAGTGCTACTGTGGTTACATGAACAAATGAACGAATGAATTGATGTGTTACACCTTGTTTACAAGCTAAAATACAACATTGAAGGCAGAAACAAGTGTTGCTGGAACATCGCGTGTCATGATTCACACAAGCACATCCCTTTCGCCAACATGATGAAATTTTGATTATGGTTAGACGCAATAAGTTTTCCGTCATGAAAGGCAGCATAACAGTATGGATTACCTCAGCTCTTGGTTATAATGATCTGATAAATTCGACTATTAAATCAACCATCTTGGCATCAAAATCAGGTCCTTCCATCTGGAAATGGCTAGCCCCCTCAATTAGATGGGTCTCAACGCGACCTGAGGCTGAATTTAGCTTGTTCTTTAATTGCTTGACGCTGGTGAAACCATCCCGAGTTCCCATGATGAAAAGCTTGGGTTTTGGGGACTGTAATATGGCCTTGTGGTGCCTCCCAAAGAGTATTGATGCCAATAAACCAAACGGATATCCGATGCTCACATAGCCTACGACCTGCTCTACTTGATCAACTGCAGAACCTGCAATTGGTGCCCCTGTTCCAATAGAGTAGGCACATACGATCAGACCACCAACACAGCACAACTAGATCACAGAAAACACTTGTATAGTTGTATGCACTCGTAGGAAAGCAATATACTTCGGTCCTAGGTAAACACACACAAAAATGTATGACTTCATGACTAACCAGACTGGAAGCGAATTCCATCTCTGAGATGTACAAATAACCATGTTCAGAAACTGAACTCATTCCGGAAATAATGAAAGAGATTCATAATCTCAGAAGCCGAAAGAGTTCAAGTGTTCAGGCACTGGTTTTTGGCAGACACAAAGCTGAATCAAACATTGACCCCCCAACCTCTGATCTTGTCACAATACTCACATTTCAGCAATACAATACCGAATAAGATTAAGAGAGTATCGAAAATTACTACAGGGTTCACGAAATATCGTCTTTTAAAGACTGAAAATCGTGCCTTATTCCCAAAAGGATCCACACTAAACCACCAAATGATTATACACTGATGCTTGTATGTCCAGAGAAGTGAAAAACATGTGAATTGACATACACACTACACAAAAATAAAACTTGAAGGGGAAGTTTAGTAAGTACATAATAAGCATTGAAGGAAGCTAATCCATTCAATTAAATCCACATCAATTCTCCTCAAACCAATTTACACAATTTTTTTTTTCATAATTCTCCAAAAAAAGATCTGATTCTACCATCAAAATACGCGAAGCCTTATTCCCAAAATGATTTGCGGCAAACAAACATAAATCGTCATCTGAATCCGTCATACACTGATACACAAGATATGGCAGATACAAAATACAACCAACAAAATAAAAAACACATCAAATTTTCTTCACAATATTATAATAATATGCAAGAAAAAGTGAAAAAAAAGTTACCTGCAGAAGAACCCACAATGAGAATGTTATCAACAGGTAAATTGTGAGTAACCCAATTAGAAACAGTAACAACATCCTTAATCTCAGAAAACCCAGTGATAGATTTAGAACCAGTAGACCGACCAACACCTCTCATATCAAAAGTGACGGACAAGTAACCAGAATTAGCTAAACCACTTGCTATTCCTCTTAATAAACCCTGACAACCACCCAATACTGAATATGGATGCACTAATATTACACCAATCTTATTCTTCACGTCTTCTTCTTTTTTCCCCCTAAATATTCTTGCCCTCAGATTTACTCCTTCACTCCCCTCTATTGTCACAGATTCACTTGACATTTTTTCGTTGATTTTGATGGAAAAAGTCTATTTGGCTGTATGATTTAGGTGGAATATTTTGTTGATTAATAATGCAAAAAATTATATGCCAACCATCATCAATGTAGTTGGTCCGTTTTTTTTTTTTTTTTTTTTTTTTTTGGGTTGGACAGCTTGATTGAGAAGCTTAGGGCCTGTTTGGTAGGAAGGAAATGTTGATTCATGTAATGTCGTGGATTTATGCGTGCCCAAAATAAGTCATTAGCCAATGTTGGGTTGTAATGTACAGTGTGTAAGAATGGACTGGGTGGGGAATTGGAATTGAATATGGGCCAATTGCCTTAAACTTGTGAAACAATGATATTTTGTGATTATGTTCAACATGGTGCTTTAACTCGATGGGTATGGTAATGTTGGTGGTGGAGGATCGAGAGATGTTTACGATATTGTTAGCTAGTTCATCCGAAAGATCATTTGTAAATCGCATTTATAATCAGAGTTGAAAACGACTCGTTTATAGTATAATTACCCGAACTATCTTCGTCTTGATTATTATTCAGTCCGCAGAACAGGTAACTAATTTATGCTTGAAAAAGGTCAAAAAGGCTTTTAAGATACATATCAATATATCATAGATTCATAGAGGAGTAAAATGAATGGGTGAAAGTGGGCGTATCAAATCAATAGGGTTAGTAGTTGGACAATTGATATATTTCGTGTGAAGTTGGGCAACAATTAGAGCCCAAAGAGTCAAAAAGGGATTCCATCTAAGCATAAATTCCTCGGATGATGGCGATCCAAATCCTTTGAAATGTCAAACTTCTGTGCTCATTCACTAATTGGTTCGATCTTTGCAAAAGCCGATCAAATACTGTGGATACTATATCCCCGGTAAGTACGACGAGCTAAACTGAAGTCCACCTATTATCCGATGACATAGCCCGACCTAGCGACATACGTAATTTTGAAGGTCGACATATACGGAGTACTACATAATAGCGCATGTTGGGTTGCATACAAATATACAATGAGCTGACACCTTGTAAGGATACGCTAAACAATTCGACCTAAATAATCGATCGAACTAGCCCAAAAAATTTAGTAGGCTGGTGTGATCATTATAAAAAGTCATACAATACCACCAAATTTGCTTATACAAAAGCATACTACTAAAAGCTACTCATACAAATTAAGTTAAACTAGAAATTTTTTTCTCTTTTATCACTATGCCAAAATATTAGGGCCTAAAATGGAAGCTTTTAGCTCCCTTGTATACAATCTAAAAAGGGCAAAAGAAGAGGAAAAAAGAAGACAATCTTGAATGTACAACAATCGACTAGTACAAACTCTACAAAGAGTCTACCTCTTAGCCTTTTTCCTAGATTTTTCGCCACCATCTCTACCACCCGACCTCCCACCTTTCGCCGAATCAGGCGTACCACCGCCACCACCCATCATCGCCGCCTTTCTTTTAGGCGGCCGACCAATCGCTCTCCCCGATGAGGCTGCCTCTTTTTCACCCCTCCTCCCTGAAGACCTCCTTGTAACAACCACATCAACATCTTTTTTACCATTTTTCTTTACATTCCCTCCTGTCTTTTTACCGTTACCATTACTATTATTATTACTATCCATTTTCCCCCTTTTTCCAACTTTATTACCCTCTTCAACCTCTTGATCATCGGAGTCATTACTTTTCGCCTTCTCTTGACTCGAAGGCGAATTTTGCTTCATTCTCTTCAAGAAATTGGCCACCCCCTGCTTCTTCAACACGGTGGTCGCCGCTTTCTCTTGCTTCTGATCAACATTTACCTTCCTCTTCTCCATGGAGTCGTCTCCTTCACCCTCGGAACTCCCCATTTTCTCTCTTTTACTGTTACCATCTTTACTGATGATCTTTTTACCGTTGTTGTCGCTCAACCTCAATGTCCCACGTCCCAAAGATGATCGCTCCTTGGTAAGAACCTTTTTCGAGTTTGAATTCCCAATTCCGTCCCGTTTATCACCTTCTTTCTCCTTCCTATTCGTAAAATCGTTGATACTGTTACCACCACCATCGACCTTCTTTTGAAGTTGAGCAATCTTCGGTTTCTCGTCACGTCCATTTTCGAGTTTATTACTAGAATTACTATTCTTAGTGCTACCACTAACAATGCGGGGCTCTTCCTTCTTCTTCAAGCTATCCGACAACCCTTGGATGGAGCTCCGCCTCCGGCACACAACCATGGTAGAGGCGGTTCTAGGCTTCTTCACGACGGGTTCAAGGTGTTGGGGTTCCGGGTCGGGTTTGGTGGGTTGAGGTTCAGGCTTATGCGTTCTAAGGGCACTTTCCTCTATTACTAGCTTCCGCAATTCGCGGGCAGCAATATGCTCTGCTGAGCTCTTGCGGTAAAATAAGACAGCGTTGGTGAAAATGAGGATAAGGTCACGGTAAAATTTGTGATGACATTCACTGTAAATGCCTCGCTCAAGTCTGGACTGGACCATGTCCAAGTCCATGTGTCGACGGACCACGTTGCGAAATTTCTCCGTATCCTGCAAAATGCGTCACGGGGCTGTATCAACCGACTGCTACTTCACAATTTGACACAACCAACAATAGAATTTTTACGCAATCACCACATCAAACATCTAAAAAACGCAAAATTCAAGAATTCTATAGTCGTTTGAAAATTTTCGATCCCTCTATCCAACTATCTTCCTAACATTTCTATATTGTACGGAGTAGTTAAAATCGCACATTAAAATACGTTTCATACCATTATCATCCTTGACATGGGACATGGGAAAGGAATCCCGGAAAAAGGTAATATCATCACGAAAAAGCAGAGTATAGAGAGTTAAGACAACGTACATGAGCACTAGTATACGTGTACAGCTTCAAATACACGAAAAGATAAATAAAGCACGTGCATAAGGAACTTAATATTAATATATTATAAACTTCTTTTCAGGTGTAATCTAACGTGCATGTCAGTATGCAGGAGTATGTCACTAGATTTGCTATTTTTGTACCAAAACCGAAATCCAATAATACATACAGCTTCAGTCTATTTCAGTCAAAAACAGTCAAGACCCATTATCCATAAGCCCACTTCTAGAACTTGGGCCCTGGGCATAGGTGGGCTAAAAATAGATCATGGGTTAGTGAGAGCCTTAGTCCAAATCAATTCTTCCAAGTTAAAGTATAAGGTCGCTCTCAAGTGGGCCGTTAGAAATTGGTTAGTACGAGACTACGAGTACAAAACAAAGGTTAAAATTTGTCACCGATTTGTCTCACAATATTAATAACATGAAAATCTTGAGCGAAACACTCACTTATTAGTAGCAGATTTTGATCTACAGTTTACAAATGACGATCGGGGAAAAGATACGTACAACCTCAAGAGAGAAATTTAAAAGATAATCAAATCTTGGAGATGTATATATGTACTAAAATAAAGTCAAATAAGATCCATGAATTCAAGAATTTTCCTAAAATTGGGGAAGCAAGGCATAAGAACCTCATTTCTCCAACTTTTTATTTATTCTCTACTCCCTCCGTTCGGCTTTAAACTTCGTAGGGCTAACGGCCACGCTTCTTAAGGTGGGTGTACACGTTAATCGGCTAATCGAAGTTTTAAAAAAATTGCATGACGGGTTAGATAAAATATTGATCTAACCCACCATGCAATTTTTTTGGAACTTAGATTAGCCAAAAAGCGTGTACACCCACCTTAAAATGTGTGTCCGTTTGTCCTATGAAGGTTAAAGCCGAACGGAGGGAGTATATCTCTAAACTTTTCAACTAATCATGACTAACTTGGTTTAATAAAAACGTTTTAATTTCCAACTAAAAAAAAGAAAAGAAAAGAAAAGTGTGTGCATAGTCCCACTCACAAGTCGCAACCGAAGCTCGAAAATGCATAATCATGTCATGGTTCAACAAGAATATAGCAAATATACAAGGCCAATAGCTTATCAAGGAAGACTTTGAATAAAGTAATGTATACTTCCCATATTTAATCAAGTTAATTGTAGGGCCCTCCTCATTATTTCTGGTTGATATCCATCCCTCCATCTTACATCTTCCTATGATCATATAACAAGAACTAATTCGGCTAGACACATTCTCAAGATTTCTACGTGTAACTTGCATGAGCTAACAATATTAGACTTCTTTTCACCTTGCTTTATTGTGTTTTACTATATTTGATGATTAAAAATAGCACATTTGTTCAATAGTAAGACTAGCATCATTTGCTTTTATAATTTAAAGACCTCATTTTCGGACCTTAGCCTCTTGATGTCGTTAAAACCATGCTTCAACGCATCGTCTATTCAAAGTTTGATCTTACTTGAGGGGAAAACGTTTTACAAAGTTTCCCAAAAGGACGATTTACACGAGTATCTTATGTATAATGTACTATTTCATAATGTGGGAAAATCATCCAGTTTTTTTTTTATAAGATTTTTTTGGGTGTGGATAATATTATTTCAAAACCAATAAGGTCCTAAAAAGAGGGGTCATAAAAGAAGAGAGGGGAAGAGGTAACGATGGACCATTTCTCAAAAAAAAAAAAAAAAACGATTTTCAAAAGACCAGTCCACAATCTCCCCCATTTCGGACGAAAATACCCTCGCTATCTTTGCATGTCTCGCAAACTCGACGTGTGACCTGGCAATCACTAGTTATCAATTTTTATTTTCAATTATTTTTTTTTTTTTTTTTGTCTCGGTCCGTCTAATCTCTCTCCTCAGCTACTCAAATTACCGATCAACAAGGCCCCTAGACGCCTAGTACAACTTTGAGTTAAGCCCATGTGTTACATTCTTTACACCTAATGACAAATCAACAATCTTTTAGAAATTTTTATTTCTTAGGTACATTTAAACCTTCTTTAGATAGTAAGTACATATAATACACGGAGTACATTATTTGTCGACTTATAAATTTCGAAGGGTCATTTTATAGTCTTCAAAAAAAAAATGAATAAAAGACAGGATGGCAGGATATAACAGTCTCATACTCTCATCATATCATTAAACAAATATAAGAATATAAATGTTAAAGTCCGTTCCTCTAGTATAAGACTTTACTATGATCATATTTATATAGTCCATATTCTTTATAATAAGGTTATAAGATTCAAAACACGTAAAAATGCAACTAGAGTATTTTAGAACGAGAAAACATTCGTCGATACAAATTGGGTCTATATATCTTAAAACGTTATACTCCGTAGAAGTCAAGTTCATTGCAAATGGAGATTCAGTAATGATTACGTGACGTGTGCCTTATAAAAGTACTCGGGCGCTGGACCTCAACCCTCCTAACAAAAAGATGATACACTAGGGACAGGGTCTAGTATTATTAAGAGAGAGTTTCAAACATACTCCTAAATTCAAGGGCTTATTATTAAAAAAATAGAAGTTATTTATTATAGTTGTAACTCTTGTAAGAAATGTTTTTTCTTTCCTCGAGTGATATAAAAATAGGATAATGGTAGGGGTCTAAAGTTTAGACACCTAAAAGTGTCTATAATCCGTAATAATTTTACTACACTATCAAAATTTTACTACTCACACAATTAATTTTACTACCTGAATTTTTTACTACAATTAATTTTACTATTCCGATCTCAATTTTACTACTACTAGCTCAATTTTATATTTTAGACAAATTAATTGTGTCTAAACATAGACCTCTATCAATTTGCATAAAAATATTATCGTTAAAATAAGGTGTACGAGTATAGACATAGGATCGATATAAATACCGCATTACATAAATACTTTTACGTCTTTTCCTTGTGAATCCAAAAGAATTTAGGATAAAAATTGTGATGATATTATTATACTTTTAAAGGATACTATACTCAAGGACCTAATATTGTACCGGACGGCAATAGTCGTTACGTCTAATACTCCACATCACACGAATTGACAAAAATACCCTTACTATGAACCCACGATTTTACATGCTTACACTTTACCTATGTTTGAGTTAGTTGTGACCTCAAAGTTATTAATCAAAACAACCGTAACGATTTTTCGTGTTCAACTTTATTGAAATTTAAACCGCTATCATTTTAGATTATTCATATTATCCGATATTATTTTATTTATAACGAGACGGAAATGTCATTTTAAAGAACCGATCTAAATTATTTTATTTATAACAAGACGCAAATGTCATTTTAAAGAACCGATCTAAATTGAACGTCGATAGCCGATTCCTCAGTGTCCTGGAATTAACGTTAAAAATATGGAGTTGTGGTGGATGGAATCTTTGTGTGTAATTTTTTTTTTTAAACTTCGAAGGTAAAAAATAAATACTAGTAGTAAAAGGGTAAAAAAGAGATGGTAGTCGTACCTGACTAGGAAGGCGGCGGTGAAAAACAGAGCCATGTTTATGAGAGCGGAGTAAGTCAAGGAAACGAATCAACGGCTGAGATTTAACGCTGATCCGCTTATTGGCGGGAGATAATTCCTCAGCCTCTAACTCGTCTCCGCTACTGTTCACTACTCCTCCACCACCTACTCTGAACCGTCGTCGTTTCTTCTTCGACAAGCTTGCTGAGCTCTGCACGTCACTACTTTGCTGCTGCTGTAATTTCGTACTCGTAATAATAATATTGTTATTATTATTATTATTACTATCGTCTCGCTTCGACTCGGACGCTGACTCGCCGAGTCGACTCGTTTTCGCTTGAACCCGATCCTGCTCAACCTTCGGGTCGGCTCCGTTGTTATCCGCTTTCGACGAGTTTGACTCGTTCACGGACCGATCCTCGGCCGAGTCACCACCGAGTCGCTTCTCCGGCGAAGATCTTTCCGGCAAGTCGGTTTTATTCGCATTTTGAACCGGTTCAATCCTCAGATCTGACGGTTCTGGTTTCGGCTCAATCTCAGGCGGCTTCAACAACAAGCTACTGCTTGTGCTGCTATTGTTGTTCTTCTCCTTCTTCTTCTCTTCCCCGTCTTCCTCTAATCTCTTCACCTTCTTCTGCAACGAACTGTTCTTCATTCATTCAGATCTCAATCAGAATTTTATTAAAAATTTAAAAAAATTAAAAAAATGTTAAAAATAAAATAAAAATGCGAATAATAATTTTTCAAAAAAAAAAAAAATGATTCAGATCGAAGAGAGAGAGAGAGGGAGAATAATAATTACACGATCGAAACGTCGTGTTTGTGGACCTCGCGTTTGAGTTGTTCGACCCGAAGCTTTCGCAACTCTTCAACCATACGCAACAACTTTTCCTCCTCTTCCTCTCTTTCACCGTCGTCGTCGTCGCCGGATAATGTTTTCACTCCGGCGGTGTACCGGCGTATCAAGTCGACGTACTTTCGACGGCAGTCGTCAGCAGAGAAAACATCCTCCTCCTCCGCCGCCGCCGCCTCCGCATCCACCGTCGAGTGGTGGTTGTTATGGTTGTTAATACGGCGGCGTTTCTGGAGTTCGGTGGCTATAGAGTCCCAGCTCTTTGAACCATGGCGGTTGACGGCACATACTAACAACAACTCTTCCAATGTTCCCCATGCCGCCGCCGTCGTCTCCTCCTCCGCCGCCGTAACAACCACTAACAACTCTCCATTCGACGACGTCGTTTCCTCTTCTTTCTTATTGTTATTATTATTAGAATCTTCCCCCATACTCTTCTCCAATCTCTCTCTGTTTCTAAATCTATGCAATCATCATCATTTCCTTTCCCCCTCTTCGTCCCCTAATTATTATTTTATTTTCCCTTTAATTAATTTTCAAAAAATTAAATAAAATTAAATAACAAAAAAAAAAATTAGGGTTTTTTTCGTGTTTGGATTGGTTGGTTGGGTTGATGCGTTACTCTTTGAATTATTTTTGGGTTTTTGATATATAGTTTATTATCATAGTAGTAACGTTTTAATTATTAAAAAAAATGGAGTGATTAAAATTTATTTTGTTTTTATTTAAGGAAGAATTTTTATGCAAATTCGATGTGTCTTTTTCATTTGGGTGTGTGTGTGTGTGTGTGTTTTGGTTCGCGTATTATACAAGGAGGGGGCGGGGTTGGGGGGTTTGGGAGAGACTTTTTTGATTGTGTGAACATTGTAAGAATTTGGGGGTTGTTCTTCAAATCTTTTTATACCAATTCCTTTTAGGGGTATGAATTTAAAATTACAAAATTGCCCCTTTCACTTTTTGGAGCATATTATATTATCTTTAAAATATAATTTTTATTTTGATTCATATCTCGAGCTGATTATGTGATTAATGTCTGTCGTATGAGTAACGGTAGGTAAAAACAGGTAGTCGGGGTACATTTGGCGATTCATTCAAGGGGTGAGCTTGTCTACTCAAGCCAATTAATATTTGTCTGGTTTTTATAGTGTGATATCATGATTATATATGATTACAGCTGGTCAATGACCACTTCTTCCTTTTATAATAAACGCTCCATATTGGCTTGATTCACGTAAATATTGTGATTTTTTGAAGTTTAGATGAACGAGTATCGTAAAGTGATTTTCTAGGGGTTTTGTTGATTCAAAGGGACTAGAGATGGTTTCAAGTGAACACCATGGCACTAGACTTGCTAGTGAAATAATTTTGTGATGCTCGTGAAAATGTGGTCAAAATAAATGGGACATAGGTTGTGACTCAGCTCCATAACAAATGAAATTCCAAATCACAATTTTGCCCCTCATGTACAAGCCTAATATTACCTCCTTGAAAATATCCAATGTCATTGTCAAAGAAAGGAAAAAGAAAAATAAAATTATCCAATGTAATATAGTCCACTCGACAAATGATTAGTATCTCAACCGTACACGTCAGCAGATGGTCCATCTTTTCCCGGTGGTGGGTGGATCTTGGGTCCGGTTATACTGTACTGGATCAACTAACTTGGGCCATATCAAGAAATATAAAACTATTTGTGTTGTCGGCCCAGTGTAATTTTTTTCTAAGCCCAATAGAATCATGGATTTGAAGGAGTTTTGAATGTGGTAAATCTGACTCACTTCAGTCCATTATGTTCGTGATACTGAGAGCCCGAGTGGTGCAAGATATCGTTCGATAGACGTACCATTTGACGCTAATATTAATTAATGAATTTTTCGTTTATTAAAAACGAAATAAGATGTGACGAAACTCGAGTACAAAACTAGTGCCCATGGTAGAGTTGCTCTTGACATAATGAATTTAGGTTTCATATGAAAATCGATGATCCAAAATAAGCTAACGATACGGATTTTTACTTGCAGATCAAAGTTTTCGAATCAATAGGTAATCATTTAAACTTTTGATTTAGGCCGACGCTCATAAGAAGGAAAGAAAATCCACTTTACAAAATCAAACACTTCTCTCAAAGAAAACTTCCACCTTTTCTATTAAGATAAGTTTCAAAGACATTGAACTGCTCCATATGCAGTTGGAAATAAATCAATAATAGCACCAATCTACTAGGTGACCCAAACGGCCAAACATATGAAATCCGAATACGAAACATATATCCATTCGGTTGTGAAAATGATGACTCAATTTCACTCGTTCTTATTCACAAGTTATATACTCTGTAATTAACATTGTACTCCGTGTGCAAAAGGTGATGTTACATTTAGCGTAAAACGCGCACTAACAATGTACGCAGACCTAGACCCATTATTGATTGGCGTTTTAGGCATTGTTGAGAAATGAATCGACGGTCAAATCATACTGGGGGTCCCAGATTACTCAAAGACGCGGGAATTTTAGGTAATTTACCCTCCAAAACCCAAAAAAAGGTCTCCTATTTCCAAATTTGAAAGTTTTTACCTGACATACAAACACTCCCCAGGTCCCCCCTCAATAAAAACACCCTTCATTTACAAGCTTCTCCCCAAACACCCAACTAACTTTTCAGTTTTCACCACTCTCCCACTCCACTCCACCACTTCGCCGTCGGTAATTTTATTTTACCCTTTTATATATAAAAAATAAAAAAGAATAAAATTACTGTGATGGGAAAACGACAGCCGTTAAATCCAGTAAACCAAAACACACCTATTGAACCGCCGGAATTCCGGTCCGTTAAAATGGAGAAGTCAAACCGGGGAAACAACCTGAACCGGAATGACCGGTTTCAAGACCCGATTCCGAAGCGCCGCCGGTCTGACCGGCCTCACTCCGCCGCCCATACCGGCGGCGGAGGTGGTGGTGGTAGTGGTGGTGAAGAGCCGCCGCGTCAGGAAAAGACGACGGACGTGAGAGTACTCCGGTTGAATTATCAAGCTGTTAAAACCCTAATTAATGGTGATTTTTTATTTTTTATTTTGTTGATTTTTAATTTGAATTGAGTAATAATTAAGTTTTAATTTTAAATTTTGATTTTGGTTTTGGTTTGCAGAGGAGAAAGAGGAAATTTGCAAAGGAGAATCAGATAGGTTCCAGAAGATTATGGGAGAAGTTAATAGGTTGCATGAACATGGTAATTTTTTTCGTTATTTCTTTTGGTTCTTTAAAAGACGATTTTTTTTTTGTTTTTGTGACGATTTATGTTAGTCGACTTGATAATAATATTTTTAGGACTAAGGTTTCGTTGTTGGTGGTATGGATGACTTCAGTTGTCACTTGATTTTGTCTTGTCTTTTGTTTATTGATTCAAAATGTGGCATTTTAGTCTTGTTTCCATGTGGATCTTTTGTCTACGTGTCCCATTCTGTATACAACGCCAATTAGATGATAGGATTTTTATAAATGGTACTAGTATTTTTTTATAAATAAGTTTATGTTGTTAAATTCGATGGGATGCAAAGTGGAACAAGATCCATACTCGTTTTAGTATCTCTTGACTTCTCGAGGGGAAGTTAAGAACTTAAATATATACTTACACGCAACCAACATTTGACCTTTTTGGTCGAATTATCGATTGTTAAAGTTGTATGTGATGTATGTGATGGTTTGTACTGTGAATTATGTGCTATTATGAACTGCACTTTTGTGTAGTATGTGTTAGCTTAACATGCCTTTGGATTTTAGTTACCATGCCCAGGGAGCAAGTGACTGATGCCGAGACACTTCTTGACATGGCTGATACCTTGGTGACCTGTGTAAGGGCACGCTCCAAGGAGGGTTACACTCCTGCGGATTTTGTAAGCTGTTTGCTGCGCGAATTTGGGACTCATGATTCGATCAAATGGAATGCTGTCGGAGTGTTGGTTTGCCCGATATTTAAGAATGGAGCTGGCTGTTGTACCATGTATGTTTAGCCTTCATGTAATTAGTTTGGATGGAAAGTTTGTATCTTTGTGATGTTTTGAGTGTTTCATAAGCTACCTGGTTTTGTTTGGTTACTGCAGGATTGGGCCTATGAACTCCCAAGTGAAGCAAAGGAAGGTTACTGCTCCCAGAAAGCGAACTAAGCTTACTGGGAGTGCTGCTAGGCCTGAACAGGTTAGCTTCGACTGGTCTATGCAGTCGTGCTGTATGTTGCCTGTCTGTTGGGTTTTCGAGTTTATCCAATTTCTGAGTTGCTGTCTTTAACTAAATTACTGGATTTCTTCTTTTTGTCGTGAATCAGCTGGAGCACAGTGGAGACGATGAGAAGACTGATACTGACAAGAACATGGCTACCATGTTCAATATACTGAGAAAGGAAAAAGCTGTCAAGCTCGAAAACCTGATTCTGAACAGGTTTTCCTTTGCACAAACAGTTGAGAACCTGTTTGCCCTATCTTTCTTAGCTAAAGATGGCCGTGTTCAGATCACAGCTGATGAGAAGGGATCTCATACTGTTTGTAAGTCACAGCATCCTGTTTTTTTATCTAAATGTTAAATTTTCATGTCTACTATGATATGGTTCTAATATTAGGATTATTGGCTTCTGTTTCTAGCACCGAGGAATGCTCCTAATGCAGATGTTGTAGCCACTGGTGATGTTGTCTACAACCATTTTGTTTTCAGATTCGACTTCCAGAACTGGAAGGTAAGGCCATTTTTCAACAAAACTTGTTGTAATCTTTGTGAATCATAAAATGTCTGTTTTCAAATGGTTCTTATGTGTCCTGTCCTGCTTTTTAAACGCCAGTTGATGACAGACGCTGTATCTGGTGGAAATGAGCTGATGCCTCACAGGTATCAAGTCAGCATTCCAATGTCTCAGGCCGATATATTATCCAACGATTCTGTGCTGGCAGCTGCTGCTATTCCTACGGCCAAAAAGTTGGCAAACCCTGACCCTGGCAGTGGACTTCAATGATTCCGAGCAGTTCATCCAAGGAAGTGCAGCTACATATAAATTAGCAAGCTTAGTTTTGGGGCATTTTTTGTATAGTAACTGGCCGCTGATTTGTGCATGACAATCTTTTGACATCTTACAAGTGATGGAAAGATGGCTGTAAATTTTGTTGACTCACAATAGTCAAGGTAATATTCTTGTAAAAATTCCTTGAAACTCGGAACGAGTTTATGCCCATAATCGAGAATGTTCATCCTCATTCCATGTCGAGCCTTTGATAGTCTGTAGAGAGTTGAGGATAGGTTCGATGCTAATAGTGGCTCCTTAGTAGTCGAGAATTTCATACGACGATGAACTAAACATTTTGGCATAGAAACTTAGCAATGTCGAATCTGATTATCTTTATCAAAGATACAGCTCTAAAAATTGTAAGCCTCAAACTATGAAGTACAACACAGTTATATTCCTGCTCTTGGAAACAACTAACAACTCTTAACAAAGACTATTAAATAAATATTCAGAGTGAAATGTAAATTCGTATTGCAAAAACCTTCTCACAGATTTAGAGCTGATCTTTAGGAATGTCAAGGTTCTCAAACACAGGGCTATCTACACCAACTCCCATAGCATTCAGACCGTTATCCACGTAGACAACAGCACCGGTAATGGCAGATGCCAGAGGCGAAGCTAAGAATGCAGCAGCGTTCCCCACTTCCTCTGCACGTATTTCACTAGGTTCAGTCATGCATGATTAACAAACACACAGAACGCAAGGGTAAACTAGAGTATTTTATCTCACCTGCAGAAAGCTCCTTTTGCAAAGGAGCATTAGCTATTGAATAGTCGATCATCATATCAATAAACCCAATGGCTTTTGCAGCACGGCTCCTAAGTGGTCCTATGAAGAAACAACAGATGACCAAATAACATACAAGTCCATCAAACCAGTAGAGTAAAGCAGAGTAAGTAGCCAAATACATCAACTTCCATGATAGTCTCATACATACCGGCCGATATTGTGTTCACTCTAATACGGCGTTTCCTTCCTGCTTCAAAAGCCATTACCTAGAACAAAGATTACATTTAGTAACTGCCTAGATGAAAGAAAGCAGGACTCATGACCAGGAAGCCCTTCTAGCCGCTTCAAACACAGAATGTAGCAAGAATATGTAACTCTCACCTTTGTGTCACTCTCTAATGCAGCTTTTGCTGAACTCATGCCTCCCCCATATCTGTAGGACACGTCCTTGAACAATTAGGTCTAACGCAAACAAAGCCATAAATATGGATAACATAAAAAGCAAATGAGAAGAACATACCCAGGAATAATTCTCTCAGAAGCGATGTAGGTAAGAGACAGTGAAGCACCACCTGCGATCAGCAGAAAAGTTCAAAATCCAAATTAACAAGCAGTGAACAAAGAACCATCAACAGTGAAAACACCAGCATGAAAAGACAGCTGAGAGAAATGGCAATGATAACCCAAATTAAAAAAGATGACCATACCTGGGTTCATTATAGGAAGGAAGTGCTTGAGCAGTGAAACGTAGGAGTAACTTGAAGCTGATATGGCAGCCAAATACCCGTAGCGTGATGTCTCTAGGAGAGGTTTGGTGACCTACAAATAGAGCTGTTTCAGTCAGTCGGGGAGCATATTAAATGATATGAATTAAAATCTTTAAGCCAACAAATAACAACCTCAGGACCATTAGCAAGTGAATGCACTAGGATGTCGATGCTACCAAAATCCTGTTTAACTGATTCAACAACTTCCTGCAAGTCACGAAAACAGTGCTCAGCAAGATCGAATTCAAAGAGTCATGTTCACTTAACATAACAACGTTTACATCACTTATGAAAGACAACCCTAGCCCTTGAAAGAATGGCGCAAATCTATACCTTAACAGTCCAATTGCTAGACCCCGCATAACGCTTGTTAGCTTTAATCTGAAATGAATCAATTGTAGGAAATTATAGTGGCATGGTTTGGTGCATTGTACAAAGAGTAGAAGAAAATTGCAATAGGGAACAAAATATTATTATTACATCTTCAGGTACATCCTCAGGACTGTCAAAAACCGCATCTAGAGGATATACTTTGGTTATCTCCATCAGTGAGCCATCAGGCAACCTGAAACACCAAATGACTGAATATGTAATGCTGTCACAACTTTTAGTTATCGGAGAGAATGCACAACAAAAAGCAGACACTTACACTCTTGATTCATCAAATTTCCCGCGCCTTAGACTTGTTTCAAAGATATTAAGTGCCTGGCAAAAAAGAGCAGAATAATCATGTAAAGTTCTATGTCAGGTATTCCGCCTTTCCAATCAACAATCTAGTATCTTCTCATAAGGTCAAGATGAGTTACTTACCGGAACCCAAGTACCAACAAGAATCTCAGCACCAGCAGCAGCCAGAGATTTTGCAATTGCCCAACCATATCCATTATCATCGGCCACTCCAGCAATAAATGCCCTCTTACCTGCAAGTAGACTTCGTTATAAATCTATGGGCTAGTGCATAAAGTTGCCCCAACCTTGTCTATCAAGAAGACTCCAATTTTCACACAACCCAACCTATAACACGATTACAAAAACCACTTATAAAGACGAAAGAAACAACCAATTCAGGAACCTAGGCAACTAATTCAGGAAACCTGACAACCAATACCGGAACCTAGGTAACTCTTTCGTAAAATTCTTAACACTAATTTCAATGTGCATCATATCTGTGTGACAAGAGAGTCAAAGACACACAATGCACCTCAATCACGACCAACGACATCATCACACAGCAATACATTAGACAGGATATAAAGAAAATGCACTGAGAATCTAACCTCTCAAGTCAACAGGCAGGCCTGCTAGAGGCTTGTCACTAGATTCTGCCATTGCCTTGATGCCCCCTTTGTCCGATTTCAAAGGGACTGACGAGAAAGACCGGTGTAGTGTACTTAAAGACGATATATGACAAGCACTAGTGAGCTTATCCCATGATGCTGATCTTGGCTCAGCACTCAGAAATGCAGCAGCCCCTCCAAAAAGACGGCGAGAGGATGAAATGTACGGCTTAGCTGCCGCCATTTGTAGCCCAGAAGCTGTGGAAGCCGCCATTCTCAATCTACCAGCTCTCCAAAAACCTAATACTAATCTTCAACATAACACAAATCCACCAAAACACATAAATTTGAGCATTAAAATCGCATCTTTAACCCGAAAACGCAATCCAAATTATAACAAAATGCATGATAATTAACCATCCAATTACCCAGCAAGCTCAAATTCCCGCACAATATAAGATAAAGTTCAAACATTTTACTATTACAATAAATTAACAAACTAATTATAATTGTCTACCAGATATTAAGAGAAATCAACAAAAACCCACCAAAAAAAATTAGTATTCTTCTCCAAATCTTATATGAGACATAAAAACTACTACCGTAATAATGACAAAATAATCAACTTCATAATACATGAATAAAACTATCCAAAGTGCATAAAGTTTGAATCTTTCACTATTACGCAACATTAAAAACACTTGGAGATTCGAATTTGCTAATCAAAATCATACAATTCATCCCCAAATTGCAATCAAAGCAACAATATATATCAAAGATCTCAATGAATAACATAAATAAAATAAAAGAATTACCTCGGAGCCAATGTGTACGATGGGGGAGTGAGGAGAGAGAAAATGATGAAATTGATGAACTGAAATGCGCTGATTTGTCGATGAAGACGAGGAAGTGTGAGAGTTAAGCTGCTGTTTGATGGGGGTTTAATGTGGAGAAGTGTGTTGTTGCATTGGTTGTGTCGAAAAATTTGAGGACAGTGAAAGAGAGAGAGAGTGGAAAAAAATAAAATAAAAATAAATAATAAAATAATGATTTGTGAATATTTTTATTAAATTTTTAGTTTTTATGGGTGTGGGTTAGCTGAAAAGTTGGTATGGGTTGGTAGTAATTGGTAGGAGGAGTTCTAGGGTGCTCAACAAGCACCGTAAAACACAGTAATAAATTATTTTTAATTAACTTAAATAAAATTTTCTAAAAGGAAAAAATTATCAAACTATATTAGATATAGTTTATACAATGTATACATAAGCACAAAAGATTAAATAAATGCAATTAACCATTTTTTTCTATTTTTTTTTGTTATTTACAATATAATTTATAAAATATACCTAAATAAAAATAATGGATGGTGTAGGTTGATTCTTAATATTATGGATGGTTGAGATGATGACTCTTATGGTGTTTTGCGGTACTTGTCAATGACGTTAGAATTACTCAATTGGTAGAGGAGATTATAGCCCAAATTTAGTTTTCTCTCTCCTCGCAAACCTAGGGTTTCTCTCTCTCTCTTTCTTTCGCACTCCCAAATTCCTAGGGTTCTTTGCTCAATTTAAATCGATTTTCCCCTAATTCCTCAAATCTAGGCTTTTTTTTTTATCACTCCTCTTCTAATTACTACTTTAGTTTCTTTCTCTTCAAGTTTTTTTTGTTCGAGAAAAAAAAAAAGGAGTTTGGAGGAGCTCACAAGAGAGGTAGACCAGAAGCTTCTTTCAACGGTAATGGCGGCTTCAAGAAATCTCGTCCAGGTAATGTCGATAGCGGTTTAAGGCAAGGAAATAATTACAAAAGAAGAAATATGAAGCAAAGGTCTAGTGTTGTTATAGATCTAGTTTCCCAGTTTAATCAATTTGTATATAATTACTAAGTTTTTCATAATTTTGGATTTACTGTTATCATACTCGTACAAATACTGTTAGACATACTCTTGATTTTAACACAGTATTATTATTATTATTATTACTAGATCACTTTTTGTTGTTCAATTCCTATCAATTTTTTTTCGATTAACTGTTGGTGTTGAGTTGGAAGAGGTAAGCCAATAACCAAATGGTCGTATTTCTAATTTCAAAATTTTAATTTTGAATCATCTGGATTTTTATTATTTTATTTTTTGAATTTTTCAATAGAAACACGTATTTAAATACCCTTTCGGGTATTTGGCACGTAATTTATAAGTATTTAATTACCCCTTCGGTTATTTAACTTTTTTATTTTTGGTATTTTTCAATAGAAATACGTATTTAAATACCCCTTCGGGTATTTGAATCGTATTTTTATACGTATTTAATTACCCCTTCGGTTATTTGATTCTTTTTTTTGTATTTTTCAATTGAAATACGTATTTAAATACTCCTTTGGTTATTTGGATCATATTTTATACGTATTTAATTACCCCTTCGGGTATTTGATTTTTTTTTTGTAATTTTCAATTGAAATACATATTTAAATACCGTTTCGATTATTTGGATCGTATTTTATACGTATTTAATTACCCCTTCGATTATTTGAATGTTGTTTTGGTATTTTTCTTTAGAAATACGTATTTAAATACCCTTCGGGTATTTGAATCGTATATATACGTATTTAATTACCCTTTCGGTTATTTGAATGTTTTTTTTTGGTTTTTTCAATAGAAATACGTATTGAAATACCCCTTCGGATATTTGGATTGTATTTTATGCGTATTTATTTACCCCGTCGGGTATTTGAATTTTTTTGTAATTTTCGGGTATTCGAATCGTAGTTTTATACGTATTAATTATTTCTTCGGGTATTTGAATTTTTTTATCGTAATTTTCAATGGAAATACGTATTTGAATACCCCTTCCGATATTTGAATCGTATTTTATATGTATTTAATTACCCCTTCGGGTATTTTAATTTTTTTTTTGGTATTTTTATTAGAAATACGTATTTAAATACCCCTTCGGGTATTTGGATTGTATTTTATACGTATTTAATTACCTCTTCGGGTATTTGAATTTTTTTATTTGGTGTATTTTTACGGAGTATGTTTTTTCACCAATCCAACAGCTACCAAAATCCAAAAAGAAGCTTGTGAGTGAAGATACAATCAAAGACAGTACATACACGGGTGTCATCAACTCCGCCTAATCATCACCACGTCCACACCAAAAACCAAAGCCTCCCTTTTTTTTTCTCTCTCCTCACAGAAACCCCGCTCCGTTCCTTCATCATCAATTTTCTCTCTCCTCGCAAACCTAGGGTTTCTCTCTCTCTCTCTCTTTCTTTCGCGCTCCCAAATTCTTAGGGTTCTTTGCTCAATTTCAATCGATTTTCCCCTAATTTCCTTAAATCTAGGGGTTTTATCACTCCTCTTCTAATTACTACGAGAAGAAAAAATGGAGTTTGGAGGAGCTCGCAAGAGAGGTAGACCAGAAGCTTCTTTCAACGGTAATGGCGGCTTCAAGAAATCTCGTCCAGGTTCTTTCTCTTTCTTCTTGTATCTTCTTCTTCACGTTTTTTTTAAGTAGTATCAATTCAATTTTCTGATTTATTTGCTATTTTAGTTGTTCAATTATTTCTAGATTGATTTTTCTGGAATTTATTTTATGCATATTTTGTGATTTGTTCGAATTTCTTCGCAGTTGGAACTAAATTAAAAGTTTAGATTTACGTCATACCTAAAAAAATTAGGTTTAAGAGAGCGTAAACTTTACGATATTTCGTAAAATTACTGAATATATACAAATTTTCGAAGTAAATTTGTGAAGATAAGATTTGATTTATAGAGTAAAAAAAAAAAGAGTTGAGGAGGTAAATATAAAGGAAGTAATTAACAGAGGAATAATAAAGGATTAATGCTGTTGAACAGAATCGGAGTCGTTTCAACCCGGTGTAGGGAGCAAATCGAAGCCTTGCACAAAGTTTTTCAGGTTCAAATCTGTAACTTATATCTAATTAAATTAATAAAAAAAAGTACATTACATTGATTTAGTGAATTTTTCAATTGAATAATTTGGTTAAAAATGTATGATTCGGTTTAAAGTGCGGGTTTTTATGTTCGCTAATGAATTTGGCATTGGAATTTCGAGTTTTGATACAGGGAGACTCGTTTCACATCATCATAAACGATTGTAAACACAAAGAGAGAACATGTGATTCACGATGTTGTTAATGGTTGATATAAAATTGTTTACGATAATGTGGAATCTTCAAACTAATGAAATTTGCGTTTTAAAGTTATTGGTACAGGTTATCTCTTCTATCGAATCATACTTAACAACAGATACGTCTGATGGAAATGCTTAAATTCACCGGAGTACATACTGGACTTCTTGAGATGATTAAAAGTTCCAACAAATGCTAAATTTTACGTCAAGCAGTTTTCGGCTTTTAAGTGCTTTTGCGCTTTATTATCCAACCCCGAGCATATCTTGCTCCTGTTGTTGTTTAAATTCTATGTTTCGTTATGAAGTGGCAAATTGAGCTAGTTATAGTGTATTCAAAATATATATGTGGTCTGTCATTATGAGTAAGTGGAGAGAATGTGTTACGCAGAACATTAGACTAATTCAAATACTGATTTCAGCGGTAAGCGAGTTTGGAGTCAAAGCTGTCGTGTACAAGGTTATGCTTGACATTCAAGTGTCAATTTTGGATTTTAGTGTGCGATGGAATGCTGTTATTTTTGTGTGTGGTTTCTTTCCTGCCAATATGGATAATAGTTCAGTTTCCCGATAAATTATGGCCTTGTTGACCTGCCCTTTGTTTTGGAGTTGCGTTCTTGTCTTGAGGAGATATTTGTTATCGTTGTTTCTCTTTTGGGGATTGGTTGGGACTCATCATGGGAGGGAAGTTTGATTTTGAGTTTTTGTAGAGAGCATTGTGATGGTGTTTGGTTCGTGATGTTAAATTGATTGGATGGAGCAGACATAACGTATCATGGTATCTGTAATTTGGCGAGTTGGGGGTAAACTCCTGAATATATTTCTTGAAATAGTCTGATCAGTTGGATCTCATTAAGGCTGTAGGAGCTGGTAGACGATATTTACCTCTGGTTTTCTCTTTGTTATATACTTTTGGAAGAACGTCTTGCTAAGGTTTATTATGTAATAGTACTTCCAACATTGTCATTGTGAGTTGATATCTAACATGTGTATGTTACTTGCAGCACATCCGGCTGTCCTTTTGGTGAAGGGTGTCACTTCTTGCATCATGTTCCGGGTGGATTCAAAGCTGTATCCCAGATGTTGAACAGGCCAGGACCCGCGCCTCAGGCTCCAAGGAGTAATGCAGCTCCCCCTCCTTTCCCTGACAGCTCATCTTCACCAGCAGGCAAGATGAAAATTTGCAACAGGTTCAACACTCCAGACGGTTGTAAGTTTGGTGACAAATGCCGCTTTGCTCATAGTGAATGGGAGCATGGCAGGGCTCCTATTGCTTCACATGAAGATCCTCGTGGTATGGGACACATGTCAGGCAGAATGAGTGGCAGGATGGAACCTCACGTACCTGGACTCGGTGCTGGTGCTGATTTTGGATCCTCTGCCACTATCAAGATTACCATTGATGCTTCGCTTGCTGGAGCAGTTATTGGGAAGAGCGGTGCCAATTCGAAGCAAATCTGTCGCGTCACTGGAGTGAAGCTTGCTATCAGGGACCATGAGTCTGATCCCAACCTTAGAAACGTTGAACTCGAAGGTTCATTTGATCAAATACAGCAGGCGAATTCCATGGTGCGAGACCTCATAACAAACATCAAGGCAGCTGCTGGTGCTCATCAGAAGCAATCCTCAGGACCACCCGGTGGAGGTAGCAATTTCAAGACAAAGATATGTGAAAACTTTACAAAAGGATGTTGCACGTTCGGTGATAGGTGCCACTTCGCTCATGGCGCAGAAGAGCTGCGTAACAGTGCTATGTAATATGAAAGTTGATCTCTCTGAGCGCTTTCCTTTCCTGCGTTTGTCTTTGCCTTTTTATTTGATTAGGATCTTGCTAAGTTCTAGATATGAGATGTTCTTCAGCTTTGTGATGGTACGCTGATGGACAACAGATATGATAGAATCAGAAGCTCATTATAGTTTTTGGTCGTTAAATTCCGGGTTGGTTTTAATTTTGATTAACCTTTCGTTGTTGTGAACTGGTGATACATTATATTCAACTGTGTATTTCAGTGCAGTTTTCCTCCGCTTGTTGGGTTTGGGCAATTTGTCATCTGATATCGCGTGCTATGTGATGTGCAAAATATAAAGCCTGTGGTGGCATCTAGCTATCGTAGAGTGGTGTTCCCGTGTGCCCATATTCGTCCTGTCTTTCTGCTGAAGCAAGTATTAGACCTATGTTTTGGACTGGCACAATTGACCTCATCATATCTATGGAATCGTAATTCATGAGCTTTTTGTTTTTGTACTCTGCATTGCACAAGCAAGGTAGGCGTCCCTGTGGTTAACACGACCTAACCCACGCTGATAAGTTGCATATGACCTTGAGGTTGATGTTTTCTAACCTCAACTTTAATACTAAAATTACAAGCTGAAGACGAGCAAGACCAAAGCTCAGCTCTTTATTACTCTCCTGAAAAAACATGGACAACACAAACAGCAACGAGACTGATAACAGTCCACAAAGCAACTTGGCTGAACGCTAACACACACAGCCTCTATTCTGAAAGTTGCCTGCTTAAGAGCAGCGGCCATCTTCTTCATCTTAACCGGCAAATAGTTGAGCAATTTACAGTTTATGATCAACATTGAAGGAAAAGAGTCACAGACACCAGAAGTCAACACAATAGATCTCTTATTACACAAGTGATTTGACATCACTCACCAGGCTATCTGAAACAATTACAAATACCAGATTGCAACCTGTACATGTATCAGGAAAGCCAGAGATTTGTAGGACATAAATCAGGAAAGGTAGTAAAGGAAAAAAAGAAAAAGAAAAAGAAAAAGAAAAGACCAAGGTAAAGCAGTTCTGAAACCCTCGACCCCAGGCACATAATGAGCAAATTCACCATCTGAAGGAGTTCACTGAGGCTTGAAATTGTTCACAGCCATCTTGCTGAACTGCTGCTGAAGTGCTGCTTTAGCACGAGCAGCCTCCGCCTTCTTCTTCTTGACATGGTAACTCACATGTCCACCCAAGGCATTGCCAGTGCTGAAAGCTATGCCACACTCACTGCATCTATGCGAACTTCTCTTTTTGACATCCCACTCCTCGTTTTCAGAGGCTTTTCTCTTCTTCCGTGGCTCAGTTTTCAAGCCAGTAGGCTGACTTGCACAAGGGTGTGATAAGGGGTTCTGAGCCGATACGCCATATATTTGATCATTTGGCTTACTCAAATATGCAGGCGGAGCAGATACGATGTCATGATTGAACCTGTGCAACAAAGCATCATTATTAATAGGATAATTATTGGGCACTTCATATATTGGATTGTCCTCAGGTCGCAAAATACTCTGTATATCACGACCAGCCAAGAAATTATCTGAGACATCATAAACACGTTTTCCTCTTTGATCAAGGTTATCGGGGTCATGGACAACAACCTGGTTGTTAAGATATTGGTTATTGAAATTAACCAAGGAACTAGAAGCGAGTTGACGCACATTCGATGGATAATTATGGGGCACTTCATATTCTAGATTGTCCCTAGGTGGCAAAATACTCTGTATCACGACCAGCCAAAAAATTATCCGAGACATCATAAACATGTTTTCCTCTTTGATCAAGGTTATTCGGATCACGGACAACAACCTGGTTGTTAAGATATTGGTTATTTAAATTAACCAAGGAACTAGGATCAGTAAATTGACCCATATTTGATGGATAACAGGAAGATGAGTCGCTGAAACTAGAAGTTCCCAAACTCGGAGCCCAGACAGGAGGATTTGGAAGAAATTCATTGTCAGTCCCAATGATGGAACCCACATCAGGAGAGTTGGGGAAATTTTTTTGGAAAATAGGAGAGACATTTGAGAAAGAAGGATCTTTCAAATCAAAATTCAAAGTGTTTTGGTTGCGGAAAACCCCCAACTCAGATCTATCCCCAGCCAAATCCCCGGACCAGAAATTACTGACTTCTAGAGGTAGGTCTGGATTCGGAGAAAAAGACATTGCTGGAGTAACCAAGATCCTTAAACCACTAAAAATTGATTCAACAACTCAAAAGCTTTTTGCAATACTCTAGTGGAGATGAAGCTGCTACTGAATCTAAAATACCATAGTAACCTAGGGTTAGAGATCAAACTAAATGTTCTGATTTTGAAGAAAGAACAACACAGCTTGTGGAGCATAAATACTAGCACAAGCTTGTATAAGATCTGAAAACATAGTAACCAAGTAAACCTATACACGTGAAAATGGGGAAGTAATTAAACTACCTGCCTAATTATTTGAACAGAAATTTATAAATGTATTAATAATAAGATTTCTTGACAAAAATGAAAATAATACACATTGACTATGATGAATGCACATAAAAGAGGTTTAAGTCACATTTCTCTCAAATTGGGCCACAAGAAAAATCCATCTTATCCTCAGATATAAATAGACAATTAATTGCATTCCAAGCTCAAGAAAAAAAAAATGCAATTAAGTAATTACTGTGTATATAAAAATGGGCATTCACTTATTTCAAAAATAAATGGGCATTAATATTTTTTATGACATAATATTGACACACCAAGACTTCAAACTTAGGTTTTTGAGGATGTTGTATAGTTGGAGACTGGAGTCAAGTGTTACATTTCCACCGACACCTGACTTTCATTCTTTTAGTGGATAAAATTTCTCATAATAGTCCTAGAGCTTGATTATCATTTTGGGAATAAGGCTTGGTTGTAGTTGTTGTTGTTGTAGTCCTAGAGCTTGATTAGCTCTTTTGTATATAGGTGTCACCCCTTTAGGTGTCTTTTTGTATATGGGAGTCACCCCCTTGGTGACCTTTTGAACATAATGATATCCTATCTTACTTATAAAAAAAAATGGACATTAGAAACATAGTGACACAGTTTTTCTTTCCTGTCATTCAACTATTGATCCAAAAGGGTAAAAGAAAAAAAAAAAAGGGCAGCCCAGTGCACATTGGTGTCCCTGCAAAGCAAGGGTCCAACCACAAGGGTGTATAGGGGGCAAGCCTTCCTTTGTCATTTTTTGGACAAGAGGCTGCTCCCAGGACTTGAACCCATGACCTATCGGTGTGCCAAGGCTCCCCTTCAAAGGGTACAATACAAAAGTGGTAAAACTCACAAGGCAAAAATTTTTTGCCCCATGTGGCATGAAGCTCATCTTTTACAGCCAAAACTACAACAGACCTCCAACGATACAACGTTATGAAAAATCCATCAGACATTTTGAGCAATCATCCTACAGAGCATTGAGCTACTCCCCATATTCCACCATAACAAAACTCAACAACTACAGAGCTATGGATTATTTTCTTGATGTGTTAGACAAGCAAGGAGTGTAACAATTATCTATCTACTAGACCATTTAAGCAATCAACCTATCCAGAGCTACTCCCCAGTATTCCACAAAACCTACATATAAAGGATTACAGGTCATCAACAAAATACAATAAACTCACTGCTACAGATTATTTTCTTCATATGTTAGACAAACATGGAGTGTAATACTCATCTCTTTACTGTGAGTTTGTGTCTATGCTTGCAATTAATGGAGTGGGGACTACAGTACAAGACGAGAAGTGGAGTTGTGCTTACTTTGAGGTTGATGTTCTCCAATATAACTAGTGGGCTTGGGTGCCAAAACATAGAACTTGCTAATAGTGAACCATCCCAACCTAAAGACCCATATTATGTTATATCCAATACGCCCCCGTACGCAAATGCCCTTTGGGATTGAAGTACAGATTAGTGTCCACTCACACGTGGTATGCGGGAGGCATATTGCCTCTCGAGCGTTCTCTCAAGCATGGCATGTGCTAAGACAAGGGGACTCCCAAGATTTGAACTCGGGACCTAGGCTCTTACAATACCAAATTAGTGAACAATCTCAACCAAAGCCTAATCTAACTGTTGAGGCCCAATATTATGTTATATCCCATAATTGCTTGGATTATCCAGGAAGGTTTTCTGTTGACTAGGGTAGAGTTTGCTTTTTATTGCTTATTTTTTAACTGAGACAGTAGGTTATTTGCAAAGGAATCCGACAATTCTTGTAATAAGCTTGATGACTGATGAATACACCTTGCCCTTAATTGCTTCGTTACTTCTATTATGAAACTTTTTCTTTCTAGAGAAAAGAAAGTGCTAGGAAACTGTTCAAACCAATGGTCCCCACGACATACACTAATCCTTGTGGTAATACTAGCATCAGTACAATTAATTGAGAAGAATATAACTAAATCATGATGTTTTATACATACTACAATCAATTGAAGACTAAAACATCTTCTCACGAGAATATAGCACGGCAATATAGGTAACTTATCCAGACAAAATCTCCAAATAGAGCTGGCAAAAATAGTGGGTAAGTGTTGAGGGTTTCCAACCCATTCAATTAAACGGGTCAACACGAATGGGTTGGGTTAGTGTGGAAATTTCCGACACAAATTTACTCGTTTATTTATTTCAGTTAGGCTAGAAATGTCAACTTGTATAACTTTCTTAACTTTTTGAATTGTACTAAACCCAAATCTCAACCCAGGTAATCTGATTGTCCAAAGTACTCATTTTTAACCTTGTCTTTAGTGATGAGTTGCATAGACTCAGTAGCCTTAATTCTACATTTATTTTTCTTTAATAAAGTGGCCTTATTATTTGGCATTTGTAGTAGAAAACAATGTCATTATATGAGGGAGAAACCACAAGCCCTTGGACTTCTTCTGCATCCTACTTAACAATGCTTTTGGAACTTCCACAAAAACAAGTCAGCCCTAGTGCCTCCAAAGAGGCCTCATATGCAGGGGTTACACACGTGGCCCTTATCTCTACATTGGTAATGAGGTTATTTCCATTTGACCCAAACAGCTCTACCTGTCTTCGAGCAAACTAAGCACAAGCAGACACACACAACTATACTTCACAGATATTAAAGATTTGACATGACATAAAAAGAAATTGACCACCCTAACCCCATTAAAGAACAAATGCCATTGCCCTAAAAACTAGTTTGGTAAACTTTTTATTATTTATCATGTTCATTTGCTGACTTTAGGTCACATGGTACACAACAAAAATCAAATTAAACAAGATATCGCAAGAGAAGAACCAGAGTTATTTGTTCACATTTAGGGACAATAGGGGTAAAGGAGAAGAACCAAAATAATTGGAGACTAAAATGGTAATAGATTTGGCCATTTAAGGAAAGGGAGATTATGTTAATAAATCAGGCATATTAAAGTTTCAATGAATATCATGTGAAAAATTAAATAGGAAATCAAGAAAAATTACCTAGTTAGTAAAGTAAAGCTAGCAAGGATTGCGCTTTTCTACCTTAAGTATCTCTCCACAATGATTTTCACAATGTGAAATAGAGGTAAAGCAATAAATGCCTTCTCATATGGGTATCACCAAGGGGTAGATTACCTTGATATGATATCCTCTCGATATGACTTTCCATAAATATGGAGAGCCAACGTTGAACGTGATCAACATGAGTTGGCAAAAAATTGCAGGTGATTTATGTCCCAAAATGTTTTTGGGTCGATCTTGCTATAAAGAGGGCCTTAAAACCGGCTGTTACTTCACAACTTACAAACTCACAATTGCTCATTGCAATCACAAACTCCTTCAAACCCTATTCCATTACTCTCTTGAGCACCAACTCTTCTTCACATCCATGGCAGGTCCCTTCAGCCACCATAATAATCTAGCTGGCCAAAGCTATCATGGCACAAACTTTCAACCTTCCCTAGCTCTTGGCTCTTCCATTTCACAAGGGATAACTCCCAACAATAATCATGGTGCTGCTGATATTAACCTGGCTCTTAGCACAGCGACTAACTTTCCTAGACAACACCAGGCCTACCCCATGTCAGGTCAGCTCCAGTTTCGCCAACATGGTACAGATCCAGGCTTTAGGAGATCAAACCCTCAGTTCCCCAGTGATATCCATATGCATAACATGTCTCATTATCCAATGAGACCTCAAAACACTGTCAACTTCAACATCGTCATGGGAAACAATTCCTCAGTCAGCATCAATCTCCTCAACAACAATTTCCCCTCTCAATTTGCAGGCAACAGTCTGTTTGCATCTTCATCTAGCAACATCTATGTCCAAAACAACGTAATCCATGCCCGAACTTTAAATTTCAACCAATATTTATTACCTCCAAATCAAGAACCCCTAAGAAACAGCATTTTGGGAATAAATGAGAGGCTGCAGTTCAGTACATCTTATTCACAATACTCCTCTCACAGGGTCACTTTTGTGTCAAACCACAACCAAGAGATTCCTGTTGGTATTCCCAACTTTAGACAAGTCCATCCACCCACTTTCTGGGGACAAGCATCCATTCCAGGCCGAAGTATTCCTTATCAAGATCACATAATTTCTCAGAGTAGATCTGATCTCAGTTTGCTCAGACTGCAATCTAGATATGCTCCTCCTGGATTCGAAAATCATGCTCCAGCTCTTCCAAGTTCAACTATGATTCCATCAGAGGAGCATTTACTGGAAAATGAAGGAAGAAATGACAACTCCACTGATGATGAACATCATACTCAACAAAGTCTTGAAACTCGTGACATCCAACCTGGAACTGAGCATGTAAGTAACCAATCTTCTGATCTACCACTAATTTATCAGCGTCTTTTTCTAATGGTAAATAAGGGTTCATTAACTAGTCTTCCTTAGTTTCAGATTGACGCACTACCCCAAGTGCCTTTGCAAGATGACAACATGACTGAGCCTCAGAGACTCCTAGCAGAGGCTAACAGCCCTAATCCAAACTTTCGACTTAATCTTGACGCAAGAAGAAATCGACATTCAACAACAAAATGCAGGAGTCATCCTTACATCAAGTTCGGCCCATACACTTGCCCTAAGTGTGATCTCACTTTCGAGAAAGGAAGTAGCTATGCAGCTCATGTTTCTGGGCACTACAAGGGTGAAACCCCTGAGGAAAGAAAGAAACGCCGTGAAGGTAAGTTCAAGAGCAAGGATCTACACATAGAAGCGTCTAGCGCTGGAATAACAGTCATGCCTGGTTCTTCTCAGAGGGAAGACATGGCGCTGCAAACATCAACTCCTATAAGAGGGATGGGCACTAGAACTAACCAGGGTGAAGGCTGTTCATATGTGAAGATCAAGGAGGAGCCTGATACTGATTCTACAGATTAGCATCACAACACAAATTTGTGTCATCATGCCTACAATATCTCTATAATGTAGGCAATCAAATGTTACTCTCTGTCAGTCTGTGTGTTTATCCTAGATCAAATAGTAGACAGCAGAAAGACGATACAGTCCAAAATATGGAACATTGTAAAAGCTTTCTGCATGTGCTTTATTTGGAAAGAATAATGTCATAATTGAAGTAGCAATAAAACTCATATTCTGGATTCTCTTCTTATTAGTATAGAGCAAAAGTATCATATCGTATCCAACAAACATTAGTCTTTCCTTCTTTCTCCCTTCCTCCACTGTTTGCAAATTTCTAAGTTGAAAATTAAACTCCTATGATTTGCAACAATTAAGGCCATTATCCTTTCTTTCTTTTTTCATTTGTTCCTAATCTAAATAAATTCTAAATAAAAGTATGTTTCGCTGAACTCATTACGTACAAGTCTACAAGAGTCAAGAGCCAATCAAATGAGCAACATAACAGCATGCCTTCATGTGAGAGAAAAGAATAATGAAAAAGTGAAATGGAAAACTTACCGACAATGGTCCTCGGATTCACATCCCTGTTATAAGTAAAGGATACACGCCATGTGCATGTCACTAGGCAACGCATTCTAGCTGGCAAGTCACTATGTGAAGCTTTTAGTATCAGCAACCAGAAAACGTAATAATGTCAGCACTCAGCAGGGCTTGAGGGAACAAATTTTGCAAGTTATGATGGCATATGTGCAAAAAGATCGACAGTCAAACAATATGTTAAGTTGTTAACACATCTTGCGCAAAAGCTACAATTTGCGGACAAGATCCGAAATTTTGAGTCATTGATTTTAGTCAAAGGAAACATACAAGCAGCTAATAATTAGTTTCTCAAGTTCCAGACAACAACTAGCTAGTTAGCTCCTGTTAGTCTGTCGCTAGCCGTAACTACTTCAAAAATATCTAATTACTGCAAGATGTACATACATCCATACTCTGTGGCACTTGGCATGAGAACAAAGAACCCTAACCCAAAGAAAATTTTAAATATCGACAGAACTAAAAATTAAATTAGGTGTAAACAAATTCTTTTTGCATAAGAAGTTGCGGACACGTGAAGCACGGTTAAACAGGACAACATGACTACACTCAGTAGCGGCTTAACACTATCCGATCACTAATCAATTCAATTAATCCTAACATTAGACTTTTTGAAATGGCCAACTTGGAAAAAGGCAGCAGTCAATCCAATGACCTCCAACATATCGATCATGGATTTTTTTTAACCTAAGACAACCCATGCTCAAGCTTATTAGCTTCAAGAGAGTCTAGCAAGTTCAAAATTACGAGGAAACCTCTAAATAAGACATTTCCATTCAAGCAAAACATCAAAACCCTGAGCATGACAGAATTCTACTGCACCACCTACAAAAAATCGTCAAATCCGCAATTGTAGAGTCTGACAAGATTTTGTTTTATTTCATCCCTACTTGACTATATGAGTATAAAAATTATCATATCAGATACCAAATTACCAATAGGGTATTGCATGGCCTGTTTCATAAACGGGGCAGGGCAAGGGGGGGTTCCAACGACATCATATCCTCAAAGTTGTAATCTTATCCCCTGTTCAAGAGGTGAAATCACTGGCCTAAGCTAATAAATGGCCTCAAGAAACCACATTGATGTTCAAAAAAAGCTTGCGTTCTTCTGTCAGCTTCCTAAAATCCACATTAATCATATGCGCCACCAGACACTTACGAAAATTAACAGCACCTGTCCTTCCTTTTATTGCCCCCCCCCCCCAAATTCCAAACACATGCCAATTAGCAAAACTAAAACTTCTCGTAGGTGACAATGTAAAAACCCGTTCCACCATCTGCCAGAAATAGTATCAGCAGCAGCTCACATAAACCTTAATGGTGCTCCTTGCCTCCCTCAACTACAACAAATTTTCCAAAATCACACCTTTAGCATTCAAACACAAGATGTAAAAAGCAATTCTCATGTCCCCTATCAAACAATTCTCAATTTCAGATATTAAGTCGTTCACAGTACAAGTGTACAACAACAACCGAGTCTTAGTTCCAAACCTATTTGGGGTCATCTAAGTTGAATCGTCCTCTAAAACCGTCATATGTAGCCAATAAAAAGTCTAAGATAGGAAGAAAACAAGTGTAAAAAGTGGTGAAACCCGTTTGACAAAAAAGAATTAAAACAAACAAGGGAAAAGTACACGAAAGAGCAAAAACATGGGTCTTCACAAAAGCTACAATTAGAAAACCATGAAATTTGCAGTTTGCACGCGTAAATCTAAGCGTTCCGACCTTCCACATACCTCCTACATTGGTACATTGTTAAATCTCTTCTCAAATTACAAATCCCTGACTAAATCAAACCTCAAAATACGAATTTTTAACTCCGCACGACACGTTACTATACCTTAACCCCCATGTTCTACAATACATTGTTCTTCAATCTTCGCAGTACATCTCCATCTACAAAAACTTATCTTACACGTAACCCTAAATGGTGCAATACTACCGATTCATACATTTCTCACACATTTATAATTTAACCATCTCAATTCCGATTCGCTGATCGAAAATCGGACATTCCTCCGACTCCGAATTCAGCGTATGAACTACCAAACTTATCAACAATTGGACCAAAACCTGGCTAAAAATAGTAAGAACCACAATATTAACTAAAACCTACTAATTTTCAAATCAATAACAAGAGTGATCGCAATTTCACAATCGCATAACTCAATGTTAAACTGCAGAAAATTAACCGATGATTCAATAATCGAGAGAAGGAGTAGAATGATTACCGGGGAAACTTGTAGCAGACGCCGGAAAACAAACTATTGAGATGTGATTGAATGTTGGACAAACCGACAATTATCCTTTCTACATTAAACTACTATTAAATTACTAAATTAATTAGCTTATCGCAATGACTAAAATACCCCTACCTTAATTCTCTCCGCCCAACCTGGCAAACCACGTCTCGTCCTATGGAGTTGTGTTGGGTTTACTTACCTCGGTGTACATGAGTTTCACTAAACCAATCATCGTGATTGGCAAAAATGAGCCAATCACGGATTGGTGGCAAAATCTGGAGCGTCCATCTGCCCTTTCCAAAACCAATGGCTACAATATTTTCTCAACCACTACCCTTCATTCACTCCCCCTCTCTCCTCTCCATCTCAAACACCCACTACCACCACCAAACACCTCCACGCACACCGGAAAAAGGGCTTAAGGTCCCACTTTAGCCCTTTTTTCGGCCATTTTAGAGCACCTCACCCAAAAGGGGTTGACCCCACCCATTCAAACACCCTATCCTCATAGGGTGTCTTTTTGTCTTCGGCGGCGAAGCCGATGGTGGGACGGCGGCGGGAAGGTGGTCGCCCGATGTGGGGTCTGGGTTGGGTGGGATACCGGTGGTGGCTCGCGCGGTTCCGGGCTGATGCGCGGTGGCCAGATCTAGGCTGTTTTAGGTTTGCTGGAGAATGGACTGTTTTGCCCCTGTGATTGGGTCCGTACACCCAATCATAGTGATTGGTTTATCAGCACTCCGGTGTATACCGTATCTTTATGTAGTAGGGACGGAGTCATGATGAAAAAAAGTTGAAGAGGCCTTTAGCTGAAATTAACGGTAGATAGTTAACATTATTAGTTTATTACAATATAGAACAATAGAAACGAGGATGCCAAAAAAAAAAAAAACATATGAAGGTTAAACACGTGACCTCCAAGGGCAAAATGGAGAGGCAAGTAACGTTCGTTTCAAACGACTAGACTAGTAATGACTGCATTGAATATCGTAAAATGTTTAGAATGGTAATTATTTTTCTCTTAAATGTGAAATTGATAAGGAGTTATAGACTCAAGCCACTGTGGGCCCCAATATGAGTCCTTCTCATCACGTGTCCGACACGACACGCAATGTTATGAGCATGGAATTCGTACCAAAAAAATCTCATATGACATTCATATAGAAAAACTAAAACCAAATACAGATTACTTATGGTTTTAATGATTTCAAGTCCTGTGTTTCAAACATCTGCCAGGTCTTATTTCAACTAAAATTTTATTTTAAAGATGTCTAATCTCATATTCCCATTTCAAGAGAGGATCATTGCCTAAAAGATTGAGTCATGACAAAACTGAAATGACGAGACTTAGATATTTATCCCTAAAACTGGTACCCGAGTATGAGTATTTATCATAGGATCGGAATTGTCGCATCGCTAATTTGATTTACAATATAATTAATCAAAATCAAAATCGGTAAAAATAATAACAATTAGCACAATTCATCTTCCGGCAAAATGAATAATATGAATAGACTAATTTTCATAAAATATCAGTATTGGCCAAAGAAAATATTTTTGAATGATTTGTAATTTTTTCAAAAATACAAAATACTTAATCGAATTCAAAGGATATAGGACCGAAGAATCTTACCCCCGGAATGAAATTAACATCACCGCCGTTGTATGATTTGGAATGTTGAGAACATTGTTGTGCGAATCAAATACGAGATGGAAGATGAGTTCACATACATTTTTTTCACATTTGGGTAAAAGAACGGATGTATTAAACGTTTCAATTATATTGACGAACAAGCACATATAACAAGGGGAGTCGAGATTGAAAAAATAAACCGATTAGGAGAAAATTGATTTGGGAAGAGATGACTTAATTTGGGGATTGATTTTGAAAAGATAAAGGAAAAAGGGAAATAGGGAATCCGATTTTAGGGGAAGTTAAAAGTCACGTCATGTATTATTTTCGCACGAATTTGGGCTGCGAAAAGACTGGGGGGCGTGTGTAGTGGCCCAACTAATCTATGCAAATAGCAAACTTTGTAATGATCCTACATATCATCGTAGAGCGTTTTTTACTTCATAAGCGTGAACCCTGTGAACGTGTTTCACCGTAAAGACTTTAACAATTGGCATATAAAAGGAAAATATCATGATCAGACACTTTGAACACTTATTTGAGCTACTAAAGTCTTCATCAATCACCTTTAATAGGCCCGGATAACAAACTTTTACCATTTTGTTACTCCTAACTTCTTAATTTGGACAATATCGTCCAAAGTAAATGTCTAATTATTCAAGGACATTAAATACGCAAGCTTTCAAGCTTTTGAACACCTTCATCAAATTCATACTCGAATTGCTGTGGTTTACTATAAATTTTTATCATCTCAAACGATATAATGATGCAAGTTACATCACCTCTTCAACCAATTCAACTTATAAGCTTACGCTTATGTTTGGTAAAATGGTTGAAAGAAGACATAGTAGATGACTGCTGATGTGATAGGCGAATGCTAAAATAGTAGCGATGAAGGTACCTGGAAAATACAACTAACATTTGTGAAATGACTTGAAAACATAGAATCTCAAATTAAACAAGCTACGCACCTTATCATTAAAAGTAACTTAAATAACAAGCTAATGGTACCGCCAAATAAGTTTATTTAGTCAAACTAATGAAAATATTAGTCTGATAAGTTAACTCGTCTATTTAAGTTAGCTTACAAAGCTTAATGAACACAACCATAAGAAATGAGTAATTGTTCAACCTTTAAAAAAAAAGCAAAGTGAATAATTGTTCAACATTATTGAACATCAAAATTTTGGTCCCACACATTAGACGTGCATTTGATTATTTGAAACTATGCACTTCCCGTATGGTTTCACTGTATTGAATTGATGATAATAATGAGAATTACAAAAAATTGGTAGGGAGTCTCGAAATAAGTTGAACCTATGCACTCTTGACTATAAGAAAAAAAAACCGATACAAGTGAAAAAGATGTGCCTAAGCTTGTGCGCCAGTATCATACGCCCTGAAATACCGAGTTATTTCACATCCACCGGTCAACATCCGAAAACCTCGACAACATTCAAAGTCATTCGATCGATAACCATAGTCACCCTCACACCAAACACCTGCATTAATTGGCATTCGACTTTTACCGGCGCAGCCATGATACCAATGCCACCCACACATAAATCAACGAGGAATTCAATTACCAAAGAAAACGAGGAATTTACCTTTTACCGCTCAAGGACAAAAACGTAAAACCAAGTCCCGTCAAAACGGCTACTTTTTAACCTCGCACTCTCACACTCCCAAGATTCTTTCCTATATTTAAATTTCAAACCCACACTCAACAAATCCCCCTCATTTCCCTACAATATTACGCCACCTTGCCACTGATAAAAGTCGTAAAAAACCTGAGTCTCCTCCACACAGTGGCATTAACCCGTAATATCTTACAAACAAACAGGGACAATATCGGGACAATTCATAGTAGGACCCACGTGTTTAGTAAAATACAAGGATAGTAAAACTCCCATTTTTACACTGTACAGTCACAGAAGAAGGCAAAACTGGCAAGTAGAGTGTGCAGTGAACTTGCTTTACTCCAATGGTTTTCTTTCCCTGACTTTCTGCACAATCACTCACACAACACTCCTTTTTTTGCTGCTTTTCTTCCTTCTCCTTGAAGCTTTGCTTTTTTATGTCTCCTCTTTTTTTCTCTCTCCTAGGGTTTTTCTCTCTCCTAATTTATCCCACTAATTACTAAGTTTATCACCATAACTATAACTAATTAACTATACTACTAATCAGCTGGAGTTCTTCCTCTAATTACTGGTACCTTTTCTTAATTTAAATTAATTTAATTTTTTGTTATCATTTTACTCTTTTTTTCGTGGTTTATTTGAGTTTATTTTCGTTGATTTTTGTGGTGTTGTGTTGGTGAAGTTATAGGGGGAGCTGAGGTGAAACGATGTCGTCTTCGACATCGAGAGGAGGCGGAGGAGGAGGTGGAGCCAGCGGAAGTGGCGGTGGTGGAGGTTCTGATCAGCCGCCGGCGAGGCGGTTGATGCGGACGCAGACGGCCGGGAATCTCGGAGAGACGGCGTTTGACAGTGAGATTGTTCCTTCTTCGCTTGTTGAGATCGCTCCTATTCTCCGTGTTGCTAATGAAGTTGAAAAGCATAATCCCAGGGTTGCGTATTTATGTAATGTTTCGAGTTTTTTGATCCGTTTTCGTTCCGGTTTATTGATTGAGGTTTTTAGTTGATATGTGCTTTGTTATTGGCTGCTAATTTTAGAAACTATGTGGTAGTGTTGTATTTGTGTGCTAATTTAGTAATTGAGTTGGTCGGTATCTACTGTGGGTAGCTGAGTGTCCGCATTTTGATGTTATTACGTGCTGAGAATCGCGTTTCACATTTTGGATAAGCTGATATACGTAATAATTTGTTTGCTTGACCTAATTTTATTATGTACTCCATCTAATTCTCGTATCGTACTCTGTGTGGGAGGCTAAGGTTGACACTGATTGTGTTAATTATTGCTTATCTATTCCGAAGATAATGTATAAAAATAAGTGGTTTACTTGATTATCATGTTTTCGGAGATTTGAGAGTTGGTTGGGAGTTTGGTGTTCAATTGCTCAGGGGTATGAGTGAAAGCGTTGCCGACCTTTTACCACTGTCTATTGTGGCATGTGTAAAGGAGGGTGCTCTTTGGTCTTTGATGATTCTAAGACCACTGCGTTTTGGCTGAAATTAAAAAAGAAATGTTATCTTTCGTGAATTAATAATGAGCTTTTGTTTGCTAAGAACATCCGTGCATTTTTACGTTGGTCTCATCTGAATGTGTTATTCGATTAGTCTTGAAGGCGTTTCTCCTAACAGTAATGCGTTCAAGATAATGGTGTATCCTTGGATTGAGAGAAACCTACTTGATTTATTTGCTGCCGCTGTTGTGCCTTTCTTACCCTTTTTGTCTTATCTACTGCTTGTCTACTGATTCGAGAGTTTTTCATCAATTTTCCATTTGGATGAGTTGTGTCCTCGAGACGGTTACTTATGACGATTCATGTTAGCCGACCCCAAATTATTTTGGGAATAAGGCTTGGTTGTTGTTGTTGTTGTTGGATGAGTTTGTCATTGTCTCATTGATTGTCCATTTGGATTCTGGCTCTAACTGGTGGTTTGTCAGGCCGTTTCTATGCATTTGAGAAAGCACATAGGCTGGATCCAACTTCCAGCGGTCGTGGTGTCCGACAATTTAAAACTGCACTTCTTCAGAGGCTAGAGAAGGTAATACATCCGTATTTGTTTGACATTTGTTTTTGCAATGGACCTGCTGGATGGATATGTATGACCTCTAGATAATATTCGCTGATTTTATCTGCAAAATAGAACATAATGGCTGATTTGGCATGACGACCTTCTGTATGCTATGTTGATTACTTCTAAGGTCCTCTATAGTTTTTTGTACCATTTGTGGATGATGCCATATATATAAGCTTGTCTTCTGTTTGGTCCTTATCATACTTTTATGCCGCAGGAAAATGATCCAACATTAATGGGAAGAGTTAAAAAGAGTGACGCGCGGGAAATGCAAAGTTTTTATCAACATTACTACAAGAAGTATATCCAAGCTTTGCAAAATGCAGCAGACAAAGCAGACCGGTGAGCAGCTTATGGGCACATAAAGCTTTCGAGAAATGTTTATAGGGTCCTTGCTGGTGTTTAATTTAGGATATTTGCTATGGATTTTGTGTTCAGTGCTCAGCTCACTAAGGCGTACCAAACTGCCAATGTTCTGTTTGAGGTATTGAGGGCCGTTAACTTGACGCAGTCGATGGAAGTTGACCGTGAGGTGAGGAAATGATGTCATGGGCGTATCATATTTACATACATGTTTTGTCCAGTTGGCTTAACTACGTCAACGGTCTAATACTTCATTTTTCTCATTGGTTTCAATCTTCTGTAGATCTTGGATACACATAATAAAGTAGCTGAGAAGACGGAAATTTATCTTCCCTACAATATCCTTCCTCTCGATCCCGATAGTGCAAATCAGGCCATTATGAGATTTCCTGAGGTTAGTTTTGGGCCTCTTTGGTTGTGTTTCAGACCTTGTTAGCTTTAACTAGCCATTTTTGCTTACTCTTGAGGCTAATTAACAAGAAATTCTATGTCCAGATCCAAGCTTCTATTGTTGCCCTTCGAAATACCAGAGGACTTCCATGGCCTAAGGACTACAAGAAAAAGCAAGATGAAGACATCTTGGACTGGCTTCAGGCGATGTTTGGATTTCAGGTCCTTTCGCATTTGCATTTTGTAGTGAAATTTGATTTAAATTTGGTTATTCTTGTCTCTCTCCACTTCCAAAGATGTTAACTTGTTCCTGTGACCTGCTATCCAGAAAGATAACGTGTCAAATCAAAGGGAGCACTTGATTTTATTACTTGCAAATGTCCATATACGACAGTTTCCAAAGCCGGATCAGCAACCAAAGGTGATTAGTGACTAGCAACCAGTCTAGTCTTATGTGGTGGCTAGCTTCCGGCATACAATTTTTTGCAGATAGCGTAACGTAATAATTTGTTGCAGTTGGATGAACGTGCATTGACTGAAGTGATGAAAAAGCTTTTCAAGAGCTATAAGAGATGGTGCAAGTACTTAGATCGAAAGAGTAGCCTTTGGTGAGCTTCCTCTTATTCGTATAACTTTCTCTCAGACCTGGGTCTTAAATGTTTAAGCCTAAAATTATCCTGGGCAATGCATTCCCTTCTTGTTCTGATATAAGCTCCATGATGGGGCTTTTAAATCCTTCAAGACAATTTGTCTTTTTTATTTTATTACTACTACGAATAAATAATGATAATGCCTCTTGAAGCTACAGTTGAAATACACCAGCTAAAGCTCAACTTAATATGATGCTACAAATGACTGGTTTCAGAGTGTCAAACCAGCTTATTTTGGTATGGGTGGTATAACTTGTATACGAGTATAAGTTAGCCCCCTTGTTGGCTCTTAATTGATATCCTGTATAACTTATCAAGAAAATGAAGGTGGTGCAACTTGTGTTTAGCCGTGGGACTTGGTAGATGAACCTATATGTGTGGGCTACTGGGCTTTGTCGTGTGTGTTACTTTTGTTCTGGGTCTAAGGAGGTTGTTGCTGTCTCTATGTCAGAAATATAGACTGAATGCAAGTTTGGCAGCTTCTTCTAATTTTTCTTCCTCACAAAATCTGCAGCTAATTGCTTAATTTATTGCAGGCTACCAACAATACAGCAGGAAGTGCAACAACGGAAGCTGTTGTATATGGGGCTTTATCTTCTTATTTGGGGAGAAGCTGCAAATTTAAGATTCATGCCCGAGTGCCTGTGCTACATTTATCATCATGTACTTTTCTGAAGAACTACTTCTTATTTATAGTGTTTGTTTTCCTGTTCTCCTGTACCTTTGGAGCTAATATATTTTGCTCATTACTTCTTTTTCTTCTTCTGCTGGAATTAAATGAGCTCTGATATGCTGATGAATCATCTCCAGGACATCTTAAGACTTTGGAGCCCGTTTTTTTACAAGTGTCTTTGGAAGTTGATTTGATATTTACCCTTTGAGTTTCTGCAATCACATTTCACCTTCTTTCTGAATTGAATTTGATGTCCGTTGTTTAGCTGATGAAGTTATGTATGAACAGTGGTATCCTTGTGAAACATTACCTTTCATAACACCTTTTTTGAAACACTTACGATTGTAGATTGTCAACACTACATTTTCTGACAATTTTATTTACTTGTTATCATTATTGTTATAAGTTTGCATATAATTCATGCATCAAAAATAATTTACAAGAAATTGGTGGGGAGCCGAGATACTCACTGAGCCCCCACACCCTTTGCTATAGAAAAATTAATACGAGTAAGAATATGTGTCGCAGCCTGTGCACCAATGATACTTAAGAAATTAAGTTGCGACTGATTTCTAAATGCCATGTTTTCACTGTAGATGGCGTTTGAGCTGTATGGTATGCTTGCTGGAAATGTCAGTCCCATGACGGGTGAGAATGTGAAGCCAGCATATGGGGGTGAAGAAGAGGCCTTCTTAAGAAAAGTTGTGACCCCTATATATAAAGTCATAGCTAAGGTACGATTTTGCCACGGGTGAAGGCACTAGTGTTGTCCTTCTGATATGTGAATAATTGTTTTCGAACATTGTTTCCACCCAGGAAGCGCAAAGGAGCAAACAAGGAAAGTCGAAGCATTCACAATGGAGAAACTATGATGATCTAAATGAATATTTTTGGTGAGTTTTTATTTGTGAGATGGAAATTTTTCTATACTCTCTAGTGCTGATAACAATTATCTTTGGTGATCATCCGGTGTATCAGTGTGTACCTCTCAGGCATTTATGCATCTTTTATCAATCCAATTGCTGGTCCGTATCTCATATACTATTGTGATTACAGGTCGGTTGATTGTTTCCGTCTAGGCTGGCCAATGCGTGCTGATGCAGATTTCTTTTGTTTGCCTACAGAGGAGCCTTCCCAAGAAAGAAATGGGGTAAGATTTGGCCGTTTCTTTAGTCTTCAGTTATCTGGAGTTTTTGTATCTAGTTTTCTGTCAATAATGATACCATAGGGTCAACTGGTCTTAGTACATATCTGTTGGTGTAGAGTCTGCTCTTAGTTATGCTATCATAAACAACCAGTTCAACAGGAATCGGCATATACCACTGCCACTGACATGTGTTTGGACAAAGTAGGTTGTTAGGTTCTTAGCCGTCCAACTCCATCAAACCGTTTTTTGATAAGTCAACTCCATAAACCGTGCTAGCTTACATACTGACAACATTAATTCTCCACAATTTTGTTTTTGTGCATGATTAAAAAATTTAGTATCTCTCTATATCTTCACTCTTGTAATTTCCTAGATGCCCTACTGGTAAAGTGGTTAGTGGGAGCTAGTTTTCTTTTAATAGCTCCTCTCTTGTATATTTTCTCGTTGCAGTTTGTCGTTGCTAAACTTGATTCACTTGTATGTTACATGTGTGTATGTGGTATCTCATGTGATCATGATTATTTTCAATGTGTTCGGCTTAGAGAGTTCAGTGATGTATTTATATTCCACCCTTAACTATTTGTGTATAATACCTCCCGAAAAATAATGTCCCATGTAACGTAGAATGAAGTGTCCAATTGTTTGGGAGATCTATTGCACAGGGTAGCTTAGGGAAATGTTACGTGTAGCAATCTTGACCTATGATCAACGGTTTTTAGAATAGAACAGTGCTTCCAATTAAAGGTGTTTCTCTGGATTCACTTAATATCCTGATGAACAATTCACATTAGAACACTCTACACTGTTGCTTCACCCGAAAAGGACGTGAATAATAGTGAAGGTGTCAAGACTAATGTACATTGTGTGGCATAACTGGTCTTAAAAGAGACCTGCCGAATGATGTCCAAGAGTGCCCTCAACTAGAGGTTTTTTTTATCGAATATATCAGATGGATATTTTTGTTACTTGTTATTAGAGCAGAGAACTGATACAATGAAATGTTTATGCTCTTTATTCTGGACATCATTAGTCATGTTACTGCCTTACATAGCTGAGAGGAAATTTTTGGCTTTTGATAATTCCTGATTGTATGAAATGCTTTGGCGTATTTTCAGGAAGGAGCATCTGCTCGCCGAGATCGTTGGGTTGGGAAAGTTAATTTTGTGGAAATTCGAACATTTTTGCACATCTTCAGAAGCTTTGACAGAATGTGGAGCTTCTTTATCCTGGCCTTGCAGGCACGTATAACTTCTTATTTCTGTATTCGTCAATTACAACAAATATTTTGTGCTGATGCTCGACACTGATACTCTCATTTTTTGTCCTGGTCTATCAGGCTATGATAATTCTTGCTTGGAATCGCTCTGGAGACCTTAGTGCTATATTTGAAACGGATGTATTCAAACAAGTTTTAAGCATCTTTATTACAGCTTCAATACTAAAGCTTGTGCAAGGTAAGTTGGCTAACACATTTGCTTGCTTAATGTTGATTCCAATGTACTTATAGGCGCTGAAGAAGTTTAGGGTTTCTCTGGTTGACATTAGAAAAATTTAGATGCTATGACAAAATGTACATTTTGACAAAAGGTTAGTAATGTAGAGGATTCACAAAACGGTGGATATTGATTGATGCTTATGTTTTCCTTACTGGTGGTATATTGAGACTGCCAATCGACAACAAAACATCATTAAGAAATTCGGTAAGCTTTTGTGGAATGAGCCGGTTGGGAGTGGCATATTTAAAATTTGGACAAGATTGTTTGGGCTTCTAGCCATATTACTACTGGTTGGTCAAAAATTATACCATACCCCGGGGGTACAATGCATTTTTGTACCTCCTCTAATAGATTTGATGAGCAAACGTTGTTAGTTTGATGAGCAATGAGCCTATACTTCCATTTGCTTTTGGCTTTTTTATTTTTTATTTATTTTATTAATGTAAATCTCGGAAGGTGAGCTTCCCTTTTTCACTCTACTTCTGTTTGCGTTAGTGAAAGTGTTTCCATCCAGTAAAGACTTGAACCTTAAATGGTGTAAAGCTGCACACTTTAGTACTCTTTATGACAGTCACTTGGTAGTCTTCTTTGTTTACATCTGTAACTTAACTAATGCTGGATGTCTTGTGAATTGAACCGGTTCTTTTGTTTCTCAGCCATCCTTGATGTAGTTCTTGGCTGGAAGGCCAGGCATAGCATGTCATTTCATGTTAAGCTGAGATACATTTTGAAGCTCATCGCTTCTGCTGCATGGGTGGTAGTTCTTCCTGTGACTTATGCTTATTCATGGGATAATGCTCCTGGATTTGCTCATACTATCAAAAGTTGGTTTGGGAGCAATGCAAGCAAGCCTTCACTTTTTTTCCTGGCTATTGTTATCTATCTGTCACCGAATATGCTTTCTGCCGTGCTGTTTCTGTTTCCCTTCATCCGTCGACTTCTTGAAAGGTCCGACTACAGGATTGTGATGCTAATGATGTGGTGGTCTCAGGTACACCTGAGTTCTTACTAAGAAGTCCATTATTACTGTTTCATATAATTTTAATAAATTTTTTTGTCTAGCTTTTTTAAGGTTCTAAGCTTTTACTAACAATCTCTTTTTTTCTTTTGTTCAATCAATTCGTTGCAGCCCCGGCTTTATGTAGGAAGGGGAATGCATGAAAGTGCCTTTTCTCTTTTCAAGTAAGGAGTTAATGTACTGTCAATAACCAAACATTTCTGAGGATATTATAAATTCGGAATCTGATTTTTTTGCTCTCTTGAATTTTTAGGTATACATTGTTCTGGCTCTCCCTGTTAGTTACGAAGTGTGCATTCAGCTTCTATATTGAGGTGTGGATTGCAATCGTTATTTGGTTGCATACTGTCTTAACTTCTTGTGAAGCTAAATTCAGCTCAAGTTATCGCCTCAAACAGTTGCCTGCTACTTAAATTATACATTGCAAGAAGAAATTTTGCTGGAACTCCAATAGTAACAATGTAACGTTGCTGTTGGGTTTAATCCCAAGTAATTGCGACGACTGTCTTCCTTGCCATGTCATAGAGTACTGCTGCTTTTATATGTACTGTCTGCTTCTTTACTCTGGTGTGTTTGTTTCTCCTGCAGATAAAACCTTTAGTAGCTCCAACCCAGGAAATCATGTCAGTTCATGTAGGAACATTTAAATGGCACGAGTTTTTCCCTCAAGGTACTGAACATTTGTGCAGTGTTACCATGTGGTGCAACATGTATTCAGGAAAAGCGAATAATCATTCTTCATTTTGCAGCCAAGAACAACATTGGTGCTGTGATTGCACTGTGGGCTCCAATTATCTTCGTATGGCCTGTGATCCAACTTCTTCAATTTCCTGATTTTGACTGCCTTTACCGTTCTGCTAACTGATGTACATTCTGTTATCAGGTCTATTTCATGGATACACAAATTTGGTATGCTATATTCTCCACATTGTTTGGAGGTATATATGGTGCATTCCGTCGCCTTGGAGAGGTAAATTGGCTTGGTCCAAAAATGAAAGTATTGTTTTGTGTGGGAATCCGTCATTCTTTTCTGTATTTGGTTTTGTATTTCTTATACTATCTTTTGCTCCCAGATACGAACATTGGGTATGTTAAGATCGAGGTTTCAGTCGTTGCCTGGGGTTTTTAATGCACGTCTCATGCCAGCAGAGAAAACAGAACACAAGAAGAAAGGATTGACAGCTCAATTTACTAGACGTTTTCCCAATGTAAGAAAGGAGACGTGACATTTATTTTTTTTAATAAGATAAGCACTACGTAGCCTATTTCAAGCCGAGACATTCTTGTCTCAATCTGCTTTTGTTAGGTAATCATGTATATGAATGGAATTTCTCACTCCTATGGTTGTATCCTGGATACTCTCGTGACATTAGAACTTGCCCACTGCGTTTTTCACTGATTGATGAAGCATTTCTTAGAGGTATTAAAAAAGGCAAACTCTTGACTCCTCATTTCTCCGCCTTTTGCAGTTCTCCTCAAATAAAGAGAAAGAAGCTGCTCGATTTGCTCAATTATGGAATCAAATAATAAGTAGCTTTAGAGAAGAAGATCTCATAAGCAATAGGTAATCGGCCTTATCTAAATGATTTGTATCATTTCTGGATGGGCAGTTCGCTGTTTAGTAATTGCTATTTGGTGCCATTGATTACTGTGTCTGATACAAAGTCTGGCTATCTGTTCACTTCAGGGAAAGGGACTTGTTGCTTGTTCCATATTGGGCTGACCCAGACATAGACCTTATACAGTGGCCTCCGTTTTTGCTTGCTAGCAAGGTTTGTCATGTCTTCAAAAGCAGAAACTAGCTAATATTTTTCTGCATTTTTATTCTGTGGGTGTTTTTGTAGATTCCTATTGCACTAGACATGGCCAAGGACAGCAATGGTAAGGATAAGGAGCTGACAAAGAGAATTTTCACTGATCCCTATATGTCACATGCTGTCCGTGAGTGTTATGCATCCTTTAAAAGCATCATTAAGTTCATGGTTCAAGGGCGTGCCGAGACAATGTAAGTTACGTGGAAAGTGAATGTCTTACAAAGTCAAAAGACAATTTTTTAATATCCTAATATATGGATGGTATCTTACAGCGTTATAGATAAGATATTTGCTGAAGTCGAAGCACATATAGAGGCTCAAGATCTGGTGACAGAGTATAAGATGAGTGCTCTTCCCAGTTTGTATGGACACTTTGTTAAGCTGATGGAACGTTTGGTATGTGTTCTGTAGTCTGTGCTGATCTTATGTCTATAAAAGCTCTTTGGTGTATCGCCTTCTGCTTTTCTCTAACTGGTCTGTTTTTTCATGAAGCTGGAGAACAAACCTGAGGATAGGGATCACGTGGTTATTTATTTCCAAGACATGTTGGAGGTTGTGACAAGAGATATAATGGAGGACACGAGTGTGCTAGAGTCAATCCATGGTGGATCAACACACGAGGGTATAGCATCATTTGAGCAACATTCTCAGTTATTTCAGAAGCCAGGTGCAATTAGATTTCCTATTGAACCAGTGACAGAAGCTTGGAAAGAGAAGGTAATTATATGTTTTTGAACTAAAATTGCTCAAGATGATACTCTACCCCTGTAGCCCTAAATCAAAGCTTCTTGTCTGGGGCAGATCAAACGGTTGTACCTGCTTCTTACTGTGAAGGAATCAGCAATGGATGTGCCATCCAACTTAGATGCTAGACGACGTCTTTCTTTCTTCTCAAATTCACTGTTTATGGATATGCCACCTGCACCTAAAGTTCGCAACATGCTCTCTTTCTCGTAAGTATAAACATATGTCGTACTCATCAAAAGTATAAACATCTGTAATTGTTGTGTGACAGAACTCCATGGAAACTTTTTGCTGGTGTCTATTTGTATTGTCAGTAGTTTCGTCACCCTAGAAAGATACGGAGTATGGGTCTCTTTACTGAGTCTTAAGTCTGACTTGTTAGACATATGGTCCTTTGCCCTCTCTTTGTCAAACGAACACCTTAAACTAGTAAGGTAGTTGTTACCAGTATGTTCAATCACTCATCCTGAATGGAAACCTTTTTTTTCCTGGTTGAGTTTTATCACTGTAGCTTTGTTGACCTCTTGCCCTGCACCCTGCAGAAGAAGTTTATTCCAAGAGTATTGCCATTTTTATTCATCCTTGGCAAGTGCTGGGCTTGTAAAAAAATATTTACTATTATGAAACTTGTGTAAATTAGGAAAGTGTACAGCCTGCGGTGCCCTGATTTTTCTTTTATTTTATTTTTAGAAGTAGTGCATTCTTCATTAAGATTGTTAGTAATTCCCTATTTTTTGTTATGTTTTGTCCAGTGTTTTGACACCTTATTATACGGAGGAGGTCCTTTTCTCGCTGCTAGATTTGGAAACTCAAAATGAAGACGGAGTATCCATCCTGTTCTACTTGCAAAAGATTTTTCCAGGTATTTTCGCAATTAGTTACTTCCATGAAAAGAAGTCTTTTCTGCTGTTCTTCTGTCTGTCCTTGAATGTAATATGCTGGTCTTTACAATGTCTCACAGATGAATGGGATAACTTTCTGGAACGCTCCAATTGCAAGAGTGAGGAAGAGCTCAGAGACTCAGAGGAGCTGGAAGAAGAGCTTCGACTTTGGGCATCATACAGAGGCCAGACTCTGACCCGTACAGGTAGAGGATTTTCTTGGAATTTTAATTTCATAAAGTAGTTGTAATTGTTGTTTTATTTTATGTACCTTAAATCAGTCATTTTCACTTCTCTTTAAATCTATTAACTTTAAACCGTCGTTTACATTAAATGGCTCGCGAACGACAGTGAGGGGTATGATGTACTATCGCAAAGCTCTTGAGCTTCAAGCCTTTCTTGATATGGCCAATGACAAAGGTATTGGTTACCAACTAAAATCTTGGATTTTGTTCAGAAAGGTGCTATACTCTTCAATATTTATGGAGCGATGTTTTTCTTGTTTGAACAGTTTTGATGGAAGGTTACAAGGCTCTTGAGTTGAACACAGAAGAGAACTCACAGAGTGAAAGATCACTCTGCCAAGCTGTTGCTGACATGAAGTTCTCATACGTGGTGTCTTGCCAGCAATATTCAATTGATAAAAGATCTGGCAATCCACGGGCCCAGGATATACTGAAGCTTATGACTGCGTATGTGTTCTTTCTTTCACTGTTTTTCTCACCATTGGTGCCAGCCAGAGCCAGATCCAACTTTTTTTGACTGTTTTATGTTTACTTGTTTGTTCTGGTGACAGATACCCATCACTCCGTGTGGCGTATGTTGATGAGCTTGAAGAACCACGTAAAGATGGGTCTAAAAAGACAAATAAGGTGTACTATTCTGCTCTTGTGAAAGCAGCTCTGCCGAAATCTAGTAACTCGAAAGAGCAAGGGCAAAATCTTGATCAGGCAAGTTTTAACTATGGCAGTTGATGGCTTTCGATTGATAAGTGTGTCCTGATTATCTGGAAACTTTAGTAGCGTATTACCATCTGTACATCAAGTGTAAATTGAATAGATATGGCTAAGTTATAAAGAACTTGATTAGTGAAGACAGGATTCAAACTTGCAGTCGGCATAGTAAAGTTTATGTCAGCACTGTGTTCATTTTAAATTGAATGACATATAATTCATTCCAACGTCCTCTTCATGCTTGCCTGATTAGTTTGTGAGACATGATGCTGTTCAAGTGTTTAGACTGAACCTTTATATGCAGGTTATCTATAGGATAAAACTTCCTGGACAGCCTATTTTAGGTGAAGGGAAGCCTGAAAATCAGAACCATGCTATCATTTTCACACGCGGTGAAGGGTTGCAAACAATAGATATGAATCAGGTATGAACCTGGTGGTGATGATGTTTCCCCTTCACTTGGTGGTCTGTGGAACGTTAACTAACTTTATTTCAGGATAACTACATGGAAGAAGCTCTGAAAATGAGAAACCTTCTTCAAGAATTTTTGATCAAACATGGTGGCGTAAGGCTTCCGACAATTCTTGGACTTAGAGAGCACATATTCACTGGAAGGTTTGCTTGTCATTCATTCTGGATCCAGCTTTAGTCCTAGCTATCTAGTGATATCGAGAGAATGATTGTATTTTGGGGCTTTGCTTTTGGTTGCAGTGTTTCATCTCTTGCGTGGTTCATGTCAAATCAGGAGACAAGTTTTGTGACCATTGGTCAAAGACTGCTAGCAAACCCATTGAAGTAAGTCTATCTCTTTGCGCTGCTTAAAGAAAGCTTTTTTTCTCACCTGTGTTCCTGTCTGTCCATGGCTTGTGATGTCTCTTTGAGAATGAGAACTTGGTGCACATTCTTCTTGTCTGAGTTTCATTGTCAAACTGCTTTTTCTTCAGCATTGTGCTCATTTCTGGACGAATCTGGTTCCCTCTTGTTTTGAAGGCCCTTTGTAACATTACTTGAGACATTTAATTACGATCAGATCTCAGCCATGAAATTTTATTATCTAGAGCTAGGACAAAGTACCGACCCTGGTAGTCAGTTGATGTTGTCTTGAAATTTCCGCGCGGGGGGGGGGGGGGGGGGGATAGGCTGTTATGAGGCTGGGTTTGGATATCTGTCGAGTGAGTTTGCTAACTTTTCCTTCTTGCAATTTTGGCCTTGTGGGGACCTCTTTTCTTGATGTTAAGTTCCGTAGAGTCGCCCTTTTCCAAAACAATTTACTTGCATATTGCATTCCTAATATACTGAGCTTGCGACTCCATTGGAAACTTGAAATTATGAATCTAAGGACCCCTTCATTCATCTGTTTGTGCTATTGTGTTCTCATGTGTTCTCATTAGAAGCCACGTCTTTGAATTTTGACTATTTAGCTATTTCTCTGCCCCCATCGATTTGGCAGGCAATGTATTTTGTTAGCTCAGTCTTGAACTCCAAAAACACCCGCTTGTGCTTGAATCTGACTTTTGAATCCCAGTCCCAAGTTTTTTTTGAATTTGACTCCTACTTCAGCTAAGGTATCCATTAGAGCTGTTCAGAAGCTTTTCCGCTATCAGTTTGAGCTTAAAACTGCTACCAAGTGTCGTAAACATGTGACCTTCTATTTGTGTTGTGATTTCTTCCACAGCGTATGCCCTTGTTGATTGGATCCATTCCTTTCTGGGGTCTTTGAATTCCTGATAGTTAACAGGACATCCTCAGTGCGACATAACAACATACAATTTCTAAGTCATATACGCACAGAATAGTTTAGACAGTTCATGAATTAGATTCCGAGCTTTACCTTGTACTGGTTAATAAGGATGCTCTTCAGCAAGATTGCCCTCATTTAAAAGTTGATGGTGCTTTTAAAAGTTAAGAGCTGAATCTTCTTTCTTACCACAGGGATTAATGATCCCTGCAGGGGTTGAGGAAATCATTCTAGTGGGCTGGACTGTGTTCACTGCTGTTATGTTGGATAGGAAATTGGCAATCATCCATAATGTTTCGCTTTCGACCTTGTCAATCCCTTAAGTAAATGCTGCTTAGTCAAACGTATGGAATTATTCTGCAACTTACTGCATCCCTTTGTGTGTGTTCATGTGAATAGGGTCCGCTTCCACTATGGCCATCCAGATGTTTTTGATAGGTTGTTTCATCTTACAAGAGGTGGTGTCAGTAAAGCTTCCAGAGTCATTAATTTGAGTGAGGATATATTTGCTGGTAAGGACTTCGGTATAGTTTCTGCTTATAGAGCTTCATTATAATCCTTGATGGTGATTATTGGCTCATTGCTATCTTGATGTTTTTTCGAATACAGGATTTAATTCCACGCTACGTGGAGGCAACGTAACACATCACGAGTACATTCAAGTGGGGAAAGGAAGAGACGTTGGTCTTAACCAGATTTCTATGTTTGAGGCAAAAATTGCTAATGGAAATGGCGAACAAACATTGAGCCGCGACATCTACCGGCTTGGACATCGTTTTGACTTCTTTCGGATGGCATCATGTTATTTTACCACAATTGGGTTCTACTTTAGCACTCTGGTATTCACACAACTTTGTTATCACTGCGTGTATTTCGAAAGCACTGAGTTCATCTCCTAACCTTTATGTATAACCTATGTTTCACAGATAACCGTGCTTACTGTGTACGTCTTCCTTTATGGGCGCCTTTATCTTGTTCTTAGTGGGCTTGAGGCAGCCTTGAACAGCACGCGGCGATTTCGGAACAATAAGCCTCTTCAAGTGGCTCTTGCTTCTCAATCATTTGTTCAAATTGGATTCTTGATGGCTTTGCCTATGCTCATGGAAATTGGTCTTGAAAAAGGTTTCCGTACTGCTTTGAGTGAGTTTATATTGATGCAGCTGCAGTTGGCGCCTGTATTTTTCACGTTCTCATTGGGAACCAAGACACACTATTATGGAAGGACATTGCTTCATGGGGGTGCAAAATATAGGCCTACTGGTCGTGGATTTGTTGTCTTCCATGCTAAGTTTGCCGATAACTATAGACTCTACTCTCGGAGCCATTTCGTAAAGGGAATTGAGCTCATGATTCTTCTTATTGTTTATGAAATTTTTGGTGAGACGTATAGAAGCCCAGTTGCTTATATCTTTATTACGGTATCAATGTGGTTCATGGTGGGCACTTGGTTGTTTGCTCCGTTCCTTTTCAACCCTTCCGGTTTTGAGTGGCAGAAAATTGTCGATGATTGGACAGACTGGAATAAATGGATGAGCAACCGAGGGGGTATTGGAGTGCCACCAGAGAAGAGTTGGGAGTCCTGGTGGGAGGAGGAACAGGAACATCTTCGCCATTCTGGTGTACGTGGCATCGTTGCTGAGATATTATTGTCTTTGCGGTTCTTTATATATCAATATGGGCTTGTTTATCACTTAAAAATGACAAAGAGGTTGAAGCAAAGCTTCCTGGTATGTCTCGATGACATATGTTCAAAGTCTTTTCAAGTTCCCTTCAATAATGTACGTTATAATCTTATCCGCTGTCTTGCAGGTCTATGGATTATCATGGTTGGTGATAGTGGTGGTATTATTTGTGATGAAAGTAAGTACGGACATTCTTCATTTGTGCGAGCTTTTTTGAATGTTTCATTGTCTCACGTGCGTTTCCTGTGTCTGCAGTGTATTTCCGTTGGGCGCCGTAGGTTCAGTGCAGATCTGCAGCTGGTGTTTCGGCTTATCAAGGGCATGATTTTCCTGACAGGTGTTGGCATCCTCATTTCACTTGTCATATTGACGGGTATGACGCTGAGGGACATTATTGTCTGCATTCTTGCTTTCATGCCAACGGGTTGGGGTTTGCTTCTGGTAAGTAGGACTATTTCTTTTGGACCCTCCTTTTTAAGTAAGTATCATCTGGGTGCATAAGATTCCAAAACAAATAAACTTCAATCTTTTTGGCACTTGCGGCAAGAATTGTGATCTTAGGGTTCCTATCTACTAGTTTATATTGTCTGGTGTTGGTCATTCATGGAGATTCAGTGAGAAGCTAAATAACTAGATTGGCTCGGTGTTAGCATAGTCCCCAGGATTAAGCCCTTTTCCAACGGTCTATTGTGTTGAATGTCTTTAACTCCAAATTTTAGAGTGCCTCTCGACCTTCTGAATTTCTTTGGATTCATTGAAGCAATTAGAACTTACCTTTTGAATTTTTTGGACTAGCTAAAGCAATATAAACTTAGCTACTACCTGTTTGCTTCGGGAAGTGGGGTCTGATGTCTCAGCTGTCCCTCAACCGTGGAGAGGGTCAGTGAAGATGTTGAAACTGCATTCTAAGCAGGGCTAACTTGTCTAAAAAATTTAACGAATATATTATGCAATTGAACATAAGCCGCTAGGAACACTTTGTCATTCACTTGGCACAGCATTTCTCGCGTTTGAAATCAAAATTCGCTGATGGTTTTCTCTGATGACTTTCAGATCGCTCAAGCCCTGAAACCCGTTGTTCACAGAGCTGGATTTTGGGGTTCAGTGAGGACTCTTGCTCGTGGGTATGAGATTGTGATTGGGTTGCTGCTCTTCACCCCTGTGGCTTTCCTGGCTTGGTTTCCGTTTGTCTCGGAGTTTCAGACTCGAATGTTGTTCAACCAAGCCTTCAGTCGAGGTCTGCAGATTTCACGTATTCTTGGAGGGCACCGCAAGGATCGCTCTTCACGTAACAAGGACTGACCCTGTTGAAAGGATCCCTCGTGATGTCGCTAGACTAGTTGCAGTTTTGCAGTGTATTCATCCAGAATCTTTATTTATCCGGTGGCTAGCCGTTGTAATTATGTCTAGGAACGGTTATGGTGATTGAAATCGACGTTAATCGGCCATTGATGTGCTGGTACATGTAGTATTATAGTGTCTCCCTATAACTCTTGACTCGAGCTTAGTCTCACCTGGGTTTTGCAGTACTAAGTACAAGTGAGATGGCACCAATCAGCAATCAATCGCTTCACAACATTAACAAGTACTTCAACTTGGGTTTCCTGGTACAAAAATTGCTTAATACTCCACTACTTCATAAGGTACCAACAGTCCCAACACCTAGAAACGATAAAGAGCTGAACATTTCTTGTACGATGTGCTCTGGTCAGGTTAGCTCTAACGTTATGCTACGAACAAACCCGAGTAGATGGGTACCATATTGCCATGTATTGATGCACCAAAATGTACTGGTTACACGCGCCAGAGAAAACCTAGCATGGACTAGTTGATTTGATATGTGGCCTTAGCCTTGAGACGTAAAAATTCAAGCAATTTGGGAATACCACTTGAATTTGCCGTAATTTTCTTTTGTCGAATTTCCAACCCGGAACAAATAACATGCAATTTGCTTCAGCTTCCATAAACTGTTCGTCTTTGATTGATCGAACACAATCAATCCTCCATATCTCTCTCAGTATCCTTCTCCAACTTTCCCATAAAAAAAATAGCAATAAAAAAAAAAAAAAAAACCGCCTCTTTATTTTTCTCCTCCGGAGCTTTGATAGGCCAATAGTAGCTATTGGACTAAATCATCCAATAGAACGCTAGAGGACAACAAATGTGTTGGGGCAATTACACAAATACCCTCATCTTCCTCACCATTGTATTTGCCCAGCAGCCCAGATCGTGCTTCACTCCTCACCACGTGCGACACCGTTTTGGGCTATGATTAAAAGGACTTATGGTTGGCGTTCTCGGCGCCGCTACCGTAACACCTAAACTGAATTGAAACTTCTAACTTACGACTCCTGGGATTCAATCTCGCTCAACTTCTTCACGTAACTATCTCTCTCTCTTTACATCATTTTCGCCTTACTTTTCATCATTATCATCATTGTCGAAATTAGTATTTAAATTAGGGTTTTAGATTTTCAATTTTAGGATTTGATTTAGGGGTTTTCACCGCGTAATCAGTTTTATTTATAATTTAATTGTATGAAGAAGAATGCAAAATCGCTGATAATTATGATTTAATTGTTGATATAATTTACAGTATCTCTTAATTTAAATTACTTGTTGTTTATACTGAGATGTGATACTTGTGTATGAAGCTTCACGTGTTCAGCTCAATGTGATGTAAACTGAGGTTTAGGCAGATTCATTATCTTGTTTTAAGAGCAAGGTTATTTGTTTTAACCCGAAAATCGGTTCGGGTTTGGGGACGTTGCACGCTTAGTGTTTGATGGAATGCCTATATGGGATGTCAGAATGTCAGATGGGTATTTTCTTGCCGTGCTCGGGTTTCGTGGAATCGTGGTATTGTTTCTGTGAACTTGATTCCGAGGCTTTTGATGAATTGGTACTGAAGTTTCGATTGTGTGTACAAATGCAGGAATCGGTTGTGAACTTGGAGATCGTTTTCTTAATATATGGGACTTGGGGGTTTAAGTTGAATAGTTATGTCATTTGTAGTATATTTATGTAATTTGACATTTTTAATGCATTTTCACAATCTCTTTCTTTTCTAATTATAATAATTTTGCGACCTTATATCTAAATCAATTCGTTGGCCTTGACAGCGGCCCTCATAGGATGGGTGAATCCGAGGATGTTAAATTAAAGTCGAGGAGTGAGACAAAGGGGGGCTCAAGACGGAGTCGTCATGAGAAGGAGAAGGGAAGAGATAGGGATAGGGATAAGGATAAGGAAAGGAATGGAGAAAGGGAGAGACGTAGAGACCGAGAGAAAGAGAAGGAGAAGGAGAAGGATAAGGATAAAGAGAGTAGGCGGGTGGATAGGGAAAGGAGTGTAGACGAGAAGCATACAGAGAAGGATAGGGATAAACATAGGGATCGGGAGAAATCTAGAGATAAGCATAGGGATCGGAAAAGGGATCGGGAGGAAAGAGAAGATAGGGAGAGAGAAAGAGACAAGAGGGAAAGGGAGAAGGAGAGGGAACGGGAGAAGGAGAGGGAAAGGGAGAAGGAGAGAGAACGGGAGAGGAGGGATCATGATAGGGCAAAAGAGAGGGAGGAAAGAGAGAAAAAGGAGAGGGAGAGGAAGCGTAGAGATGTTGAAACAGATGACAGTAGTGATGAGAGGAGGGGTCGAGAAAGGAAAAGGCGGAGGCGAGATGATGATCACAAGGAGAAAGATAGAGAAAGGAGTAGGCCGCACAGGCACAGGGAGGACAGCGTTGACAGCCAGAAAAAGAAGAGTTCTGATGAACCTGATAAAGTTCAGAAGGAGGGGGAGACAAAGGAACAAGACATGGAGGAGGAACAGAGGAGGTTGGATGACGAGATGGAGAAACGAAGGAGGAGAGTGCAGGAATGGCAGGAGCTGAAAAGGAAAAAGGAAGAAGAGGCAAGGCAACAGCCTGGGGAGGAAAATGCTGAACAACCCAAGGCTAGTAAGAACTGGACACTTGAAGGTGAATCTGATGATGAGGAAGGTGCCCCAGAAGGGAAAGTTGACACAGATATGGATGTGGACGGAGCTCCTAAACAGTCAACTGAAGATGGTGATTCCATGGCTGTTAATTCTGAGAATGGAAATACACTAATAGATGGAATTGCTGCCACTGGTGGGGAAGAGGAGGAAGTCGATCCTTTGGATGCTTTTATGAATTCCATGATCTTGCCTGAAGTTGAGAAGCTCAATAATGCTGTTCTTCCTCCAGAGCACATTGAAGCAAATGGCAACCGTAAAAAGGACGATCAAAGCAATGGTGAAGTGCCTCGCAAAAAAGACTCGAAGAGATTTCTTGGAAGAATTATGCCTGATGAGGATTCTGACCAAGATCATGAAGATACGGAGGAAGACGAAAAGAGTGAGGATGAAGATGATGATGAATTCATGAAAAGGGTGAAGAAAACAAAAGCTGAAAAATTAGCTGTGGTTGATCATTCAAAAATTGATTATATTGACTTCAGGAAGAACTTTTACATTGAAGTGAAGGAAATTATGAGGATGACTACTGAAGAAGTTGCCATTTATAGGAAGGATCTTGAGTTGAAGGTTCATGGTAAAGATGTACCAAAACCAATAAAAACCTGGCACCAAACTGGACTAACGACAAAAGTGCTGGAGGTGATCAGAAAATTGAACTTTGAGAAGCCAATGTCAATCCAAGCGCAGGCTCTACCAGTAATCATGAGTGGTCGAGACTGCATTGGTATTGCAAAGACTGGCTCTGGGAAGACCTTGGCTTTTGTCTTACCAATGCTGAGGCACATCAAGGATCAGCCACCTTTGATGTCTGGAGACGGTCCCATAGGGCTTATTATGGCTCCTACTAGGGAGTTGGTCCAGCAAATTTACAATGATATTAGGAAGTTTACTAAAGTGATGAATCTGACCTGCGTTCCAATATATGGTGGCTCAGGTGTCGCCCAGCAAATAGGTGAGCTGAAAAAGGGGGCAGATATTGTTGTTTGCACCCCTGGTAGAATGATAGACATACTTTGTACCAGCAGTGGGAAAATTACAAATCTTCGACGGGTTACTTATTTGGTTATGGATGAAGCTGACAGAATGTTTGATATGGGATTTGAACCTCAGATAACTCGGATTGTCCAGAATATACGACCAGATCCTCAGACTGTACTTTTCTCTGCCACCTTCCCACGTCAAGTTGAGGTTTTGGCAAAGAAAGTACTGAACAAACCAGTGGAGATTCAAGTTGGTGGTAGGAGTGTTGTCAACAAGGACATAACCCAGATGGTGGAAGTGAGACCTGAAAGTGATAGGTACCTTAGACTGTTGGAAATACTTGGGGAGTGGTATGAAAAGGGGAAGATCTTGATCTTCGTTCACACACAAGATAAATGTGACACCTTGTTCCGCAATCTTCTCAAGAGTGGTTACCCTTGCCTTTCTCTTCACGGGGCAAAGGATCAAGGAGATCGGGAATCCACCCTTGCTGATTTCAAGAGCAACGTTTGCAATTTATTGGTTGCTACTAGTATTGCTGCCAGAGGTCTGGATGTAAAAGAGCTTGAGATAGTAATAAATTATGATGTCCCTAACCACTACGAGGACTATGTTCACCGTGTTGGCCGGACAGGCCGTGCTGGTCGCAAGGGCCATGCCGTTACTTTTATATCGGAAGACGAGGATAGGTTTGCTCCTGATCTCGTGAAAGCCTTGCAGCTTTCTCAGCAGCCTACCCCAGAGGATTTGAAAGCCTTGGCTGATCGCTTCATGGCAAAAGTGAAACAGGGACTTGAGCAAGCCCATGGAACTGGTTATGGTGGAAGTGGGTATAAATTTGATGAGCAGGAGGATGAAGCGCGGAAAGCGGCTAAGAAAGCTCAGGCTAAGGAGTATGGCTTTGAGTTAGAAAAGTCCGATTCAGAGGATGAAGATGATGAGGTTCGCAAGAGGTCAGATGTTACTGTACCTAACTCTGCTCCTGCGGCTCAAGAAGCCGGTCCTTCGACAACCACAGGTCCTCTGCCTGAGTCTATCTTGTCGAAATTGCAGATGAGCTTAGCCAAGCTTCAACAAAATGCCATGACAGAGCACTATGAGGCGGAGCTGGAGATCAATGAGTTCCCGCAAAATGCTCGCTGGAAGGTAACACATAAAGAGACTTTGGGTCCCATTTCTGAATGGACCGGGGCTGCCATCACAACCAGGGGACAGTTTTTCCCACCTGGTAAAACTCCAGCTCCTGGAGAGCGTAAACTCTACTTGTTTATTGAAGGACGCTCAGAGCATTCAGTCAAGACAGCCAAAGCCGAATTGAAAAGGGTCTTGGAGGACATCACAGCACAGGCCATCTCTCTCCCTGGCGGTACACAACCTGGCAGGTATACCATTGCCTGAACGACAAGAATCGACTTGTTGTATTACCTGTTAGAAGGTAGTGTACCATTATCGACTTCTTGTAGTTCTATATAGTTGCTATTTTTTTTTACTAAAAGAGATCGTGTAACTCAAATTTTGTCACTCATTTTACGACTGATCATTTAGTGATGTTTTTCATCTTGGGACTTCTGTTGCCCATTGGCAATCAGAAAGATGTATGGAGTAGTGAACACTCCTTGTATGTACAGGTGGAGTTGTTACTTGTTAGTGAAGAAGAAATCAGATATGTCTCTATATTCATTGGTTCTCACTGCGACCATGCCACTGTTTCTTTTGTTTGTGTCTCAAATAACACTTGTCGGAGATTGAGCTGCGAACAAGAGAAACTGTTTTATGGAGGTCCGTCTGAGAGGTTTTAAGTTGGTGCACAATTCATATTGTATACGGAGCCAAGATTATGTATTTATGTATACCTAAGAATCATTTAAATACAAAGTAGAAACAACTTTTAGAGTCGTCTTTTCATGTAAAAAGCAAAATCATTTAAATAGAAAGTAGAAACCACTTGTAGATAATGTTAACTGAATCATTGGGCACAGCCAAAACCACTGTTTTCAAATATCAACCATCTAAAATTTCGATGAACCAACACAACATTTCCACTGAAATGAACATCCGTCGTAATGTTGTAATCTCGATGGACAGACACAACATTTCCACGGAAATAAACATCAATTACCTGATAATAACTCGACTCGAACTACAAAAATTCGAGAATTAAACAAACCAAATCGCAAAATCTGAGTGGGTTTCCCTTAACCAAGTCAAGTCAAACACTGTGAATAAGCACATCACCCACGTTAAGAAAAGTGAAGAAGACGCTGCCTTTTGTCCCTTCTTTCTTCTGAAAGTAGAACACTCCGTTTCAGTTTTCTCTCTATCGTCTCAAATTCAGATTTTGATATCGTATTATTTACACTTCTTCACTAAAAATCTCCCCCAAAAAGTCTCGATCTTTAGGGTTTATGTTATCACCTCAAATTCCCAGTCTCTCTCCTCCATTCTCACTGATTTCTCACTTCGTTTACCCCTTCTCTGCGAGATCTCCGCTCTAAAAGGTACGATTTTTAGCTCCATTTACCCCCTTTTTTTTGTTTTTTAATTTTTTACTGTTTTTGTTGTTAATTTTGTTGTTAATTTTGTATTTTAACTGCGGAAATTAAACCTAGAAATTGTTGGTGATTGATTTAATTGGGGGTGAAAATTAGGGGGATGTCTCAAGCGGAGGAGCTGTGGGAGAGGTTAGTTAGGGCTGCATTGAGAAGTGCGAGGGGTGGTACTGATGCTTATGGTAGACCGACTACTGGAATTGCCGGAAATGTTCCGTCTTCGCTCGCGAATAGTCGTATTATTGACGATATTCTCCGTGCTGCTGATGAAATTCAGGAGCTTGATCCTAATGTTGCTCGAATTCGTAATGTTTCTTTCCACCTTTTTTTTTGTTTTGGATAATTTGTTGTCGTCGTCTTTTTTTTCGTAATGTGTGTGTTGTGAATTCTGTTACTATTGCGTTGTAGTTTGCGAGCACGGGTATGCGATGGCTCAGAATCTTGACCCTAATAGTGAGGGGAGAGGTGTCTTACAGTTCAAGACTGGTTTGATGTCTGTCATCAAGGTATGGCGAGACTCACATTCGCTTGTTATCTTACAGTCGGAAATGTTATGTTACTGTTGATAAATTTGGAAATTGGCCCGGATTTTAGGTTTAGAGCTTAGAGTTATGTGTTTGCAACTCGCAATGACGTGTTCCAAAGTAGAATAGCTTTGGCGTTGAAGATTGTATGATGTATAGGAGAGGAAGCGGACATGTTTAGAAAATGAGCACTACACATGTTTCTTTAGATAGCAGTATAACATGTTCCTTAGGATTTTTAATTTTCGTTGACTTTTGGTTCACTTCCATTCAGCAAAAATTAGCCAAGAGGGAAGCTGGTAGTATAGACAGAAGCCAAGATATTGCTCGTTTGCGGGAATTTTATAGGAAATTCAGACAGATGCAAAATGTAGATCAGCTGATGGAAGATGAAATGAAGCTGAGAGAATCTGCCGTCTTCAGTGGGAACCTTGGACAGTATGTTCATAGTCTTTTACATGCTTGAATGAACTTTCCCTAGTCTTGTTTTAATTGCAGTTTCTTCTATTGTGGATTATGAAATTTCTTCTGCTTCATATTTCCATGCATGTCTATTTACATGATTGGGAGATTGTTTGACCAGTAGTTGGTACACACGCGCACACACACGCACATATCTTGCTATGTTTTGGTTATGCTGTGAATGTTTTTGTCTTTATTATGTCAACTATGACAGCAGTCATGCTTAGATGATGTGATTTTAGCCATCAATAGCTCGGATTTCATTTAGGGTGTTGTCGCTTTTAGTAATCCTCATAGCTGTCTCTTAAGTCTGTTCGTTATCCACAGTGTACTCTACACAGGAATTTAATTCTTCCTAAAGAACAATTGTTGTTCCTTTTTTTTTTTTTAAACAGAATTATTTAGTATAGTCCAAGGGCATATTTTTCTTTTCTTTTGTCCTTTTGTGCATGGGCCACCCCCTCGATGTCTCTTCTATTTACCCTCTCGATATTTTATCGAAAGTAAGTTTCTACGGCATCAATAAGTTGTTTCTATAGATACTGTAATTTGCCAGAAGCTTCGTTTGCGTATCTCCATGGCTTAGTTATAGCTGGCTTTCTTACAATTTTTTACGCTCTTGCTGGGACCTGCTGCGTGAGAAACTTTGATGTTCACTTCTGAGAAACAAGAGCTGATTTTTCGACTTTATTTACAATTGTGCAAATGGGTTAACAAAGTTACTTGGTCTTCTTGTTTTATCAGACTGGAGAGGAAAACTAAGAAAAGGAAAAAGATTTTCGCAACTCTCAAGGTGTTAGGAGATGTGCTTGAACAGATGACCAAAGAGGTCTCTCCTGAAGAAGCGGAAAGGCTGATCCCGGAGGAGGTTGTATATTTAGTCTTTTCATTATTTTTCTTCCATGTAGTAATTAATTACTTCAAATGTGATCTACATACAGTTTGACAATGATCTTAGTAATTATGTAATTGGAGCCTATAGTATCGAATTTCTGTCGTGGAAAGTGAATTTCTTTTGCTCGTCTTACCAGCTTAAACGTGTGATGGAGTCGGATGCGGCTATGACAGAAGATTTAATTGCTTACAATATTATTCCTCTGGATACTACAAGCACAACAAACAGGATTGTTGCTTTGGCTGAGGTTAGTTGGTGCAGAGAATGTTATTTTGTAGTCGACAAATAATTGCATCATAGAATTTAATATGAAGGCCACAAGCTTGTTGCTGTTCCTATAATTTCCAGTTTAAAATTGTGTCAGGTGAGAGCAGCTGTGTCTGCTCTGAAAGATGTCAGCGGTTTACCAAATTTGCCGAGTGAGGCTGTTTCCCACCTCAGGAGTCCTGATGTGCTTGATTTTCTGCACTATGTTTTTGGGTTTCAGGTATATACTCTTCAAGTCTTGTATTGTTTTCTATTTGTTTTTGTCTTACAATACTCACTTAAGTGTGGAAGATGGTTCCAATTGCAATTTGGTGGTGTACTTGGAAAGAAAGAAATCATCGCATTTTTGATGATATTAGGTTGACACACCAGGGGTTCACTTTTAGTTTCTTGTGGACGTTGTATAGTTGGTGTCAAGTGTTAAATTCACATCGACACTTGACTTTCATTCTTTTTGTGGATAAAATTTCTCATGATAGTCCTAGAGCTTAATTAGCTCTCTTTTGTCTATGGACGCCGCCCTTTAGGGGTTTTTTGTACATGGGAGTCACCCCCTTGGTGTCTTTTTGAATATATTGATATCCTATCTTACTTATCAAAAAAAAATACTCACTTAAGTTCACAAAAAAAGTATCCTTTTTTGTTCTGTAAAGTAATACAACTTAGAAAATGGAAGAAACTGGGTCAACCTAAGTACCTAACATGTGAAAACAGGATTACAATCTGCTGAATACAATATTTCCCTGTGGAGTTTCATGTTAATTCTTGATATAGCTTTCTTGACCATGCTGTCTCGTCTTCAGTGGGCGAATCCTTTAAACGTTTGTATATTGGGTCTCGCTAAAACTAGCCTCTCTCTTTTCTGCTCACTTTAGTTCAGTTTCAAATAGTCTTCATGTAAATATTTAGTTGTAGGCTTTGGTTCACTCTTCCGTCTCTATGGTTAACCTTCTTGGCTACTCGTCCAGATGTGACTCTTAACCTTTGGTAGACTCTATTCGCATTTCTCGGCTTTGGCCACCATCATCGAAAAAGCACTTTGACTTTATTGATCATTTGACGGAGATTAAGTGGTGTTCTGCTGGGGAGGCTTAATGAATGGAAGAGTGATAAAGTTGTAAGAGGCAGGGGAAGGTAGTAAATGACTTGGATAAGAGTGCTTGGAAGGGGTATTGGTTTACTTAGGATTGAAGAAAATATGTCTTTGAAGAAGACTGGGCGGAGGGAAATAAATAATCTGAATGATGGGATTTTACCTTTTTTGTTCTTTTTTTTCCATTTATTTGCTGTTTTTTCTAACCTGTTCTTTTTTAGCTGAACCTTTTTTCTACAGTGAATATAAGTACATGTTTCCCCGTGATTTTTCATCAAAACTTGTTTCACTCATCAAATTCTTTGTAGCGTTTGGAAACTTGGAATTGAATTGAAACTCATGATTTCAACTCTAGGATTGGAAATCTTGAACTCCAATTCCAATAGTGTGTTTTGGTACCCATTGGAATTGAATTCATAACCCTTCCTCATTTGACATACTACCACACCTTAACTACCACCACCACCCCATTCCACCTTGAGGATGGCCAAAGCCGGCCGGCGGTGGAATATCAAGCAGTCCGCGGTGGTGAACCCTATGCAGCCGATGACCCGTGCGGGTGGTGGGAGGAGAGAGAGAGAGTGGATGGAAGAGGTTCATAGGAGAGGAGAGAGAGGGAGGAGTTGACAGGTCGCGGCCTTCCGGCCGATGTCGTGGCTGCTGGTTGCCGTCCAGGGCGGTGGACGAGTTGTAGCTGGCGGATTGTGAGGAGGTGAGAGGAAAGGAGTGGATGGAAAGGGGTAAGAGGTGAAGACTGAGGAGAGAGAGAAAAAAGTTTTGGTGGCCAGAGTGGAGAGAGAAAGAGTGGCGGCTAGTGGTTCACAACGGCAAGGCTGGTGGCTGGCGGTGAAAGGTGGTGGTGGAGATAGTGGTGGGCGTGGAGGCTTGAGGTGGCAAATGGGAGGAGAGAGAAGAATTAGGTTGGGGAGGAGAGAGAAGAATTAGGTTGGGGAGGAGAGAGAAGAATTAGGTTGGGGAGGAGAGAGAGTGTAACAGTCCGACCCACCATATGTCACAATACGACCCAATAAATTGGGAAGTCACCACATAGGCCCGTATTTCCTCTCTTGGCTCAAAAGGTGAGGGCTTGTTGATAATATGGTGGTAGGAATATATATAAATAGCTCATAAGATCTTTAACTTCCCAATGTGGGAGAAACTACTTTTCATATACGACTACAGAGAGTGGATGTGGGAAATGAAATGATATGTATTTTGTAAAAAGGGCAGTCCGGTTGCCCATTGGAGTCCGCGCCAAGCGAGGGTCCGGGAAGGGTCCCACCACGAGGGTGTATGGAGGGCAAGCCTTCCCCTGTCACTTTTGGACAAGAGGCTGCTCCCAGGAGGCCAGGACTTGAACCCGTGACCTATCGATCACATAACAACACCTTGACCGGTGCGCCAAGGCTCCCCTTCAAATGACATGTATTTTGTAAGGAATTAAAAATTGGATTTTGACACTAGCTTGAAATTGGGTAATATTAATTTCTTGCACTACCCAAGTACCCAAATACTAGAATTGGGCCAGTTAATTCAATTCCAACTATCCAAAAACCAAGTTTTCTCCGTCATTTTATCTGTAGTTTTTCAATTTTGTTTTCTTCCGTGTGTTCTCTGAACACTTTATTCTCTTTGCTGTAATACTCTTTGGTTTCTCTACGTTCCGCTTATTCATTGTTTTCGTATTTTGACAATTCCGTGTACTATCATGTCAGCCAACCTCAAATAATTTTGGGACTGAGGCTTTGTTGTTGTTGTTGTTTGTTGTGCTTGTTGTGCTGTAGTTTGATCACTTTGATGCTTTCTGATATCTACCCTTCCTGACAATCGCAGAATGACAATGTCTCTAATCAGCGAGAGCATATAATTCATCTCCTTGCGAACGAGCAATCTCGGCTTCGAATTCCTGAAGAACTTGAACCAGTAGGTTCTCTGTCGTTATTATTGCAAGCTTGGTCGATTTTCTGGGCTTTCAGTGGCTCTATTTTTTTTTTATGTTCTTACGAAGTAAATTGAGCTATACGACTTTTTGTGTTCGATTGAGTTTTCCTTTGAAATCTTCTTTTTTTTCCCATTGGGTTTATCAATACGCGGTAAATCTTTTTCTACTTTATCCTGGTTTGTTATACACGTTAGCATAATCTCTCTTTGGTCATGTGACCAAGGGTTTGTTGCTGTATGCAGTGTGTTGTATTTCTTGTCTAGTCGGAATGAGCAATATATTCCTTTGTTTTGCATCAGAAATTGGATGAGGCTGCTGTGCAGAGTGTGTTTCTGAAGTCCTTGGAGAATTATATCAAATGGTGTAACTACTTGGTTCTACAACCAGTATGGAGCAAGTATGGTCAAAGACTTTCATATAAATATTTGCTTAAGATTTATTCATTATTTTCTGTGGATCCTCTACGTAATTTTGGCTTGGCCTTCCCTTTACTGTATGTTGCTACATGTGTAACCATACTTGTGCTACAACCAGTATGGAGATAGTTTGGATCTTCTATGAAACATTGGCTTGGCCTCCCCCTTACTGTATATGTTGTTCCATGCATACCCATTTGCAGTTTGTCATTGTATTAATTCAATGGGTTATACGTATGAATACTGCAGATTGAGCGAAGCAGTTTATTCTTCTTCCTCCATTTAAGTAGCTACAATTGTGTCTGCCCTGTTTGTCGGCTGACAAAAAGGATGTTAATTGCAGGGAAATGGAGATGTTTTAATCATAAAAATAATTGCACCATGCTAGAAAACAGTGCTGAACTAGGCAGAGAGTATTTGTTTAAAAATGACTTTAGCCTTTTCTCCTTACCTGTACATTTCTTGTCCTTTTTTACAAGGAAAAAATCTCATAATTGAAATAGTGAAGCCAACTGGGACTAGGTGTCCTTACAAGTTCACATTAGTTAGCATCTTCTATCGTCTTCTCAATTACTTTGTCATACGAACTAGCAATTAATTTAAACGAATGGTGTATTTGCATACTACATTCGTCCTCATCATACATGCTGATAGTTTGTACTTTGGTCTGTAATATGACGGTTTTAGAGAATGGTTCATGTTAGCCACCTGAAAATCAATTCGGGACTAAAGCTTGGTTGTTGTAATATGTGAATGTTCCGACCAATAGAAGTTGACCTCAATGTCTTGATGCAACGATTCTTGTGAGTTCTTGCGTACTGTGTTCCAAGGGATCTATATTATGCTTTATCATGGCACTTTCTGTGCAGTTTGGAGTCTGTTAGCAAGGAAAAAAAGCTGCTTTTCTTGTCATTATATTATCTAATATGGGGGGAAGCTGCAAACGTCAGATTTCTTCCAGAGTGTTTATGCTACATATTTCATCATGTAAGTCAGATGCGTGCCTTGCCAACTTTTTTATTTGATTTGAACTCTGCCTGGCTACGTGTTAGTGCATGTTCCTTCTCCAACTTTGATGCACGTTTGATTCATATCCTCTGTTTCTACACCTTAAGTGATGGAAATGTGCTTTTCTGGAAGGTTTTTCAACCTGTGCATACAGGCTTTCATTAAAGCTTCACCTTTTCTTTCGAAGCTTCTGTACTACTTTTTCCCCTGATTTTACGTCAAACATATTTCATAAAATCTTTTTGAAGCTTTCATTCCCTAAATTTTTCGTATTTTTATCTCTTATGCTTACTTATTTTGTTTGTCCTCTTCACAATTAGGTTATCTTCCTTATCTTGTTTCGTTTGACTTCTTGGTTTTTCTGTACTGCTTTCCTACGATAAAAAATTCCATACACTGATCTTATGTTAGCCGGCTCAATCATTCTTGGAATAAGGCTTTGTTTTTGTTGTTGTGATTGTTGTGTTGTTGCATCTTTTAGATGGCAAGAGAAATGGATGAGATACTGAGGCAGCGTGTCCTGAAGCAAGCTGATAGTTGCAAAACTGAAAGTGGTGTTTCATTCCTGTCTAGAGTTATCACTCCATTGTATGATGTTGTTGCAGCGGTAGGTACTTGTTTACGATTTCCGTTGCTTGTTGATAATTGAGACTGGGCATAAACAAGTTCAGTACATGTTAAGAATGAAAAGATAAATATAAAATTTGTGCGTGGATTTGCGGATGCTCACTCATCTATGTTCTCCCTTTCCCTAATCGTTTTTCGTTATACAATTGGTGTGTACTCTAAGTTTCCAAAAGAAAGAGATTAAAAGGAATCTTTGTGTTTCTGATGGTAGTGACTGTACTCGTTAAGAGTACATATGCATTTACAAGTCGTCGTATAGTACTACAGTTCATATCTTGTGGTCCACTCTATGTCTCTCGCCACTTGATTTCTCTTAATTTTGTGGATAATATTACCCATGGTATCTGGAGAGCTTGGCCAACCAGCTCATATTTTGTATACGGATGTTACCCTCGATGTCCTATATTATAACCAGAAAAGAGAAAAAGATTGGTCTTGCCTATCCGATTGTTGCTTATGAAGTAGATGCTTCTGCTACATTTATACTTGCATCATGTCTTTATTGTGCGCACGCTTGCAGGAGGCTTTTAGCAATGACAATGGACGAGCTCCCCATTCTGCATGGAGAAATTATGATGATTTTAATGAATATTTTTGGTATGTTTTTCGAGTTCAGATAGTGTATATGTTGGAGAACTGAAATTTTGTCTTCTTTAACACGTGTGTAATCGTCGGTCCATGTCTCCAGGTCACTGAATTGCTTTGAGCTTAGCTGGCCTTGGCGTTCAACTTCAGCATTCTTTACGAAGCCAAATTCCAAGTCTAAAGTAAGACTACTGTGATAACTCTCTAGTTTTGACTGACATATAGACGTATTTGGCAACCTTTTTTGATTTGCTAGTGAGGAAGTTGTCCATACAGGTGGCAGTCATAGAGTTAATCTTTACTTTCTTATCTCAATATGTCTTTTTCGTCACCCTTTTGCATTTGTATAATTTCTGACTTTCTTATTGTCTTGTCTGCCTGTCTTGTAGAATTTTCTAAAGTCTAGTCAAGGGAAGCGACGAGGAAAAACTTCTTTTGTTGAGCATCGCACATTCTTACATCTATACCATAGCTTTCATCGCCTATGGATATTTCTTTTCATGATGTTTCAGGTGAATAAACGTCATCGTGATTCCCTTTCTCTTGACCAATGGTGTTTAAAATGTTGCCTTCTTTACAATAACACATATTTTTCTCTTTTTGTGCAGGCTCTGACAATTATTGCTTTTAATAATGGCCATATTAATTCCAGGACAATTAAGCAAGTCCTTAGTCTTGGACCAACATTTGTTGTCATGAAGTTGATCGAAAGTGAGCCCTTGTGTGGTCAAAATTTACATCTTGTTGTTCATTTGCATATTCCCCTTTAAGGATTTTCTATCCTATCTTGCTGATGCTTATGCTGGCATCACTGTTGATGTCATTTTCTGATAGGTGTTTTGGACATTTTCATGATGTATGGAGCATATTCCACCACACGTCGTGTGGCTGTTTCTCGAATATTTCTTCGCTTCATTTGGTTTGCCTGTGCTTCAGGTGTCATTACATTCCTTTATGTGTAAGCTCTTGTATACTCTTTTTGTTTGTTAATATTTTTCATCCTTTCCGTTGAGTATATTGCATGTTGCATGTTGCATTTTTGATATCACTGATACTCCCTCCGTCCCAATTTAAACACTCCATGTCCTTTTTTTGTGTCAATTTTATAATATTATAATGAATTATAATATGGCACACAAATACTTACATTTGTTTTCTAAAATATTTCGTAAAAGAAAATTTTTTCTAGGAAAAACGTTTATATACTTGTTGCTTCCCTAAATTTTCTCTCGACAAAAACCGTAATATTTTGGGAATGGGAAGAACAAAGTCGAAACCCTGAAAAAGGGAGAAGGAAGTTTAAATAGGACGAGAGGAGTAATGGTTAAAGTGGCGCCTCGAAGACTGTGAGAAGTCAAATCGGGTGTTTGATTTGGGATGGAGGCCGGAGGGAGTACTGGTTTGAATGGGCTATGAATGTGTCAATTGTACTTACTGCAGGAAATCTATTCAAGGGCAAGCGGCTATTTACAAAATCTATGTTATTGTAATCGGGGTGTATGCTGGTTTCAAGTTCTTTGTTAGTTTCCTCATGCGAATACCAGCTTGTCATCGTCTTACTGACCAATGTGATCGCTGGTCACTGATTCGCTTTGTCAAGTGGATGCGTCAGGTACTCTTTGTTGGTGTAGATTTCTTTATAAATCTTATGTATTTTGAAACACTAGTGGGTAGAGTTTGTATTATTGCTGGGGTTAGCCTTTTACTTTTTTAATCTCTTCTTGACTCTGAACCTGTTGCTTCTTTTTCCTGAAGGAGCGATATTATGTTGGTCGTGGAATGTATGAAAGCACATTTGATTTTATGAGGTAAGATCTTAATGTTCTATGAACGGTCTGAACCCCCTCCCTGTACGTTGAATTCAGTTTTCACCATATTATCCTTTACTCAGTTTGTGCACTGTTATTCTTGAATCTGCAAGCTGTGAGTGTCTATTTTCCATTTTGATGAGTAATCAATATGATTGTCAATAAGTGTCTCAATTGTTAATGTGCTATTGGGTCTTGGGATGATTATGAGTCAAATATGTTCCGATAGTTTGATTAGAGTTTATGTGTCTTAATTTGCTGTCTGATGTGCTTTATCTAGGTATATGATTTTCTGGCTTATAGTCTTGGCTGGAAAATTTGCATTTGGATATTATCTCCAGGCAAGTGGATTTGGAAATTCTCTCTTTTCTTATATGTTCTTCAGTTTTTTTGTCTGTTTCTTACATGCCTTCCTCAGGTGACTGATAGCCTAATTATTTCTTGGATTTTTTCATTGCCAAGTTTATTTGTAATTCCAGTTTATTTATGGAAACAGATCCATCCACTTGTTGCTCCAACCAAGGTGATCGTAGGAATGGACCGTTTACAGTACTCCTGGCATGATTTTGTATCACGAAGTAAGTGCGAATATTCATGTCTGAGCATGGACTCCTTCGCCATGTTCTCGATTCTCCCTCTCCTCACTGTTCTATGTTTTTGGTTTTAATGTTATAATATTTTTAGCTGCATTATACACTGTTTAATAATATCATGGAAGAACAGTTGAGAGTTCTCTAGAGCCAGTCTCATGGGAGACTGCAACCTTCATGAGAGTCAATTTCTTCATGTTGGCACCTTCTTTGAGCAAAAATGTTGTTTTAAAGCTGGGTCAGATAAGAAGTGGGCTAGAAGGGGTGAAATTATTTTGAAACATATTTGTTGTCCGATTCAAATGCTACTTCCAATCTGCTCCTGATTCATTTCCTTTCTGTCGATAAGATATCTCATGATAGCCTGAGAGCAAATCATATTGGTATTCTTTTGTATGGATTGCTCTTAAAGTAGACGTTCTTTTATAGAAGAATCCAGGAGTTTTGAACTTGTTTTTGGGTTTCAAGATATATTTTCAGTTATTCCTTTCTTCCAAAATTTAAATTTTGCCACGTAATATAAAAATCTTGAACAATTTGAGGGTAGCGACCCAATTTTTTTTTACTATGCCCCAGAGCGTCTGGAAGAGAAATTACATCTTGATGTTTCTTATTTGATAACCTTTCCTGATAACTTGAAGCATTTATTTTCGCTGCCATTATGAAGATAATGTCTTCATACATCCGACCCCCCTTACTGCACCTATGGTGGGAGCCTTTGGGGCACTGGGGTAATATTGTTGTTGATTTTTATGTGAGAAAAAGGATTCTCAGTTCCTTTTTTTTGGTTTGTCTTTGCAGATAATTACAATGCGCTGACAGTCCTCAGTTTGTGGGCCCCTGTATTTTGCGTGAGTTTGTGTAGCTCCCCTCTTTCTCCATGTTGATTTTTTCTAAATCTATTTTTTGAAGGCGTATTTGTCAACCATAGTATTTGGTTTATGTTGGATTATTAATTTTTTAGACGTGTAAGGATGATGCTTGCTTGCTTTAAGTGTATTTCAACAAGCACTGATCCAACGGCGTGTGTCTCAAATTACAAGTAATGAAGTAACATGCAGATACACTTGCATGTAACTGCAAAGCCTGCAATAGACCTTGTCCTTGGGCTAGAGGGGATTGCTAAAGAACTGATCTTTTGTTCTACCCGGAGAGGCCGCTTTTGGAAGATCTGTAGTTTACAAAAACAATTGTATTGTTTTGTATTTCCTGGAACATGTGTTTAGCCATCTAATGCATTCGAGGCGTTCTTTGGTTGCAGATCTATCTTCTAGACATCTATGTATTTTATACCATTGTATCTGCTGTATGGGGATTCTTGTTGGGGGCAAGAGATCGTCTAGGCGAGGTGAGTTTTTATCATACTCTTTCGTTGAAGTCCTTGTGTAATAATATGTATAAATCTCAAATACGTGTGTGCCTTATTGTTAAAATTTACTGGGATTATTGTGATATGTTTTATATGACATTTGAGGTTACAAGGAATTGCTTTTGTTTGTTTGGTCTTCTTATCTTGAATCTGTCAACGTAGAAAGAAAATGAGTTTTAGACGTTTAATTCATCTTTAACGTTCAGATACGATCATTGGACATTCTTCACCAACTGTTTGAGCAGTTTCCTAGAGCCTTTATAAAGAATCTTTACGCTTCACCTTTTAAGAGGTTTTCTCCTTTCACTTCCCCTTTTGTTTCTATTAATACTCTCAAAGTTCTAATTTATTTCCACATCATTCCTGATGTCTGAATGATTGCTTCTCTGTGCAGAGTTCCTGAGTATGCAGCCAGTCAGGTTGGTTTTTTGAACTTTTTTAATGTGTAAAAGATAACTGTCATGCTGTTGTTATTTTAACTAGTTATGTTGGCTTCAGGGTGCCATTTTATGATTTAGGTTACCGTAGTTTGCAATTTCTTTCATTTTTTTTGGTTGTGGGTATGATCTAACTTTGTTTTGAAGATTCAGTCTTAGTGTTTGGTATGTTAACAGACTTAACACATGCGGAGTATATATATTTATGTGATGGATGGGGGAGCACTGTAACTTTACCCCCCAGCCTCTCTTCATGTATTTTGGATCTGGGTGGGTAAATTTCATATTAGTATATGTTTAAGTTCTTCTATCAAGGCGACAATTATGTGTTGTATTACCTTTACGAGTCAGTCATCATGGACACACTTTTTTTTCCCATCAACCTTTTGATGTATGAATTCAGGTCCTTGACTTGGGGGTTCTTCAACAGGCTCCCTTTCTTCAAAATGCTCGTCTTTTTTTGGGGCACATGAATCATGACTTACCGAACTCGTGAGATGGTTTGTACTTATTTGGGGGTCCTTGTTCGGCGTTGCAATCTACTCTATTTCCTAAGGATGTTCTATGCTTTACGACTCTGGCTTGCTTGTCCTTGTATAAAATAATTGTAATAAGATCTCAAAAAAAAAAAAATAGTAATAAGATATTTTATTTTAGCTTTTAACCTCTCCAAAAAAAAAAAAAATTGTATTAGATTTTTGTTTTGTTTTGTTTTGTTTAGCTGTTTACCTGTTTCAAATCTTTATCGTGTTTATTGTCGCTTTGCTGGTGATTTTTGTCATGCATGTGCATTCCTGTGGGAGTTTTTTTCCGGTGCATAGACACTTTCTAAAGGTTCATAGTGCCACATCCTGGTGTAGTGCATATTCTGGGCTGATTGTGTATAATTTTGTATTAGGTCTTGGAGTCAAGCAAGGAAGATGCTTCTAAATTTTCACCTTTTTGGAATGAAATTGTAAGGAATCTGCGAGAAGAAGATTACATCACTAATCTGTAAGTCTCTTCAGCTGGGGCTATTTTTCTCCGCCTATCTTGTCACTATACCACTTATTATATTCACTTTTTGTTTAGATCCCTTGATGATCTTCGCTCTTTTGTCTGATGTATTTTTTATCATGTTGAGCGCCTTATTTTTAGGGAAATGGAGTTGCTTCTTATGCCTAATAATGCTGGAAATTTGCCCTTGGTTCAGTGGCCTCTGTTCCTTCTTGCTAGCAAAGTAAATGGCGCTGTTATTATTCCTTGACATATCTCTCCCTCTCCTTCTTTCTGTATGATGTAGGTGTTCACTTAATATTAATATTTTTTCAGATATTTCTAGCCAGAGATATTGCCGCTGAGAGTAAGGATTCTCAAGACGAGCTCTGGGAAAGAATTTCAAGAGACGAGTACATGAATTATGCTGTTGCAGAGTGCTACTACTCAGTAAAGCTTATTCTGACGGCAATATTGGATGAGGATGGAAGGAAATGGTTAGTCCATGCAACACAAATTTTCTTCTTCACTTGAGTTCTTTAACATAATTGCTGAATGCTTTTGTTAGCACAAGCTGAAACTTCTATCATACTGAAATACTGCAGGGTTGAGAGAGTGTATGAAGATATTGAAGAAAGTATAGCTAAGAAGTCCATTCATGTTGACTTTGAGCTGAATAAGTTGTCTCTGGTGATCCAGAAAGTTACAGCCCTTATGGGAGTGCTGGTATGTCGATCAACCTATCTAAATGGAAGCCATCGTCATGTCCCTTGGCCGTATGCCATAGACATCTGTGGTTTATTGAAGCTGAATTTGGTCAAATTGTTTCTGCGTTGCATCTTTTGACTTAGTTATATTTTCTCAGTGTTTGACCTGCTATTGATCTCTGGTTGTGGATGTTTGAATTCATTAATAGGATTTCTTTTTGCCAGAAGTCCTTTTATTCATTTACGGGGCTCCTATTATTTGATCTTTTGTATTTTGTTAATAGTGGAGTCAGATTTGAAACCTCTCTCTTCTGTTAGCTTGAATCCTTACAAAAAATGGGTTTTATGATAATATTCGGCTTTCAGAGCCATTATTGAATTCTAGTACAAGCTTATGTTTCTATGGTAGGATGATTGCTCACATCTGATGTTTAAGGTGTGCAGTTCCTGAGAATCGCATATATTTAGCTTGCGGCTACTACTGTTTACTTACTTTTAAGGGTTCGTTGATAGTGTTTTGATATCGTTATTACTTCTCTGTTAATCTTGAATGTGGTTGTTGTCTTGTGAAACAGAAAGGGGCCGAGACAGTTGATCTTGTGAAGGGAGCGGTTAAAGCGATTCAGGATCTATATGATGTTATACGTTTGGATGTTCTCGCTGTTAATATGAGGTTGGGCTCCTCCCAGATTGTTATTTATTATACATTGCTTCCTTTTCCACCATTGTATGATTGGACCTCCAGAGTGAGGAAAAAGATATGGAGACAAATAAAGGAGCCAGGAAAACCTCTCTTGCTAAATGCCGTACTGTGTTTGTACTTGCAGGGATCATATGCAGACGTGGAACATGCTGTCTAAAGCGCGGGCTGAAGGCAGTCTGTTCTCCAAGCTGCAATGGCCCAAGGATCCAGAACTGGTAAGTTGTGCTATTAATTTTTAAATGTATTTTCTAGTTGAACTATCAATTCAGTTTTGGCTTTAAGCATCTGGCAACCGAAAATTCTGCAGAAAGCTCAGATCAAAAGATTGTATTCATTGTTAACCATCAAAGACTCTGCGGCAAATATACCAACTAACCTTGAGGCCCGTAGAAGACTTCAATTTTTTACAAATTCCTTGATGATGGACATGCCTCGAGCAAAACCTGTCCGGGAGATGATGTCCTTCAGGTTACGAGTTATTTTCGGCTACTGCTGCCTCTATATGATTTATAACGCAAACGACTTACTTATATCAATACTTGCAGTGTCTTCACTCCTTATTATTCAGAGACAGTCCTTTATAGTGTGGATGAACTGCGCAAGAAAAATGAAGATGGAATATCGACCATATTTTATCTTCAGAAAATATTTCCAGGTAGAGTCCTGTAACTGATTTGTAAGTTCCTTTTCTTTCTTTTTGAGAAGACTGATGTTCACTAATGTCCAGGTAGACACTCCCCTAGATTCTAGAACACCTTTTGTTTAGTTTTTTCCCTATTGTCCTGAAATCCCGGGTGGCCGGGTGCATCTTGTTCCTATTCAAACTGAGGTGTACAAACCAGTTTGTGCCTAATTTAACTATTAAGTCAAACTTAGTTTAAGGAGGCGCGAGGCGCACCGAGGTGCCGGGGGGCCGTTGCGATGAGGCGTGAGGCGAAGGCGCACGCTTCATGCACACGAGGCACACTCATTTAGCGAACAAACTTCTATTATTCAAAACCATATTTTGCAGAAAATAACCCCTTTTTTTGTATTTAAAGAGGGTCAATGGGTAAAGAAGTATAAACAAGGGATTAAGGGGCAAAGGGAAGGGTAGAAATAAGGTTACAAGAGAAAGAAAATTCAAAAGAAAATTCGAAATTGCACAGTTGTGCGCCTTAGAGCCTGCGCCTCGGTGCGCCTCAGAGCCTGCGCCTCGGTGCGCCTCAAGCTTCTGAGGCGATCCCACCTGCGCCTTGCGCCGAGGCGCGCCTCAGGCTCGCTTTTTTAAACTAAGAATCAAAGCTTGTACTCCATCAACCCGATTCCAAAGTGGAAAGTGGTAATTGCAGAAATTGCCAGCAATTATGGTTCGACATAACCCCCCCTCCCTCTTCTCCCCTCCATCCATCAATCCTGTCAATTGAAATTATAAGAAGCGGGCTGTGGACTGAAATATTAACGTAGTTCCTTGTGATTTTATCTGGAGTCGCTTATAATCTTATAAATTGTGCAGATGAATGGAAAAATTTTCTTTCTCGAATTGGCCGTGATGAAAATGTGCAGGAAGCAGAGCTTTTTGATAGCCCTGACGTTGATGAGGTGCGGTTTTGGGCATCATACCGTGGACAAACATTAGCTAGAACTGGTATGAGTCTTTTCGCTGAGGAAGTTTCTTTGTTAAGCTCAGTCGCCCATCTTGCTCTGTTGCTGTTGTTAATCTTAAATGACATAAATTTGTAATTTTATATACCTTAACACTTTTAGGTGAATTTGTCTTGGATATTAACAACGGCTTGTTACATAAATAGGCTGCGTGTAATATCCTTGGTGTGGTATTTTCTTGATTCTTATAGCTTTTCTCCTGCCTCTCTTTCATTCTGTACTAGTGGTGTCTGGGACTGGGGATTGGTGAAGGAAAGGCGAAGTGGTGGAGAAATGGGCTCAATTAAATCGTGTTCTGATTCATAAGCAAGTTTGTTAAAGTGGGATACCTTAAACGAAGAGGGTTTACTTTGGCTAGTCGTTGCTCTTTGTGCCATGAGGCGGAAGAAACCGTGGAGCACCTTTTGCTCTCTTGTCCTTGGGTGTTGTCTTTGTGGCACACTGCTTTGTCGTTGTTCGGTTTGAGATGGGTTCATCCGCGGAGAGCCAAAGATGTTCTCTCCGCTTGGAAAAGGAGAATGAAGAAAGGGTGGCGTCAAGTGTTACTTTCACACCGACACTTGACTTTCATTCTTTTTGTGGATAAAATTTCTCATGATAGTCCTAGAGCATGATTAGCTCTCTTTTGCTTACGGGTGTCACCCCTTTAGGTATCTCTTTGTATATGGGAGTGACCCCCTTGGTGTCCTTTTGAATATATTGATATCCTATCTTACTTATCTAAAAAAAAAAAGTTTATTAAAGTGGGATACTCTTGGAGAGGTCGAGCATCAAGGATGTTTGTTCCTGGTCGGCTGAAAGAGAGATATTGTGGACATTGAAGAGGTTGGGTGTAAATGGTAAGGTTTGCATCTGGGTGGTTATCCAAGAGATTGGACCCTAGGTCTTGAATCTACTCCAGATTCACGAGGTCATTTGTTTATTTGAGGACTGAGTTTCAAGGAATGTACTGTAGAAGTGACGGAATCGGGGCTCTAGATTGTTTTGGCATCAGATCCAATATGTTGTGATGGTGTCAGACACCCCCAAGGTGCGCTTGAGGTGGCACAGGAGGTAGCTCCTGAGGTTGAACATGAGATGAGTAGTTGTTCTATCAAAGCCATTAAGGAGGTCTTCCAAACAGGTTTAAAGGAACTTTCAAGGAATTCTGTTTTGAGTATGTTAACAACTTTGATGGGCCAAGTTTTATCCACCCATGGGAATGCAATTTGTGTGACAAAGAGGTGTGAAATTGTTGCTGATGCACAAGATGAAGAGTTGAGTATAAGGTGGCACAGGAGGTAGCTCCTGAGGTTGAACATGAGATGAGTAGTTGTTCTATCAAAGCCATTAAGGAGGTCTTCCAAACAGGGTTGAAGGAACCTTCAAGGAATTCGGTTTGAGTATGTTAACAACTTTGATGGGCCAAGTTTTATCCGCCCATGGGAATGCAATTTGTGTGACAGAGAGGTGTAAAATTGTTGCTGGTGCACAGAATGAAGAGTTTGGAGTGTTCGAGCAACCTGCCTCTTTGCCAATGATACCAAATTTTAGTTAAATTGTTGAATCAATGCTGTTAAAAGTTTTTCAGCTAAATTGTTGGATGAATGCTTTTGTACGTTTCTCTTTTGCATCGTGAATTTCAACTTAACAAGGCCTCAACTTTTCAGTTCGGGGAATGATGTACTACCGGAAGGCCCTTATGCTTCAGACTTACTTGGAGAGACTTGCTTCTGGAGGTGTGTTAGCAGAAATCTCAATTAATTTATAGCTATTTGTGATATGAGCAACATGGTTTCTGACATTGCTATAAACAGATATGGAGCAAACAGTTTCCGGCAATGATGCGGTTAATGTTGAAGGATTTGAGCTATCACCTGACGCTCGTGCTCAGGCAGATCTGAAGTTTACATATGTAGTTACGTGCCAAATATATGGAAAACAGAAGGAAGAGGGAAAGCCTCAGGCTGCAGATATTGCTTTGCTCATGCAAAGGTAGTCTGATATATTCTAAAATGTGGGGGTGTTCTAGGATAGTTTGCTTTGGGTGGGAAGTTCCGGATCTACTGTTGTGTAACCATAATTTAAAACTTGACACTCTTCTAAGCTTCTTGATTCTGTTGTAGAAACGAAGGCCTTCGAGTAGCATTTATTGACATGGTAGAAACTTTGAAGGACGGAAAAGTGCAGACTGAGTATTACTCCAAACTTGTTAAGGGTGATATCAATGGACAGGATAAGGTACATCTTTAATCTCGCTGTTATAATTTTGGTTGATTGTCGTTGATTTTGAAAGATGCAAGTGTTTTGGTTCCTTTGTTCTTGGACACCACCCCCCTTGTTCTTTCTATTGATTTCATCTCACTTGTCCCAAAAACAAATGCCTGCTGTTTTTCTGTCCAGGAAATTTATTCTATTAAATTGCCTGGAAATCCTAAGCTTGGTGAAGGGAAGCCCGAGAATCAAAATCATGCTATGATATTCACTCGTGGGCATGCCATACAGACAATTGATATGAATCAGGTAAATGGATATATGTTTACTTCATGCTTAGTTTATGGCAATTGGTCTCGCATTTTTGTAGGGACTATCTAGTTGTGATTGGTTATGTTTTCCGTGCAAAGGGAGAGATATGTTAGCGTGAGAAAAGAGCGGCAAAGCCTGCCTAACATATTGTTTAGATGCATTCGTTTCCCATCCATTCTATCCCCCCCCTCCCCCGCGCCCCCAAGGTAGTTAGGAGGCCCATAATGAACCTTACCAATTTCAAATTAATTTAATCCATGGATCTGACTTATCTATTTATTTAGTAGAAGTGTAAGATGGGCTCACAGATAAGAACTATTATGTATTTATGTTGCCAGTGATAATGATGAAAAGCATACAAATCTTAAGGAAGGATAATACTCTGATGTATAAGTTCTTGCATCTGCTTATGCATCAGACGTACTTTATTATGGTAATTTGATTTAATTGTCATGTGTTCGTACTTTTTCTTTTACATTGATCGTAATGTATTTTGTATGGATCGCAAGTACTTGGTATGCATCTTAAATTGTCAATGGTAATTGTTGTTGGCTTTTCTAGATAAAATTTCTGTAAGAGTAGTATCTTAGATTGTCGGTTGTTCAGGATAATTACTTTGAAGAAGCACTGAAGGTGAGGAATCTTCTTGAAGAATTCAACAACGACAATCATGGGATTCGTCCCCCAACTATTCTTGGTGTTAGGGAGCATGTATTTACTGGAAGGTAATGTCATACTGATGCTGATAGAGTTTATGAGTGCGAGGTGTATGCGTGATGAATTATGGTTGTTTTTGCAGTGTTTCTTCTTTAGCTTCTTTCATGTCAAATCAAGAAGCAAGCTTCGTAACTCTTGGGCAGCGAGTCCTTGCTAATCCTTTAAAGTAAGTTTATCATGTATGGATTATCATGGTATGTTCTCTCACAATTCAAATTTGAATATGTAAATACTTAATATACTTCCTGCTATATGTACAGGGTGCGTATGCACTATGGTCACCCAGATATTTTTGATAGAGTATTCCACATTACACGTGGTGGTATCAGTAAGGCATCCCGTGTTATCAACATCAGTGAAGATATATTTGCAGGTTGGTTTCGTCTTACACAACCCTCGGTGTCCTCCTTTGAATATTGACATCCTTTCATACTAAAACAAAACGCTAGAGAGTTTGGTTGTTTTGCTAGAGTTTAACCAGCCATGTCTCCTTTTGTATGCTAATGTCACTGCGTGGATGTCACTTTGTTGATGGGAGTCACTCCCTTGGAGTCATTTGATTGCAATCCTTTATTAATTGTCAAAAGCAAAAGAACTTAAATTTTGTTGATTACTCCGTGGATAATTAGAAGTATATCCCTTCTTGGTAGTCCTTTGTACTTTGGTCCTTGTCAATGTCTGTGGGCCATGACTTCTTTTCCATAGATTTGATATAATTGTTGAGGATGCTAGCAACACTCTCATTCTGACTTTAGAGTGTCCATTTTGGACAAGTGTGAAAAGGCGAGTGGGCTTCCAACCACTACCACCTTCTTTTTTGTGTGGCGCTCTTTTAAACATCTAAACTAGAGCTTGGTTTGTAGTAAGATTTTTAGGGTTCATATCTGCATCTTTGATACAGGTTTCAACTCCACCTTAAGGCAGGGGAATATCACACATCATGAGTACATTCAGGTACAATCCAAATGTTATCACTCTACTCTTTAACACCTAATATGATAACCTTTACTAACAATTTATTATAGGTTGGAAAAGGACGAGATGTGGGGCTCAACCAGATTGCTTTGTTTGAGGGAAAAGTTGCAGGTGGAAACGGAGAGCAAGTTCTAAGTAGAGATATTTATCGGCTCGGACAGCTTTTTGATTTCTTCAGAATGATGTCATTTTATTTCACGACTGTCGGATATTATTTTTGTACAATGGTATGTCTATATCTTTTAAAGTTTATTTTTAACTTGCCCTTTTTTGTGAGCTTTAGCATGAGATGACAAAACTAGGACTAATTTAACCTGCTTGCAAATTATGTTCACATCTTCTACTTAGGACCACCTTTGACACAGGTTATTAAACAAAACCATTTTATATGTTTACATGTTCGCTCTTTCTTTTACATTGAATAATCTTTCTCGGGGGTTTTCGAACATCTAGCCTCCGTCTTTGTGCATTCATTTTTGATGATATTATGTGCACACACAAAGACTTCAAACTTGACTAGGTTTTTGAGGATGTTTTATAGTTGGGGGTCAAGTGTTGCTTTTGCACTAACACTTGACTTTCCTTCTTTTTGTGTATAAATTTTCTCTAGATAGTCTAAGCGCTTGATTAGCTCTCTTTTGTATATGAGCGCCACCCCCTTAGGTGTCTTTTTGTATATGGGAGTCACCCCTTTGTGTCTTTTGAATATATTGATATCCTAACTTGTCAAAAAAAATCTGTCCATTCATTGGACAACCCTTAAATTCTTAAGTGTGGTTATTTATTTCAAAATTTAGAGATTGAGGTGGCAGTAGGCTTATGATTGTATCTTAATAGAGATCTGAGCTATTACTAGCATATAATTTATTTCCTTGATGGATTTACCGCTTGCTGTTGGAATTGTATGGTTTTTATGTAGTGGATTTTTCAATCCTTATATTTATAATTATCGTACAACTTCACTCGTGGAGTCATGGGGCACTAAGAATTCTATAGGATTCATAACCTATTTCCTGTACGCTGAAACATAACTTTTTTCAGCCAATTCAAATGTTGTATACGACCTATTTTCAGGATATCCGAATGGAACGAGCTTTTTCCATAGTGTCTTGTTTCTTGAAATTCTTGACTTGTCTGCTTGACAAAGTGAAAACTAGTAGGTTTTCTGCTATGATAAAAGTTCTCCAACATGTGCTAGAAATCATTGCTCTGAATAAACAGATTACTTCTTCTGAGTACTGATGGTCCTATATTTTCAGAGGTTTTATATTTCTGTTCAAATATGTCATTTCTTGTTTTTATTTTTAGTATATTTGGTTATCATTTGGTCTCTGCTGTGTTGTGTCCATTCATTGGTTGACATCCATGTTAAACTCTCTAAGAATTTGTTAGGACTTCATCGGATTTTTAATATGGTTTGTGTTTTGTTCAACACTGATTAAACATTTTAACTTAAGTATTGTGGTGAATGGTGATGTATCTAACTCATCCCTTTTCTTTGATGCAGTTGACGGTGCTGACTGTGTATATCTTCCTTTATGGAAAGACATATCTGGTATGAAATTGGAATCTTTTAGCAGATATATTGCTGTGTGAAGTCGTCTTTTGCTGATAGGGAGGAAAAATCAGATATACTCACCTGAGATTGTATCTGATTATTTCCTCTACTCTTCTATCTGATATGAAATGATTGACAGATTTTATTAAGTTCATGTTTTTGTTCATATATTTTCTTGACCATCCAATTACGCTTCATGTACTTATTTTTGATTTCAGGCATTGTCTGGTGTTGGAGAGATGATCCAACAGCGTGCTCACATATCACAGAACACTGCACTGGGGGCTGCCCTGAATACTCAGTTTCTGATACAGATTGGAGTTTTTACTGCTATCCCTATGATTCTGGGTTTCATCTTGGAACAAGGATTTTTCAGGGTATGCCAATCATTCGCCAAATGAGATTAAGTCATGCTAGTTATAATTACTACTTCCCTTTTCTAAACATAAAACAAATGGGGTCTTCAGATGAATTGAACAGGTTGTGCTGATTTTAGTGAGAGGATACAATGGCTGTTTGGCTATTTTGGTGCACCAGTGTGAACTGTAGGAGTTTGTTTTGGGTGGTGAGGGTAAGGGTGAAGGAATCATGAAAATAGAGGAGTTGAATGAAGGAAATGTCCATAATCAAGTGCCTTATTACTTGTAATTACAGTGCTAAGAAGAAAATGTGGTGTACCCTGCTCCTTAGCCTGTTTTTGTATGAGAGACAACAATAAAAAATACCATGAGCAAAGTCTTGAGCAGATGGGAGTGTGCTATTGTGACAGATTTCTTGATTATGTTTGGGGTCAGAAATCTACTTTGCATCCTCATGTGCTAAGTCATCCGGCTCTTTGAGGAATATCCTTTCACGATTCTAAAACATATTTGGGGGAACCTGTTCTCCTGCAGTTTAATCTTAAGCTTTCTGGAGGATTGGTGTCCTCCACTCTTATATCTTTCTCGTGATCATTAGTACTGGGCGTCAGACTATATAGGCTCTGCCCCTTGAAAAAAGGAATTTAAGACTAAGTGGTATAAGTTCTCTCACTTATCTCTTTCGTGGCTGTATGTCAATCTGCCTACTGAGTCTTTATGTGTTTCTTTAATGATTGTTATCATGGATCAGTTTTGGCTGCCCTTCTTTTTATAACCCGTATATGATTCATGTATATTTTCAGGCTATTGTCAGCTTTATTACTATGCAATTCCAACTGGCATCTGTCTTTTTCACGTTTTCTTTGGGAACGAGGACCCATTATTTTGGTCGAACGATTCTACATGGTGGTGCAAAGGTTTGTCACGTGTTTCCTGTAACTTACCATGTCTATGGCATGAGTTTCTCTTTTATGATTCTTTGTCCTTTTATCTTGTCACAGTATCATGCAACTGGCCGAGGTTTTGTTGTTCAGCATATCAAGTTCAGTGAAAATTACAGGCTTTATTCTCGCAGTCATTTTATCAAAGGGTATATCCTCTTCTTTGTCCTCCCCCTTTCCCCTTTGGTCTATTCTTTTTCCTTGCGTTATGCATTTGTTACACCCAAAATCGCCATTAATGCATAATTATTTTTTATGCTGTAGGCTTGAGGTCGTGCTTTTATTGATTGTGTTTCTTGCATATGGTTATAATGATGGTGGGACGATAGGCTATATTCTTCTCACTGTCAGCAGTTGGTTTATGGCCCTATCCTGGCTATTTGCACCATATTTGTTTAATCCGTCCGGTTTTGAGTGGCAAAAGTAAGTGCAGGATCCTATCTGATGCTCAGTGATATCACGAATTATTGAGCAATGCAAAACTTTTGAAATGTGCAAGAAGTTTCCCTTATCCAAGTTATTTCTATTCTATTCATTACAGGACTGTGGAGGACTTTAGAGATTGGACAAACTGGCTTTTGTATAGGGGTGGAATTGGAGTGAAGGGAGAAGAAAGTTGGGAAGCTTGGTGGGAAGAGGAACTGGTAAATTTGAAACACTTTGTGACCTGCATATTTTAATATCCCGCTTCTTTATTCGTTTGGATGAACGATGAGCAGAACCGTCAATTTTTTTCTTGGTATTAATGCTGCGTATTGGCAGAGTCATATCCGGACGTTGGGTGGGAGGATAGCAGAAACTATTCTAAGCCTGAGGTTCTTCATCTTCCAGTATGGCATTGTTTATAAGCTGCATGTACAAGGAACAAACACATCACTGGCGGTAACAACGCTGCTCCTCTTTTACTGGACTTACTTCATATTAATTTCCAGTCTTGCCACAGTAACTGACTTAAGGCCAAAACTGATTCATCTTCGTTGTCTTTCAGGTCTATGGTTTCTCATGGGCTGCTCTCGCTGTCCTTATTCTACTTTTTAAGGTTTAGCTCTTTCCTCTTCTGATCTTCTCTTTTCAAATTCTCTTTTGATAGAGAAGCTGAACCCACAGTAAATCTCTATGCCTGTAGGTTTTCACATTCAGTCAGAAGGCATCAGTCAACTTTCAGCTTCTTTTGCGTTTTGTCCAAGGGCTTACTTTCTTGATTGCTTTAGCTGGTATAGCCGTGGCTGTTGCGCTGACGACATTGTCTATCCCTGACATATTTGTGTGTATCTTAGCATTTATCCCCACTGGCTGGGCAATTCTTTCGGTGAGTTCCTTTCTTTCTTGGCTTCTTGCTACAATTGAATTTTGTGCAGTGCCCCCTGTAAGTCCAGTGACTTTTCACAACCCCACTCCCAGAAATTAGGGAGAGTAGACATATAGCTCTATCTATTGTGTCATCCATTTAAAAAAATTGTGCCCCCTGTGATTGCGATGATTTTGGTGCGAGAAACCGTTATCCTTCCCTGTTTCTAACTGTCTACAACTGTCTGCCAATTTACAGATTGCTATAGCATGGAAACCTTTTATTAAAAAGGTGGGTCTCTGGAAGTCCATCCGTTCACTCGCCCGTCTTTATGATGCTGGGATGGGAATGCTTGTATTCATTCCAATTGCTTTGTTCTCGTGGTTTCCCTTTGTGTCAACATTCCAGACGAGGCTTATGTTCAATCAAGCTTTCAGCAGAGGGCTCGAAATCTCTCTTATCCTTGCCGGAAACAACCCTAATTCTGAAATATGAGTCTCATCCCTCGTATTTAACCTTGTATAGTGCATCTTCCTTGCCTTCTTTTCGCTTTTTAACATCTAGTGCAGAGCTCATATGTTTTCCTGCATTCTTCGAGGCGTTGCTGTTGCACCTTAGTGTATTGAGTTGGTTGTAATTTTGCTAGGTATGTAACTTGTAGACCTCTTTATTTATTGTAAAGATGCGGTTGCACAGTTCAGTAAACTTACACTACATGAACAAATGCTTTCATAGTCTGAGAGAGATTGCAGTTGTGATCTACACTTGATGCCGGCTTTTCTCGTTTTCTATTGAGTTACTGTAGTCCTTATCACTTTGTAAACAATCTGTAGAAACCGTCTGCAACTAAACAATAGATTCTGATGTGATGGACTTTCTGGGGGTTCCGGATTACATGGAACGACCGAGCATCTCAAATTTCATTAATTTTTCCACTTCATTCATTTCTTTACGTTACTTCCTCATGTATGATGTGGTAAATCGAAAGAAGTGGAACAAGGAGACTATATCAGCATTGAATTTGGTAATTTGCAATTTTTGCCATCATTCAAGTAATAATTGTATAAAAATTGGACACTACAGTTTGTACTAGAATGACAACTTGTGAGTGCTCATATTCATAGTTTAAAATTCTAGTCCAAATCAGCTCCTAACCAAAATCAGGGTGATCTCATGATCACAACATAATCTATTTTTTACTTTTTCAATGTGTATACAATATCTAACTCTACCCAAGCAAAGTCAATAGATTCAAATTCAATGCACCCAATCCCTGAAAACTATAAAGAAAAATCATGACATAGGTATGCTCCATTTATCTAAGCGTTTTTGCATAAAGGCTAACCCAGTGTTTATTCCGCGCTTCAATTAAAAGTTATTTTATTCGGGGTTTCTATAAAGAATGAACATTTACACCATACGGAGTTAAGATACGAACTAGTTTAAGTCAGATCTCACATAAGAGTGATGGTTATTTACCGGATAATTAACCGACTTAATGAACTTAATAAGTTCAACCAGATAATCAAAATTTGAAATCCAAAAACGAAACGTCAAAATGAATTTTTTCCGTATCTATTAACTCAATTCAAATCCAAACTAAAACAATCAGGAGGATGACCAACGATAAATCTCGGCCCAGATCAAAATCCACTGTACTTATCAAATCAGGCCCAAATTTCATCCAAAGGCCCAGAATAAATAAACAACCGAACTTATACATGACGCGACAAGATGCTTACACGCCACGTATTCCGAATCTCAGCCGTCGATACCTCATCTTAACATCCAACCGTCGGTTACTCTTCTATACCCCTATATAAGGAGTGTCGGATGCCTACGAAATCCTCATTTTTTTCCCTTGTGCTCATAAGAAACTCACTAGATTCTCTTTTCCTTTTTTTTTTGTTTTAGAGAGAGAAAGCAAGAAAGAGACGAAGCTTACAGATCGAGAACTTCCCGAGTTTAGAACATTTATCAAATCTAAAATAGTGAAGAATACGCTACAATTTTAAAGTACGTCAATTAATTCACCTTTTCTTCCAAAAATAAAAAACAAATAAATTTCTTTGGTCTTTCTTTTGTTTTTTTGTTAGGATTTGGAATTCAGTATATCTCCGATTAATTCGTTAAAAATTTAGATTTCGAATTTGGGGGAAAATTGATTGAATTGAATTCTGTGTGATTCGATTTAGGGTTTTTCAGCAAGAAGAGGAGAGAGAAAACTTAAAGAAAAAAAAAGTGTGTTTTTGTAATGAACGATCAGTCGCAAATGATGAATCAGCATCAGGTAAACAACAATTATATTTTAGTAATTTCAATTTTAATTATAATTATAATTATAATGATTATGATTATGGTGAGATGAATGTTGTTTTTAGTAATAAATCGCAAGAAAACGTGATGATGAAGAGTTGTTGTTATTGGTCGCAGATGTCGCAGATGGTGAGTCAGCAACAAGCTCCTCCTCCACCGCCGCAAGCACCGCCGCAGATGGTGGTTAATCAGGCGCAGATGTACGGTCAGTGGACGCAACAACCACCGCCGCTTCCGCCTCATAGTATGGCGCCACCTCCTTCTGTTGTTATGAATTCTATGAAGTTCGCTAACCCTATGAATCCGAATCCGAACCCGAATCCGATGTATGTTTCGAAACCGGGTCGGAATAACAATTGGAAGGGGAAGAAACCTATGGATAATAATAAACGCAAAGATTTGCGGCGAAAAGATAATCTGAAAATGAATATGATTAACATGAATAATAATATGAATATGATTAATGGTGGTGTGATTAGTGGTGGTGGTGGTGGTGTTGCGGGCGGTGTCGGGTTGTACCAGCCGCCAACGCTGTATGAATTAGAGCAGCAGAATAGGTTGAAGGCGAGGCGGTTTTATCACCCTAAGAGGAAGTTCAATAGGATGGGACCTTATGCACATGCACCTAGGAATACGACTTCGTATATTATTAGGGCGAAAAAGTCGGGTGGGATAGCTAGCTTGGTATCACCGTGTCCAGTGACGCCGGCTGTGTTGCCTACACCGGTGTTTTCGCCTTCTAGGGAGGCGCTTGTGGATATGGCGAAGGAGGAGTGGGGTGTGGACGGGTATGGGTCGATGAAGGGGTTGATTAGGTTGAGGTCGCCGGGGCATGATGAGACTGTGGATGATTATGATGAGGAGGAAGACGGTGGTGGTGGTGGTGGTGGTGGGTCGAGTGAGAGTGATGTTGAGGAGCATGTTGAGGTTGAGAGGAGGTTGGATCACGATTTGAGTCGGTTTGAGATGATTTATCCGAATAATAGTGGTGGGGTTGATTATCATAATGTGCTTGAGAATAGGGTGGATGATCAAGATACTCATATTGCGCAGTTGGAGGAGGAGAATCTTTTGTTGAAGGAGAGGCTTTATTTGATGGAGAGGGAGTTTGGGGAGATGAGGAGGAGGTTGTTGTCTCTTGAGAAGCAGAATCAAGTTGTGGAAGATGTTAATGAGGAGGTTGTCGAAAACGTGTCTGAGAATGATAGTGAGGAACACAGGAATGTTGAGTTGGTTGGTCATAGGATTAATGAGGAGGTCGATTTTGTGCCTAGGGATGACGAGGCTGGGGCGACAAGTGATGATGGTTTGCAGAAAGAACTTAAGGAGCTCTCTGTTGATGAAGGTTTCGAGGGAAATAAGCGCGAGGATGGGCTTGAGTTTGCCGTGACAGCTGCCAACCAGGGTGTAGAACGTAAGGATTTGGGATCAGGTGATGGAACAAAGGTGGACACTACTGATGATGCCGTGAATAGTCATCGTGTTGGAGACGTGTGCATGGTGGAAAATTTGGGAGATGAGATCAGGGAGAATGATAGCAATGGAACTAGGGTCGTCGTTAAGGAGGAAGACAATGCAATGTGAGAAGACATGGCATTGGCCAGCTAGGTGTTGGAGGTGATGGAACTTTAATTCTTCAGGGGCAGAGTCTCAGAGAAGAGCATTGGCGACGGGGACTTTTCAAGTTGTCCCGCGTTAATGTAAGTGTTTGTCTGATTGCAGGAACATGTTTCCAAGTTGCTGTATATAGTCCTTTGGTCTCATCTGGATAATCATAGTTTCGTTGTTGATGGTCGCGTCTTTTCTAGGACTTGTTAGGAGATTACTAGTTGGAGATGCATATTCTTAGGTTTGATTCCTTTTGGTTGATCATTTGGCAAATGGGTACATACTTGCTGGGAGGGAAGTTGCCAATTCGAGTTTAGAAATGATTGTAACTGCTGTTCCAGCTTGCTGTGGTTTGTTGTTTTGAAGCCTTCCAATGTCTGTCATGATGTACCTATCAGTTTTTTTTTCCTTTGGTTGTTTTAGAGAACATACTCATGTAAGCTACAATAATCAACAAGATGGTTTTCATTGCTGTATCACTGCATTTTCCCGATATTTGGTGTTCTATTGTTTGCTGTCCATGGAATTTACTTATGCAGACTACTACGTTGCTTATTCTAGTGTCATATATCTTGCTGAGCATTCCCATTGAGTTGTTGTAATGGCAGATTCCAGATGATCCATGAAGAAACATCTGATGATCTGATACAGTGCAACACTTTTGACTTCATGAAAGCTCAGAAGTGACTGCTTTCTCTGCAATTTTTGCGGACAATCTTTTGAGCAGGTGGTGAAACATCTTTTTTAACCAAAAAATGGTTATTATGTTCTGTACCTACATGGCTATATCTGCTGATGGTTGTTTCTTTGCACCATGTTGTTGTTCAGTTATGAACTGTAGAAGACACGTTGGATTTGACTTAATCAAATGTGTGTATTGTGTCCTGATTGCATATTACTTTCGTTTGTGTACCGTGGGAGATTAAGCAAAGGTTCTGAGGGGTTGGTTTTGGGGAAGTTGAATCATGAATGTAGGTGTGAGATTTAAAACTTCGGGAAGTCCTACTAATGTTTAGAAGCCCAAGTGTAAAATCTGTAGTTGTCTTACTCTGTCTTATGACCCATCTGAATTAATAGAAAGGGCTTAGAAAACCGCTGCTTGGATCAATTTTACCTTCTTTTAGAACGTTGTGAACTTTCCCCATTCCTTACAGGTCTCTTGTTCATCTGTTGCTTTTTTCTATCTGCATATTTTTCTGTTCTGCTTTAGCCTCAGTTGACGACCACTGAACTCAGGTAAACTCGACTTTTGTTCCTCTTATGTTCATGGATGGTTGTTTGTCTTCTGGTATTATGCTTTCTTAGTAATTCTGGATGTCCCAGGCAAGTTCCAGGCGATTCTTTGATTTTGTTTCCCCATTTGCTTGAATCCTCATTTCATTTGGTTTTGCTGTTTTGCATATTAATGGAGTCAATGCTAGGCCTTTTTCTGCTGGTGTAACCAGAAATTATCTATTGGGGAGTCTGTAAATTTTTTGCCTCGATAAGCTCAGCTGTCATTTTATTTTTTTTTATCAAAATTAACAGTTAAATTGAAAAACTAAGTATTCAAATAATGTGTTCTAGTTTGAGCTCTCACAATATCTGTGTGAAACTCTTTTAAATTCTGGACTTGGTCATGGTGTAGACTGTAGACCCCTGTTCCCGTCAGTCCGTGACTGCTTTTCTGAATAGAGCTTTGATCCTTACCAGGTCAACCTTGGTATACAATCTTTAGTCAGTCTGGTCATGTTGGCTGATCACTTAACTTTCAAAGGTCTGCTCGCATTTTCTTTGTATTTTACCTGGTGTTCAGAGTTCATATTTTGGTTTTTCGCAGTCCCCTCTTCTGGAGGTGATTGGAGATCAATGGTAATTTGTGTCTCGGGAACTGGTGAAATGAGCTATTTCCTTGTCAATTATGTGAAGGCATTTGAACTGTGTTGTGTTCACTTGGAGGAGTCTTTTATGTTGGAAGACTCGTGAAAAGTTTGTGGTTAACTTATTCATTTTGTTACTGTGTCAAGATTGGAGTAATACGTGAGATATTGTGCACCAGGAGAATACTGATGTTGGAACCTTTGTCAGTGGAGATCTCGTTTTCTGGTTTGGATCTCGTATGTTGGTCGCGGTTTGTTTCTGGTAACTCCGAGTTGCTACAGTGACTATCGCAGCAACACCACTATCGTCAGAAATATCCATGGCTGATGATCTGTACCAAGTCTCTGGCATTGAGGTTTTGTGCACTGCAAGCACCACTCAGTTTCTGAGTAATTGAGAAGGTTTTGTACTTTTTCATGCGCTTGTCACTGGTTTCGCTTTGAAATAAAAGTTGGCCGTAGACTGTAATCGTTGATCGGATATCATAGAAGCCTTGTAGAGTTTGGCTTTGATGTAAAATCTTTCCTGGTAACTCATTTTGTCTCAGCAGTGATTCATAAGCTATGATCCGTTTTGCCATTATTCATGTGTTCAACAACTTTTTTTTTTCGCGGTTCTTGAGTTGTCTTAAGTCATGTTAGGTAAATGTGGAAAAACGTATATAAATAGTAACATGTACATAACATGTGGTGTACATAACACTCTCCATCGCAATGATGCATGACTTTAATATCGCAAGAACTAATTTAATTAAAAGAACGGAAAGAATACTCCTATGCATTGAACCATTCATGGCCTTTTGTTCTTCTTAAGGTTGGGAAGTAATGAGCTAGGATAAGTGCTGATGTGGCTCGCTGTAAACAAGCCACGTATGCAGAATCTATTTTAATCTTGATTTCCCTCCACAAATTAACTGAAACTTACCAACGAACTCGACTGAGTTGGGTTTGTTGTTGAGCCAACTCTTTCTCTTCTGAAAACCTTCAATGGCGATGACTGAAATTGCGCAATTCGGGTTCCGATTACCTCAATTCCCAATTCTATCGAATTGCATTCCCAATCTTTCGATTCGTGGCAAAAACGTTAGTTTTCGGGTTTTTGCATCATCGCCATCATCCATCACAAATGAAACAGGACAAGTTGGTAGCAGCTCTGTGAATGTAGTCAAGTTCAGTGAAGATGAAAATCGTCTCATTGAAGCTATCATTGGCGTCCAAGGCCGCGGCCGCTCTGCTTCTCCTCAGCAACTCAAGGTTCTCAACTACATTATCCGTCTTTTTTTCCATTATTAGTCACACAGTTGAGTTATCAGTAATCAGTCTTAATTTTCAATGAACAGGAAGTAGAGCGTGCTGTTCAAGTTTTAGAGGAGCTTAAAGGCGTTTCTGACCCAGTGAGTGTCATTATTTGGTCTATGTTTCTCTGATAAGTTGCTGTATGTATGTTAGAAATGTCTTATGTGTGTGTTGTTGTATAGTATATAGCTTATTGTTCACGCTACTTCCACGGTTCCACCTGATCTTCAACGTTGTATAACCCTTTGCACTGGTAAATTATTCAGACAAGTTCCGATTTGATCGAGGGGCGATGGAGGTTAATGTTCACCACAAGGCCAGGCAGTGCTTCTCCTATCCAGGTTCAGTTTTAATGAATGATCCCACATTTTTTAGGGCATGTGCTGGTATTTTGTTCTTTAAATTCTACGGTATGTTCTTGTGGTAGTTCTGCAGCTATCTTAAAAGAGCAGTTCAAAATCCTGAATGTTTTCGGGATATCTTGAGCAGCATCCTGCATGTGCTGGTCGTCACTCATCAGTTATTGCTTACTTTCTGAATAACTGTACACTATTTTCCGCCTGTGTTCTGTGTAGAGGACGTTTGTAGGAGTCGACTTCTTCAGTGTTTTTCAAGAGGTGTTCCTGCGAACAGATGATCCACGGGTTTCAAATATTGTAAAGTTCTCAGATGCTATTGGAGAGCTAAAAGTAGAGGTAATTCTTACAGGGTGACAGTTAAATCAAGTGATTATAGCTTTGTTGCCTGATTCTCCTGTTTTTCTTTTTTCTGTCTTTTCGACAAAAAAAAAAGAAACTTGATCACACCATTAGCCTTTGCTTTTGGCCCTGTTGGAAACTGAGATGTTGGTCTTTCTTGGCCTGTGTTTGCAGGCTGTGGCATCTGTTAAGGATGGGAAACGAATCCTTTTCCGGTTTGACAGGGCTGCCTTTGCTTTTAAATTCCTGCCTTTTAAGGTCCCTTATCCAGTGCCATTCAAACTGCTAGGAGATGAAGCGAAAGGCTGGTTGGACACAACGTATTTGTCTGATTCTGGAAACATACGCATCTCAAGGGGAAATAAGGTAACATAAGTCCATCCTGTACTTACAACGCTTTGTTGGTGAAGTCACCTGTTTGTTCACTCGATTCTCCATTATTAGTTAAGGGCTTCCATTACTGTTGTATAGCGCAGGGCACTACGTTTGTGCTCCAGAAGGAAACTGAACCGAGGCAACAGCTGCTTTCTGCTATTTCAACTGGAAACGGAGTACCAGAGGTTAGTTTTGTATTTGGGTTTGAAAGGACTTCATAATTTAATTTCACACCGGGTAGAGTACACTGACATGTTTCTTGGTCAGGCAATGGATAAGCTAATTTCCGCAACTCAATATGAGGATGAAGAACCTCAGCTTCTGGTAGGAGAGTGGAGGATGATTTGGAGCTCTCAGGTGCCAGAACTGAAAACTGCTTTATAACTCCGACTCTTTGTTTGACATTTATAACATGAACTGAACCTGATTCACTAATCACAATCAGTTCTAGTGTGTTTCTATGTAAATGTTGTTAAGCTGCTCAAAACTGAATCCTGATTGACACAGCACTGATTACTGTCACCTGAAAACGGAAAACTGAAAACTCGCAGATTGGTCCTGGAAAAATGATAATATTGGGGAACACGTTGTTGTAATAACTTCTGTCAACTCAAGGCTACTTTTCTTCTATTGTGCAGGTGGAAACAGACAGCTGGCTAGAGAATGCAGGCAATGGACTCATGGGGAATCAGGTAAAAACATTCAGTATATGTGCTGATGATCACAAGAATCTAACTGATGTCTTCATCTTCAAGCACCCTGACATTGATTCATCGTTTCAGGTCATAAAGGGAGACGGGCAGCTGAGGTTTTTGGTTGACATCGTGCTTGGTTTGAGATTCTCCATGAGCGGCACATACCAGTACTTCCTGCTTTCCCTGTACTTCTTTAACAGTTTGGTTTATATCATGATTCCTGTTCACAAAGTCTTCAAGTAATAATTTATCTCCGTAACTAGTCCTACTTCTTCAGTTTAGAGTCTGATATCGCGTCAAGTCCGTCAACTGTTACTGTGTTTTCTTTGTATTTGTGTTGCTCGTTTAATGTGTTGTTGATTTTGACAGGAAAACTGGGCCTAAGAAATATGATGTCAAAATGGATGATGCAGCAATTGTGGCTGGTTCATTTGGACTTCCTATTGAAATGCTGAGCAAATTCAACCTGGACCTTCTGTAAGAAACAATACTCATCTATTTTCCTGATGATTTTCAGCCTCAGGCTCTCAGCTCACTAACAGACTGCGCGATCTCTGTATTGTTGCAGGTATTCTGATGACAAGCTCAGAATCACTCGAGGATACAATAACATCATGTTTGTTCACTTACGCGCTGAATAGGGACTAATAATCCAGGGAGTGCTTCATGGTCCGGTCTACTCCGAATTTTCTGAAAACATGTAAAATTGCATTGCAGTGATCCGTATATAGTTATCAAATTGTATATAAAATACACAGATTTATGCATTTTGATCATTTTCAAACGTGCACTACACTGATACTGAGTGATCAATTAAAACAAGCTAGTGTGCAGTGCTAAGTAAGATTCCACTGGTCATTAAGTTGTGCGCAAACAATCAGATATAAAACTATGTAACCATGATATATACTTGCGCACAATGAGGCGTATTAAGTTAAGATTAACCGAGCTTTAGTGCAGCATTACCGCTAAGCGTGCTACAGCCGCCTTACATCACAGTTTAAAAATATTTAAATTTTATCGAAAATATTTCTTGTAGCCCTATTCAACATGAGTACGCAAAACAAATCGGATGATGCAAACCAAAAGAAAAGAGGGCGGCGACTTAATTAATCCTACCACCTATAAGTTATATAAGTAGAGGTTAAAATGGTCTCGATAGAATGCATGCAATAACATAGCCAAGAGTTAATACAACTTCATTATCTTTGATAATTACTCTTTAGCACACTACAAGTAATAGTAGAACCTGATACAGAATGGAGAAGTGCAGGAGTATCATGAGCTGTGGCATTTTGCTGCTGACATTGCAAATATTCATTATTAAGGATGTAAACTGTGATCTGACACCTGATTATTATGCAATAACATGCCCTAATGTCCAGCATGTTGTGAGGAAGCAGGTTCAGATCGCGGTCATGGCCGAAATGAGGATGGCAGCTTCTTTGCTTCGCCTTCACTTCCATGACTGCTTCGTCAATGTCAGTTTTCTCCCTCAACTTTAAGGGCATGTGTATATTGAAGTAGTACACTAGTACTAGTTCCTGAGCTTACAACACAAGTCACCTAATCTTTAATCAAAATTTGCTGTTTCGGCCTGTTATAATCATCTCGTTCTGAAATCTAATATGATCACTAGTTCACTGCAAGAAAAATTCTCCACAGGCCACAGAGATAACCTAGCTTAATCTACAAGCTAGCATTATGTTACAAAAAAAATTTACTACTGTGCAGGGCTGTGATGGTTCAATTCTACTGGATGGAAGTGACAGTGAGAAGTTTGCTAGACCTAACCTGAATTCTGTAAGAGGATTTGAGGTGGTAGACGCCATCAAAAGCGCTGTGGAGAGTACATGCACCGGTGTTGTGTCTTGTGCTGATATACTTGCAATAGCTGCTCGGGATTCTGTTGTTTTGGTAAGATCTGTGTTACTGAACACCCTCTTTCCGTCACAAAACACATCTATCAATTCTAGCTAGAGTTCATTTCACGACTAAAATTAACAAAACACATCTATCAATTTTGCAGAGTGGAGGGCCATCATGGAGAGTATTACTAGGCAGGAAAGACGGAATGGTGGCGAACCAAAAAGGGGCAAACGCTCTACCATCACCTTTTGAATCTCTGGACATCATCATTTCTAAGTTTGCTGCTCAAGGACTTAACCTCACCGATGTCGTTGCCTTACAAGGTACTCTACAAAGGTGAGTAGCAATTCATCTATATGAAAATCGATTTCTAACAACCAACTCGGTTCGGTGTCTTGATTCAAATGCAGGGGCTCACACGATAGGACTAGCTAGATGTGCTACCTTTCAACAAAGGCTATCCAATTTCTCAGGTTCTGGAGCCCCAGATAGCACCATGAACATCGCTCTAGTATCCCAACTTCAGCGCCTTTGCCCGGCCAATGGCGATGGAAATGACACAACTCCCCTTGATCAGAGGTCGAGAGACTTATTTGACAACCACTACTTCAATAACTTGGTCAGTAATAAGGGCATTCTCCAATCAGATCAGGAGTTATATTCAAGTGACACAGCTAACACGACCACCAAGAGCATCGTTGAGAGCTACAGCAGTAACCAACAGCTATTCATGGAGAACTTTGTCACATCCATGATCAAGATGGGAAACATTAATCCACTGACTGGGTCGGTTGGCCAGATCCGCACCAACTGCAGGAACACCAACACTTAACTTTCCCCGCCTGACCGAATCTCTCGAGTGTAGAAAAACCTATGGTACTTAGTCACATAAACTAGTATGTCCTGTTACCAAAAGGAGTGAAAAAAAAAAATAGCATGTCCAAAGATCTGTACCCAGATGATATTACAGTTAATAAACACAAACTAAAGTCCAAAGATTTCTAAATTCAAGGAAGCTGTTTTGTTTTTTTGAAGTAGAACAAGAAGAATAAAGGAAGCTAAATAACCTCTATCCGCAGGATTTAGCACACCCAAGGTAGCAACTAGGGGTTCCCCGTGTTACAAAAAAAAAGTAAAATAAAAACTATAACTCGTGCAAAACCCATGGACATACAGAAAGATGAAATTTTTTGATTCAATACTCCCTTGAGAAGAACAGTTTAGCAATATTTACACATTAGAAGGTTACGAGCCAAACGAGAGGACACATACTGAAAGGAACGGCAAACCCCATGGATATACAGATTACAGAAAGATGAGACTAGAAAGTACGACTGGGACAAAACATGACCGGGTGTAGAGACCTTCTATACATTCTTTATAGCACCAAGATATAATATACCTCTACAAAGAGTTCGAATGCCCCATAGCTCATGAAGGGTATCTTCATTCTCCTGATTCCTTTTACAAGCTTCCTTAGCCTTACCGCTTCTCGCCCTCCTCTTAAATGATCCATTGATTTGCCTGTCCCTCCCTGTTCATTAAAATAACTACCAAGTCACATATAGAGCCAAGCAGGAATTAGTCTGCTCTCATACTGAAGGTTTTGAGAACAATACTATATCAAAACACAACTCTCCAAAAGCAAACCAACGCCAAGGAACAACCACAGGACATGAGCACATCAAAACTTGGGGCTCAGCCAGAATTGATTACAACCCAACCAAATAATTTCACTACAATAATCAATGGCATACTATAGTATTGGAGCCCTGACCAGCCCCAACATACCAAATAGAGAGAGCGACACAACAACAGCTATTGCTTTGTCCCCTTAATCCAGCCACCCTTTTACCGTCATTTTTGCTTTTACAAAATACACTCCTAATACACAAGAAATGAAGAAAGAGACTTACTTGCATTACAGCTCCTATGTCCAAGTCTAAAACCTCCCAAATAGTAGGTCGAATCCTAGTTCTACAACACAACTACTTTTCAATATCTCCCACCCTTTTATTCCTCAAACTATTTTTCAAACTACGATGCCCATAATTCCATATAATTCTGAGTCTATCTCTGTCTAATCTCTATAACAATGGAAAACTAAAACAGTTACATCCTACTTAGAAAATACATAGTTACTACATTTAATTGTATTACCTATCCCAAGTTGAATTTGAGTGATCGCTGCATAATCCTCGTGGCTTGTTGCAACCTCCCAGAATATAGAGTAGAGAGATCATTCTAGTCACAATCAAGTAGAGAACACTTGCTTTCATCCTCTGTAGTGACGACACAGAATGTGCATTCTAAATGATATAACAATAACACAGCAATCCTAAGTTGCACAAGATCCAAAAAAAATGTCCAGGCGTGCAGCCCCAAAACAGAAACACTCAGTAACAATGATCAAGACTTTTATCATTTCGATAATTAACCGTTCAGAACACCACTTTGGCACGCATAGATACATAACTAAAGAATAAAGCTGATGAGTAAAACCAGGCAATACGAAATAGCTACGCCTACATGTACATTGATTCATGACCATTCATCAGTATTACTAGTCATTGTCTTCCAAAACCTTGTTCCCGATGTGCTCTAAAATGAGGACCATGTTTTACATTATTCACGAAAACTTCGCGGTATGTTGTTCCCTAAGTTACATACACTAAAACCTATCTTGGGTAACTATCGAAGATTTTTGGATCTAATTTTCAGCTAAAACTCATAATATTACCTCTAGGGGCTTCCACAAAAATAGACTTGTTTATGTTCAAGAGCAAACTTGGGTCAAAAACCGTGGATTGTATATTGGGGTTTTGGCCAATTTTGACCATTTCTTAGAGAGTACACAAACATTCTCAAACCTTGAAATTGAACAGCCTTGGAGTAGCCTTGTTGGCTATAAGCGTTGGTTCCTCTAATAGGCAATTTCCTTAAGCTCTTCTAAGACTAGCGAGTATTTTTTTCCATTTTGGGACATACCATACTTTTTGGCTCTAAAATTTTGCTAAATGCCATAATATAACCCCTAGGAGCACCCACATAAATTTGAGGTGTTTTTGTTCCGAGGTCAATTTGGGCAAAAAACCGTGGATTATACACTTTAGTTTTGACCATTTTTGACCATTTTTTTAAAGTACACTAATGTTCTCAAAAATTTACCATGGATAGACTTGAAGTATCCTTTTTGGATATGAGTGCTGGTTCCTATACTAGGGAACTTTTCTAAGCCTTTTCAGCACACATAACACGTTGAGGCTATCGTGCGTTTCTTGCACATTTTGGGACTTGCCATCTATTTTCGGCTCCAATATTCTTCTAAAAGCCATAATTTGATCCCTAGGAGCATCCATATAAATTTGAGTCGTTTTTGTTCCGGGGCAAAGATAGGCTGAAAAACGTGGATTATACTACTCTGGTTTCAGCCATTTTTGACCAATTTTTAGAAAGTACACAAATGTTCTCAAACCTTTACCTTTCGACAGGCTTGGAGTACACTAGTTGGATATGAGCGTTATTTCCTAAGTTAGGGAATTTCTTTAACCCCTTTCATCACACATTGCCTATTGAAGCTACCGTGCATGTTTTTTTACGATTTTGGGACTTGTTATAGGTTTTTGGCTCAAATATTTTGCGAAAAGCCATAATTAATCCCTAGGAGCATCCACACAGCATAGAGTTGTTTTTGCTTAAGAAAAAATTTATGCCAAAAAGTGTGGATTACATACTATGGTTTCGGCCAAATCTAACGATTTTAAAACAGTACACAAATGCTGTCGGAACTTTACCCATGTCAGCTTTGGAGTACACTTGTTGGAGATGAACGCTGGTACCTTATTTAGGGAATATATTTAACCCGTTTCGGCAGACGTCACCCGTTGAGGCTCCGGTGCATTTTTTGCCGATTTTGGGAGTCGTCATAAACCATGGACTATATACTTTGGTTTCGGCCGACTTCGACCATTTCTTTCCCAAAACTTTAATTACGATAGGCTTAGAGTACACTTATTGGATATTGAGTATTGCTTCCTCTACTAGAGAACTTTTTTATCCCTTTACGACACACGTCATACGTTGAGGCTCCATTGCGTTTTTTGCCTATTTTGGGACTAGCCATAAGTATTTGGCTTTAATATTGTATTAAAAGCCATAATATGTCCACTTGGGGCTTCCATAAAAGTTTGAGTTGTTTTTGTTCCGGGGCAAATTTCGGCAAAAAACCGTGGACTATATACTTCGACTTTTGCCCAATTTTGACCATTTTTAAAAAAGTACATAAATTTTCATAAAACTTTACCTTGGATAGTTTTTAAGTATTGTTGTTGGATATGAACATTGCTTCCTATGCTAAGGAAATTCTTTAAGCCCTTTCGGTAGACGTCAAATGTTGAGAGGCTATCGTGCTTTTCTTGCCCATTTTGGGATTCACCATCTATTTTAGACTCTAAGTTAATCTCAAGGCCATAATTTGACCCCTAGAAGAATCCACATAAATTTGAGTTATTTTCGTTCAAGTGCTAATTTGGGCCAAAAATCGTGGATTATATACTATTGTTTCGGCCAATGTTGACCATTTTTTAGAAAGTACAGAAATTTTCTCAAAACTTTGACAAATGACAGCCTGGGAGTACAGTTGTTGAATTTGAGTGTTGGTTCCTCAATTCAAAAATCTCTTCAAACCCTTTCGGCACACGTCATTACCTATATAGGCTAACGTGCGTTTTTTTCCGATTTTGAGACTTGCCATAGGTTTTTGGCTCTAATATTTTGCCAAAAGCCATAATTTGACACCTAGGAGCATCCACATAAGTTTGAGTTGTTTTTCATCCGAGGCAAATTTTGGCAAAAACCCGTAGATTATATACTTTGGTTTTGGCCGAATTTGACCATTTTTAGAAATTGCATAGATGTTCACAAAACTCTAACTACGATAGGCTTAGAGTACACTTATTGGATATGAGTATTGCTTCCTCTGCTAGAGAACTTTTTTAACCCTTTACAACACACGTCACTCGTTGAGGCTCCGTTGCGTTTTTTGCTTATTTTGGGACTAACCATAGGTCTTTGGCTTTAATATTGTGTTAAAAGCCATAATATGTCCCCTTGGGGCTTCCATAAAAGTTTGAGCTGTTTTTGTTCCGGGGCAAATTTCGGCAAAAAAAACGTGGACTATATACTTTGACTTTGGCCAATTTTGACCATTTTTCAGAAAGTACACAAATGTTCAAAAAACTTTACCTTGGACAGTTTTTAAGTACTATTGTTGGATATGAACGTTGCTTCCTATTCTAAGGAAATTCTTTAAGCCCTTTCGGTAGACGTCAAACATTGAGAGACTATCGTGCTTTTCTTCCCATTTTGGGATTCACCATCTATTTTTGGCTCTAAGTTAATCTCAAGGCCATAATTTGACCCCTAGAAGCATCCACATAAATTTCAGTTATTTTCGTTCAGGTGCTAATTTGGGCCAAAATTTGTGGCTTATATACTATCATTTCAGCCAATGTTGACCATTTTTGAGAAAGTACACAACTGTTCTCCAAACTTTACCCTGGACAGCCTTGGAGTCACTTATTAGATAGAAGATTTGGTTCTTCAGTTAGGGAATTTTTTTAGCCCCTTTTGACACATGTCACCTATTGAGGCTCCCATGCATTTTTTTCGATTTTGGGACTTGCCATAGGTTTTTGGCTCTAATATTTCGCCAAAAGCCATAATCTGACTCCTAGGAGCATCTACATAAATTTGAGTTGTTTTTGTTCCAAAGCAAATTTGGGCATAAAACCGTGGATTATATACTTTGGTTTCGGCCAAATTTGACCATTTTTAGAAAGTACATAAATGTTCTCAAAACTTCACCCTCGACAGCCTTGAAGTAAACTCATTTAATATGAGCGTTGGTTTCTTTGTTAGGGAATTCCTTTAACCCGTTCTCAAAACATTGCCCTGGACAACCTTGGAGTACCCTTGTTGGATGTGAGGGATGGTTCCTCTGTTAGGGAAGTTATTTAAGCCCTTTCAGCACATGTCACCCGTCACCCGTTTAGAGTACCGTTCGTTTTTTTTCTAATTTTGGGACTTAATATAGGTTTTTGGCTCTAACATTTTGCTCAAAATAATAATATGACCCAAGGTGCTTCCTCAAAAAATTAAGCCGTTTTTTCCCAGGTCCATTTTTGACCGAAAACTGTTAGCTACATGCTTTGGTTTTGGCCAATTTTAATCACATATATGGAAGTAGACAAATGATATCATAACTTCACCATAGATTGTCTTTTTCTTTTTTTTTCTTTTTTTGCCAAACTACATAGACAGTCTTGGTGTACCCTTCTTGGATATGAGCTCTGAGGGAAATTCTTTAATGTGTTTCGGCATACATCGCCACTTTAAGCTATCGTGCGTTTTGAGGTTTATATATAGTATTAGACTAAATTAAATTTCATTAGATATGCAGAGGATATCAAAAAGTTTGAAGGATGGTTCACTAGCTACTTATTACCACCTATCTTTTTTATGAAATCTAACAACGGTAAGAATAGTCACCTTCAATTCCATATTCCATAAACAGCCCCACAGAAACAGAATACTAGAAGGTGGTCAAGTAAACTTGATCACAAGCAAATCAAAGTACCTGACGTAATGAGAAGGCTAAGCAGGTGAACTACCAAAGCAACTAAGCAAGTAAATCCAGATCTCTTTTCAATTCAAAATTTGGAAGCCCAAGGCCCCCATAAGTATGTTCTATTACTATAAACCATACCTCGTATATTCAGCAAATAACCCTTGCAATTCACCTTTACAGTCCAAGCTCTGTCAGGAAAACAAAAGAAAAGAATAATTAAAATGCACAACCCTAATAAATCTAGCTAATTACTGCACCACTAGATCTCATTGTTGATTACCTGTGTTTTTTAACGACGTTGTCCTATCTGTTGTTCTTCTTCTAGCCTCTGGTAATGTCTGATCAACATTTGAGAGTAAACAATCTCATTCCATGTATCGGGAACACCAGGAAGACACCAATGTGAACAGTCTTGGTATCTCAATGGTGAGCGCCTTTCCTCCTCACTTAAGTGTTGAGCCCTATAGATTGCAGGGTGGGCATCTTTGCGAAAGTCGGTCAGCCTAGTGATGTTAAGGTAGAAAACCGGCATTTTCATCCACCTTAATACATCCTCTAAAACAATCATATTTGAAGGATAACTTTCTAAATATGCGCCATCCTTGAATGGCTCAGTTTCCTCATCGCATCTTCCACCAGAATTCCACTTTCCACCTCTACAAAAGTAACCAAAAGTTTTCAGCAAGTTAATAATGGTCAACAAAAGTAACAAGCCAGTTAATTAATCTACCCCCCCCCCCCCCCCTCTCTTTCCACTCTATGTTAGATGAGAAAATCACTCATCAAAGATAAACTTGTTAAAGTTGAACAACTGCTACAATAGTGCAGCAGTAAACCACATAACCGTTCCTCATTTCGTTTTCAACTTACCCAAAGTGAGAAGAAGAGTATCCCCTGAAAAAAACTTGTGTTTTCTTGTGATCCACATTAGCATCCACCCATCTCGCCCAGGTAGTTAGAGCTCGGCGAAAGGCCTCAATGACATTTAATTCATCGTAGACATGGCTACCTTCTTGATAATATCCCTGCCTGCAAGTACATTACAGTTCTCTTTAAGTCTCTATTTTTAGCAGAAAAGAAAAGGAAGGTGCAACGATAAGAGAGTTTAGATATATGTACCCTCTAGAAGTTTTTTCATGACTCCACCAATGCCCAGTGTTGAATATTAACACATCAGCATCCCTATATCTATCAGATGAGCTCTCAACTAAATCCAGCCTTAACGTCTCCGTCTTTGACCCATTTTTGTCAAGCACTTCCCATTCTTGAACCAAGAAAGGGGTCCGGAAAAACTCAACAGAGCAATTGTAATCCTACCAATAAAGTCACCAAAAATTAATATAATCTTAGTGATCTAAAAGCGTACATATTCAACCACTTCCTACATATGAACAATAATCTTACAGCGAAGATAAAGGAGTATGAGCCCTCGCTGCGAAACTCTTGTCGACCAGATGCTTCAAAAACTGTCCTCTTGTCCTCCACTGAATTTCTGAGTATACAAACAAGAGATTCCCACATATTTCTATTTAATGAATCGCCAACAAACACCAGACGCTTCCCTCTCAACAATTCTAACATGTGTGTGCCATTCAATCTGCAAAGATGAATATATCACCAAGTACCCTCATTACAACCAAAAAAGCACAAACCTTTGGGCTCAAAAAGACCCCATAAGAATAACATCACCTCCTTAGAGTAACCTTGAGCAAAATAACACCAAAAGTCATGACATATTCTACCAAATTTGGGCATAATATTAATGACATCAATTAAAAAAGAATGACACATCTTCTTCTAATACATTAAAGCTGGAACTTAACAAACAAAACATCACATTTCAATATAACTCAACCAACATCAATTAACAGAACTTTAGTAGAAGTCCCAACTCCACAACAACATTTAGCATAACAACAACATTAACCCATGCGGCTATGCCATACCCCCAACGTAGAAAACATAGAGAAACTACGTACGGATGACCCATAATGAAAATTGTGTCGACCAACTGCCACTTCGCAACACAAGAGGTAGACACATTTGAAAATAACAAAACTAAAAAAAAAAAAAAGTAAAATAAAGAAAGTTTGCAAATTTTACCTAGGGATATTGCAGTCATTAGGCTGCCACCTATACCTTTCATATCCATTATCAGGTCTATGATTGAGAAAGCAATTGAAAGGCTCATCAATATGAGGGCAAGACCCAGGTTCATAAAGTGGATATGTCTCATCTCTCACCCAATTCCCATCAAATATATTGCACTCTGCCACTTCCCCCTTAAAATCACTCCCTTCCTCATCACGCTTCATCACTTGGGTAGTATCATTCCCACTAATGCTAGAATTTCCCAATGTACCACCCACTACTACTTCATCAGAATTCTGGGTTTCAGACACAGGTAAAAAATTGGAAGATTGAGTTTGATTTACTGCAGGAACAGCATCAAAGTTACCATCTTGGGGGGTAGAAAATGGAGGATCAGCAACATTGCTGGTTACGTTATTACCTGAATTAGAATGTGATGATTTGGGAAAGTGGTAAGAGAAGATGTGGGACCCATTCTGAGAAGAGAGAAACGAACGGTTTCCAAAATTGGCAAGAATTTTGAGAGAAGAAGAATGAAAAGTAGGGTTGAAGAGGATGAAGATTGTACAAATCAGGAAAGTTAACATAAACCCATACGCAACAAACATGGTTTTTCTGGTGTATGAAAAGGGTAAGAGATTTGGGGAGGGTTTTGTTAATGTTGAATGATCCGCCATTGTTGCACTTTTACAGAAACCTTCTTGCGGAAGTCTCAGAAAGAGGGAGGGTTTGTTTGTTCAGGTGATTTCTGTTGGTGTTGATTGGGAAAGTGATAGTTTGTGTCACTCGTGTGCACATGCAAATCTTCTTTATTAAGCTTCAATTGATTTAGTGAGTGATGATGAACAACTAACACTTGCAACAACATACATTCCCTTCATGGTTTTGAGGTGGGAATTGTTGGATTCGATTCAATGCATTAGCTTTGTCTGGGGCGAAGTTAAGATTTGACGTTTTTTTATTTAACAATATTTCTCGGTGATTTATTAGGCTAATTTGATTTAGGAATCACACTAATCGACTTCCTTGTTGCTGCTATCCTTTTGTGAGAAAAGTAGATAACAATCATAACATTAATGTAAATATTATTCGAAAGAGAAATGTAGAAATCAATGTTTCAGAAGCAAACAAGGTAGGGCGAACCGGATTAACAACAAAAATGTTTTGGAAAAAGAATCTGAAACAGGAGAGGGAGCCTTCAATTATTAACATTCAGCAATCACCACCTTGAGGAGGAAAGCCAATGAAACTTATCAGATACTCTACATAAGGTCTCCAAGACTTTGAGCCGAAATAGAGAAGACTTGGTGTCATCGGGATAATATACTCCGGGACACCTGATACTACGCACTGAAGGCACAATGCAGGCACAAGAGAAGAGCTTTAAGATAGACCAATAACTCTTCCAGTTGTGGTGTCAAGATCAATGTCAAAGAAGCAAGGCCTTGTCGGAAGTCCGGGCATAGTGCTCATGGTTCCAACCAAAGGATAGATGAATCCGGCTCCAATACTAGCCCTCACGTCCCTAATTGGCAGAATAAATCCACTTGGAGCTCCCTTTTCAGCCGCATTATGTGAAAAGGAATATTGAGTTTTCGCCATACAGATTGGGAGATTAGTAAATCCCTGGCTAGTGTACATCTCGATCTGTTTTTCAGCCTGATAATAGAGAAGCGATTTGTTCGTGTTAACGACACATACTACTATTGAAGCAGTGATTAAAGATTATAAGTGTGGCATTCAAAGAAAAAGAAGGCATTAACCCAATACTAGGTAGTACCCCTCGCATTCAAAGTGAACAACTTGCTGGTTGAATTGAAGAATGTATACGGTATACCACTATGTGCTTGTTTCTTCCCTTGTTCTATTGGTGTACAGGGTATAGAAAGTCACCAAACATGCATGATCACATAAGCAAAAATGGCTAACCTGCTCTGAGTATTCGACTCCAGCAGCACCATAAGACTTTGCAATCGCCTCAATTTTCTCTTTAATACTTATGTCCAGAGGGTATAAGAACCTCATAGATTCTGTTACATTCTCACATGCTTTCTGAACTGCAATGCCAAGATCCACCTGAAACGTAACAAAGTCAGGTTAAACATCCAAATGGAAAATTTTCACTTCAGTTTTAGGAAAACTTGATGAAACCTTGTCAAAAAACTTAATCAGCAGTATGGACCAGCTATCTGATTTACAGCTTTAGCTCTTTTGAGATACTAATGCAATAAATTGAAAATTCTTATCAGGTAAATGAGGAGCTTTACAGGTGACCAAAGACCTTGTGGTAAGCTATACCTTATTGTCCCCTGTGACCGAGTGCAGTGAATCTAAGACAGACAATGTCATTGGCCTTCTATAGATCTAGGGAACAAACTCGAACAGGGAAAACACTGATACGGCAAACAAAACAGTTCATTGTTTTTGTACAGACATCAATAAAAGAGGCCAGTGATTTGAAGTTTAAAAAAAAAAAAGTTGGCACTCACCGCTCCTTTACCAGCATGAGCATGATGACTACAAATAACCGCATCAAATGCCCCAGCATCTGTTGCGGCTTTTTTAACTGCATTAACCTCTGCCTCTGTGTCCGTAGAAAACATATTTATGGCGACCACAACATTTACACCATAAGCCTTCATGTTTGAAATATGCCTAGCAAGATTAACACAACCAGCCTCAACAAGGCCAACATTCTCCGTCAAGTATGCACGATCAAGAGGCTTTCCAGCCACAACTGCTGGACCGCCACCATGCATTTTCAAAGCCCTCACAGTGGCAACGATAACAGCACACTGGGGAGTCAAACCACTGTACCGACATTTGATGTTCATGAACTTCTCAGCACCAATATCAGCACCAAACCCTGCTTCTGTAACAACAAATCCACCAGGTCCGACCAATTTAAGGGCGATTTTGTCAGCAACAACAGAGGAATTTCCATGAGCAATATTTGCAAATGGACCAGCATGAACAAGAACTGGAGTTCCCTCAAGGGTCTGCATCAGAGTCGGATTAATTGCGTCCTTCATTAATACAGTTAGTGCCCCACCTAGTCCGAGATCATCAGCTGTAATAGGTTCACCAGCTTTACTGTTTCCAATTACCATCTTTCCCAGTCTCTCCCTCATGTCTGCCAGAGAAGTTGTCAGTGCCAGAACTGCCATGATCTCACTAGCAACTGAAATATCAAATCCTGTTTCCCTTACCATTCCCTTTTCATCAGGCCCTTGTCCAACAGAAATTTTTCTCAGAAACCGATCATTGACATCCATAACTCTCCTCCACGTAACTGAATCAGGGTTAATATCAAGCCTAGCAAAACTTTTGACCTCTTCTGGTGTAAGATCATCAGGATTAGTCTTGTCAATACCAAGTTTCTTCAACCGCCTAAACATAATATCACTGAAGGTTCTCTTTCCCTCTTTGTTAGGAGGGCACAACCGGTTAAACAAAGCCTTATCAGACTGGCTTGCTTCGTGAAACATTCTTGTGTCAATGGCAGCGGCAAGAAGGTTATTTGCAGCTGTTATAGCATGTATATCCCCTGTTAAGTGAAGATTGAACTCATCCATTGGAATCACTTGACTATAACCACCACCGGCAGCACCACCTTTTATTCCAAAGGTGGGTCCTTGTGAAGGCTGACGGATGCAGGTGACAACCTGTGAGGGATCAAAGCTGGTCAGTGACTTCTAGAAGAAACAATCAAATTATGTAAATCGCTCCTGACTTGCCATCTAAAAGAAAGTCCAGAATGTGTACAATACACTAATCTCAGATCACGAAACTTGCTGCTATGAAGAGGTAATTTATGGTTGGCTAAAGAGCCAAACAATACAAGCTTGACCGCAAAATTGGAGAGAGCAACTCATTCCAAACTATATAAAGATGTTTATGATGTGGACCTAGCTCCATATACTAACAGCAAGCTCATGAGAACTTACACAATAGTTCGTAAAGGCAGGACTTTCATAAGTAACACGCTAGATTAAAATTTTGTTGCAAGATATGTCGCAAATCATGAATGCAATCATCAACAAAATGGTATCTTCCACTTCATTCACATTGAACATTCACCTCACATAATGAATGTAACATCAAGCGACAATATTCCAGATTTCCAAAAATTGTAAAATACTCCCATTTTTACCAAAACATAATGTTGATAAAGCAAATGAGACAGTAAAACACCACATGTTGAGCAAGCGCAAATATATCCAAGTACCTTTTTATCAAGGTAAGCCCCCAAAGCTTGGCAGAGACCAACAGTGGTAGTCGATTTTCCTTCTCCAAGAGGGGTTGGGGTGATCCCCCCAACAACAACGTAATATCCATCCTTTGTTCCTTGAAGCTCATCATACGCAGACAACAAAACCTACATGAACACCAAAACCATCATCACCATATGTCCAAAAAAGCAATGGCATTCACATATACACATAGTTTTGCTGAAATCTAAACAACAACGCATACTCGAGTCGACCTATATGCTCCATTATCAAACATGGCAAAACAGGCAATGGCATTCACATATACACATCGTTTTGATGTAATCTAATGTGACTAATAATACATTTCAGCAGCAGGATCATACAGTAGAGCTGCATCACACATAATCACTCCACCTCAAATTATACGGGGGTCATCTCTCAAAGTTCTACATACGTTATACGAATCTTTGTACACTTGTCAATTCAATTTTATTCACTCCATATCCAAAAAAAAAAAAGATATTATCTTAAAACTTGTTTCTCCAATTCTTCATCTTTTTCATCCATCAACCATGAAAGTTGACAACTTTACACTAAATTCGACATCAACAACGACAACGACAGCTATTGGAATTGGAATAGTAAATGTTACGAAACACTTGCATTATGATTCCCTCTCCGTTGTTTTCATCCGTTAACGTTTCGTTTACATTTCTATTCGGCATATTCAAAACAAACGTTAACAAACGAGACAATAACCGTAACGAAACAAAATCCCAAATCACGAAATCTCAAACAAGACCATAATTACAACGTCATCATTAAATTAAATTAAAGGTAAAATTAATGAAGAATAATAATAAATAAATAAATAATAAAAAAAGACCTTGGCTTTGAATTTGCCGTAGAGGTCGTAGTGTTGAGGAGAGAGATTGAGATCAGAGGCAATGTCGGAGATGTGAAGTGGGTCCACTGAGTTTGCTATGTCTATATCCGCCGGCACGGGTGACGTCACCTCCAACTTCCTCACGGTTTTCGATGCCATTTTCTTCTTCTTCTTTTCTTCTTTTATCGGAATCGGAATCGGAATCGTCGTTGATTTTATTATTCCACTTCTTCTGTTGTTGTTGTTGTTAAGGATATTCAGCTTCAGCTTCACTTTTCCGAGGTGTGATGATAATAAACTATTATTATTAACATTAAGATTATAATAATAACAATAATAAGGTGGTGATTTGTTTATTTCAATGATTGGTAAGGTAGGAGGAGTGTGCGACAAAAAAAACGATGATGATATTATCGAATTGTGTGACGAAAATGTGGATGATATTATACGAGTATCATGGTTCCCACCTCCTCCCACTCCTAGTCCTACCATCATCATCATCTTTTATCTAATCTAATGTAATGATTTTTTGTGTGATGTGAACTTGTGATTGTCAAGGTGGGATTTTTTTGGTTTTTTTCTCTACATGCAAATTCCGCAAGGTTCACTATGTTTTGCCAATGCGATCTTCGGAATCTTAGTAGCGTAAAAATAATCTTTTTGGTTAGGTTTAGTGTCAACTTAACCAAGTGCCTGTAACCAGAGTGCTGGAGACGGTGTTTCGATTTAGAGATAATAGAGGTTTCAAAACTTCTATTGTATGTGTGATTTGTGTTGTGCCAACGGCTTAACGCTTACGCCAACATTTTCGAGATATTTGAGGGTGAAGCTTTGTATAACGAAGCTTTTTAAGAACGTTTTGTTGAAAATTTTGTTGGCACTTGTCAATCGTATTCATATTGAGTTGGGCACTTGGCAAGCAACTTACTTTCTACTCCCACAGCTGCAAAACCATATCTGACTTCATAATACACGTGCTGCCTAATCTGTTCCTGCATCCGCCACACACCTACTCCCGAGCCGCCACGTCCGGACCGGAGCGAGCAGCCCAGACTAACCGAGCCTCCAAACAAGACTGGATTCTTCAAACTATGAGTAGCTATAATCAGTAATAATTCATTGGTAATAACTCGATATATATTACACAAATGTAGCCATATACCGCAACATATGACTTAGCTATATCTAGCTAGTAGCGTTCTCGGAAAGCTTTACATGACAAAATTATGTATACATCATGCTTGTGCCAACTTCATTGCATGGTAAAGGGCTTGTGTCGCTACGGCACTAACACTTCAAAATTACGACACCATCAACCTTATGAACTGCGAACAAACATTACAAGAATGATTGTTTCTTGTTCACTTTCAGTGTTAAGGGACTGGTAGTAGCAATGATTCCTGAAAAGGTTTTAGATTTATCCATCAGATACTCCCAAGGGAAAAAAGAAAAAAAGAAAAAAGAAAAAAAAAACAGACAGGGCGTTGAGTTAATCGTAGTACAGTGGTCGTCATTTTGAGAGGAGTATAGCATGAAACAGCTGAAATAGATGGATCGTCGTTCTAAGTGTCTGACTAAACAAAATCTAGCAGAATCGAGGGTGAACAAGCCCCCGATAAAACTTACCTATGAACCAGGCAATAGCCGACTATTATACATCTTATCGAGCAACTGCTTTGCATCAGGCCTTCTCAGCAGACCTTTATTATTAGGAACGCCAGTGCCCAAGCAAACAGGGCAAACGAGCTTTCCTCTACCTAATTAAGAGAGAAGCGTAAATGCAAATAAGAATACAGTCTCCCATACAAGTATATAACCTTACATCATACCAACATAATCTCTTTGCGTGATTAGAAATGGAGGAAATAAACGACATTATCATGTTGTAACCAGGTGAAAGGAACAACCATGAAAAACTTACCATAGCAATTTGGACACTCAGTAAACTCGTACACATCTTTAGCACGCTTTCTATTTAGTGCCTTCCATTTTCCTGTACCACCACACATATCACCTAGATAGAAAAGGCAAGCAACATCTTATAAACCATACAAAAAGCTGTAATACAAGAGGAATCATATATTCAAAACCATACTCCGCAAAAGTGACTCCTAACCTTATGGAGTCTACAAAAATCCCCCAAGATTATCATCTAATATGTAAGTCGAACTACAGCAAATAGAGCAACATTGAGATAACACACTTCAACAAAATACACAAAATTCACACAGGTATCATGAACACAGAGCAAAATAAGGCATATCAGTCAACATTTTCTTTCACATTTTGTATCCAGGAGAAATATAAGAGAACTTACATATGATAGCACCACTACCACCACAATTGCGACAACCTGCCCTTTCTATTCCTTCTGCAGCCGCAGCATCTTGTCTGATTAAGGACTTGCTGCTGGGGCTTATTAGAGGTAATGTTGAGCATAAGCATGCAAGGCACAGTCGCCTTGAAGTTACAACTCCATTGTCCTGAAACACATGGGGGAAGCCTATGAGTAAGAGTAGCCAAATAATATAATCTACTTTTCTGTCACAAGTCATCATTTACTTGCCGATTTTGGGACATACTACAGATTATTGGCTCCGATATATTGTTAAACACCATAATATGACCCCTAGGGGCTTCCACAAAAAATTAAGCCGTTTTTGTTCCGCAACCTTTCTCGGGGTAAAAATTGTGGATTAATGTACCTCGGTTTTGGCCAATTTTGACCATCTTTTTTAAAGTAACCCAATGTTCTCAAAACTGTACCATGACCACCCTCGGAGCTCCCCGCTTGTATATGAGGGGGTGAGTCCTCTATTATATAGGGAAATTCTTGAAGCCCCCTTAGGCACACATCAATGCGTCATTCCTCATCCGTGAAGGCTATCGTGAATTTAATGCCAATTTAAGAACTAACCATGGGTTTTAGTCACTAATAATTTGGCAATACCCATAATATGACCCATAGGGACTTCTACAAAAATTTAAGCCAATTTTATTCTGGGACCACTTTTGAGCCAAAAATGTGGGTTATAAACTATGGTTTTAGCCAATTTGCCCATTTTTACAAAAGTAACCAAAAGTACACAAAACTTTACCAAGGACACCGTTGAAGCCCCCTTGTTGTGTATGAGGGTTGAATCCTCTATTAGGGAAGTTTTTTTTACCCATTCACCACATGTCATCGGTTAAGGCTACCGTGCACTTTTTGACCAATTCAAGGACTTTCCATACATTTTTTACTCTAATATTTCGCTGAATGCCATAATACAACCCCTAAAAGCTTCCACAAAAAAAATGAACCATTTTTATTACGGAGCCACTTTGGCCCAAAAACGTGGGAAATACACTACAGTTTTAGCCAATTTGACCAATTTTTTGAAAGTAACCAGAAGTTCTCGAAACTTTACCAAGGACACCGTTGAAGGCCCCCTGTTGGCTATGAGGGTTGGTTATGAGGATTGAATCCGCTATTAGGGAAGTTTTTTTAGCCCATTTACCACATCTCATCGGTTAAGGCTATAGTGCATTATTTTGGCTCTAATATTTTCGCTAAACCCCATAGTATGACTCGTAGAGGCTTCCACAAAAATTTAAGCCGTTTTAATTCCAGAATCATCTTGGGCCAAAAGCTGTGAATTATATACTTCGATTTTTGGCCAATTTTAACCAAATTCCTCAAAGTAACCATATATTCTTAAAACATTACCATGAACACCCTAAGAGGTCCCTTGTTTGACAGAAAGGGAAAATCCTCGATTATAGATGTTTTTTAAGCCCCATAGGCACTCGTCATTCGTTAAGGCTATCGTGCGTTTTTTTGTAGATTCAAGGACTTACTATAGATTTTTTACTCTAATATTTCGCTAAATGCCATAATACGACCCATAGAGGCTTCCAGAAAAATTTGAGCCATTTTTATTGTGGGGCCACTTTGGCCCAAAAACGTGGGTTATATACTACGGTTTTAGCCAACTTGATCAATTTTTTGAAAGTAACCAAATTTTCTCCAAATTTTACCAAGGACATCGTTAAAGTCCCCTTGTTGTGTATGAGGGTTAAATCCTCTATTAGCGAAGTTGATTTTACCCATTAAGCGCATGTCATCGGCTAAGGCTACCGTGCACTTTTTCGCCGATTTAAGGTCTTACCATAGATTTTTGGCTCTAATATTTCGCTAAACCCCATAATATGACTCCTAGATGCTTCCACAAAAAATTAAGTTGGTATTGTTCCAGAGCCATCTTGGGGCAAATAGTGTGAACTATTTACTTCGGTTTTTGGCCAATTTTGACCATTTTTTTAAAGTAACCATATGTTCTCAAAACTTTACCATGTACACCCTAAGAGGGCCCTTGTTTGATACAAGGGGAAATTCCTAGACTATAGAAGCTTTTTAAGCCCCGTCGGCACCCGTCATTCGTTAAGGCATTCGTGCGTTTTTTTGCCGATTCAAGGATTTCCAAACATTTTTTACTCTAATATTTCGCTAAATGCCATAATACGACCCCTAAAAGCTTCCACAAAAATTTGAGCCATTTTTATTCCGTAGCCACTTTCGCCCAAAAACGTGGGTTATATACTACGGTTTTAGCCAATTTGACCAATTTTTTGGAAGTAACCAAAAGTTCTCGAAACTTTACATACGACACCGTTAAAGGCCCCCTGTTGGCTATGAGGGTCGGATCCTCTTTTCGGGAAGTTTTTTTAACCCATTTACCACGTCTCATCCGTTGAGGCTATAGTGCATAATTTTGCCGATTTTAGGACTTACCCTAGACTTTTGGCTCTAATATTTTCGCTAAACCCCATAGTATGACTCGTAGAGGCTTCCACAAAAGCTTAAGCCGTTTTAGTTCCAGAACCATCTAGGGGCCAAAAGCTGTGAATTATATACTTCGGTTTTTGGCCAATTTTAACCATATTCCTTGAAGTAACCATATATTCTTAAAACATTACCATGAACACCCTAAGAGGTCCCTTGTTTGACAGAAAGGGAAAATCCTCGATTATAGATGTTTTTTAAGCCCATAGGCACTCGTCATTCGTTAAGGCTATCGTGCGTTTTTTTGTAGATTCAAGGACTTACTATAGATTTTCTACTCTAATATTTCGCTAAATGCCATAATACGACCCATAGAGGCTTCCACAAAAATTTGAGCCATTTTTATTGTGGGGCCACTTTGGCCCAAAAACGTGGGTTATATACTACGGTTTTAGCCAACTTGATCAATTTTTTGAAAGTAACCAAATTTTCTCCAAATTTTACCAAGGACATCGTTAAAGTCCCCTTGTTGTGTATGAGGGTTAAATCCTCTATTAGCGAAGTTGATTTTACCCATTAAGCGCATGTCATCAGCTAAGGCTACCGTGCACTTTTTCGCCGATTTAAGGTCTTACCATAGATTTTTGGCTCTAATATTTCGCTAAACCCCATAATATGACTCCTAGATGCTTCCACAAAAAATTAAGTTGGTATTGTTCCAGAGCCATCTTGGGGCAAATAGTGTGAACTATTTACTTCGGTTTTTGGCCAATTTTGACCATTTTTTTAAAGTAACCATATGTTCTCAAAACTTTACCATGTACACCCTAAGAGGGCCCTTGTTTGATACAAGGGGAAATTCCTAGACTATAGAAGCTTTTTAAGCCCCGTCGGCACCCGTCATTCGTTAAGGCATTCGTGCGTTTTTTTGCCGATTCAAGGATTTCCAAACTTTTTTTACTCTAATATTTCGCTAAATGCCATAATACGACCCCTAAAAGCTTCCACAAAAATTTGAGCCATTTTTATTCCGTAGCCACTTTCGCCCAAAAACGTGGGTTATATACTACGGTTTTAGCCAATTTGACCAATTTTTTGGAAGTAACCAAAAGTTCTCGAAACTTTACATACGACACCGTTAAAGGCCCCCTGTTGGCTATGAGGGTCGGATCCTCTTTTCGGGAAGTTTTTTTAACCCATTTACCACGTCTCATCCGTTGAGGCTATAGTGCATAATTTTGCCGATTTTAGGACTTACCCTAGACTTTTGGCTCTAATATTTTCGCTAAACCCCATAGTATGACTCGTAGAGGCTTCCACAAAAGCTTAAGCCGTTTTAGTTCCAGAACCATCTAGGGGCCAAAAGCTGTGAATTATATACTTCGGTTTTTGGCCAATTTTAACCATATTCCTTGAAGTAACCATATATTCTTAAAACATTACCATGAACACCCTAAGAGGTCCCTTGTTTGACAGAAAGGGAAAATCCTCGATTATAGATGTTTTTTAAGCCCATAGGCACTCGTCATTCGTTAAGGCTATCGTGCGTTTTTTTGTAGATTCAAGGACTTACTATAGATTTTCTACTCTAATATTTCGCTAAATGCCATAATACGACCCATAGAGGCTTCCACAAAAATTTGAGCCATTTTTATTGTGGGGCCACTTTGGCCCAAAAACGTGGGTTATATACTACGGTTTTAGCCAACTTGATCAATTTTTTGAAAGTAACCAAATTTTCTCCAAATTTTACCAAGGACATCGTTAAAGTCCCCTTGTTGTGTATGAGGGTTAAATCCTCTATTAGCGAAGTTGATTTTACCCATTAAGCGCATGTCATCGGCTAAGGCTACCGTGCACTTTTTCGCCGATTTAAGGTCTTACCATAGATTTTTGGCTCTAATATTTCGCTAAACCCCATAATATGACTCCTAGATGCTTCCACAAAAAATTAAGTTGGTATTGTTCCAGAGCCATCTTGGGGCAAATAGTGTGAACTATTTACTTCGGTTTTTGGCCAATTTTGACCATTTTTTTAAAGTAACCATATGTTCTCAAAACTTTACCATGTACACCCTAAGAGGGCCCTTGTTTGATACAAGGGGAAATTCCTAGACTATAGAAGCTTTTTAAGCCCCGTCGGCACCCGTCATTCGTTAAGGCATTCGTGCGTTTTTTTGCCGATTCAAGGATTTCCAAACTTTTTTTACTCTAATATTTCGCTAAATGCCATAATACGACCCCTAAAAGCTTCCACAAAAATTTGAGCCATTTTTATTCCGTAGCCACTTTCGCCCAAAAACGTGGGTTATATACTACGGTTTTAGCCAATTTGACCAATTTTTTGGAAGTAACCAAAAGTTCTCGAAACTTTACATACGACACCGTTAAAGGCCCCCTGTTGGCTATGAGGGTCGGATCCTCTTTTCGGGAAGTTTTTTTAACCCATTTACCACGTCTCATCCGTTGAGGCTATAGTGCATAATTTTGCCGATTTTAGGACTTACCCTAGACTTTTGGCTCTAATATTTTCGCTAAACCCCATAGTATGACTCGTAGAGGCTTCCACAAAAGCTTAAGCCGTTTTAGTTCCAGAACCATCTAGGGGCCAAAAGCTGTGAATTATATACTTCGGTTTTTGGCCAATTTTAACCATATTCCTTGAAGTAACCATATATTCTTAAAACATTACCATGAACACCCTAAGAGGTCCCTTGTTTGACAGAAAGGGAAAATCCTCGATTATAGATGTTTTTTAAGCCCATAGGCACTCGTCATTCGTTAAGGCTATCGTGCGTTTTTTTGTAGATTCAAGGACTTACTATAGATTTTCTACTCTAATATTTCGCTAAATGCCATAATACGACCCATAGAGGCTTCCACAAAAATTTGAGCCATTTTTATTGTGGGGCCACTTTGGCCCAAAAACGTGGGTTATATACTACGGTTTTAGCCAACTTGATCAATTTTTTGAAAGTAACCAAATTTTCTCCAAATTTTACCAAGGACATCGTTAAAGTCCCCTTGTTGTGTATGAGGGTTAAATCCTCTATTAGCGAAGTTGATTTTACCCATTAAGCGCATGTCATCGGCTAAGGCTACCGTGCACTTTTTCGCCGATTTAAGGTCTTACCATAGATTTTTGGCTCTAATATTTCGCTAAACCCCATAATATGACTCCTAGATGCTTCCACAAAAAATTAAGTTGGTATTGTTCCAGAGCCATCTTGGGGCAAATAGTGTGAACTATTTACTTCGGTTTTTGGCCAATTTTGACCATTTTTTTAAAGTAACCATATGTTCTCAAAACTTTACCATGTACACCCTAAGAGGGCCCTTGTTTGATACAAGGGGAAATTCCTAGACTATAGAAGCTTTTTAAGCCCCGTCGGCACCCGTCATTCGTTAAGGCATTCGTGCGTTTTTTTGCCGATTCAAGGATTTCCAAACTTTTTTTACTCTAATATTTCGCTAAATGCCATAATACGACCCCTAAAAGCTTCCACAAAAATTTGAGCCATTTTTATTCCGTAGCCACTTTCGCCCAAAAACGTGGGTTATATACTACGGTTTTAGCCAATTTGACCAATTTTTTGGAAGTAACCAAAAGTTCTCGAAACTTTACATACGACACCGTTAAAGGCCCCCTGTTGGCTATGAGGGTCGGATCCTCTTTTCGGGAAGTTTTTTTAACCCATTTACCACGTCTCATCCGTTGAGGCTATAGTGCATAATTTTGCCGATTTTAGGACTTACCCTAGACTTTTGGCTCTAATATTTTCGCTAAACCCCATAGTATGACTCGTAGAGGCTTCCACAAAAGCTTAAGCCGTTTTAGTTCCAGAACCATCTAGGGGCCAAAAGCTGTGAATTATATACTTCGGTTTTTGGCCAATTTTAACCATATTCCTTGAAGTAACCATATATTCTTAAAACATTACCATGAACACCCTAAGAGGTCCCTTGTTTGACAGAAAGGGAAAATCCTCGATTATAGATGTTTTTTAAGCCCATAGGCACTCGTCATTCGTTAAGGCTATCGTGCGTTTTTTTGTAGATTCAAGGACTTACTATAGATTTTCTACTCTAATATTTCGCTAAATGCCATAATACGACCCATAGAGGCTTCCACAAAAATTTGAGCCATTTTTATTGTGGGGCCACTTTGGCCCAAAAACGTGGGTTATATACTACGGTTTTAGCCAACTTGATCAATTTTTTGAAAGTAACCAAATTTTCTCCAAATTTTACCAAGGACATCGTTAAAGTCCCCTTGTTGTGTATGAGGGTTAAATCCTCTATTAGCGAAGTTGATTTTACCCATTAAGCGCATGTCATCGGCTAAGGCTACCGTGCACTTTTTCGCCGATTTAAGGTCTTACCATAGATTTTTGGCTCTAATATTTCGCTAAACCCCATAATATGACTCCTAGATGCTTCCACAAAAAATTAAGTTGGTATTGTTCCAGAGCCATCTTGGGGCAAATAGTGTGAACTATTTACTTCGGTTTTTGGCCAATTTTGACCATTTTTTTAAAGTAACCATATGTTCTCAAAACTTTACCATGTACACCCTAAGAGGGCCCTTGTTTGATACAAGGGGAAATTCCTAGACTATAGAAGCTTTTTAAGCCCCGTCGGCACCCGTCATTCGTTAAGGCATTCGTGCGTTTTTTTGCCGATTCAAGGATTTCCAAACTTTTTTTACTCTAATATTTCGCTAAATGCCATAATACGACCCCTAAAAGCTTCCACAAAAATTTGAGCCATTTTTATTCCGTAGCCACTTTCGCCCAAAAACGTGGGTTATATACTACGGTTTTAGCCAATTTGACCAATTTTTTGGAAGTAACCAAAAGTTCTCGAAACTTTACATACGACACCGTTAAAGGCCCCCTGTTGGCTATGAGGGTCGGATCCTCTTTTCGGGAAGTTTTTTTAACCCATTTACCACGTCTCATCCGTTGAGGCTATAGTGCATAATTTTGCCGATTTTAGGACTTACCCTAGACTTTTGGCTCTAATATTTTCGCTAAACCCCATAGTATGACTCGTAGAGGCTTCCACAAAAGCTTAAGCCGTTTTAGTTCCAGAACCATCTAGGGGCCAAAAGCTGTGAATTATATACTTCGGTTTTTGGCCAATTTTAACCATATTCCTTGAAGTAACCATATATTCTTAAAACATTACCATGAACACCCTAAGAGGTCCCTTGTTTGACAGAAAGGGAAAATCCTCGATTATAGATGTTTTTTAAGCCCATAGGCACTCGTCATTCGTTAAGGCTATCGTGCGTTTTTTTGTAGATTCAAGGACTTACTATAGATTTTCTACTCTAATATTTCGCTAAATGCCATAATACGACCCATAGAGGCTTCCACAAAAATTTGAGCCATTTTTATTGTGGGGCCACTTTGGCCCAAAAACGTGGGTTATATACTACGGTTTTAGCCAACTTGATCAATTTTTTGAAAGTAACCAAATTTTCTCCAAATTTTACCAAGGACATCGTTAAAGTCCCCTTGTTGTGTATGAGGGTTAAATCCTCTATTAGCGAAGTTGATTTTACCCATTAAGCGCATGTCATCGGCTAAGGCTACCGTGCACTTTTTCGCCGATTTAAGGTCTTACCATAGATTTTTGGCTCTAATATTTCGCTAAACCCCATAATATGACTCCTAGATGCTTCCACAAAAAATTAAGTTGGTATTGTTCCAGAGCCATCTTGGGGCAAATAGTGTGAACTATTTACTTCGGTTTTTGGCCAATTTTGACCATTTTTTTAAAGTAACCATATGTTCTCAAAACTTTACCATGTACACCCTAAGAGGGCCCTTGTTTGATACAAGGGGAAATTCCTAGACTATAGAAGCTTTTTAAGCCCCGTCGGCACCCGTCATTCGTTAAGGCATTCGTGCGTTTTTTTGCCGATTCAAGGATTTCCAAACTTTTTTTACTCTAATATTTCGCTAAATGCCATAATACGACCCCTAAAAGCTTCCACAAAAATTTGAGCCATTTTTATTCCGTAGCCACTTTCGCCCAAAAACGTGGGTTATATACTACGGTTTTAGCCAATTTGACCAATTTTTTGGAAGTAACCAAAAGTTCTCGAAACTTTACATACGACACCGTTAAAGGCCCCCTGTTGGCTATGAGGGTCGGATCCTCTTTTCGGGAAGTTTTTTTAACCCATTTACCACGTCTCATCCGTTGAGGCTATAGTGCATAATTTTGCCGATTTTAGGACTTACCCTAGACTTTTGGCTCTAATATTTTCGCTAAACCCCATAGTATGACTCGTAGAGGCTTCCACAAAAGCTTAAGCCGTTTTAGTTCCAGAACCATCTAGGGGCCAAAAGCTGTGAATTATATACTTCGGTTTTTGGCCAATTTTAACCATATTCCTTGAAGTAACCATATATTCTTAAAACATTACCATGAACACCCTAAGAGGTCCCTTGTTTGACAGAAAGGGAAAATCCTCGATTATAGATGTTTTTTAAGCCCATAGGCACTCGTCATTCGTTAAGGCTATCGTGCGTTTTTTTGTAGATTCAAGGACTTACTATAGATTTTCTACTCTAATATTTCGCTAAATGCCATAATACGACCCATAGAGGCTTCCACAAAAATTTGAGCCATTTTTATTGTGGGGCCACTTTGGCCCAAAAACGTGGGTTATATACTACGGTTTTAGCCAACTTGATCAATTTTTTGAAAGTAACCAAATTTTCTCCAAATTTTACCAAGGACATCGTTAAAGTCCCCTTGTTGTGTATGAGGGTTAAATCCTCTATTAGCGAAGTTGATTTTACCCATTAAGCGCATGTCATCGGCTAAGGCTACCGTGCACTTTTTCGCCGATTTAAGGTCTTACCATAGATTTTTGGCTCTAATATTTCGCTAAACCCCATAATATGACTCCTAGATGCTTCCACAAAAAATTAAGTTGGTATTGTTCCAGAGCCATCTTGGGGCAAATAGTGTGAACTATTTACTTCGGTTTTTGGCCAATTTTGACCATTTTTTTAAAGTAACCATATGTTCTCAAAACTTTACCATGTACACCCTAAGAGGGCCCTTGTTTGATACAAGGGGAAATTCCTAGACTATAGAAGCTTTTTAAGCCCCGTCGGCACCCGTCATTCGTTAAGGCATTCGTGCGTTTTTTTGCCGATTCAAGGATTTCCAAACTTTTTTTACTCTAATATTTCGCTAAATGCCATAATACGACCCCTAAAAGCTTCCACAAAAATTTGAGCCATTTTTATTCCGTAGCCACTTTCGCCCAAAAACGTGGGTTATATACTACGGTTTTAGCCAATTTGACCAATTTTTTGGAAGTAACCAAAAGTTCTCGAAACTTTACATACGACACCGTTAAAGGCCCCCTGTTGGCTATGAGGGTCGGATCCTCTTTTCGGGAAGTTTTTTTAACCCATTTACCACGTCTCATCCGTTGAGGCTATAGTGCATAATTTTGCCGATTTTAGGACTTACCCTAGACTTTTGGCTCTAATATTTTCGCTAAACCCCATAGTATGACTCGTAGAGGCTTCCACAAAAGCTTAAGCCGTTTTAGTTCCAGAACCATCTAGGGGCCAAAAGCTGTGAATTATATACTTCGGTTTTTGGCCAATTTTAACCATATTCCTTGAAGTAACCATATATTCTTAAAACATTACCATGAACACCCTAAGAGGTCCCTTGTTTGACAGAAAGGGAAAATCCTCGATTATAGATGTTTTTTAAGCCCATAGGCACTCGTCATTCGTTAAGGCTATCGTGCGTTTTTTTGTAGATTCAAGGACTTACTATAGATTTTCTACTCTAATATTTCGCTAAATGCCATAATACGACCCATAGAGGCTTCCACAAAAATTTGAGCCATTTTTATTGTGGGGCCACTTTGGCCCAAAAACGTGGGTTATATACTACGGTTTTAGCCAACTTGATCAATTTTTTGAAAGTAACCAAATTTTCTCCAAATTTTACCAAGGACATCGTTAAAGTCCCCTTGTTGTGTATGAGGGTTAAATCCTCTATTAGCGAAGTTGATTTTACCCATTAAGCGCATGTCATCGGCTAAGGCTACCGTGCACTTTTTCGCCGATTTAAGGTCTTACCATAGATTTTTGGCTCTAATATTTCGCTAAACCCCATAATATGACTCCTAGATGCTTCCACAAAAAATTAAGTTGGTATTGTTCCAGAGCCATCTTGGGGCAAATAGTGTGAACTATTTACTTCGGTTTTTGGCCAATTTTGACCATTTTTTTAAAGTAACCATATGTTCTCAAAACTTTACCATGTACACCCTAAGAGGGCCCTTGTTTGATACAAGGGGAAATTCCTAGACTATAGAAGCTTTTTAAGCCCCGTCGGCACCCGTCATTCGTTAAGGCATTCGTGCGTTTTTTTGCCGATTCAAGGATTTCCAAACTTTTTTTACTCTAATATTTCGCTAAATGCCATAATACGACCCCTAAAAGCTTCCACAAAAATTTGAGCCATTTTTATTCCGTAGCCACTTTCGCCCAAAAACGTGGGTTATATACTACGGTTTTAGCCAATTTGACCAATTTTTTGGAAGTAACCAAAAGTTCTCGAAACTTTACATACGACACCGTTAAAGGCCCCCTGTTGGCTATGAGGGTCGGATCCTCTTTTCGGGAAGTTTTTTTAACCCATTTACCACGTCTCATCCGTTGAGGCTATAGTGCATAATTTTGCCGATTTTAGGACTTACCCTAGACTTTTGGCTCTAATATTTTCGCTAAACCCCATAGTATGACTCGTAGAGGCTTCCACAAAAGCTTAAGCCGTTTTAGTTCCAGAACCATCTAGGGGCCAAAAGCTGTGAATTATATACTTCGGTTTTTGGCCAATTTTAACCATATTCCTTGAAGTAACCATATATTCTTAAAACATTACCATGAACACCCTAAGAGGTCCCTTGTTTGACAGAAAGGGAAAATCCTCGATTATAGATGTTTTTTAAGCCCATAGGCACTCGTCATTCGTTAAGGCTATCGTGCGTTTTTTTGTAGATTCAAGGACTTACTATAGATTTTCTACTCTAATATTTCGCTAAATGCCATAATACGACCCATAGAGGCTTCCACAAAAATTTGAGCCATTTTTATTGTGGGGCCACTTTGGCCCAAAAACGTGGGTTATATACTACGGTTTTAGCCAACTTGATCAATTTTTTGAAAGTAACCAAATTTTCTCCAAATTTTACCAAGGACATCGTTAAAGTCCCCTTGTTGTGTATGAGGGTTAAATCCTCTATTAGCGAAGTTGATTTTACCCATTAAGCGCATGTCATCGGCTAAGGCTACCGTGCACTTTTTCGCCGATTTAAGGTCTTACCATAGATTTTTGGCTCTAATATTTCGCTAAACCCCATAATATGACTCCTAGATGCTTCCACAAAAAATTAAGTTGGTATTGTTCCAGAGCCATCTTGGGGCAAATAGTGTGAACTATTTACTTCGGTTTTTGGCCAATTTTGACCATTTTTTTAAAGTAACCATATGTTCTCAAAACTTTACCATGTACACCCTAAGAGGGCCCTTGTTTGATACAAGGGGAAATTCCTAGACTATAGAAGCTTTTTAAGCCCCGTCGGCACCCGTCATTCGTTAAGGCATTCGTGCGTTTTTTTGCCGATTCAAGGATTTCCAAACTTTTTTTACTCTAATATTTCGCTAAATGCCATAATACGACCCCTAAAAGCTTCCACAAAAATTTGAGCCATTTTTATTCCGTAGCCACTTTCGCCCAAAAACGTGGGTTATATACTACGGTTTTAGCCAATTTGACCAATTTTTTGGAAGTAACCAAAAGTTCTCGAAACTTTACATACGACACCGTTAAAGGCCCCCTGTTGGCTATGAGGGTCGGATCCTCTTTTCGGGAAGTTTTTTTAACCCATTTACCACGTCTCATCCGTTGAGGCTATAGTGCATAATTTTGCCGATTTTAGGACTTACCCTAGACTTTTGGCTCTAATATTTTCGCTAAACCCCATAGTATGACTCGTAGAGGCTTCCACAAAAGCTTAAGCCGTTTTAGTTCCAGAACCATCTAGGGGCCAAAAGCTGTGAATTATATACTTCGGTTTTTGGCCAATTTTAACCATATTCCTTGAAGTAACCATATATTCTTAAAACATTACCATGAACACCCTAAGAGGTCCCTTGTTTGACAGAAAGGGAAAATCCTCGATTATAGATGTTTTTTAAGCCCATAGGCACTCGTCATTCGTTAAGGCTATCGTGCGTTTTTTTGTAGATTCAAGGACTTACTATAGATTTTCTACTCTAATATTTCGCTAAATGCCATAATACGACCCATAGAGGCTTCCACAAAAATTTGAGCCATTTTTATTGTGGGGCCACTTTGGCCCAAAAACGTGGGTTATATACTACGGTTTTAGCCAACTTGATCAATTTTTTGAAAGTAACCAAATTTTCTCCAAATTTTACCAAGGACATCGTTAAAGTCCCCTTGTTGTGTATGAGGGTTAAATCCTCTATTAGCGAAGTTGATTTTACCCATTAAGCGCATGTCATCGGCTAAGGCTACCGTGCACTTTTTCGCCGATTTAAGGTCTTACCATAGATTTTTGGCTCTAATATTTCGCTAAACCCCATAATATGACTCCTAGATGCTTCCACAAAAAATTAAGTTGGTATTGTTCCAGAGCCATCTTGGGGCAAATAGTGTGAACTATTTACTTCGGTTTTTGGCCAATTTTGACCATTTTTTTAAAGTAACCATATGTTCTCAAAACTTTACCATGTACACCCTAAGAGGGCCCTTGTTTGATACAAGGGGAAATTCCTAGACTATAGAAGCTTTTTAAGCCCCGTCGGCACCCGTCATTCGTTAAGGCATTCGTGCGTTTTTTTGCCGATTCAAGGATTTCCAAACTTTTTTTACTCTAATATTTCGCTAAATGCCATAATACGACCCCTAAAAGCTTCCACAAAAATTTGAGCCATTTTTATTCCGTAGCCACTTTCGCCCAAAAACGTGGGTTATATACTACGGTTTTAGCCAATTTGACCAATTTTTTGGAAGTAACCAAAAGTTCTCGAAACTTTACATACGACACCGTTAAAGGCCCCCTGTTGGCTATGAGGGTCGGATCCTCTTTTCGGGAAGTTTTTTTAACCCATTTACCACGTCTCATCCGTTGAGGCTATAGTGCATAATTTTGCCGATTTTAGGACTTACCCTAGACTTTTGGCTCTAATATTTTCGCTAAACCCCATAGTATGACTCGTAGAGGCTTCCACAAAAGCTTAAGCCGTTTTAGTTCCAGAACCATCTAGGGGCCAAAAGCTGTGAATTATATACTTCGGTTTTTGGCCAATTTTAACCATATTCCTTGAAGTAACCATATATTCTTAAAACATTACCATGAACACCCTAAGAGGTCCCTTGTTTGACAGAAAGGGAAAATCCTCGATTATAGATGTTTTTTAAGCCCATAGGCACTCGTCATTCGTTAAGGCTATCGTGCGTTTTTTTGTAGATTCAAGGACTTACTATAGATTTTCTACTCTAATATTTCGCTAAATGCCATAATACGACCCATAGAGGCTTCCACAAAAATTTGAGCCATTTTTATTGTGGGGCCACTTTGGCCCAAAAACGTGGGTTATATACTACGGTTTTAGCCAACTTGATCAATTTTTTGAAAGTAACCAAATTTTCTCCAAATTTTACCAAGGACATCGTTAAAGTCCCCTTGTTGTGTATGAGGGTTAAATCCTCTATTAGCGAAGTTGATTTTACCCATTAAGCGCATGTCATCGGCTAAGGCTACCGTGCACTTTTTCGCCGATTTAAGGTCTTACCATAGATTTTTGGCTCTAATATTTCGCTAAACCCCATAATATGACTCCTAGATGCTTCCACAAAAAATTAAGTTGGTATTGTTCCAGAGCCATCTTGGGGCAAATAGTGTGAACTATTTACTTCGGTTTTTGGCCAATTTTGACCATTTTTTTAAAGTAACCATATGTTCTCAAAACTTTACCATGTACACCCTAAGAGGGCCCTTGTTTGATACAAGGGGAAATTCCTAGACTATAGAAGCTTTTTAAGCCCCGTCGGCACCCGTCATTCGTTAAGGCATTCGTGCGTTTTTTTGCCGATTCAAGGATTTCCAAACTTTTTTTACTCTAATATTTCGCTAAATGCCATAATACGACCCCTAAAAGCTTCCACAAAAATTTGAGCCATTTTTATTCCGTAGCCACTTTCGCCCAAAAACGTGGGTTATATACTACGGTTTTAGCCAATTTGACCAATTTTTTGGAAGTAACCAAAAGATCTCGAAACTTTACATACGACACCGTTAAAGGCCCCCTGTTGGCTATGAGGGTCGGATCCTCTTTTCGGGAAGTTTTTTTAACCCATTTACCACGTCTCATCCGTTGAGGCTATAGTGCATAATTTTGCCGATTTTAGGACTTACCCTAGACTTTTGGCTCTAATATTTTCGCTAAACCCCATAGTATGACTCGTAGAGGCTTCCACAAAAGCTTAAGCCGTTTTAGTTCCAGAACCATCTAGGGGCCAAAAGCTGTGAATTATATACTTCGGTTTTTGGCCAATTTTAACCATATTCCTTGAAGTAACCATATATTCTTAAAACATTACCATGAACACCCTAAGAGGTCCCTTGTTTGACAGAAAGGGAAAATCCTCGATTATAGATGTTTTTTAAGCCCATAGGCACTCGTCATTCGTTAAGGCTATCGTGCGTTTTTTTGTAGATTCAAGGACTTACTATAGATTTTCTACTCTAATATTTCGCTAAATGCCATAATACGACCCATAGAGGCTTCCACAAAAATTTGAGCCATTTTTATTGTGGGGCCACTTTGGCCCAAAAACGTGGGTTATATACTACGGTTTTAGCCAACTTGATCAATTTTTTGAAAGTAACCAAATTTTCTCCAAATTTTACACATCGTTAAAGTCCCCTTGTTGTGTATGAGGGTTAAATCCTCTATTAGCGAAGTTGATTTTACCCATTAAGCGCATGTCATCGGTTAAGGCTACCGTGCACTTTTTCGCCGATTTAAGGTCTTACCATAGATTTTTGGCTCTAATATTTCGCTAAACCCCATAATATGACTCCTAGATGCTTCCACAAAAAATTAAGTTGGTATTGTTCCAGAGCCATCTTGGGGCAAATAGTGTGAATTATTTACTTCGGTTTTTGGCCAATTTTGACCATTTTTTTAAAGTAACCATATGTTCTCAAAACTTTACCATGTACATCCTAAGAGGACCCTTGTTTGATACAAGGGGCAATTCCTCGACTATAGAAGCTTTTTAAGCCCCATCGGCACCCGTCATTCGTTAAGGCATTCGTGCGTTTTTTTGCCGATTCAAGGACTTTCCATACATTTTTTACTCTAATATTTTGCTAAATGCCATAATACGACCCCTAAAAGCTTCCACAAAAATTTAAGCCATTTTTATTCCGAAGCCACTTTGGCCCAAAAACGTGGGTTATATACTACGGTTTTAGCCAATTTGACCAATTTTTTGGAAGTAACCAAAAGTTCTCGAAACTTTACATACGACACCGTTAAAGGCCCCCTGTTGGCTATGAGGGTCGAATCCTCTTTTCGGGAAGTTTTTTTAACCCATTTACCACGTCTCATCCGTTGAGGCTATAGTGCATTATTTTGTCGATTTTAGGACTTACCCTAGATTTTTGGCTCTAATATTTTCGCTAAACCCCATAGTATGACTCGTAGAGGCTTCCACAAAAGCTTAAGCCGTTTTAGTTCCAGAACCATCTAGGGGCCAAAAGCTGTGAATTATATATTTCGGTTTTTGGCCAATTTTAACCAAAGTTGAAAGGAAAAAATAATGTAAAGCATCGTTTCAAATAATATTATAATAAAAGTAAACCTGCATTTTTATGAAACATATATAAACAATATAAGTACGTAGCCCGGGCGCGGGCCGGGCACGCAATCTAGTTTGATAGAAAGGGAAAATCCTCGATTATAGATGTTTTTTAAGCCCCATAGGCACTCGTCATTCGTTAAGGCTATCGTGCGTTTTTTGCTGATTCAAGGACTTGCTATAGATTTTTTACTCTAATATTTCGTTAAATGCCATAATACGACCCCTAGAGGCTTCCACAAAAATTTGAGACATTTTTATACTGGGGCTACTTTGGCCCAAAAACGTGGGTTATATACTGATATACTACAGTTTTGGCCAATTTTTCGAAAGTAACCAAAAGTTCTCCAAATTTTACCAAGGACATCGTTAAAGCCCCCTTGTTGTGTATGAGGGTTGAATCCTCTATTAGCGAAGTTGATTTTACCCATTAATCGCATGTCATCGGTTAAGGCAATTCCTCGATTGTAGAAGTTTTTTAAGCCCCATCGACACATGTCATTCGTTAAGGCTATCTTTCTTTTTTTTCGCCAATTCAAGGACTTACCATTGATATTTTACTCTAATATTTTTCTAAGCGCCATAATACGACCCCTATAGACTTCCTCGAAGAATTGAGCCATTTTTATTCTGGGGCCACTTTGGCTTAAAAACATTGGTTATATACTACGGTTTTAGCCAATTTAACGAACTTTTTGAAAGTAACCAAAAGTTGTCAAAACTTTACCCTGGACACCGTTGAAGCCCTCTTATTGGGTATGAGGGTTGCATCCTGTATTAGGGAAGTTTGTTTTACCCATTGACCACATGTCATCCGTTAAGGCTACCCTACCCTGTACTTTTTCGCCGATTTAAGGTCTTACCATAGATTTTTGGCTTTAATACTTTGCTAAAGCCCATAATATGACTCCTAGAGGCTTCAACAAAAATATTAATGTGTTTTTGTTCCAGAGCCATTTTGGGCCAAAAATTGTGAATTATATATTTCAGTTTTTGGCCAATTTTGACCATATGTTCTCAAAACTTGACCATGTACACCCTAGGAGGGGCCTTGTTTGATACAAGAGGCAATTCCTCAATTATAGAAGTTTTTTAAGCCCCATCGGCACCCTTCCTTCGTTAAGGCAATTGTACGGTTTTTTTGGCGATTTAAGGACTTAGCATATGTTTTTGCCTCTAATATATTGCTAAACCCCTAATATGACCCGTAGACTCCTAAAGGCTTCCATAATAATTTCTACCACTTATTTGAAAGTAACCAAATGTTATCATAGACACTCTTAGAGCTTCCTTGAAAAATATGGGAGTTGGATTCCTCTATTAGTTAATTTATTAAACCCCTTGGACACATCCGTTAAGGCTATGGTGCGTCTTTTTTGCAGATTTAAGGACTCACCATAGGATTTTGGTTTGTAAAACCTATAATATGACTTGTTGGGGCTTTCCTGAAAAATTAACCCGCTTATGTTTCGGGGCGATTTTGGGCCAAAAACCAAGGATTATATACTTCAGTTTGGCTAATTTTGATCACTTTTCATAACTAAACAAATGGTTTTAAAACTTTACCATGTATAGTCTTGGAGTACCCTTGTAGAATACGATGGATGGTACGACTCTTAGGGAAGCCCCAATCTACACACATCAACCATTGTGAGTGCTTTTACTCTATGGCTATGCCTCTATGAGTGAGTTGTAATCTTAAAAATTGTAAGAGCAATCACTTCCCCATACTTTATGGCTAACAATGTCTGAACCAGCCTCATTCTCCAATTCAACTTATCTTCTGTGTGCTTCCACAAATCAAGGAAGACATGAATTTCGCAAAATGCACATACAAGAATGGCATGAGAAACAAACCATGATGAGTAGGGCAAAATCTCACACCATACACCAATGATGCCCATGAACCAAAAATTATGTTCTAGCATAATTGGATAAAAAAAAAATTGATCAAGTACAATAGTGAGACCTATCAGTACTACATGAATACGAATCATTATAGCATGATCAATTACGATGCAAAGACCAAAACAGCCTACCAAGGATCAGATTTGCCATCGACTAACTCACCCTGCTTACAATTAACTGAAAAGTACGAAGTGGCTAACCTTCAAGCTCCTAGTATCTGACGAACCATCTGAAGTTTGAGTATCAAGATTTCCATCCTCCAAATTTGATCTCACACGAACTCCAAAAGACTTCCCATCTACATCAAAATTCTAACTGATGAACTACGCCACTTAGATCATTATTCTCGAATGCGATAAAACAATCTTACTCATTTACCAACACCAAACTTAGTATAACAGGATCCAAATAATTTCAGCAAGTTGGTCAAAATTAAATCCCAAGGATATCCCTTTTTTGTGTTTCCATAAAACCCCACTTAAATTACATCCAACTCCTCCCAAAGTTACACACTACAGAATTTCTTGGACTCCCACCAGACCAAAAGCCAGAAACAATCATATTAATATCATACACCTAAAAAAAAAGTTAAGGCCTGTTGTCACATGAAATTCAACAGAGCATAGTTGCACGATAGTAACAAGGTCACTAAGTTAATTAATCACTCATAGTTATTGAACAACATTACCCCAGTGCCTCAAAGGTTCCGCATAAAGAAAGTCGGAACTAAAACATCCTTATCCTTATGGTGAAAACACAGAGAGATTGTTTCCTCATGACCCAAAATTCAAATTGCGTCAAGATTTACGCTACGCCTAACAATTGTTACTTTACAATATAAGAAGCACAAAAAGTTTTTCACTATACTGACGAAAAAACAAATGATCGGAACTACTCAAGAATTTTAAATGAAAGAGAGGAAGAGTAAGAGTGAAGCTTACAGTGAGGAGGGAAGGAGTTGGATGAGGGGGCGATAAATGGCGCGCAAAAGGAGGAAGAGAGAGAAGGCGAAGTCACCATGTTTCAGTCTCTCTCTCTCTCTCTCTCTCCTGAAAATGTACAAAATGCAATCACCGCCACCCGTTTCTCTTCTCCTTTTCCCACCCAAACTTGCTTAATAAGCTTCACCTCGTCTTGTGTCATTTTTATTTGCATAATCATCTCCCGAAACGTTTTCTTTCTAAGACTTGTACTGTTACACAACATACTTTTTATGTCCAATTCCCGTCTCTACATTCGCTGATTTGCGGTTGCATATAAAAAAAAACGCTAGAACAATAACCCGATGAGTACCCAATCGATGTTCCCCTGCTGGAAAGCAAAGAGATTGGGTCATTGATCAATTAGTCTTGATGTTCGATTCAGAAATTCAGATCGATCTGAATAGTAATTTGCTCTCGGGGTAGTCTAAATCCGCCTCATAATGGTGTCGGGTTCATTATCATTACCTCTTTTTGTATCATTTGCAGATACACCCAAAACTTCGTAACAATACACCAAGCAACAAGACTGAGCTCAAATCTTGTGCTTCCAACCCCCTCAAAGAGGGCAAGGCGCAAGCAAAACTCTGCAATTACGATCTAGTAAAGGGCTCACAATTGTCTCATATATTAGCAGATCAGCATTCAACTCTTGAGCTCACGGTAGTCAATGAAGCATACTGTAGTTTCCGAGACCATTTACATTGCTGTAAAATGTATTCTACTCCGGCAATACAATCTAAAACCCGAATGAACATTGACAGCACCACTTTATAAATACTTGACAAAGGGCGCCACAGATGGTGACAAATAGCAATACAACAATTACAGGAAACAATGTTTCTCAGATAATTACTGAGAAACACACAGCTCTTCTAATCGGGAGCAACTTGGCTCCCGGTTTCCATACATAAAAGGGCCAAAACACTACGGAGATGCCCACATTGTGTTCCCATTTCCACATAACTTGTTACAACCTGTTACTTACACCATTCCACAGATTTAAGACACCGTTCTTCCATAACACAAGCATGCAAGATACAAATTTTTTGCCCATTTATCCTGCAATGCAACAAACGTCATCAGAAATGTTTCAACCACTACCGTTAAGAGCCATAAATAAACAATATGATAAATCAAGTGGTCGATGAAATTGAAATGTGAAGTGTCCTTTTTACTTTCCGGCTGTATTCGTGACTGGCAAATTTACATTTATGTGAGACATGATTGAGATTAATATTTTGCAAAGATATTCACCTTGACATGTGTGCTTGGAAACTGTGAGGTTCTCAAAGTTTCCTGAGTCTCATCACCGGGTCGGCGCTTTGGCACGCTCAAAACAAGTGCAGCTTGATCCGCATTAGCTGCAGTTGATGTTATTCTATAACCACTGTCCCAACGCTTGTGGATACCTTCACTTGGATAGAGAAAATCTAGCTCCACAACCTATCCAACAAAAGCAGGCATTCAAGAAATGATCACATCAATAAGGCCTCCAGAACAAATATCAGATCAACACAACCACGAAGAAACATTTCATGTATGGAGGGTAGCAGAAGTAAACAAACAGTATCAGCAAAACGCCAAAACAACAATTCAACACACTGCTACACATTTACCCTAAACAGGGTTGAAAAAAGGGGGGAAAACACTTATTTCAAAATGTTAAAGAAAATGTCAGTACGAAATCACCTAGCAAATAGCATGACCTCATTCTGCCATATCAAAAGTATTTTTCAACTAGCATGAAGCAGATTCTCAGGGATCAGATGACAGCATGAAGATGCAGCCAAACTCAAAAAAAATGACGATATCCTGATGACTAATATACACATGCAAGAAGACATTTTCAGAAAGAAACCTGATCACTGTAACCAGCATTACGAGACATGACAACACCCCATCTGGATCCAGCAGTGGCCATTGAGGTGACATGGAAACCTTCCCTCCATTTCTTATTTATCCACTTGAAGGGGAAGGCATCACTCACTTTGTAAGACTGCTGAGTGTACTGAGTACCTATAAAACACATGAAAATTCAATCAATGGATATACGAAAGAGGGCATGACAGTTCTATGATCACACCATGGCTTTAAGTGATTCACTAACATCTGGAAAGCAAGAAACAGCTTATCATAACCATAACACAAACTGTTTAGAAATTGTAGCTCATAATCTAAAAACTTCAACCAAGGGAAGAAAGAAAAAACAAACCTAACGCTCAAAGATCACACAACACAAGCGCTAGTTCAACACAGTAGCTGACAAGCCCATAGCAGAAAGGGAGAGGATGAGCAAACAAACACCAGAAGAAAGGTTAACACATACACCATATTTGCAGGATTCAGTCTCATCACTTCTAAAAATGAGATGAAAGCCTCAGTGCTACACAACTACAGAAAGATCCTAGAGACATATTAGGGGGTCGCCAAATCAGGAGTCAACCACACTACAATATTTCGCAATCGCAGAACAGAGCACATCAAACTTCAAAAGGAAACAGTATCTTGAAATTTCACATCAAAATACTGAACACCAAGAGCAAATTTAAGAACCAAAATAGACCAAATAGAAGATCAATGCCCTCCAACAAACAGGCCTCTTCACTTGCATTTTTCAGAGAATCTAGGAAGCAAGAATCATAGACACCAAGCCCCCCCTCATTTCTACTGCGCTAGCTATCAAAAAGGTACACACACAAGGGGGGAAAAAACTATCAATAATGCACTTGCTGCACCCAGGGGAAAAAAAATTAGCTCAATTTTTCTTCAGTGACCTCAAAGTGTAATTCAATGACAAACCTTTAGACATCACCACAAGAGAGCTTCCATTGCTAGCTCCAGCAACAGAACTGATGTAGAAGTTCTTTTCCCATTGTTCCATGATCCATTCCTACAATGTATCGACCATCAAACCCAATCAAAGAAAGACTAATTGAAAACACGCTTAATACGTACACTGCACAAAAGCAACCTACCTTATGCAAGAAATGGGGTGACAGCTCGTAAATTTGGTGAGTAAAGCCAGTTCCAGCATCCATGATCAACGCCCATAGATTGGAGCAAGATGAAACGGAGCTTATCAGTAGCCCATCAGCATTCCCTCTCTCCACGTGTTGTGCCAATCTAGCATCAGCGACGTTGTAATGGTACCTGCACAGTGTCAACAAGTGAAATGATAAGCCCATAGCAGCTTCAGTGAACATCATTATAATTGAATTGACTGTCAATCTCTTTTACAAACTGTTAGACTTGAAATGTTTTAGTAACCAGCCATTTTGTTCCTATACCCAGGCAATGTAGAGTACAGGCCTGCCAGAAATAGAGCCCCTGCCTACCCCAGCCAATATTTTATCTATGCAAAGGAGGTTTTAAAACTTGAGCTCTTCCAGAATTAAGCTCCCTTGTAATAGCCACAGGCCTCGGCTGGGGAAGGCAAGTAATCCGTCACAATTTATCTCTAGAATTATGTCTAAAATATAAACCTATCAAGGTCAGTTCTGAAAAAACAGTATCGAGTAATACGCAGCACGACTCAAATGGCAACACTTCAATAGGACACTATTCGTTAGCATTGAAAATTACAATCACGAAAAACAAGATATACACTGAACTACTGATCATGTTCACCACTTGATAAACAATGCCAAAAATTATTATTTGCATGATTTTTTGGTGTTTGTTTCTGAAAATAGAAGAGCATACTCATCACTGATATTTTATAAACAAAATATAGAAGTCTTGTGTACACAAATAAGACAGCCACAAACTTGCCACCTCGCGAAATTCCTAGTAAACAAATTTGTGTACTTCCTGCTAAACAGAGTTTCAGGTAAACCTTAAGCATACAAGTTGCAAAATAGCTCACCAGTAAGCTAAAGCCTACATGTGACTTCCACAAGAATCCAATGACGCACTCAACCAACGTAAATAACTAAGGCGCCATTACGTCATATATTAATGTGTCAAGAAGCACCCCCTGAACTCCAACCACAGCCCAAATGCTACCGAGTAGTACCGACTGCACTACTACAAAATATTACACCGGCTCTCACTCAAGCAACCCCCCCCCCTCCAACCAAAGCAAAACAATGTTAGTCAAATAGAGTATGTACGCAATATCCAATCACAAATGACTACCACACTACTGTCACTCAACAAATCCCTCATCAACCCCACTCCAGCACATAAGGGGCGGAAAGAGTAAATGTATGCATACAAAAAGACAGGAAATTAAATAGAAAAGGACAATCACATAAGGATGTTCAAATATGCACATTTCAAAGTTACAAGTTCAACAACTCATACAGGAAACCTTACCTCTGCTTCATAGGTGTCCGGGCATTGTAAACAGAAATCCATTGAGTAGCTGGAACTCCTAATCTAACCTTCTTCTTGAGTTGCCCATCATCATCTTCCTCGGCATTCAGTCTTCCACGTTTTTGTCCAACTTGATAGATTATCTAACATAATTTGACAGCTTATATGTATGAACACAATGAATAGATAACAAAAAGTTAAGACAAATCTCAGTATAAGAACAACATTACCTTCTGAGCACCATCTGTATTTATTGGTCTTATGGATGGGTTTGGTCCGATTAATGAGTCAAACAGAGAAATAAGCTTGGAATAGTTGGGCTCTTCATCAAATTTCATGTTGACAACTATCTCAACAAATTGTTTAAGAGGTGATGGACAGAAGCAACACAGCACCTCTGGAGAAGTTCCCATCTTTTTCTTGCAGACCAGGAATGATTTGTTATCACCCTTCAAGCAATAACATTGAAGTATGAGATAGTGATGCATAAAAGATCATAGAAATGTTAACAAAATGCAATAACCACAGTACTCAAAAGTACCTGATATCCTTGCCAGGGTAATCTTCCTTTCAGAAGAAAAATAAGGGTATAAGCAAGAGATTCTAAATCATCTCTTCTGCTTGCTGTTCTACCAAGATGCGCATGAACACTTGCATAGCGAACTGTTCCTCTGTGAAGTTATACATTGTGGAGTGTTAAAGAGATGACACAACTCAATGTGGCAAAATACTGAATTATAAGTGATAAAGACTATTATCTTACCTGAACATATCGGGACGTTGATCATAATCCACATGCTGCCCACTAGAGGTATCCCTCCACTTGGTTGCTGCAACAAGATGAAAATGCTTGAGGGGTCAAAAACTATACTATCATAGAAATATAGCACTACCAGGAAGACAGATTACCTAGTCCAAGGTCAACAAGGTACAACTTCTTCTCCTGCGCAGTGGATGGTTGACCAAGTAAAAAGTTCTCTGGCTTGACATCTCCATGAACATAACTGACATTTGACACACAAAACACAAAATCATGAACGGTTTAACAAAAGCTTGAGCAAATGAAATCAACGGACAACATGGAAACATGTGCATTCTCATAGATAATATTCTTAAAGTAATAACATACCCTCTCGAATGCATCTTCTCAAGGATTGATAAAGATTCAACAGCAATACAGGCAACCATTTCAACTGACATCCTGCAGATACATCAAACTGGGAGTGTTAACGAATTCGAAATCTCAATAGCCCAGGCGTAAATGTCATACAAAAATTTTACTCAATCACATAGCAAACATGCCCGCACAATGTGCATTATACGCAACAAGGAATGAGTGAACTAATACAACAGATCACCGGACAAAAGATGAAAAATGAAATATACGTCTTAAACAAAGGCTTGTGGGATTGCGAATCTGAGCTAGTTTAAAGAGTGATTCAAAAGGTTGAGGTGACAAAACATAGCAAGCGCCAAATTATAGTAAAATATCACAAGTAAAGGCAGAACTCCCATATTATCAGTATCAATCCCAGCCCGTCACTTAAAGGCTTGCAGAACAGAGAGAATATTGTTGCTTCCCGTGTTGCTTTACCCTGAGCATTATCAGCTATTCAGCACATACAAAATGAAAGTTTTAACTTCATCATGACAGCCACAACACAGCAGACCAGTTTTCTGTTACCTACTAGCCAAGTCATTAGACAACTTCATCTCTAATTCTCCACTACTCAGCCAAACAAAAGAATCAAATAGAACTCTGGAGGAACTCTAAGTTTTATCACAACCACTAACGTAATTCATAAAGCAAGGCTACGCGACTAAATAGACACAATGTCAGCTATCAGTTGACGAGACCAACAATGTCATTCATTTCCCAGGAAAAAGAAAACATTGATTAACGAAAATCAGAGAAAGAAAAGAAGAAAGGTATTTCAGCCATCAGAGAGACAGACCAGAGACAAGACCACCAGACACCAGCAAAATTGATCCCCGAACATACAATGTATAAGACAAAGTACCGAAACATTTTTTATAGGTACGAATGCAGAGTACTCACGTCTGGCCAGAAGAATTCCAAACATCCCATAAGCTTGGTCCAAGCATGTCCATAACCTACAGACGAGGGACTGGTATTAGACATCTCCACAAAGCACAAACCATAAGCAAACAAGTTGAAGAGAGACTATACCATAACATAGTAGTCTCCTTGCTTGCCTTTGAAGTGAACCTTAGGTACTCCATGGCTTCCGCCAAGGGTGCTGCAAATGATAATTCAGAGTTGAATCACAAGAAAAGAAAAAACAACAAAAGAAAGGAAAAATACAGATCTGAGAAATCAAATACATACTTGTACACTTGCCACTCATAGGGAGGGCCATAGTTACAGCCTTTGCTATTTTTATGCTCAAACTTCAGGGCTACCTATTAACAAATCAGAAATGGTATGAATATGAGGATGATAAAACAAAACACAATTGACAAGAAAGAAAACTGACAACTACGTCCACTTCAAATTTGACACTAGATGGATATGCTGGATCGAATTCATATTCCTCAGCAAAAGAACCTCTCAGCTTTAATAAATTCCAAGAGATTATAACCATGTTGCCATTTATAACACAAGACAACACTACAAATGAAACTCAGACCATTTAAAACACGTTGCGAGTTACTAAATTTTAAGAGCTTAAAATCATGTTGCAATTTATAACAAAAGAACAACAAAGACAAATTAAACCAGACCAATTGATCCACATTCCTCACAATTACTAGATTCATAAAATTATAACCATGTTCCAACTTTTAACACGATAACATGGAAAATCAAACTCAGGCCCTTAAAAACCCTGTTGCTTGCAGTGATGCTTTCTAGCTCGTGCAACACTCATAAAAACACATTGAGATTTACCACATAAGGACATAATGTTCAGACCACTGATCAACAACCACATTGAACACGAGCCTAAGCGAACACTCAGATGTCAACATTATCAAATTCACATTGATCCACAAAATATAAAGCAACTACCTTTTAATTCTAGTTTCAAATCAACAAAGCATGTCCATATGTATGATGTTAGCTAAACATACACAAGTACTATCCACGTCAAGGCAAACACAGGACATGTCGAAGTAACTCAAAAACCGATATTTGACAACACTTATGGTGCTCATCAACGCGCATATAAACGAAACACAATACCCCCAATCATCCACATACACCAAAATACAGACAAACACATACAAATACAAGTCATGTCGACGACAATTAACATTACCTCGGTAGCCCCAGGACCGGAAGTCCGGTCATTACCACCGGTAACACGCCGGCCGACAAACACCTGTCCAAACCCACCTTTCCCCAATTTCCTTTCCACCCTATACATGGGAGAGCTCCCCACTTGAACCTAAAATCAACATCAAAATCAAAATATCAACATAAACCCATCATTAAAATCATTCAATCAAACATCAATCTCCCAACCAAGAAATAAAACGTGAATTATAAGATTCTTCTTTCTTACCCTTTCCGGGAAAGGCGATTTACTTCCATCATCATCATGACCAGTAGCTTTATTAGCACTCAACCCACCACTATCATCCCCCAACATCTCTTCTTCTTCTTCTTCTTCTTCCTCCTCTTGTTCTTCAAATTCTCTCTCTTTAGACGAACTTTTACCCTCAGAAATCACGATCACCGGAATTTTACTGACCTTCTTCTTATTTTTCACCGTATCAGCGACCTTACCTTTACCTTTTTTAACCGCCAACCTCGTCTTCGGCGGATCCCCAAAATTTTCTCTCTCCTCAGCGGCGGCGGCGGCAGCTTCTCTAGCAGCGGCGGCGCGGGTGCGAACACAGTTCCCGGGGACGGCGGCGGTGGCGGAAGGGTTGTTCACCGGCGGTACACGGCGGCGATTGGCCCCTCTTCGAAGCTCCGGCATGCTTGTGGTCCCATACAATCGGCGGTGGAAATGAGAATTAATTCACCTAGGTTTACCATTATTCGATTAATCACGACCAGAAATTTGAATTGGACAGCATCGTTGTTGAAAATTAGGGTTTTCAAAATCGAATTGGGGGTAAATTAAAATAATTAATTGAATTGATTATCGGGGGGGGTTGGTGCTTTGTGCCTCTGCTAGGGTTTGTACGAGGATGAAAATTGGGGGAAAAAAAGAGAGGAGAAGATATAATTGGGTGTGAAGAGTGGGGGAAATACTAATCTTTGATTGATTTTATACACTCGTTTTTTTTCTTTCGTAATGGTGACGACTGACGAGTTTTGGTAGTTGGGTGTGGGAGGTGTGTGTTACTAGGGACTCGTGGATTGGTTTAGGGTACGTACTCAAAAACGTTATGAGCAATGAAATACATGTGTGCGCGCGTTAGTGTTGAAGTCTTGAGTATTTTAGGGGAATCGGGTGAGATTTGATCCGTTTGTTTTAGTTGTGTAGTTGAAGCTTTTGAGTTTTCGGGTAGGGTGGGAAATTGGGGATCAAAAGCACTAGGGAACAAATAATGGATCATGTTTATGGGCATTGTATGCATGTGTGTGTAAATGTGTGTGATGCTAATCGTGAGATCTTTACCGATTTAGTTAGTTGTGTGAGATTGACTCGTCTATTTTAGATGAGTAATGGAATATTTTGGAACTTTGTGTGTGTTAGTGTTGAAGTCTTGAGCATTTTTTAGAGTAATTGGGTGAGATTTGATCCTTTTGTTTTCGTTGTGTAGTTGGACAATTTGAGTTATGGAGTGAGGATCATAAGTAAGCACAAAGGAGCAATGTATCGTGTGTATCGGCATTGTCTGGATGTTTGTAAATGCGTGAATGGTCATTGTGAGATCTTTACCGATTTAATTAGCTGTATGAGATTAACTCGTCTATCTTTACCGATTTAATAAGTTGTATGAGATTAACCCGTCTATCTTTACCGATTTAATTAGTGTTCAAGACTTTAACATTTTAGTGAAATGAGGTGAGATTGGTCGGCATTATATGCATGTGTGTAAATGTGTGAATGATAGCCACGAAATCTTAACCGATTTAGCTAGCTTAGGGCCCATTCAGTATCACTGCCGTTTTCAGTTTTTTGTTTTTTTGCGTAAAAAATCCAGCTAAATAAGTTGCAAAAATTAATTTAAACGGTATGTTTCTATAATAGTCATATAGAAAATGAAAACTGACAATTGAAAACTGAAAACCACTTTTTCTGGTTTTCAAAAACGAGACTTTGGTTTTCAAAAAAACAGAAAACGATACCGAAGAGACCCTTAGTAAATATGTGGATGTATTTGTGGAACTTTGACCGATTAGTTTAACTTATGTGAGATTAATCGTATATGTTAACAAGGTAATAGAATTATTGATAATTAGGAGGGGATAGTAAAAATACACGGTAGTTGTGGATTGTGGTCGGCAGTATTGTGCAAGGGTGTATGAATATGTCGAAGGAAGTTATGGAAACTTGAAGCTTTTAGTTAGCTTGGTGTGAGATCGATTTGTTAATCTCGGTTGAGAAGTAGAACCGTTAAATGGTTTTGTGGGAATAGTAAACGTCCACGTAAGAGCAATGGACTTGGTTGTCGTTATTATATTCAGGTTGTGTGCGAACGGTAACCGCAAATATTGTATACTTTAGTTAGCTCGTGCGAGCTTGATCGTTTTTTCTTAGTTTAATATTGGATTGTGTTTAGTCGTTACCATGAGTCAACGTACTTACGTGTGCATGACGGACTTGAAGTCTCCAGACACCTTAGTTCACGTGTTATATTAATAAGCTATATATCTATCTTTACAAAGAAATTCTTAATAGTAGCTCAAGATGTGTGATTTAGACACGAGAACAAGATGGATTCTACTAGTACGTAGTTAGTATTGTTGTGGACATATGCATACATGGCATGCTTTAAGTGTTGGAAACTCGAATTAAACTCGTTGGAATTATTCGGCGGGAATAGTAAACATCGGGGTTATCGGGCATGTTTGGCATGTTTAGATCACGTGATAGCCGTTTGGATTCGAAATGGAAAATATTGAACATATTACTTAGGGCGTGTTCGGTGCAGCTTTTTTATCAGCTTTTTACTAGCTTTTAGTGGTTTGACTATGTCAAACAACTACTCTAAAAAACTTGGCGTGTTCGGCAGTACAACTTTTAGAGTAGCTGTTAGATGATTTTGTAGCTTTTTTGAAACGTTGGGGAAAGTAACGTTTGGGTAGATGTTGGTGATTTATTTCTAAATTACCCCTACTTTTAATCCTACAATTAAGGGATTAATTTACATAAAATTCCTTGTGTTACTGGAATATTGCTTCTCTCCCTCCACCCTTCAAGGGCTATTTTTTTTTTAGCGTGCATGCTATTTTTTTTTTTATATATTTGTTTGGGTTACATTACATAGTGTTATTATTATTATTATTATATATTATATAAAAATATTATTATTATCATATTATCATTGTTAATTTGTTATCATTGATGTATACTAGTACATGATTATTTGATTTGATACGGAGTATTGGAGTAGTTGTCAGGAAACAATTCCACGTACAAAGACGTAAATATATCTTGCAAGTATCGATGTCCTTTTATGTAATTTTGGCCAGTTAACAACTAGTTATGCCGAACATGTCATAGATTTTCAGCTACTTGTACAGCTACCGTCCAACAGCTGGCAATTAACAGCTACAGCTACTATAAACACTACAACTAATCAAAACGCTAACGGCTACATCTACAGCTACTTTTGCCGAACAGGCCCTTAACTTATATGGGATTCACGGGTCTAATTTTGTATATGATCTGGTAAAGTTAATAAAATTAAGGAAGCATCCTTAAGGTGTTGAATACTCAATGAGCCATGTAGTGTGAGGTTAATTTACAAAAATTTATATCATAAACATTAAAGGATTTACAACAAATATCCCATAAAATGTGTGACTTTTGTTACGCGGTTGTTTAATTTATCAAATAATTAGTAAAGCGTGTTTCCCTGAATCTCTAGGATAATTCATTTTTTTTTTTTTGAGAACCACCTACGGTAAAGCTGGAAAAAAAAAACGTGCAAATTCTGCATAACAATTAAAGTTTACCTAATGTGAATTACACAATAGTCGTGGTCAAAGATATTTGTACACGAGATAAACCTTTAAATCGGCGAATTATAAGAAACAATTATCATATAGCCGCACGAGTAAAATCAATCCGCAATGGGGTAATGTGAAATATGGCTTCTTTTGTGCATGACTTTGTATACATCTTTAATGCCGTATCAATAAAACAACTATTGAGCCAAAATATTGATAAGATAATGTGGTAGATGTATAGAAATTAAACAGATGTATAAAACGAAAAATTCAAAATACCTGTGCATGATTGTTATCATAACTACCACGTCATCTGTCGTCATGTGATAGGTTTACATACATGGATTGCAGTCAAATAACAAACGTTTAAAAACTATAGCAATAGCGTGCCAATTTGACACTTGTGCATAACAAGATTTCAAAAATGAATCCTCTCATGTTCTTGCATGGTCGTTAATTCGTTATCACAAGTACTTTAATCACCGAGTAACTACTCTACATGACAGTTATGCTTATATAGAATGTACATATTAACGAACATTCAAAATCAACATCTGTTCCTCTCCTTTACACATAGTAATAGCGCGCGGTAATGCGACAATTGTAAATAACCAACTTTCAAATTTAAGAAGTCGTTACTCCCATATTTACGTATGACCACTGTTTAACGAAATTTCAAATTTAAAAAGCCGTTACTCCCGTGTTTTTGCAAGATTTTTACCATCACTAGCTATTTTTCGACAGCTGTGCGTACATAATAAATATACGGTCAACGAACTTTTAAGATCAACTACTGAGACTTTTGTACACATACAATTAAAGCGCGTAAATATACAATTAAGTAACAAAACAACGCTCCAATAGACGATAGATGCACATAACAGACTTTCAAATTTAAAAAGCCGTTACTCCCCTATTTCTATATGACTGTTACCATCTTTAACGTGACAATTGTACATACATAGAAAGAAACCGATCAACGAACATTTAAAAACAACGACTGATACTCTTGTACACATAATAAAAGCGCGCCAAATATACCGTTAATTAACAAAATTTTAAAATTACCAATTACTATTCAAACTTACACAAAAACAACGCGCCAAACTAAGACAATTATACATAACTGACATTCAAATTTCAAAAGCTGTTATTCCCATATTTTACATGACCGTTAGTCCGACACCATCATCACTCGATATTATGTGACAGTTGTACGAACATATAAAGTGACCAATTAACGAACTTTTAAAAATCAACAACTGATACAATAAAAGCGCGCCAAGATGCATTGAATTAACGAACATTCAAAATTACCCACTTGTACTCCCATGCAAACACTCAATAAAACCGCGCCAATTAATTAATGAAGTTTTTGTTTTCAAAAAAAAAAAATTAATTAATGAAGTTTTACGATGAACACTGATAGGAGTACAATTGTACACCAAAAATAAAAGCGCCCCAAGATGCAATTACATTTACGAATCTAACAAATTTACCCATCAACAGAAAATTAAAACCGCCCCAATAAATTCATCTAACTCAAATTGTAGCACAAAGTGAACGAAATCAAGAAATATCTACACGACTAAACCCCATTGGGCTAAGAAGGCACGAAACGTCTAGCACACAACTCCACGACCACAATAGCACGAAACAAGTCTAGCACAACTGAGCACAAGTCACACACCACAGTGACTGACGGTCCAAAAATAAAAAATTGACCAATGAATAATCACCACACGTATACCCACCTACTCTGAAAAGTTGAAAAATTTGAAAAAACCTCCAACGGTTCAAAAATGAAAATAATCCCGCTTAAACTTCCCCCCCCCCATGATCCCCATATCTTCCCCAAAATGGAATAAAATAATAAAAAAAATCATTCAAATTCCTATCCACCCCTCCCACGAATCTCGTTTTTCCGGAAACATAATCACCACCTTCCCCTAAATACTTGTATCTTCCCGCTTACGCTCAACCTCTTCACATTTCTCACTCTCTCTCTCCCCTAGTATAAATAATATTATTTTAACCCTCCTATTCTCCACCCCAACTACACTCTCTCTCTCTCGCCGCCCCCCCTCTCTCCTCATTTCCCACCCCTCTTCCTCTCTCATTTCCTCTCTCAGAAAGATGGCGAAGCGAAAGGCTTCATCATCGGCCGAAGTCGTGAAGAAGAAGACAACTCCTCCGAAGGGGAAACCGACAAAGGCGAAGGCGGCGAAATCTAAGAAGGCGTCTTCTTCCGCTGGTGGCGCTTCTTCTTCGAAGAACCGTCGTACTAGTTCTAAAAAGAGGCGTGTTCAGGAAGATAGTTATCTCGATGACCTGGAGATGACGTTGGATGATGATGAGATTCTTCGTCTTCAACAAGAAGGAGAAGATGAGGATTCCGACGAGGAGTTGTTGGCCGACGAGGTTACCGCTGAAGAGGCTGAAGCCGAAGCACGGAGAGCCTCTCGGAGGGCGCCAGTTCAAGCCAGAGAAGCTGTCGTTGATCAGGACTGTTGTTTGATCGGAGATCCCGTTCCTCTCGAAACCGCCGCACAGCGCTGGCCGCGTCGCTATGACAGGGTATATTCCGTCCTCTCTCCCTCTCTTTTTGAGTAATCGTCACTTATACGCTTTGTTATTGTTATTTAATTTGTTTTATTTTGTTTGTTTGTTGTTGTGTGTGCATAATTTTGGTGAATCGAAAGCAGAAAGGGAAAGGTGTTATTATGAGGTGAGAAATCAGTTAATATTTTTTTTTTGTTTTGTTTTTGTGTGTGAAATTCAAGTGAAATGAGAATCAGTGAATTTATTTGTGTAATTTTTTTGTAAATAATTAATTTGGGAAATTCGGTGAAAATTGGTTAGGCCGGAAGACGCGGAGATGCTTGTTCAGGCAAAGCGTCATTACTTGAAGGCGCAGGTGGATGGGACTGTCTTTGATTTAGACGATAACGCTCACGTTTCGGTACCGATCTCGATTCTCGTTAATTAATTTCATTGATTTTGTTTATTATATGTTTGTGAAATTCCCCAAATTGCTGTGAATTTGTGTAGAAAGTAGTAATGTTGAGATATGGTTGTGCTGCATTTCTCCTGTTTTGATTTGTCTGTAATTTTTCGGCGTAATTGGTGTATAATTCCATATGTGGTCACATGGTATGATTATCTATTTGATGATGGAAATTGTAGATGGAACTCTTGTTGGAAGTTGTGTATAGGGAATTAGGGTATGAATTTCGGATATTTTTCAGCGTCTAGGGCTTGTAGTTGTATGAATGGTGACATGGTAGGATTATTTCATTTGGATTTTCTTTTTGTGAAAAATTGCGAGGAAGTACATAAAACTGTGTTAGATTGGATGTTTAGAATTGGAAGTTTGATGATCAATGTCGAAATTTGTAAATAAAGTGCTCGCGTAGTCGTGATATCATGTATGTATGCAGACTTGACTGAGTTGTTCTACAATGCCAAATTCATATGTTCTTGTTGTAATTTGATTGTTGTGTTGTTCCCAGTCTGATTGTTGGATACTTGCGTCCGATGGTGGGTTTAAATGATGTAAAACTCTGTATTTACGATAGTGATCCTAGCTCTTCGTTAATGGCATTTACCATGTTGTAGAGACTTGCTAATGGTCACATTTTGTAGTGTTTGTATTTTTTCTTATTCATTAAAATGTTGTGTTTGCAATCGAAGTACATTTGTTGATCATTTGGGTCTGAGAGTGGGTTCATATGATGTAAGATTCTGAACTCATGATAGTTGATTCTCCTTATTCTAGACTGATTCATGGCATTTACGATGTTGTATAGATTTTGCATGATCATGGTGCCTTTCTGTTAGTGTCTGATATAGATTTACGTAATCTGGCATCACATTGTTTATGGTTTGATTGATTTGCAGTCTGAAGGAGAAAATCCTCCATATATAGCTAAGATAATCGAGCTGTTTGAGGACCTTGATGGGAATCCATACTTCAGGGCTCAGTGGTACTACAGAGCTGAGGACACAGTGAGTGAAGAAAATTAAAGCTTCTTCCAGAATCAAATTGATTTTATATATAGGAAGCTTATAGTTGTCAATCTTTCCTAACCTTGTTCCGTTTCCAGGTTATCGATGCTGTCTATCCAACGAGGGAGGGAAAACGCATTTTCCTTTCAGAAGTCCAAGACGACAATCCCCTAGGCTGCCTTCTGAATAAGCTCAACATTGTCAGGATTAAACCTAATGTATGTCCTCCAATGTCTGTTTTCATTCCAGCTTTGTTTTACTTTTTAGCGAGAATTTGCACTGTCTGCAATCATTGGTAGAATTGCATTGTACTGCCCTGGTGGTATTCTGTTACATGTTGCTGATCTGCTTGTGCTATTGTGTTTTCTTTTGCAGCTGGATATAGATGCCAAAAAAGCATCTATCCCGGAATGCGACTACTACTATGATATGTCATACCTGGTGCCATACTCTACTTTCATTGTGCCACCAGAAGGTATGCTGTTATATGCTTCGTGTTGAAAAATCATAGTATCTGAAAATTGGTTCCATTTAAAGTAATATGAGATGATAATTACTGCATTTTATGCTTGCAGATCCTATTGCGGCTGGTGATTCACATTCTGACTTGTCTAGTGACGGGGAAGTTTCTAAGACTGAAAATGATGAAGTTACTCAAGTTGTGGAAACAAAACGTCCAGAGATGACTTTGCTAGACCTTTACTCTGGCTGTGGAGCCATGTCTACTGGCTTATGCCTAGGAGCTAAAGTCCATAACACAAATCTTGTAACGGTAGGGTTTCTATACACTGAGTTCGGATTCACTAGCTTACCTTTCTACTTTTATAATCTGCAATATAACATCTTTTGTGATTTGCTTTGAATAGAAATGGGCTGTTGATTTCAACCAGTTTGCTTGCAAGAGTCTCAAATTAAATCATCGAGAGACGGAGGTATTTGATCCTTCTCTTTGTACATCTTTTTAGCCTAGTTGTTGTAGTGTAATGTATCGAAATTGCATGTTCTTGAGCTCTTTGTATAATAACTGTACTTGATGTATTGATATATTGTATTGAGTTGGTTTTCATGGGCTATTTTGTTGCATCTCTTTTTGCAAGCAGGTAAGGAATGAGACTGTTGAGGACTTCCTGACTCTTCTTAAAGAGTGGAAGAGGATTTGCGCTTCCTACTCGCTGATTGAAAGTGATGAAACCCACCCAATAATTGAGGAGATGAAGGCTGAGTACGAAGACAGTGCTGCGGATGATGCTTCTGACGAAGAAGAAGAAGAAGAAGAAGAAGAAGAGGTAAATGACAAAGAAGTCTTTGAAGTAGAAAGCGTAATTGGGATATGCTATGGTGATCCCAAGGAGAATAAGAAAATTGGTCTTTATTTCAAGGTAATTATCTCAAAAACTAGTAAGGTTGGAACCAAGGAATGGTTTGTTTACAACTTTACATATGGATGAACTTATGGCTTGTATATAATGTTCAGGTAAGTTGGAAGGGCTATGATGCTAGTTATGATACATGGGAGCCCATTCAAGGACTAAGGTATAAACATATCTTGCATTTTTGTTGCATCTGTACCTTTACGTCCTATATATGTCTCACAATTTTCGTTTACCTAATGCAGCAACTGTTATAAGGCCATTGGAGAATTTGTCCGAAATGGTTTCAAGGAAAAGATTGTGCCCATGCCGGTAGAGTTTTCTGTTCCCCAGTTGATGCTAATGTTGTGATTTTTTCTTCTTTTAGTACTTGGTTTTTTTGTTTTGTTTTTGTTTATGCTAACGTTCATTGTTTTAGGGTGATGCTGACGTAGTATGTGGAGGTCCTCCTTGCCAAGGGCTGAGTGGGTTTAACCGGTTCAGAAACAAAGACAAACCTCTTGAAGATGTTAAGAACCGGCAACTGATTGTATTCATGGAAGTCGTGGACTATTTAAAGCCAAGGTTTGTGCTCATGGAAAATGTGGTTGACCTGCTTAAGTTTGCCGGTGGATACTGTGGCAGATATGCTGTTGGTAGGCTGGTGGACATGAACTACCAAACTCGAATGGGTATGATGGCCGCTGGAGGTTATGGTCTTCCTCAGTTTCGCATGCGTGTATTTCTGTGGGGAGCTAAACCTACTGAGGTAAGGTTTTAATGTTTATGTGCTCAGTTATTGGGAATTGGTGATTTTGAAGTTGTTGGATCTTTTTGAGTATTTTACTCGGATTCATATGTAATGTTTACATTGTTACTATGCTGATCTTTATTCCTTTTCTTCTATGTATGCAGTGTCTGCCTCAGTTTCCTCTGCCTACGCATGACGCGGTTCAGAGAGGTAACATTCCAAGGGCATTTGAGGTAAGTCTGTTTTTGCATTTATGTTGGTATCCTTGGTTTTTGTTTCAACTATATCCTATTTTGGATACTTAGTGATGTCTCTCTTATTGCAGATGAACACAGTTGCTTACGGTGCTGGCCACAAAGCTCAACTACAGGATAAGCTATTCCTTGGGGACGCCATCTCTGATCTTCCTGCTGTAAGAAAAAACTATCTCTACATCCTATATAATATGCGTTCTAAATTCAGTATTGTGAACCAATGTTTTACCTTAAAATGTAGGTTGAAAATGATGAGCGACGAGATGTTATGCCTTATGCTTGTGAGCCGCAGACAGACTTTCAAAGGTTCATCAGGTTGGCAAGAGGTGGTAAGTTCTTCTGTAACGCAATTGTATGCTCGAGGGCTTAGGCAAAGTTTATGCATGATTGGTGTTTTGTCTGGTTTCTGCATATTAATGTTAAAAACATTTCAACTCAGGTGCGTCAGGATCTGGGTCAGAGCTTATAACAACATTGTTTGACCATCGGCCCCTTCATCTCAATGCTGATGACTATCAACGAGTTTGTAAGATTCCCAAGAAAAAGGTATGATAACCTCAACAGGATCTGATTTCATCAGACGAGTTTATCATCATTTCTGTAGTATTAACAGGGGTGTTTCGCCTTTGTCAGGGGGCAAACTATCGAGATCTGCCTGGTGTCCGTGTTAATGATGACAAGAAGGCTGAGTTGGATCCTGATTTTGTGAGGATTTACCTGGATTCTGGAAAGCCTTTGGTATGTTCTGGATTCTGCAAATTCGAGTTGAGATTCAGTTGTATTTCATGTTATGATTATGTGTCTTTCACTGTTGAAAAAGTCTGCGGTCACGCATTCAATCTACAACCCAAGCGTTTCATCACTGAAATTAGCTTCGATTTCTGACTACCTTTACATGCTGTTGGCTAACAGGTCCCAGATTATGCTATCACCTATGTGAGGGGTACTTCTACCAAGTGAGTTACTTCTGCTGTTGGTTAGAATTTCAGTGTTAACTGTTTTTCTGCACTACATTTTTCCTGATGTGTACTGTTTTCTGTCTCAGGCCGTTTGGGCGCCTGTGGTATGACGAAACCATAGGGACTGTGGTTACAAGGGCAGAGCCGCATAACCAAATAGTCTGCCATCCCTATCTGGACAGGGTCCTTACAATTCGTGAAAACGCTAGGCTCCAGGGCTTCCCTGATTATTATCAGCTGCTCGGACCTATCAAGCAGAGGTTAGCTAATTCTCAAGATCATCTCTACTCGTACTGTTTAGAAGACTGCATTGTATCGAGTTTGAAGTGACAATCAAACTAAAATCGCTTGCACATTCTATTTTGGGTAATAGGTACATTCAAGTTGGCAATGCCGTTGCTGTGCCTGTAGCTCGGGCCCTTGGCTATTCTTTAGCTATGGCTAACGCAGGCGGTATTACCCAGGAGCATGTGTTTGTCCTACCAGCCGGTTTCCCAGAACAGCAAATCATTGCCGCCCCAGCTACACTTGAGATTGAAGAAGACTAGTATTAGAGTCTGAATTTCTGATGTCCTGGACATACAATTTTTATTGTTTTTAGGCCTATTCTAAACTTTGCCTTTGCCATGGATTTTGTGCAATTTTTATGCACTATATATAATGTCCATGATAGGCAGTTCTAAACTTATTTTGTTATTGAATGATCTACATTCTGGATTAGTGATCGCTTTTCGATCCCTTTTATGGCTTTAAGGTTCATCTCTTTTGTGGTTCATCAAGTGTAATCGTCTTATAATTCTACATGAATTGTGAGATTGATATTATGAGTATATGACTGACTACATATTATTCTTCATTCAAGTGCGTGGATTACGCTTGAGTTAAAGAGTTGCTTGCCAGTGTCTTATCATCTAAATCATCTGGAGTTGGTTCTTAATTTTGGACAGTTTGGGATAAAGTGTTGGTAGAGTTTCTGGATTGTTGACATTGGTAGTAAGATGTTGTTCCATTCTATTATAGGCTTTTCTGTGGATCCATAAAAGGGAAAAGAAATTTACATTACTTATTGTAACTTACACCAAAAAAACAAAATTTACAAACTCTGATTTACCTCGTAGAGAGAGCTAGCTATATGCCCTAATTCTATACAGTATTTAGAGTAAGAAATCATAAACAACCACATGATTAATTGATAATTAATCACAATCATAGATCTTAATCGATCACTTTCTCAGCAAGGGCCACCAACTCTCCCTGATAGAAGTATGATAAGATATCATAAACATAAGGAACACTAGAACAAGGCCTACACCCCAGGGGGACCCACCGGCCCTATGAATAGTGTCTTGCTCAGGCAGAGGGATCAAGAGCCGTCGATCATCTCCGCTTGAGAGCCAATGGACGGCTAGGAGAAGAAGCACAGGGAATACCATGAGGCACAGTTTCACCTGATCCATTAGATCTTCCCATTTTGACTCGTAGTTTACGTACCATGTGAATGATAGGAATATGAGCAGCACCATGAAGAAGAAACATAGTTGGACCGGTGGTGGTGTTAAATATTGTGTGTATGAGTTGTAGCTATTGTACCTTGCCATACCGTATCTTGTAGTCGTACCCTTCTAGAATGTAAACTGAGTTAAATGATGGTAACCTGAGTTATAGTAACAGGTTTATAGGCTATATATAGAAGGTAAGTAAACGTAAATTCGGGCGATAAAATATGATCGTAACCTACTCGAATTTGAAGTAATAGAATGATGGCTTGAGAAACGATTGTTCTCGTTCTCTTAGGTATTTATATGGGAATAACTAGATGTTACTTTTGAGGTTTCTTAGTGAGGTTTGTTTTTGGTGACTAGTGACTTTAGTTAGTGGGATTGTGAGGAGGCTTATTATCTTTTATAATGGAGGGATTAGATTTGAGTGATCAAGAATCTAGATGATGCATGAACTAACTGTACAACTTTAATTATTATAGACTTTATAGTATACAATGCTACTATTTATGGTATAATAATGCGCATTGTTGGCCGGTGACTTTGGGGATGGTGTGTGTCTGTGTCTTTGTGTCCCATGCTTAGTTGCAGTCTCTTGTAGTAATGCGTGGATGTCGCTTGATTATGGGATCGATGCACGTACCCATCAGGTGATTAGTGACAATGCAATTAAATTGAGTATATGATTAGTCTACAATCAACAGTAATCGTAGGTTAATGTGTCGATAGTTTTTGTCATTTCGAGCTATCATTTTCAAGAGGGTGCATTTGTTGTGTAGCGATAAGTACTTGATTAATCTCACACCACTACTTTGCATCTAGTAAAGTCGTAGACTAGTATGTATGATTGATGAGCTGATGACCGATTGACCGCTCATTTCGACTGTTTTGTGTTGATAATCGGAGAAAAATGTGGTTGATCAGATAACTAGTTTAATACTTCATTTATAAGATAACGAGTGAACTATTGTTCTTATCATCAATTGACTTTAAGATGAAATTTAACTGATTGATATTTGTCTTCTCTTTTTCCGTAGTTTCCATTCCAAGTTATCGAATCATTATATGTGGGTTACTTAATGTTCAATTCGTAAAAAAAAAAAAAAAGAGATGATCACGCTCTTTCTAGGAGATGTGTGAAATATATCCAATCTGATTTTTTTTTTTTTTTTTTGGGTTTTAAGTTTTGTTCGATGCATGAAGAATCATTTGGCCTTTAGGGCCGGTGTGGTCCAGATTCGCTTAAGCTTTCTCGTACAAATGGACAACCAATCAGCACTTTCCACGTACCACCGACCATGCGCGGAAATATTGGAGGAGTAGACGACACAAGACAAATCAGCTCGAAATAAAAACAGAGGTTTTGCCCTGTGTAAAGTTGTACGTCGGCCGATTTTCGCAAAATTACCGTCTATCCCGATTCCCGAATATGTGAAATATAATCAAATTAAACTTGATTCCTGAATGATAATGGAGAAAATTAGAAGTGATTTTATAATCGATTATTTGTCGATTTTCTATATCGACAAAAATATTACCAACATTTTTCGTAAAGTTAGTGAAAATTACTCCCTCCGTCCCCTTTTAAACACCCCATATCCAAAACGCACCCTCGTTGAGGAGCGTGTATATGCTAATTGGTTAATCAAAGTCCCGAAAAAATTGCATAAATTTTTTGCTAAGATACTTATCTAACTCATTATGCAATTTTTTTTTTGAATTTCGATTAACAGATTAGCGTGTACACCCTCCTCCATACGGGTGTATTTCGGGTATGGAGTGTTTAAAGGGGGACGGAGGGCATATGCGACTAGTTTTTCGCATGCCTTAATAACTCCTTCGTTAAAACTCCCAAAGCTGGAACACATGACACACTTGCAACGCAGGTTCAACACTTGTGCACCGTTGAATAAAAGCCCATCATCATTCCACAATGACTAAAGCCCTTCCACATTTGGGCTGTCATATTGGGCTGTCATACATTTCTAGCACAACTTTTTATAATATAAACCTCTATCAAACATTTTCCAAGCTGCAAATACAAATCAATGCTAGGAAGGTAGCGTCAATCCACACATTCAACCAAAGAAGATCTTTAATAAGAAGTACGGATCAAATGCAAAATGATAAGAGGAGAAGATATATAGAGAAGGTATTAATTAATTAGCTAGTAGTACACAAATGTAGCTCAAAGGTTTATTATTGTTACATGACCCATAAAAAATTCTAATAATTTCGAAGGGATCGATTTTGACCTATGGTCGATAATTAAAACCAATCTCACACGCGCAACAGAAGAAGTCGTAACTTTGATTAGGCAGTACATAGTACTATATTAGGTGACCGATCGATCGAACAAATTAAGATTTAAGAAGGGTGAACTTTATGAGAAGAAATGCCTTTCCAAGCAGATCTCATAGAATTAGTAGCAGAGCCAAGAGCAGCTTCAACATACTTGTTAGAAGCAAGCGTAGCAGCTTTCTCAACACGTTTCCCTACACTCCTAGCAGCTTCAGCACTACTTATCAAGCTGTGATACTCAGCCATTGCTTCTTTCTCCAACTTACTACGGCTATCTTCCACGGCTTCTTCTTTTTCCATTATTTCTTCTTCTTCAAGTTTACGAAACTCCTCCATTGCGTTGTCCATGGCAAAGTTGAGCTCTAGCTCAGCTTCTTCCATGGCGAATTCCGCACTTTGTGCTTCATTTTGACATTCTAACTCCATTGCTGCCCATGAGTTGTAAGCTTCGACTTCGAATAGTTTCATAAGGTCTTGAATGTTTGATGGGTCGAAATTCTTGTCGTGTAAAGCTTGGTTTGATAGGAAGGTGAATTCTGCTATCAAATCTTCCATTTTAATTTCTAGCTTAGCTAGCTTGTTGGTGAAGATGTTGGTGGTGTTGAATTAGGAATAATGGGTGGTAAAGAGAAGAGTATTGGATGATGATAGATAGATGTGGTTGTTTGGTGGAGAACAGCATAATATCATATCAATAATTTCTTATCATAAAGTTTCTTACTGTTTATCTTTAATTTCCCATTTGCTTTTTATTTTTTTTTCCTGATAAAGTTCAACGTACATATATTTACTGGTAACTTGTGACTTTTCCTCACATACAAGAAGCTAAGAAAAAAAGAAAATACTCTATTTATAGGCGTATTTTTTTTTGTGTTCAAAAGAGCTAATTAAGCCTTCAATTTTGTTTCTGTAAGTGTCAGATAGTGGCCTCAGCTTGGTAAAAATACTCCATTTCAATTCCATGATTTGATGTTCATATAATTTTGTTACCATAATACGAAGTTCATACAATTATAGGCATGCAAATTGGTGAAAGTCGTATCGTTTTTATAAATTCATATCATAAAATTACGGATTCAGATCCCCTGTAATTATTTTTCCATAGAGTTGATAGAGTTTACTACAAGTGGAAAATATAAATATAAGTGTATTTGTAAACACAAGGAATAACTTTATATGATAGAGTTAATTTTCCATTTTGAGTCAACTCTACCATATGTAGAGTTATTTTTCAACTCCAGGGGATCTCAATCCTAAAATTACATACACAAAATGTCATTAAACACGGTCCAATTCAATAATCGTTGTCTACTATTAGAACGCAACATTATAATGGCATTATTATGACAAGATTATTATTGCTAACTAGTATGTAGATCAGAATCATTTACATGGATAAATTGCCAGGTAGAGTCAAACACAAGGTACGTGGCTAAAGAAAGCATGAAGCTAGTGATTATTCAGATAATAATAAGTCAATCAATAAAACAAAAAAGTACTACTCGTAATATATAGTCTTATATTTAGGAGATGTAACGATGTAATTTCCCTAAATCTCTCAATTTTCCAACACAAAAAAATCCCAACAATTACGTGCCCTCTATTATCGAACATTTTTAATTACGTACAACAACAATGCCAGAAAAAAACAACAAAATAATAATGTAGTAGGAGAAAAGAGAGGAGTTATCAAATATTATCATTCAACATTATTATTATCACCATTTTTATTTATCTCCCCTTCTTTTTCTCCAACATTTACGTACGTTTAACCAAATTCCCCCTCCTATCTTCTTACTAAACCGCTCCCCATTTTGTCAATGGAGGAGCGGGCCGCCCACTCCACCTATTACGACGACCACGACCACGTTCACCAGCAACATGGTGTCGATGGGGATGAGGGATTATTCGTCGACGAAGATGAAGATGAGATAAATAGTTTAAGGCACAAAGATATTAATAATAATATCCAATCCATGCAGATAGTCCCTTCAGATGGGCCCACCCGTAGTCAACCACATGCAACGTTTATAGTCCAAATCCCCAAGGACCAAATTTACCGTGTTCCACCACCGGAGAACGCTGAGATTGTGGAACGGTACCGGAACCCCGTCGAGAAGAAGAAAAAGGGCGGCGGTTGTGGTGGCCGACGTCGTCGTTGTGCGTATTGGTTATTATCCATCATTTTTGTGGTTGCTTTTATCGTTAGCGTTGTTGTGTGCGTTAACAAGTTCACCTTGAGCCCTAATCCTCCTTCCTTCTCCGTCAAGCATGTTACTGTTAAGCAACCCCCCAAATCATCCTCCAAGAAGATTGCGTCTCCTGGATTCCAGGTATTGTATTATATATAAAATCTCAATTTTTAACCACACCACGTAGTTTTGTACACAAATTTTCTTCGACATGCATGCATGTTTATTTGATTTGTTGCAAATAAACAAGAGCACATACATTTTACATGCGAACCTCAATTTTAAACAATTTGTCTGTATTACTACTATCATAATCAAATGAAGCATTTTTAGACGAGGTCGATAATAAGTTGTAACATTACGCTTGTGTCTTGTTAAATGTTACGGAATTCGGGTCGGTCGGTACCATGAAACTAGTTCATGGGGAGAAACATAACACAACGGAATTTATCAGACACGATTCATGTTTCGTGTTTCTCAATTTCAAGGTTTCTCTCGTTGATTTCATCAATATTACATCCTATTTATATTAGATCTATATATAGCGAACAACTATTTAATTTATTACGACATCATACCTTCTTTTACATATTTAATTAAATTAAAACTTCTAACAGGTAAGAGTTGAGACAGCCAACCCAAACAGTGTGAATGATTTGGGATATAGTCAAGGGAGCTCTTCGCTCTCGTACAAAGGTAAGGTGATAGGCAAGGGTCAGATTCCGGCGACGGATAATGAAGCTCCGGGGAAATCGGACACGTTCGACATTGTTTTTGCAGGGTCGTCCAAAGCGGGTTTGCCTACGGACTTACAAAGTGCAATAAGTAATGATAAAAAGTCTCGTAACAAGAAAGTTAAATCGGTGGATATGAGCTTGTCGATGAAGGTTCCGGTGAAGATGAAGACGTGGTTGTGGGCAAAAACGGTGAATTTCGACGTAATTTGCGAATTTGAGGCTGATACCACGGGAGACAACATCATGAAAGTTCAATCACAAAATTGTGATGTTAAGAAGTAATACAACAGTAGAGTCGTCGTAACACAACCCACCTAGGATGAGCTAGAAATGAAGGTGATTATGGCTAGTGATGCACGTACGCACATGCATGCATGTCCTAATATGGATTCATTCGTGGTTTGTTTGAGAGAAAATGCGAAAAAGAAAAGAAATAGTCATTGATTGGGCTAATTTTTCCATTTGGTTTATTGTTCGTAATGATTTTATTCATTTGAATTGAGGAATTAAGTTTTTTTTTTTTGGGGTTATCTGTCCTGTTTGTTTGGGGACAGTGATCATCAGGCATATAATTAAATTGATGGTAGGAATTTAAACTTCTACTCCTTTTTTTTTTTTTTTTTGGTAAATTCGACTATTGGATAAAAATAAAAACGTTTACACGAATACAAAGAAGTTCAAAGAAAAAACAAATTATCGATACAACGAGTCCCTACTTATAAGGCATGAAAATAAAATTTTCATCAAAGAAATGCCGAAAAACCTTAATTATGGTGTGATGTTAGTTCTCTCGCCAATATTTTTGCACATATGATAGGTTACAACGTTACATAGATAACATAGATCATCTAATAACATATTATCATTTTATATGCATGATAATTTTTAATTATACATCAAATGAGGTAATCTCGTGTTGAGTGACACCCAAAATACTCCACATATGAGTGTCCCACATTGGAAAAAGATAAGAGATTTGTCCTCCATGTAAACCGAAAAGTTACTCCTCTTATTGCCAATTAGTTTTACGATGGAACCTCCTTGTGCTTATTAAGTGGACTCTCTCTTCTACTTAATTATAAACAATCCAGCAGCTAGCTATTATTAGCTTCAACCGGCCAATCAATTTTATATTAACTTTAAACATTGGATCATATACATGCGTAATCAGACTTTTCAAGTATTTTTCAAAGTCAAGTTCGACCATTACGATTTACGGGTCGAATTTGACTCTCCAAGTAAGGTCTAAATTTCACAGCTCTGAAGTGAATAGCATACCCATAATCAATACTTAACGTGTATGCATACATGTTCAGGTCTCAATAGGTCACATGAATTGTAATCCATATATTCATATTTAATTTGTTGCTTCTTAGGTACGTATAAGATTCCCATAATAATCGTAAGATAGTGTATACGATTCAAACTAAGATTATGATTTATATGAATCATCAGTTTTATCGTAAAAGTTAATAAATTGTTGTACGTATGTTTTATATATCAATAACGGCGATAAAGTGTATGTTGATTTGTCATTAGTGTGGAACAAGAATTTGCTGGAAACATGTTTCTTGCTTCAATGCTTTGGTGGTATATACACTCATGCCTACATTCCTATTTACCGCTGTGCAATCGTGCAAAATGAGTTAATTGGAGTCTTACAAAATTAATTACTATCTGATTAGTGATTACAAAACAAAAAAGTCAATTACTAGCACCTATGACATCACATACTCACAGTACTCGTAATCTCACTCCAAAGCGGTAGTGGCATATCATATTAGAAGCTTAATTATTTTACTAGTATGTTGGACCGTATAAATAAGCATATAGTAGTAATTATACATGCATAAAACTACATTGAACGGTAAATTAATAATAATTAATATTAATATTATTTCTAGGATGGGTTATTCACTTATTTATGCTTTACTTTACGTTGATTGAAAATGAACTAAAATTATTATACATTATATTTTCTGTATATTTTAATCACGTTGATGTTCTCAATCACTATCACCAGTGAGATATAGATAAGCATTTAATTTGATAATCAAGAGTCATAATCATTGAATTTCCAAGGAAAAGTGCTTTGATTATTAATCAAACCAAAAACCATATATATTGGTAGGATTTATATTCATGTACTCTCTTTATCAATTCAATTTTTTTTTTTGGTACAAATCAATTCAAATATATTGAAATGAATGTCACTACAAATGATTGATAACATCAAACAATTAAAATTGAAAAGCAGAGAAGGTATCTTACACCCTACGTACACGTACAAGCAATACCAGTACAATTAGAGTGACGATGAATAATGTATAATGTATATATTATCCATAAGATAGTTTTTGTATAATTGACCAATCCGAATGTGCTCATTATAAATAATTAAGAAAGTGTTCGATGAGTTGCTTCGACGTGACGTGACTCGAGAGCTTAGTTTATGTTATTAATAATTTTCAATTGTATGAATTAATTAATAACAAATGCTGATTGTATATTTTATCAATCCCAAGCATTATTCTTCTCGAGTAAGGCTATTTATATATGTGATATATATCACAAAACATATATGAGGGGTAGTATTGGTATTTATATTTTTATGTGGTGAAATTGATGAGAGAGAATTGGAATATGGTGAGACATATGAATAAAAAAATAGGGATATACATTTAGAAATGTATAAGAATATACATAAAAACTTTCTCTTCTCAGAAATACATGAAAAAAGAGACACAGATAGTGTGTATCATATTCATTCACTCTCTCAATCAACCAATTTCATAGCTGACGTGATTGATGCGTGATGCATGTACAACTATATACTCATTCCGTCCCAGCTTAAACGCCCCTTACGAATAAGAAAAATTGATATAGTAAATTGATTAGTTGAGTGAGTTACTATTAGGAAAAAGGAGGAAAAAAAATGTGAGGATTAATCAAAGTGAGAGAGATAATGTGAGTTGATGATGTGATAATTTAATAAAAATAGGAGATAGAAACATGTTTCGAAATAGATGTGGTGTTTGAGGTCGGACGTTCCAAAATGAAATATGAGGCGTTTGAACTAAGATGGAGGGAGTAATCAATTATGATTGAACAAGGAAACTATTTGGTCGATAAACCGTCGAAAGTTGAACAAGAAATCTTCAACCGGACGTGTTTAGCACCAACTTATAACAGATTAGCAGGGCCGTCTATTAGCCCAGGCGAGCTAGGCGGCCGCCTAGGGCCCCCGATATTTGGGGGACCCAATAACTGATGGATCAATACATATAAATTAGGAAGTAAATATACTCATAAACATCTGTTTAGCCTAGTGATATGTGTTCCACCTTTCCACATTTGAGTGCAGGGTTCAAAGCCTGCCTTTCTTCATTTCTTTTTATTGTAATAAGATGATAAATTTAATTTCTCCTTTAGTATTAAATGGATGAAGTTATAGTGGGGTACCATATGATATACCGTAGCTAGGCTATAGCCTATAGCTAATGATAATTATGTAAGTGTTTAGGTAATGGAGTGCACATTTACATAATTGACATAAGTAGAAGATCAGAGTTGTTAACCAAGCAAAACATAAACTACGTTAATTCATACACCAATCATTAAATAATGGATTTTGTGTGTTGGTTTGTGTGATGTCTAGAAGCAAATTGATAGAGGTCTATAGTTTAGACACGATTAATTTGTCTAAAATGTAAAATTGAGCTAGCAGTAGTAAAATTGAGATCGGAATAGTAAAATTAATTGTAGTAAAAAATTCAGGTAGTAAAATTAATTGTGTGAGTAGTAAAATTTTGATAGTGTAGTAAAATTATTACGGATTGTAGACACTTTTGGGTGCCTACACTTTACACCTCTACCATTGTCCTTTCTAGAATAAGGTACTTCAATTCTATAGTAATTATCCATGAGCCATCATTAGTCAACGTATGTATACTTCATCAAAATCAAATTTTGCTTACTATTAGATAACTTCACCTTCAAGCCACCTTCAATTCCCTTACCTTCACATGACATATTGACATAGGCACATACCCCATACATACACGCACACAACATAATTCCATGGTCAATCAATGCATAATTTTCAAATTTTCAACGTTTCCAGATTAATTTTTACTTCCGAATTCTCTAGAGACCCCTTAAATTTTCTTACTTTCAACCTTTGTTCGTACGTGCATGCCACCTATATAAATCCCCTCGTACTACCATTATCACCCCCTGAAATTATCAAATCTTCTCAATCAAGCTACGTCAAACCATCCTTACTACTAATCACCCCACTTAATCAATATTAAGAGACTTAAATTATTTACTTAAATATAATATAACAAGCTAGCATTTACATTATGGGGAGTATGATCGGGCACGTCGGGCCGGGCTTCGGGTTCTTCATGATCGGGCTATGGCACATGTACAACCACTTACGACTACTAGCCCGTAACGGCCCGTCGTCGTACCGGTCACACCCATGGTTTCCGACCACCCGACTCCGCCGCCTCGAATTATACCTCATTATCGCCGGAACCACCCTCTCCGTCGCCATGGAGCTCTTCATCGGCCCCGAAAAACACCAACCCTTTGACTCCGATGGAACCATCCCATCGAACCACCTCCACAACTTCGAGCACTCCTCCATTTCCCTAACATTTCTTGTTTACGCTTCATTCGCCCTTGCCCTAGACAAATACTCTGCCCTAAAGCCTATCCCAGCCCAACACGACGTCGTTCAGTTCGTCGGAGCCCTAGCATTTGGACAAGAATTCATACTGTTTCACCTTCACTCGGCTGACCACATGGGGGTGGAGGGTCAGTACCACTGGCTCCTCCAGCTCGTGGTGTTCGTTTCCCTCGCCACGACCGTGCTCGGGTTCGGTCGAGGGAGGGAAAGCTTCGTCGTAGGTTTGGCGCGGTCCGTAAGTATAATGTTTCAAGGGGTGTGGTTCGTGGTGATGGGGTTCGCGTTGTGGACCCCAGGGTTGATCGCCAAAGGGTGTTTTATGAACTTGGAGGAAGGGCATAAGGTTGTGAGGTGTGATGGTGAAGCTTCTCTTCATCGTGCTAAGGCGTTAGTTAATATTCAGTTTAGTTGGTTATTGATCTTGGTGGCGGCTTTTACGGCGTCGTTTTATGTTATTATGATGTTGGTTTATCATAATGGCAAGAGTAATAGCGTGGAATATAATCCTATGTCGTTTTCGTCGTCGTCAACGTTGAGTAATGATGAAGCTGAGGAAGATGACGTTGAAGCGCAGAGGATTGAGACAAAGTTTGCTGAAACGCAGAGTTTTGTTAATAATAATAAGGTTAATTGTTGCTCATCATATGGAAAGGTAGACATACGTACATAATTACGTTACGGTACATATCTAGTTACGATCATTTTTTTGAATTTTTATTTTAATTTTTCAAATGGAAAGGCAGGTATTTCAAGATTAAACGAAAACTCTTATCAATTAATTAGATTAAAAAAAGTAGTTAATGATGTAATTAGTGGGGTAGGTGGGGATTAAGCTAAGCTAGCTAAGGAGAAGATTACAATAAGTACAAGCAAAGGAAGGAAGGTTATATATATATATATATGTTTGTCGTCATATTCGAATTCGTGGGGTTGCTTTCTTGCGTGCCGTGAAAATATGGGGGTCGATCCAACTTTGTACATATTATTACTTAGGTAAATTGTTGTGTGTAGTGTGTACGTTCATAAAACACGAACAAAATTGTGTATAAGTATCTCGTGTCTTTTAATTTGTATTGGTTAATGTAAGAATTATGACACAGCATAATATTTGTTTTATATACGGAGAATGACGGTATGCAGTGTATATATGTATTTCATATCTTGAGGTTCAGTGTCAAGATTTATGTTATTTTGTCACTGTATTATCATATCATATATGGATGATATTTCATATGAATCTTGTATGTCCGTATTATCGAAACACCGAGCATTATTAGACATTTAATTATCAATTGCTATTATTGAATTGGCATACATTTATTTTATTTCCGCCATTTTTAATTATAACACTTATTTATTAAGCTAACGTAAAATAATGACATTAATTAATGGAGTAAATCAGGAAAGAAGGGGATTTTGGTGGAAGGGAGCCATTGAAGGCCATTAATAAAATTACGCACACTAAAACCCTGAGCTTCTTTGGAGCTAATAATAACCTTACACCCTGAACATTTAACCCGATCAAGTGTACCGCTACCTGGACCGCGGTTATTATACTCGGCATAATAAACCGTGTTTAACGACTTATAGTCGCCTTCCCACGGTAACCAACCTTTAACACTCACAACACTATCAACGTAACTCTCCATAATAACCGTGGTTGCGTACGCCTTCCACGGCCGCGCCAGGTACGCTCCGTTAATGATCCTACCGGATGATCTAGGGTCTTTAGAGATGGTGCAATTTTGGAGGACAATACCACTTCTTTCGCGCTGTGTCTCCCTGCCCTGGGCGACCAGGACATCTGGTTGCCCAGGGATTGGAGCGCGAAAGAAGATGTTGCAATTTTGAAAGACGGCTAGAGATTGGCCGAATATAAAATCGACTGTCCCGTAAATGTCACACTCTCTAAAGAAATGACGGTTAAGTTGGATGAATATAGTGTCTTGGTATCCCTTTAGCGCACATCTATACAAGACGGTTTTGTCGCCTACACTTCTAAAGGCTACTGCTGGCCCTGCTCCTGGACCGGCCGTGTTCTCGAATGTCACCTCACGAGCTACAAATCCATCGGCTTCCACCGCTGATACACATACATTTGAGATCGTGAAAAACAAATCAACATTCGTTATTCACATTTCTACTGTACGTAAAGTTATTGAGAGATGATACTTATAATTAATTAATCTGATTTGGTTTTTTGAGACTATAATAGTCGTTTATTATTCAAGTGTGCATTTACTAGATGTAATAGTGTTCATACATTGATTTGTGTTTTCCTCACAAAAGTTGACGGAAATTAAAACTTCAACTTCTCCGTTTTATGAAAAGTCAACGGTTTTAAAATCTTGAAATTATAAGAAAAATATATCAAAGAACGTAGCTAGCACGGGCCGGGGTACCCAGTCTCCCACCCTTGTTCCTAATTCATTTGAATATGTGAGTGAGATAGACTTTCGAATAAAATGGAAAATACGTATAGGATGGGAGTATTAATTAATTAATTACCGAATGTGGCGGATTGCATAGTGTCTCTATTGGAATCGCGAGGAGGGAAAGGATCAGTCCTGCTACCAGTGATGATCGTATTGTGCACGTTTTCACCAACAAGATAAATATTAGTCTTTCACTGCGGTACAATCACATGTTCTTTATAAATTCCAGCCTTGAGCTTGATGTATACCGGAGTCGTACTATAGTTTGGAGCCGCCGCCAACGCTCCGCCTATCGCCGTGTTTGTGCCGCTGCCATCTTGCGCCACCGTGAACACATTATTATTAATTCCATAACAATGTGCCCTAGTAGTTGCATATTGAACTACTATGATGAGTAGTACATTAATTACCTATATATGAACATTTTAGAATAGATATGAGATCGTAAGCACAAGGTGGTGAATTTACAAATCATATTTTAGTAAAATTAAAGTCTAAGGAATTATTATGATAATGATCTGAGTCGATCGATTAACGAGTAGTTTTTAATCGACTATATATATACACTTTCAGAACGGTTTAATTTTGTCACTAGAAATATATGTACTCGTAATTGGACAGTGTAATAAGACGGTATGATCAATCGAGACGTACACTTACCTTGATATCCCGAGTAGCCATAAAACCCTTGAAGCTTCACTTGAAAAGGATTAATTATTGAAGCTTTTTTTTGAAGAAACAAAGCAAATTAAAGGATTATGATATACAAATCAAAGACTATTTGGCTTGTTGTAGCTAGTCTCGTACTATATAATAAGTATATACTCCGTATAATGCAAGATGTGATATATACAATGGTGAACCGATGATAGCTAGGACAATAGAGAAAATTTATATGTATAAATTCAGTGAACATACATAAGAAAGATAGTAATGCTATGTGAACAAGAGATTAATTAAATCGAGGAGGAATGATTTAAATTGTGCGAGGACTACGCTTAATTATTTTATTTTTTTCGTTTTTTTTTTTGGATGTGGACTACACTGAAGTTTTAGTAGTGCTTCTTAAAATTTTCATGCATCATAATAATAGCCTTTTGATGGATACAATTTCGTCATTTTGTCTTGGTAATTTGTTAAAGAAAGTCAAAATTCAACCGAACTTATAATAAGAACAAAAACTGTAGGATTTGTAGAGAATTGAACGATGAGAGAGCGAGGAGAGGACAGTAAAAATATACAAGACGACATTCATACAATGTGAACTAAATTTAGATTAGGGAGAAAATTAAAGTAAAAGATTACAAGGATAATCACACCTAATACACTCCTAAATATTTAAGGTACAATATTAACATTTGATATCATAAGTAAATTCAATATTATCCTAAATTATTACAATTGTACACAATCTTTAATAGTAGGATTGACCCTAAAATGTAGATTTACCATTAGAATTATGATCACTTTCCACTTATGTCTTAGGCAACAACAGCACTATACTATTGATAGCCATGAAGTGCATTTGTAGTTTTGTACTAACAACAAAGAAAAATAAAACGAAAACCTTAGTAGTAATATATACGAGTACTCATAACTCAAGCCGTAAAACGAGAATTAGTTTCGCTCTGATAAATAAAGTTTTGTTAAAATTCGATCCCATTTCAACTCGACTCGTAAACGGTGCACGTACGCCCATTGGACTCGTATCACTTGTGTGACATCAAAGAGTAGTGCTCAAAGACACACCAAATTGTTTCGTATAGTTGAAGTTGGATCATATCCACTCGGCCACTCCCCAGTCCCCACTAAAAAAAAAAAAAAAATCTTGAAGACGAAACTTACATCCTTCCCAGAAAAATCCCAGTTCTACAACTGATCTTAGCTTCCTTGATACTCTTCTTTGACAAAGATACGAGATGCCTCTTCCACTAGTGCAAATTTCATCAACAATCGCATCACCATTATATTTTACTACCAATAATCCTTTTACTGCGATTCATCTGCTTCCCAAATCTTTTCTGCCTGGATTTGGACCGACTTCTTCATTTCTCAAGCATTTTCTCAATTTTAAAGCTTTTAATAATAATAATAATAAGAGTAATTTGTGGGTTAATAATAATAATAATAAGAAATCAAATAGAAATGGAATGATTATAAATGCAACTTTGCTGGAAAACCCAGTGTTGTGGGCTGGCAGACTTTGTGTTTTCTATGCTCTCTTGAAAGCTGGCTTAGCTGGATCTCACTCCAACCCTCTTCTCTCTGGTTTCTTTCTCTTCTTTTCTTTTTTCTAATTGAGTTTTATTAAGTTTGATTGTTTTCCTTAATTTGTTGCTAATTTTAGTGTTATTTATTTGTGGGTTGATGAAATTTTGAAGATTTAGGAGCAGCTGGAATTAGTGAGGAAACTGATTTGGGGTTTTCTAAGTGGTTGGACAAGTTTCAGAAAAACCCAGGTATGTTGGTTTTTAGTTATAGTATTTTCAACTTTCAAGTTGGTGTCTTGCTGAAGAAGTGTTTGATGTTGTCATGTAAATTTAGTTTTGATTTTGGAAGTGGAATGTTTGGTTTAATTTCTGGTTAGTTTGGTACAAGCACAGTGACTCTTGACTCTAAATGGAGTATAGTATCAGTCTATCACTGTCAGTAATGTTATTGGCCTTTCCTTTTTTAGAATGTGGGAGAAGTTTTGCCCTTTTTAGCTTAAGATTGAAGTTGCTATACTTGTCATATTGGAGTAGAATTGATGACTGTCAACTAATGAACTTATGGTTAAGATTAGAGAAAGTATGCTAAGTTGATGGCCTTAATATGTGACTGTTGATCCACTTTGAGGAAATTTATGCCAAGTTGCTGACTTTACAGTTGATTACTGATGAAAACATGTTCTCGGCCGACGTAGGAGGGAGGCGGAACATAGTTTAGTGAAGATGTGGGGTTTGAAGTGATGGTGCGGTGCTTTAATGTGGCCTGAGTAGCTGAGAGATTTCATTTTGTTGTTTCACTTTAGCTACTGTGTTCTGTTTTACTTTTTCCTGGTCTGCTGCTTCTTTCAGTTGCTCTTTTCCCTGTGTTTTCGAAACAGTATCAAAAAAGAAGAAGAGCATCGTTAAATAATAAACTGATGGAGCGTCTTTAGATCTGCGGGCTTTGTTTGTGAATAAGAGTTTGAAAGTATGGTGGTCTAGAATGGATTTTTTCTACCCTTAGTGAGCAAATGAGCATACTACTTCATACTTACCAATTGCCGTATATCTAGACAGTAAAGTTAGCAACTTTGAATTTCTTGAAATGCATGTGAACTCTTTCACAAAATTCTACGGTTTCATTGTTAAGGAAAAAGAGGATGGAATAGTGATCGAATTCTTGTTTTCTACAGACAAGGAGGCTGCTGACAAGAGGAAGTTAGTCAGCAAATGGCACCCTACTACAAAGGGCACTCTTAGGAGGAACTATAGGATACAATCCAGGCCAGAAGGGCGACGTCTCCTCAAAGCGATTGCTTCTTTGCTCTCGGAGGATGATCATTTTGTGGATGCCTCTTCACACAAGGTATTAACAAGTTTTCTTTTTACTGTTTCTGCCTTTCTGGTGATAGAGGCTTTACGTCTGCTGACTGTTGTCCTTTCTCTCTATGATTATAATTTACTGCCTGATCACCGCTGTGAAATTTCTGCTATCTATAGTGCAGTTTGCAATATTGTGTGGATGTGTTTGTGATCAGAACTGTATTGTATTTCAGGGGTGCCAGATCAGAAGGGAGAGCGCGCATGGAGAAAGTGTTTGCTGTAACAATGTTAGAGCACTCTTTGATGAGCTTCCAACTCCACATCTTATTGTGGAGATCACGCCATTTCCTGCTGGGCCTCTAACAGAGAAGGATTATGCCAAAGCTGAGAAACTAGAGAAGGTCCTTAGATCTAGTCCTTCAGTTTGATTTTCACCAGTAGCTTGGGCAGAAACTATGTACATAGTGATAGATGATTTGCATTTTGCACGTTAGAAAACTATTATGTACTGTTGCTTTACCTCTCGTTTTGGTTCCGATAAGGTTTAACGGATACATTGGCGAAATCTCATTCAAGCAATTGGGTACATTTAACAATGTTGTTCTCATGAATACGCTGATACAATAGTATTATGAAGAAGAAAGGAGACTGGAGTAAATTCTAGATCACTATTGAGATGACTGTTACAGTACAGGCCTGGTGGCATTACAATAACACATGTTAACGCGAGTAAAGGCTGAATATTCAGCTGTTTCAGTCTGAACCTGACTCTAATCTAAACAAGGTACTGTTAAATGACCAATACAAGGTCAGTGAGAAAAATTGAAACAGCTCTTCTGTGATCTTGGGCAAACAATGATGAAGATAGTATCAGATTGTGAACAGGTGCCATATAAAGCTCGTACAACCACCACATGCTTACAACAGACGATCTGAGGAACGCAACCAGAATCACAATGAAGCCGTTCAGTGATAGCTTAAGTGTTGGCCTGCTGCCCACAACCGAGAATGAGGCACGTCTGGCACACCACACCACACCACCCAATACCTTTGGGTTTCCATCCCAGAGCAAAACAGTACTGTATGACCCTAACTGTCAACTGCATTGAATTATTTATTTGACCCCAACTGATGCCATCAGATCTTCGTATTCAGGGTCAGAGTCTTGTTTTCTTGCAGTTCCAGTGTTGCCTCCTTGTGGAAGCTGATTACCAGGCAGAGAAGATGGCAGAAAAGGATCATAAACTTGGGGTCTGCCGGCGAGTCCAGAATGCTGAATCCCACTGAAATTTCCTCCTGGACGACTCTGAATTTGTTGAAATTGAGCTGAAGGGCCCGCTCTAGGTGGCAAAGAGCCAGCTGCATTTGGAAATTGAGGACCTTGACCATGGTTTCTCAAGCCCATGTGGGGATTTCGATTTGGATCTCCAAATTGAACGGGGGATGGACCCATCTGGTTACCCACTGATGGCCTGGGAAAGCTCTGCCTTACAGGTTGCTGGATGGTATTTTGCGAGGCTGGCCGGAATGATGGCATTTGGGGCGCAGGAGGCAAGTGCGCCTGGCTAGGTCTTTGAGATGCAAAGTGCATACCTGGTCCAGGGAGCGAGTGAGGCGGAGGTCCTTGTGGCAGGTGAGGCTTGAAAGTGAAGTCGCCAGAATCTCGCTGGGGAGGCCCCGTGGGGTTTAAGGGAGTGAAGCTTGGTCCGTATGCATGACCAGGGTTTGGCGTCCCATATTGTGGTACAGGCGATGCAGGGGGTCGAGGTCCTGGAAACTGTGATGGTCTTGATAAATTTTGTTGAGTCTGTGGTGCAAATGATTGGAATGGCACAGCTGAGGAAGGTTGAATTTGTGAAGGCACAAACGATGTTGCTGAAGGTCTCAGTTGAGGAGCAGGCGGGGGTAAAGTTTGCGGGGCTCCAGATGCTGGCGGAAACCATCCAGGAGAGCTTGCCGTTGGTAGTGGAGCTGCAAACCTGGGTAAACCTGAAATACTTGCCTGATGACCAACTGATGGAGATGGAGAAATTACAGCAGAAAGATTCCTTGGACCAATGTGGCCGACATGATATGGAGATGGAGGGCCTTGCAGATTAGGTGCTGGTGAATGTAGCCTTGGGGGCCCTATGGAGGTGTTCTGGGGAGAAGAGCCAAAATATGGAGTATGAGGCCCGGGCCCAAATGACGGGCGTTGAAGCGAGGGATTGAATGGCAAGGGCCCAGAACCAGGAACAGGCAGAACTCCTGAAGGTGAGTTAGATTGATTCGCTGGGAACCATGAATTGGGGAATGGTTGAAATGAAGTAGATCCTGTGACAGGTTGCATCATTTCGTGGCTAGCCATGGCAGAATTGGCTGCAGTAGCCATACCCTGACCCACACCAAGAACTTGAGTATTATCACCAGATACTGAAACTGCTGTCTTGGATTCTGCAGGTTTTACCTGAGAGGCCACAGTAAGTTAAGCAAGGAGATCAGAAGTGCTAAGCGATTTAGAAGAGGAAGATGCAACAATTAGTAAATGAAGAACTGAATCCTGTTAAACAGAGATTAAGACATTCATTGGAGTAAAACACACCGATACTGAGTGAAGTAGCAATTCAATTAAGCCAGCTGCGGTGTCAACTTTGTCATATGTGTCTGCAGATATTTGAACATAAGCCTCCTCACAAACTCTTAGAACCTCGCTCCCATCAGACGGTGTGATCTCCACCTGAACACAGTTTACATGGCATTATAATTGGGATATTAAGCATTCACAACACAGGAGATGAACCAGAACTTCAAGAGTAAAAAGAAAATTAAGTAACCTTCTTTCCTGTCTCTTTTATCGTGCCGTACACTTGTATTCTCGTTCCAGTCTCCTAGAATTGATAAAAAACAAATTGAAAAAAACCCAGCAGTAAGTGCATGTCCTGCAGAAACGACGCAAAATGTACCCAAGCATTTACACTCGGACGATTGACTGAAATGCATCAAGAAGAGCACGATGCAAACCTTTTCCAATCTATTTTGGGTTTCACCAGCAGAGCCATAAACTAGAGCGAGAAAGTTATAACCAGGATGTGCTTTCACCTACAAGGTACAACATCTTAATAGGAGAATTGCGACAAAGTGCTGGCAGAAGGGAGTTAATCACGTATTGAATAACAGTAACCGATGACCAAAAAAGGAAAAAAGAGCCCTATGACTATAAAAAAGAAAAGTAGGGACTTACAGGTATTGGAACAGTAGCTTCCCTAAGTACAGGTTCATAACCAGGAGGGATCTTGTAACCTGGATTCAGCTTCAATATTTCCCCTGGAATTATATCAAAGCTGAGAAGTCCGAAAGGGGGTGGGGGTATGAAGATTAAGCAAAGAAGAAAGATGAAGGTCAATTAGGAAGTGTACCTATAGCTTCCCGCCTTTCAAGCTCCATACGTTGAAATTTCTACATCACAATATTACATCACTTAATACAAAGTCGAGTACAAAGAAATGGAGTAACAAGCATGCATCCTGAGAGTGTAACATGTACCTCAAGCTTATTCTGCATAGTTGCAAGAACACTCTCGTGATCACCTCCAGCGGCATTTGAGTCTTCATTATCACTACTTGGCAGTCCCGACTTCAGCTGTTGTGTGATTTGATCCACTCGAGTCTGCCCAAAATTTGTGCCACCACACAGGCAGTAATATCACTTAATGGCGCCTGGAATGGGAAGCTTCCGTGTGAGCAATCACAAGGAAGAAAAAGACAGTATAGCACCAGGGCGTGAAAAGGAAAATCCATATGCATCATTAGCATACAGATCCGTCTCTCAAATGACCTGGTGCTATAATGCCTTCCACCCACCTTTAAATCTCAAACCAAAAGTTCATTTAAATTTAAATACACCGACTCAATCCTTTGAGCTGCTTACGCAGAGTGTACAAACCCAGGAACTTTTCTGATCCAGAAACGAGCAGAAACCAAACACTACATACCTGGTAAGCTAGAGCTCTTCCTCGTTTCACTGTAGTATCCTGCGTCAGATCAGCACCCCATTTTGTTTTCCTTTGCTGTTGTTTGCTAATTTCTTCAGCAGGAGCATCGATGTTCTTAGACTTCTTGAAGATGGGAACTAGTGAACCCGAGAACTGGTTTTTAGGTATAACAAAACCCACTTTCCCCTTCAACATAGACATAATTGTACCAGTTGCAGATAATGTCGATGAAGAAGTACCAAAGTTTTGCTCGCTTTATAGTTCTCAACTATCAAAGTGGCTATCCTAATACTCTTACTAGCCAAGCTGCACTACAACCATAAAAAAAAATAAAAAAAATAAAAAGCCAAGCTACATCGGTCAGAAGGGGAAGCAAATACAAGCACTAAGGTGACTAGATGCGAGCTAAGCATTCGACAAGGTAAACAAAAAAAGGTTTATTTCAGGTGCCAACGCGTTTTTTGGGGCCAAATCTTGAGTAATACTAGCGTAATGTAGGAGTATAATTCCATTCATACAAGACCGACACACATTCCAAATTTCAGTCTTTCGAGTGAGATCGTGTCAACCAGACAAGCACTAGAGTATAGAGCCGTAAGACGAAAGAATGTACATCAACCAACTTCAATTCCAGCTATAGTATCAATTACATCAACGTATGCCCTGCAAAGCAACCGGACACCAATCTAATTCGATTTCGATTTACGTTCTACAGTTTTGTCGAAAACCGCCTTATAAGCAATCAATCACATTCCTCTCTACTAACTAAATAGTTCAAATTGCATAAACAAGCAGTATGTATAAATGGGGGTTCGGATATACACATCATATCATATTAACGCCTTTCGTAAAAAATTGGGCAGCTCTATATCATATATATATATACCTTATCTTGCAAATGATGAATTATGAAATGCCTCCATATAAAAAAGCAATTAATTACATAAATTCTTGGTTGAATTTATCATTCGCATATAAATATCTGGTTCAATTTAGGGTTTTATTCAATTGAGTACGAAATTGAAATTAAAAAAAAAAAAGGGAATACCTAAACCCGATGGGGGCGAAATGCCGGCGGCGGAGGAACGGTGGCGACTCGGTGGTTGGGGGTAGTGCGAGCTGGAGGGAAGTAGAGAAGAGAGAGAGAGAGAGAGAGAGAGAGAGTATTGATACGGAGTACTTCGAAGCGAAGAGTAAAGTGTTACTTACGTTTCCCTTTGCTTTGATCTCCATCTGGTTCCGTCTCACTCAAGACTTATTGATAGGTTGGTCGAACCGTAATTTACAATTCTAGTTCAGGTGACTAAGTGGGTAGAAAATGATATTGGTAGGGAAAAATCGCACTTAATACGGCAAATAAGTGAATTAATGGACCTTTGATATGAGATTCAAGGGCGAACAATAGAAAATCCGTTAGTTGTGAATCCAATCCGTTTTGGCGAGTGAATGAGCCTCAATACTTTTGGCCATACTATTTTCATACTCAGGAGTATAATAAGTCAATGTGTAATCTTTTCCACCAGTTTCAAATCCAACACTTGGTTGAGCAAAAAACCAAAAAGACAAAGCGTCTATACTCATGGTCGTTGCCCAAGAATCAAACTTCTCTGTCAAGTGTTACGGAGTATAAGGAGGAAAAACACCTCTGTTGCTCATTTTGTATGATAACATTACACCAAAGTATACTCTACATACAGTATAATTGAAAAGGGGAAAGCACTGTAATAAGTATACACGATACGCCTCAACGCGTGGTAGTCTAAAACTTCACAAGTGATATTGTCGCTAACATCCGTCGTTTGACAATCTCGTAATCTGGTGAATTTATTCACAACCAGTAACACTAGGAGTACATATCACTCGCGCGTCCAATTCTCACATTTTGCTTGCCGCTCTCCAACGAAAACCCTGAGACGATTACTCCACAGTTACCAAATCCAGCTTGTGACTCATGTACTGATATGAACCCCCGAAATGCCTTCTCCACATACTGTACTCCATCTGCACTTCGCTTCTATGGTGCTGTTCCCAAAAACATAGCTAAAACCTCAAAACCTGGTGCCATGGAGTTTCTTCATATCTTGGTAGGATTTCAAATCCTCTTGTATAGCAAGGAGTGCGATCAAATGCTAATCTTATCAAAACTTGCTTACGCCACTGGATTCAGCTACTGCACTGCATTTCATCCAACTTGCTGGAGAGACCACGTCTCATAATGAAGATACATGAGAAGCAGCATGGCTGTAATCAGCTTAACTACTTGAGGCATAATTGCAGGTAGTGATTCCGCGGTTTTCAGGTAAATGGGTAGAAATTTGAGAAAAGCAGACTCCCCAGGAGGATATAAGAGGCCGCATATGCCCAGATTAAATATGCCCATCTCCTACTCGTTCCTAGAGAAGCCATCAGATAAGAAACATACCAGTAGAGAGGAGGGCTAGCAGACAAGAATCGAGTAGCAACCTGTGGGAAGTTTAAAGCATAACAGACATTAGTTGGACTTGTGTAAATTTATCGACTATCATAGCATGAGACTGACCCAAAAGTTAATTCCGATGAGCATCAGAGTAACAGAGTTAACCTTACTATGTAAAATGCTGCAAATTTGAATCGCAAGGATGTATTCCATCCTTAAATAAGCATTAGAAGGATGACAATTACCTGAACATGCATTACAAAGAAAGCCGTGGCTGCCATGAAGCCCAAATGATAAATGAAAGGAAGCACATTCACTGAACAGTATCCATGCATAAATGAGTCTTGACTTCCTGCTGGACTCAAGGATGTGCCCCTTTTATTGACATTCAGACGCCGCCGCTTCAAACTTGCAGCTTCGATAAAATATTGCAACAATGGGTCAAAAACCAAAAAATATATGAACACTGAGAGAAAAAATACAAAAGCATATGATATGACTAAAGATAAAACATTCAAACACTGACTTATGAGTTCGAGATAATACACACGCATATACTTCACTAGTAAGGTAGTACCTTGTTTTGTTGCAGAGTGATCATCATGTCTCAATACCTCTTCCCCTCCAGCTAAATTCTTTTCCTTTGATGCAACCCCAAGACCAAGCGAAAAGAAGTTTTCAGGCGCAGTCTTCATGTAAGAATAGACCGAGCAAAATGCCAAAGACAGAACAGGTGAAGCTAGTATGAAGTTGGGAATCTGCTTCAGTTGGAAATACCGCAAAAAGCCAACATTCCTGGAGCAAGATGAAATTTATGCAAGTTAGACAGCAGAAATGGGGATAAAAACATGTATCAGATAGACTAAACATGCAAAGACAAACAAGTGCACACAAGAGAACTGCTCATAACAGGATCACTCTCATGCCACATTTTGGACTTGAGTACTTGTCAGTTGTAAGCAAAAAAATTCAGGCATCAAGGTAAGTAATTAACTAGAGTAACGATACATGAGAAATATGAACAATGAAAACAAGCCAAGATGAGTACCCTTTGAGTTAGGGCTTAAAAAAACCAGCGTATCAGACATTGCCACAAGTGCTAGAAACTAACAAGCTGAAAACAGAGTTACACCCAGCAAAAGCTTTTCCCCATCCAACCCACCCCAAAAAAATAAAATAAAGGAGAGACAGATATACCAGTATTGACTTTGGATAAAACTGTACAACAAAGGAACCTTTGCTCTGCACCATGGCCTCAAATCATCTGGATTTCTCCCATGACACATGTTGTAATAACCGTATGCTTGAAAGGCAAGGAAGGGAATGAGAATGAAGATACAACGAAAAGCTCCAGCTAAAAGAACTTGCAAAGCCAGCTGAAAAAATGGTATATGCAATTGTAAATCTGATATCATGCGACAACGATTCAACGACTCTAGTAGGGACACTAGATATCAAGGACTTACAGAAGCCTGTTTCTTCACGTATATAGCATCATAAGATTGGTGCAGGGTCTTGAAGCCACAATATCCAGCATTAAGGATTCCATTCGACCTCGCAGAACCAGAAATTGCAAGGAGAAGAACCGAATTATTGTTTGCCCCAGACATCAAGTAGTAGATACCTCCGATTGAAAATAAAGCATACAAGCTTTCTGTGTATCTGCATATTAGAAGACACTGTCAAGCCAGATAGGGCAGGTACACAGACAACGTAAACCCAAAACTGCATAAGTTCATAGGCCAACAAGGGACAGCAATTGTTACATTGATGAGTAGAATATCGAAGCTGGATTGAAGCAAAACAGAATTGACGCCCGCAGTGATGCATCTCGATCCTTTAAAGTAAGAACCGAAAGCCTATTAGGAAAGCAAACAATAGAAACATGAGAATTCGTGAAGAATAATCACCAAGATGAAGAAAAATAGAACAAACTCATTTAAAATTGTTGTTCTCAGGGTTTCAGCTGAGGCACACATAGGGTGACATTAAACGAGTTCTTCATCATGGCTATGTGAAGATCTTACGGTTAGGAAACCTAGGATTGCAAAGAATGGAAGCATGTCACTTTGCAAGTACAAAATGAGCCAATGAATCACCGGAACTGGAAAATGTAAATAACACTTGCACATAACCAAGCAAGTTTCTTATCATCAAAATGACGACAACATTTGCGAATAGGGTCTCAACCCTGTAACACCACTGCTACAATTTCATACACAATTGTAATTTGCAATCACGATAAGAGGCACTCCAACACTTAAATACATCAACACCACGCTAATTGCACATTTTAGGTATAACACGAGTACACCACAATTCTTTTGACTTCAAACACAAACAAGCTTTCAAAAGAACATCAATCCATTATCCATGCAACAAACACCAAACTTCCTGTAAGCTCGGCATAAAAAGCGCGATCACAAGTGATAAAAAGTACCTGTAAAGGTAGAATGCAGCAAGCACAAACGCCAGGTTATTGATAACATAGCCAGACAACGCGAGCACAGCTCTATATCCAATCAGCGGAACGAGAGGCCGAAATACTAAAACAAAAACCACCAGTTAGAAGACATATACTATGATATGTCATTGTCACGCCACCTCCATCTCAAAATAACGGCCAGCTCTCCAAGTTTCTCTACAATCAAACAATTCACAATTCAACTACTACTAATCTTTCCTAGAATAGTAACTACTGTAGTAGGTAAAATACATTCCAATTTTGTCAGTAAAATATCTAGCTTTAGAAACGTATGCAATACTCAACAGCAATTAAGCCTGATCTTAACAACGATTTACACCGAATTGAAGCGCGAAATCGAACAATTCATATTTCTACAATTAAGTAATCTTAACACAATTCGAATCTTCAACGATAAGCTATTGATGCGCAAAAAATGGAAGGCCAATCGTAGCGCTAACAATACGAGAGAGAAAAGATAATCAAACCTGAATTTGAGAGGAGAGAGAGTAGGATAGGCAAAAGAGGTAAAAAGGCGTAGGTCTGCTCGTACTCGTAGCCGCATTCGGCGATCCGGAGGAAGTAGACTGAGTCCCATACGACGGTGCGTTCGACGGCGGAAGCGACGGCGGGGAATAGAACTGGCGGTGGTGGTGGTGGTGAATCGGAGGAGGGAGAGAGACAGGTAGGGTTTAGAGATGCGGAAGTGTCGTAAGGGCTGAGGAGAGATCTCCATAGGATGATCAATGTTAGTAGTAGGATCCTCGACGCGATTGCGTAACGTACAAGTGTTGTCGTTTCGTGTCTGGTTTTCGACATTGCAATCGCGGTTCAGATGAGAGAGAAGGAGACTTTCGTGGGGTCGTCGATGGTGGAGATTCGGGCAGATGCATTTTCCTTTTTCTTTTTTTCTTTTTTTTCACTTATGAGATTTGAAATTTTTTAAATTGATCTGATTTGAATGACTCTGAACTGATCTGAATACTACTTTTATTAAATCTTATCAAACAACGCCTAAGCCAACTCATAACTCATAACAAACAATGAATCGAACAAATCTCATTCGAATCATATAAGTAGTGTAGTTAAAAGTCTTAAAACATACATATCATGCTTTGCGGTACGATTCAACTTAAAGAACGATGAATTTTGCAATCGCAAATAGTTATTGAAATCATATTAGATCAAGTCTCGTAGTAATCAATGAAGCAAATCACATTCATTTGAATCATGTTTGTAAGTACTAAAACCGACACAATGCTACATTAAGTGAGGTAATCTCGACTTCTCGAGTATCAAATTATTTGAATGAGTGTATGAGAAAACATAGTGACATTCTATTAGTCACGAGAAAAAAAAAAAAAAAAAAAAACGAGGAGTCATTACGATATTTGAAAGGGTACCCTCACACTGGAGAATTTAATACGAGTATCAGAGTATGTAATCTCAGAATTGAAAATTCAAAGCTGACACAATCTGACAATCTGCTGCTATGCGTAATCGGTAATTCTCCACTCTAATCTTCTCATTTTTATCGTTTCATTCAATTGCAGATTTTCGATCAATTGATTTGGATGTATAATTGATAATTTTAATAGATTGATTTGTGTTTTTGCGTGATCGAGAAGTTTCATTATAGATTTGATTTCTTACCAATTGGGTTGTGTGCACTTTCGTTGATTAGCGTAACGTGTGGGCTCTTTATGTCTTAGATGAGATGATGTGTGTAGAAATGTTGGCATTATGATTTAACTTATATAGTGACTGTATGTGGGGGATACAAATATACAATATCGAGACAAGTACAGTGGAAACGAATCAACGATTTATAAGCGTGGTTGTACCTCTTTCGCATTTGTATTTAGAAGGGATCCTACTCACTTAAAAAATGTCGCGGGTACAAAAACTGCATATATATATATATATATATACCCCGAGGGTATTGTATTATTTACATGCACAAACTAAAGATGTTTCTCAAGAGGGTCATGTATTTTTACTTTTACTGTCACAGGAGATCGAACCTTTGTTGGGCAGATTAAAGCTGACAAGCAGCTGTGTATAAGATTTACATCGGACTGCAAATTCTGATGATCACATAAACTGGTCAGTGTCACTGTGTCAGTCTTTTAACCTCAGAAAAAGGTAACACGAATGCTCCCATAAGTTAATAAATCCCTTAGCTTGCCATATTTTCATCTGCTTCTTAGATTGTGAGTGTGAAATCTAGTGCAAGTGGTTACCAAGTTATTAAATAGGGGGTGTGCATATGATAATACTGCTGGTCCAGCTCTGATCTATGATGAAGATGTATGTGCAGTGTGTGTAAGTGTGTGTAAGAAGATTCATGATTGGCACATGATTATAACTGGTTATTAAATGAATGTTCCCAACTGTTATCACCTCCTTATCCCCAGCATTCACTCCAATGTAGTACTGATCTGATCTGATTAGTAGTAGTCATTTGTGGTATGCTGGTGAATCCAACGTCACTCAGCTAATTTTAGGTGAAAAGGACACGCTCTTAAATTGCTTGTATGCGTAGCTGCGCCAATTCAACTGAAAATGGAAATAGTGAACGGACTCTGTGATGGGTGCATAATGCATCCATGCTCTTTAAGAACTATTTACGCGTATGTAGATAATGTAGAGAACAATATCTTGTCTATGGGTCGGGAAGTAACTTCTCTCTATCGTGTACAGTGCTATGACTGCTATCGTAATGTTGAAAATATAGTCTTATGTTGAATGTTTTGGTGAATTGAAGATTGATGTCCTGTGTATGTAGCATATCACCTAGATCATCAAATTACACTGGTTAAACTGTCAATTATTTCTTGGCAGAAATCGGATTAAACCATAGTACATAAAACGATATTGAATTGAGTGTCACCAACAAGGCAATTCTATTATTGTCTAGGATGGATATTTATGTTAAATGTATTGATTGAATATGACACCACCTATAACCTTTGCTGTCTTGTCCTGGAACTTACAAGGCCTAGCCAGCCAAAGTAGGCCTCTCTGGTTTCTAGGTCTGATCTAAATGCATTGGCACGGTTAGCACGAGGATGTTTTCATTTAAGGCACTCGAATGTCACCCTTTAGGCCTTTAGCTTTACCTTACTTGGAGCAAACTTGCATAGACGTGAAATTGCGTGTTTAGGACATACGAGTATATGACTATGAGACGTAAGAGTAAACTGAGTGTGAGGAAAAGGTGAGATTAGGGCCTTAGTCATATACCCCCACTAAACGGCTCACCTACTCCTTTCACTGGAAAGTAGAATGCCGGAAGAGTAGATAATGGCTAGTGCTATGATTGTTGTTTTGACGTTGGGTTTTTTGCCAATCAGATGGAGATTGCAGAGAATGTATTAATTATGATTTTGGGTCCCAATTAAATCATACTTAGATTAGATAATGCTAAACTAAATGCTTTTCTGTAGATGACAGTAATAGAAAATTTCACTGTAAGATTGTGATTGCCTGTGCAAAACTCAGTTAAAATCTACAGAACAGAAAGTGTATAGTATAAGCCAAACTGTCATCTTCCCATATTAAATCTTTCATTAGTGACATTTTTGGTAGCTATGAGTCTATGACTTATAGTAATTACCTTTACAATACAATCACACATCCCCAGACACTAGTGCCCTTTACACTCACTTTCACTCACCTCGATCTGCTGACATCTGTCCCTCACCACTTGGTTCACTTTATGCACACTTATAAAGCCACAACTCACAAGCCATAGATTTGGCTCACAACAGCAACAGAGCTGAAGAAAAACGTAACCCTTACTCTTGGGTATTTACTGTTTACTATTTACTGTCAAGTTTCTACAATGGCAAGAACATACAGAGAAGTAAGCGTATGTTGTTGCTTAGTTATGCTGATGCTTGTGAATTTAGGTTCATGTGACTTACAAAAGGACAAAGATGAGTGCTTAAACCAGGTAGTTGGTCTCTCAACATGTATCCCGTATGTTGGTGGCCAGGCGAAGATGCCGACAATGGACTGTTGTAAAGGGCTTACTCAAGTGCTTAAGACTAGCAAGAAATGTCTGTGTATCCTAGTTAGGGATAGAAATGATCCTAGCCTTGGTCTGAAAGTCAATGCTACCTTAGCTCTTGGCCTTCCTGTTAAATGTAAATCGCCAAATGGAGATGTATCAGAATGTCCAGGTAAATCTTAGCTTCTTTTCATTGTAGTGTGATCTTTAAGTCTGATTTCTTGCAGAGAAATGTTACACGTACATTTGATGTTGAAGAAATAAGAATATGTATACATCAAACATCTTCTTGGTTAATTAAAAGGTAATACTACAGTAAGTGTACGTGTATCATCTCTCAGTGTCGATTAATTGATAATTATTCCAAGCCGCTTGTTACACTAAATGCATATGTATATATTCTGTAGAATCATATAATAATACTGATACATAGTACTCTCTAACTGTTTGTTGCAGCCCTTCTGCACTTGGCACCCAATTCTCCAGATGCTAAGGTCTTCACTGATTTTGAAAAACAAGGTGGTGGTGCAACGAGTGCTGACAGCAGCACCCCCGCTTCTGGAGGTAAGTGAGCTAAACGTAACGTAGATTTAGAGCACATTTTCTAGCCTTATTGTACAGGAGGCTGCGTACATCTGACCCCTACTCGTATATTATTGCTTAGACAAGAGCCTCTGCAGTAAACAAACTGAAATGTGTTGACGCTTGCAGCTAAACCTTCGGATAGCACCAGTACAACAAGCGCCAAGGGTCCAAGTAACGGTGGTGCGGGCAAAAGATGGTTGATAGTTCAAATGTTCTACGGAGTCTTGATCTGGTGTTTCACAGTCCATTTTATCTTTTAAATCTGCTCCAAAGATCAAACAATTACTCATAATGTGTACTTTATATACATGATCCCATATTTGTCATGATTATTTAAGATCTTATAGATTGTTGTTAAGATGTACAATAATCTATACATGACCCCCATAATATTTGTCAGGATTTATTTATGATGTTTCAGCCAGGCAGTTTCATTCTTATGCACTACTGTAATGTTAATTGTGTTTGTAACTTGTGATTGCAAGGTGCTATGAGTCCTGCATAGGCAACTGTATCTTGTGTAGTCGGTGTCCATACTTGCAAATTGCGATCATTTTGCAAAATATTGATTAATTTAGTGAACTATGTTGTAAAAACTAATTAAACAATTATTTAGGGAAGTGAGATAATTAAGGAACGTCAAATGTATAAGAGAAGTCGGGAACGTAATGTTACTACCAGAACTAGTACGTCTGTGCATGAATCATTATGAGGAGTAGTTGGTCGTTGATGGGGAAAATTTATGTGTATAATTTGAGTCCCTACTGATTAAGGTTGAGCCGTCAAGGATACGTCACAGGTTACAACACCACTAAAATGGGTGTCGACGATGAAGCCCCCTTAACAGCATTGATTTCAATGTACCACTTTGGGTTGTAACTTCTTTCTGAATCCATTGAGCCGGCCCAAGCCTATCAGTCCATCACCAGGTCAGATATCAAAAAGCTTGTTGTGACACTTTTTTTTTTTTTTTTGGTGTTATTGACGTACTAGTTTATTAGCCCGTGCAAAATTGCACGGATTGTTATATGAACTTGGTTATAACTCTATTTTTCTATCCATACTTAACGCAAAATATTAGAATTGTAAAAAATTTAACCGACCAGATGTTACCCGTTGTTCAAGGTTAATAGCCTATTTTTTTCCCTGATCAAGTTCTGGCCATAAATAATTCGAACCCGTTTAGACCAGTATTCTTTTGGGTTGAACTTGAGATGACCCGTTGTCCCAATTTTTCTATAATTAAGACGAAAAAAAACATATTTAATTTGGTATCATCTTAGAAAAGTTATGTTTGATTAATGAAAACAATTTAGTAAGTATAACGAATTTATATCAGTACTTTATGTTTATGTACGAAATTACAATTTTTGACCCATGACCCGTTATTTTCGGGTCCCGGTTTTATGAACCGTAATTCATATTAACCCCGACTACTTTTTAACACACTTTTTTTTTAACTCTGACCCCACCCGTTGACCCGTATTTTGAGTTAAAACAAAACACACGCAAGATGTGTTATTTCTTAATATATTGCGCCTATATATATTACTTCATAAATTATCTCAAAAAATGAAATGATTTGATTCAGATTATCTCGTCCAAAGTTGTTTGCGAAATTATCTCCTAAAATCTCAAATCCTTTATATATAACTTTGTTAATAAAAATATCAAAATAAATCAGTTGCTATGGTGGTTGAAGTGTTAAACTTGTAACCCTTAGGTTATAGGTTCAAGTCTTCACAAGCTCATTTTTAATATGCATGTCAAACACATGCAAGTGCTTCATTAAATGAGTGGTGATGTCATTTTTTTTTAGGTCAAGCTAGTGTATAATTTTTGACTAAACTCTGTAAAGTATTAACAATAAACATTATCAAACTTGTTGACAAATACTTCTCACCATTCCACCAACCTTGATTGAGGATCTACAATTTGAGGATGATGTACATCAGTACATGTGATCTACATAACGTTCACAATCGTAATGTTATTTTAAAGTCACAATTTCGTCATAAGAAATGCCTTTTATTCAAAGAGCTAACAATGAATACATAAAAAGAGTTAATAAGTCTAATTCGAATCCATTCACAAGTTGCCCATTCACGGAAACTTCAACTAGATCGATTATGTAACCTTTTCAACTCTTCACTCAATGTGTTACTTCCCCACACTAAATTAACATATGACAAGTCTTGCATATAGAACTGATTTTGATTCGTAAATCTTCACGATCAATTTGATAAAACACATTAATCTTATCAAGAAACTGAATTGTACAACAAATACCAACATCGATCTAGTAGTGATTACTAAATTAACCTGTTAAAGAGTTATCCCGTGTTTTGAATCTTCATACTCCCACCCTCGACTGTTGCTAATTTGGTATACTCCTATACTCCTATTATCCCGTGTTTTGAATCCTTTTTTTTTTTAATGTACCAGAAAAACGAAAGAGCAACAAATTATCAATAAACCCATTAACCAACCATTTTTCAGTCCAACAGAGTAAAAGTCCAAGGCCCAACAGTTATTATCTTGTAGGGCGGCTGTGATCATAAATGACCAGGAGACACGTATACAACATACAAACAAAATATTTAATTTTGTCATTATTATCCACAACAAAATAAATTACATTAAAATAATATTTATCCAATATCCCGGTTGGACCGACGCTAAAAATCCGGTTCACCAAAATCGCTTATATAAACCCGGACCAAACTATACCAAATTTTATCTCTCTCCTCACTCTTGAAACTTCAACTTGAGGCTATTCATTATCAAAATTCAACAATGGCGTTACAACTAATAAAACCCTTTCTATTCACACTCTCACTCCTCCTCATCTCCTCCGCCACCGCAGAAATTTCTCTCTCCTCGCCGTCAGAACCACCGTCGGTGTACGAGATCCTCCCGAAGTACGGCCTCCCTGCCGGCCTTCTCCCGGACTGCGTCAAGAGCTACTCTCTCTCCGAAGATGACGGCAAATTCGAGGTGGAGCTTTCCGAGAAATGCTACATCAAGTTCGATTATCTTGTTTATTACGATACACGGATCACTGGAACCTTGAAGTATGGGTCGATTACTGATCTGAAGGGGATTCAGGTGCAGAGGTTCTTCGTTTGGTTTGGTGTTGATGAGATTAAGGTTGATTTGCCGCCGTCCGATTCAATTTATTTTCAGGTTGGAATCTTGAATAAGAAGCTTGGTGTTGACCAGTTTAAGACTGTTCATTCTTGCCGTAAGAATGTGGCGTTGACTAGGAAACTTATCTTTGAGGTAACTTCCCAACTTCTTCGTTACGTTTGTTGATTTTGATTAAGCTAATTAGGTGGAGTATTGGTGTGATTGTGTTGTTAATTTCCTAATTATTAGTTCAATGCGTTGTTTAATCTGATCAGCTTAATTTCTAATCAAAGTTTGCTAATTTGATGACTGAATTATAATGCGTAGCTCAAATTTTAATCAAAGTTTGCTACTTTGATGATTGAGTTGTAATATTAGTAAGAATTGATGTTAGGATATTTGTCGAAATCGAAATCGAAACCATCGTTACAAATAAGATTGCGAGTTTGGGGTCGCTGTTTGGGGAATTTTTTTATTGAATTAGGACGGAATCTACGAAGATTGTACAATGCTATAGTAGATAATTATGCTCATATGATGTTTGTCATAGATGGTGATACTATCTAAATTGAAGGGAATTTTTCGGAGTAAGTACGGTTTGTGTAACCGAAAATGTTGAATTAGGAGGGTTGTTTTGGAAAGGATGGTTATATTAGAGGAGTCGAGCTGGCGAGGTGTTGGAATGGATTAGTTTCGGGGAATAGAATTGATGGTGTGATGATAACGTTACATTTGGATTTAGGAATATATTGGTGGACAAGGACAACCTAACCGGTTTATCCAGCTCTTTTGGTTTTTGTTGGTAGTCTAAATTGAGCAATGAGACGGAGGAGGGTTATCGTGAAATTAGGTTTTTAGCGTAACATAGGTGAAGATGATTGTGATTGGAGTGCTTATGTGTGGTTTTAGTGCGTCTACGTCTCATCAATTGGTGTTTTTAAGAGGAATTTTACTACTGAGGAACTCTGTAGTAGTTGGTTTTGTTTGACAAGAAATGTCAATTTAGGACAATAAGTTTGAAATGGATGTTTTGTTTCGAGGATTCATATCAGTGTCTCGTCTTTTCTTGGTAGTTCACCTACATTGGGAGGTAATGTCTAAAGGAGTAAAGAGGGAGTTCTTTTTAATGGATGGGTTACTGAGTTAATTGAGTTTTGGTAGGAGCGAGGTCATGCAATTCTTTGACTTTTTAAGTTTGGAATGCTAATTGCTTAACATATGGTTGAGTGGGTGTTGTAATCTCCAAATCATATCAGAAGGTGAAATCTGTAAAAGACTATCCAAAGTGGCAGTAACTATCTTCTACTACACTTTATTGAGACGATGCGTTCCTTGTCTTCTTGCTCTCAGTCTTAGTTATTGTCTGCTAGAAATTTCATGGCTTTGTTATTGTCTGCTAGAAGTTTCTGAGACATTTCACATTTTGTTCTTGTGTTGCTTTCTGGGTCGATGTCGTCTTGTTAATGCTAGTACACTACAGGACTGTCTGTGAATTGTTCCTTAACGCATACTTATCCCTACTCATCTGTAGATGATCCTCACATTTCTAAGTTACAGGACCCTACTTATCCCTCTCATAGTCTCGTCCCTTCTTCGCTACTAATATTCTATCTGATAACCCGATATTGTTCCCTATCTGATAACCTGTCGTGTTTTGCAGCTTCCAGCTCCCGTTCATGATGAAATCCCGATGCTGCTGACAGAGTAGAGCGCATGTGATTTCTAATATAGCAAATTTGAGATGGCCGATGCCGTAAGATGGAAGTTTGGTCTCCAGTCTGCTTACTAGGAGTTTAGATGCACAGTTATCACGTGTATAATATGTAATTGTTATTATGAAGAATGTTCCATGTACTCGTGCTACTCACCCTGTTTTGAAGGGTTTACTACCAACCGGGTTATGTAGCGGAAAGCACTCTATCCAATGACATTATTATTATTACCTACTTGCCTGTACGAGCGCTGGTTACATAAATCAGAAATTAGTACAAGTTCTACATCATATAAATAGTTGCATTGTCTCAAAATGCCCCCTCCCATATCATAATGGGACGAAGAACAAAACCGTATACATTATATGCTATGGCGCAGGCGTGGTGAGGATACAGTCTCAGCAAAAAGATCCGTCTGTGATGGATCAAACATTGAAGGACATTACGAAGAGGGCTGGTGAGAAATCGAGAATGAATGAGATGCTATAATATGCAACAAGCCGTCTTGAATGAGATGCAATAATGTTGAAAGCCGAAAATGCTACATTTCATCATCATCTTCAAATAGATCTCGTTCAGGAAAATCTCCCACCTGAAAGTTGACAAGCTTTTGTCAGCATAGCAGGAAGATAATATACTGGTACATGGCAGCCAAAAGCCTAGCCCTTTATGCTTGGAAGTACATACTAATCAGAATTCGGCACTTAATACATTAACATCTGGACATCAAATGCATGATCTCATGTGAACTTCATATACAGATGCAAGATCTCATGTCTGTCAAATGACTAACATCATATGTAGGTGCAGCGAAACTGTATCTACATGAAGGCATGAAGCATGGGGTCGTGGATCTTAGATGGGACTTGGGAGTATGGGACAGTTGGGACACATGGTCCTCTGTCCAATCTAAGAGGTACATTGTTGTATTATAATTCACGGAAGCGCAACCAGCAATGGAAGAGATGGACAAAACTTTCCCAGCAAGATGGATTTGCAATACGAGAATGAGACACACCCTTCTCCATCAAACTGAAGATCGCAATGACTGGCATCTTAAACACTGATGAGCCTGCTAAAGTATCACATTAGACCACTACACTACCTCGGGTTTGGACTTCCTACTTTCAAAGATAAAAAGGACGTAAACTCTAAACCCAATCAGCAACAAGCGATAGACTGCAAAATGCCATGTAGTGAAGAGACAGAATTTTCAACTGTAATGTGAAACACACCTGTACTTTGTCCGGTCTAAGCATCCCACCATGAAGTGGGGGACAACTGAAGTAACGAGTTCCCCGAACACTGTGACAGAACAAACGAGGATGATTATGCTACAAGTAAGAAGGATTGCAATTCATAAGATGCGTACAAGACACTAGTAAAGAGGAGTTCTAGCAAGCATTGATGCAAGTACGTGTTTGGCCTTAAATCTAAAGTTGTCATGCGAGAAAATAAAGAAAATTTGTCACTTACGTTCCATCATGCTTCCCTAGTGGCTCATCATATTGAACTCCAACCCAGAAGCCAGGACCTAGGTTTTCTGCTTGGCCTACGTATTTGACAACGCCTCTCTTATCTCCTGGTTGAACTTGACATCTATCTCCCACCTTTATAGAGACAATAGATGTTAGTTGACAATAAGTTATACTGAGGGATTGGTGCAAATAAAAAGGGCATAGCATTCTCAGGAATTATCATCAGTTACAAACAGAAAAACCATGAGAATTAGCTTAATCAGCGGATACAAAGCAGTAGTGAGTATCCAAAGTGCTCAAGCAAACAGGCTGGGACAGGAAGTTTTCTTCACAGGGAATCCCAAATCTAGCAGCATAGATAGACCCACTCACGATCATTGTTGATTAAAAGCCACTGGTTTGACAAAAAATACAGTATATACTGAAGTTATGGTTTTAACAGTATAACCAACAATCACGCTTCATGTTCTAAGTTCTAACCATCCCAGATATCAACATTAAGACACAGCACATGATTTAGGCGATCAACATTAACAGTAGTTGATATACTTTCATAAAGATCAGGTAAGAATTAAAAACTATCTGGATGTTAAATACCCATCGATATTGACATAGGTAGACAAAGCAAGTCTATTGTTATGGAGAGAAGACGGACAGAAGTTTAACTGACCTTGATGCAAGCACAAAGATCTTCCATGTAATTGTCAGGTACCTACGCAAAAGAGCAGGATAAAAATCAGACTTTGGAATGTCATTGCATATTTCAAATTAATTGAGCAATTAACAGCAGAAAGAACATAGTGTTTAATGTTGAGTAATAGCCAACAACAGTGGCATATACGGGCATAACTTCACACACACAATCTCCAACAAAAACTGAAATATACTTGGAAGTTACCTTATTACTAGTGCTTGCAAGATTTTGATGGCCCAGCTTTTCCTTGAATTTTCTGAAAGTACCTGAGATAAAAGCAGGAAAGTCGAATCAGAAAGTCTGTAGAGGCTTTGGCCAACCCTTCAATCCATCTAGACAAAGAAGCAAAAAGAAGTCTCTAAGATCTTTATATAGGACTGGATAGTAGCTTTGGATGCTTGCCTTGACGCTTTTCATAGGCTTCTTCAGAAATTTCGTATTTCTGCACCAAAGACGTGTCATCAAGCCAACCACCGGAAGTTACTGATGAAGGATCAAGGTCTACAACATGGAGCCGATACCTGTTGTAAACAAACCAACGTAAAAAGGAAATATCAGCTAAAATGGAAAATCTAGGTTCAAAATAAATTCTCTCATTAGGAGGAACTCCATTATACTGAAGTATATAAACAACCTATCAGCAAAATTGGCACAAGTGACTGTCTGACTGATACCTCACCCGATTGGTGTACCATAGAGTGCACGAAGCATGACCTCAAAGTGCACCAGATTCGAGCAAAATCTGATTGGGGAAAGGCAGTTCAAACAACTTATGAAGGCAGACGAACAACAACGACAAAGTTGGATACTTTGTGCTCAGGCAAACAATCTAAAAGTACAGAAATCAGTAAATTACAGATAATACAATCTAAAGCCCAACTCAAACCAGCAATTTGGATACTTTGTGCTCAGGCACACAATCTAAAAGTACATAATATTATAATGAGAAAAATTCTACAATACAGAATCAGTAAATTAAATTACACACAATACAATCTAAAATTCAACTCAATCCAACAATTTCTAATCAACAGGTCACATTGGCAACATCAGCAAGTTGAAACTATAACGAAAGTTGCTACCTTTATTCTAGATGAAACTCTGATCCAAAAGATTGATTAAAAACATTCTTATCTTAAATAAAGAGGGGGGATTAAAAACTGACCCATTTAAGGGAGAGTAGAAGCCAAATTGAGCAGAATTATCAGTGAGTTGAGCAATTTTGGAAGAAGCGTCATCGTAAAGCTCAAGTAACATTGACTCAACACAAGTACCACATTTCTTCCACAGCTTCTCCTTCACTGCTTCCACTGTCATCTGCAGCAACCAGAATGTTCACATGTTGAATTAAAAAAAAGGTTTCGACTTTCGGGTCTAAAAATCACCCGAAAGCCTTAAACTAATGATGGGTTTGAGAGAAAGAGAGACCTGAAGTGAAAAGCGGACATCGGTGTTGAAGCTTTTGATGTTGGAATGCGTGATGTGCAAGTTTACTGAGTCGTCTCCTTCCATTTGCAGCCGAGAACCCATCCTGTTTTTCTGCTCTATTTCTCACTTCTTTTTTGGGATTTTGAATGGTTTTTTTACAGAGAGAGATGAAGATCATAGTAAGGAAGATTCCGCCTGACCCGAATTGTTAGAATAGACCCGTTTTGTGCAAAGTTCACTTGCCCCGACCCGCCATGGTGTTTGACTTTACCTCTAACGTTGCCAATTGTGGTACCCAAATACATGCCACATTGTTTAACGGTGTCTTCTTCTTGAAGGAATACGTAGTCTTACACAAACAGCTTGTTTGGGAAGACTCTTTAATCACCTCAACTATTTAAAGTCAACCACCAAAAAAAAAACATCCGATCATTCAACAATGGCCATCTTCAGGAATCTTCAGCTTCACTACTCACTCCCTTTCATCGCATCTCTCTTCTCTATCCCCACCCTCAGCGTCTGCAGTCCTCCCAACACTTCATCTGACATCCACGACATCCTCCCTGACTACAACATCCCAAAAGGAGTCTTTCCAAATGTTCCAAACTCGTATGTCCTGTCTAAACAAGACGGCAGCTTTACTGTGCAAATGCAACACCCCTGCTACGTCAAATTCGACGATCAGCTCGTGTACTACGGCAAAGTCATCAAGGGGAATCTGAGCTATGGTAAAGTGTCTCATGTTTCAGGGATTCAGGCTCGGATGTTCTTCATATGGGTTTCTGTTTCGGGTATGGATATGGATAACGTATCTGACACGGTTCAATTCCATGTCGGAGCTCTCAGTCAGAAACTTCCTGCTAAGATGTTTCAGACTGTCCCTTCTTGTATCAGCAACGAGGCTCGCTCTACTTCTTCGGCATGATCCTGTAGGAGATGAGAATCGAACCCCTACTACCTCGGGTTGAAGCTGACGCGTTAATTACCTCAGCTCAACCCGATTTTATCCCATGTAATTTTCTTGTTTTTGTGAATCTTATGATGACAGGCAACATTTCTGCAATAATAACAAATGTTACAAGTACTAACTTTTATCTCCCAAAATGCCAGCATAAAATTCAATAGTGTTTTGTGAATCGTGCTAATTACACCTTTACAACACTTGCATTAACTAATGTGCATGATTCAAAGTTGAAAAACTTTTTTTTTAAGAATGGTGATGGTTCACCACCTGATTCAACAAGAATCATCCTGGCATTTTCGAGATAGGTAGCGCGAAAGGCTTGTCCTGCTCCAATGTACATTAGAAGATGCAAAACGGGCAGGTTACTTTTGAGCATCTCCACCTGCTATTCACAAAAGCAATTGCAGGATTTGAACATGTATCCATGCATTTACTACTAAGAACAAGTCGCGCACTCATGCCCCTGAGCCATGAGATTAACTCACTCATTTAAACCGGGATAGTAGACACTTAGAACGGTATCAGCTCCAAACCAGCTCTCTGCAACTGCAAGGTTGCAGAAAACAGTAAAATTCCTTTCTTTAGGGTTTCTGCTCGTTTTCTAACTCTGCAGCATGCAAAATTTTCGTCTCACTATAGACCAATATACAGAATGAAGGCATAGTACACATCGCTGTAGACTGATGCGGGGAATCAGGCATCTGATTCTAGAAAGAGATGGTTCTGAAGCTGGAAGATCTTTGAGGCTTTGGTTGAGTTCTGGAATATATAATTTAAGAGCTCAATGAATGATCTCGATTACCAGAAGCCAGATATATGGGGCTCGACAAATTCAAGCTTGAAGCACCTGGCAGTGCAGAATATGACTCTTTAACCCACTTCGGCCTGCTATGCTTGACCATAGATTAGTGACCAGCGTCCTGAAATGACCCTTTCCCGCAATATTTTCCCAAAGGTTTGGATTGCTTTCTACATGTTTATCAGGGCTGGAGACATCCACCATACTAATACTCATGTTGTTACGGACAATGCAAAGCTTACCATTAAGGGGAACAAGCGCAGCAGCCTCAAGAGCCCTAGAGCTCCCAAGGTGGAGCTTACTGTCTATAAATTTGTTCCAAGAATCACTTTCTTCATCGTAAACCCTAAGCTTGCACCCATCCCTGCAGTCTATGGAATAAAGCTGGTCGTTCATGGTGGTGCTTGGGTTTCTCCAGCTTGCAACCATCCCATCATTCACAGAGGACCACGTGTTGGACTCACGCTCATAAGCCTCACTCAATACCTGGTGATGAGAGCCTCGTCCCTTTAAAAACCACTTCCCATTGTAAACGACTCCAATGAAAGGGACCATCCCACTGCTCATATCTGCAATTGAATTCCACCTGTTCTTATTCGGATCATACACCTCAGCAGAACGGAGAGCTCTCTGAATCCCTTCACACTCGCCACCGGCCACATAGAGACAGTTGTCTATGACGCAGGAGCCAAAACAATGACGTCTTCGAAGCATGCTTGGTGCGGGATGCCATTTGTTTGTCCTTGCACTATAATATACAACACGTCTCATGGATCCCCTGAGTGGATCTTCCCCTCCGAATAAGAACAGATGGCAGCTGCTAAGAACAGCACATCCAAACCCTCTGGCTTCAGAATACTCTACTGGAACAGGTGGCAATGGTTGCCAGAGCTGATAAGTAGGATCAAAGGCATGCCATGAAATCTTTCCATCTCGTTCCCTTTTCATGACATATACCCACTCCTCTGCGATTCCAATGTTCTTTCTGAGAGAATAATAGAAGTTTCCAGATAGGAGTCGATGCCATCTTTTGCAAACTAGCCGGAGCTTACGATGCTCCACTCGGGGAACTCGGATGAGACAAGCAATGGCAAGATCATCAGGGAGGCCAGGCAAGAGAGGTGGTTGTACACGAGACCTTTCCCTGCGAGAGTTCTTGGTCCTGTGGGCACGGGGATTGATATCTGGTTGGATACAGATCTTTGACCCTGGAACGAACTTTCTTGCACCGGCAACTGTTTTCAAACCCGCATCTACCTTGCAGTAACACGATACAGAATCAACCTGTAAATAGTTCATAGCAAAATTAAAAATAGTATTGCACGTCACGTACTTTCTAATTGGTTAAGCATTGCCCTCCAGCTATTTGCAACATGATTACACTACCTTAATAGGAACTTGTAAATGATGAAATTCGAGGAAAAGTTCATCACATTCAACATCGATAAGGTGATGATAAATACTTGCTTATGACTGATAGATCATAACCAGTATGAGAAATGCGTGATAAATTTGTTTCAGTAACAGGCCACACAATGGTTGATTGCTCCACATTACTAACTATAATCAGTGAAACAATTAGGTGTGATGACTCATGAGCTAACTTGAATAGCATTGCATGCCTTTGCAAAATTAGAAAGTCATTTTGGAATAGCTTTCCTGGACTGACATTACAATTCTTAGAACGAGACGCTGTGAAACCACAATCAACCCAACCAACATTTTGGTCCATGGATGTCTTTTTCCAAGCATCTTAGATGTTAAGAAGCTGCGTAATGCTACAGGCAGATAACACTAACTCGCAGTTGAGCTTGAGTTCTTGCTCATCCCAGTTCAGAATGTGGTGACACGGAAAGTTCTCGTGGCTAGTAACATGGTTGGTCCCTACTTCGATATAATCATACAGCTGGCAGGCTATACCAATTGAATAGATTGTAAACAAGCGATAGGTCACCGAGAGTCTGAGATGGGGTGTGATTACTGACATTAGATGTGTGCTATCTTGCTGAAGTAATCTGTTGAGCGTCAGTGATCTAAAAAATCTAAGCTGATGTTAGTCATTAGACCTTGTAAGACCACATATTATAGGTGTTTCAATGTAGATAGAGATAACTATGCGATGATATTATGGACTCATATTGGTCAAGTCATTCTACTAGCCCAAAATGTTCTCTCTTTCTTACCTAAAATGAGTCTTACTAGCATATCCTGCTCGGTTTAGCTATCTGTTTTCCTACCCCAAGGAAATCCAGCAACATTTGCAGAAACTGAGGAACCTCGTAAGACGATTCTGTGCAAAGCACCCAACAACACACCAAAACTCCAAAAGCCTGACATGCCTTAGAAATGAACACATCAAACCCACACAAATTCGCTAGCAATTTGACTGTCAAATCCCTTTTTATCACTGTAACGTCATCTTTCCCCTCGAACAACACCAAAAGGTTTCATCTTTACACAGAAATGAAATCCTCAATTCCCTGAAAACGAAATCCAGGAAGACAGGAACCAGCATATTCCAAGCACTCATAGATTCCAGGAAATAAACCCGAGCTAATGTCACTACTCACAGGTAGCATCAAATTGCATTTCTAGCCAATAAAACCCCACAAAGGGAATCTCAGAGTAAAAGCTCCCACTGTCATAATCTACCAAACCTAAAGTAACAAACTTTCAAGTAAAAATTTCACCAAAGGGGAAACTTTACTTTTTAAGACCCCCAAAACACACAATTTAGCCATCAAATACCCACAGCAACTACAGTAAAATTGAGCAACATTCAGGATACTGATATGAGGAGCAAAATTCAAAGTGTTAAGATAAATTTTGGGGAGAAACTTACAAGAGGAGCTTGAAGACGAAAACCCCTTGGTGCATTTGAAGACTCTTCACTCCCTCGTTCCATAATTATAATTCACAGCTCAATATGACCAACAAAAAAAAAACCCAAATTATAAAACAAGATGATATCTTTAAAACCAATAATTAAATTCCACAAGACCCAGATCGAGTATGATTGAAGATTCACAGCTCAAATCTAGTCCAACCCATGAAACTACCACAAATCGTCACACACCATACAAAATGAAAACCCATTACCCTGAAGAAAAGCATACAGATGAATTCAGACTACCCACCAAACAAAATCAATAAAGTTTAGAACTTTATGCTTGATTTGTGGAAATGTAATCAAGAAGCTAGTATTTGAGCTGATTTTAAGAGTAACTGAAGCAGAAAAGAAGGAACAAAGGTGAGGATAATAAGTAAAACAGGTAGGATCAGAAACCCCGCAACATCACAGAATTTCCAACGGACAAAGTTGAAGAAATTGGGTGAAATTTAATGCAAATAATCCCAAAAAAATGAATTGAATGAATAGTTGTAGAGAGTATAAAGAGATGAAATTAAATTAAAATAAAATAGAGAGGAGATTAAGTGAGATTGAACAGTTAATATTAATAGTACCCAACTTCCCTACTAATTTACTAGTACTACTACTACTACCACTCCCAACTACTACCGGAAATAGAAGACGACGGACGACCTTTGTCACAAGCTTAGGATTGGCCCCACCACCCCATTTCTCTCTCTCTCTTTCTTTTTATGTTTCATCCTTGTCTACTCATTTGTGTTTCGGGTCAAACCCGCCATTTGGTTTTTTGTGGTAGCCATAAATATAATCTTACCACTCTATTATGACTTTTGTACTCGTACTACTAGTATGCTAAACACGAAACAATGTTGTGTTTAACTGTTTATATATGTTAAGATTCAAACTAACGTGGTATTTTTGTCGGGTGGTAAGGTTTAACATACTACGTGTTTTGTATGTTGCACTCTTTGAGTGGCGTATGGTTGCTGGATTTCTGATGTAGAGTTCTAGAATATGTTACCTACCTAGTAATGTTGAAAGTTTGAAACTTTATATTGATGAGTAGAGTAGTGCACTAGTAGTAGTGTAATCTTTGAAATCCATGATACCATCAGATAGCTTGCACTTTTGAATGTATGCAAATCAGTGAATACATCCGAGTAGTTTGTTGGAATGTCGCATTAGATTGGAATAAATGACAATTAAAGCATGTTATGTTAGCTTAATTAATTAATCGTTCCTCTTTGGATACGAAACAATATCGCGATATCTACAAGTCATCACACTATTTAAAGTAGAAATTCTTAATTTTCATGCATGGTATAAAATTAATTACCTTGATAAAATATTCAATCAAATGTGCCACGAGCACGACACATTTAATCACAATAGTGAATTAGTAACTAATTCCACTATAGAAATGTCCACTATTACATTATCAGTATACTCCCTCCTACCCACTAGGTTATCCCTTTTCCTTTTGCTGTTTTTGTCGGACCATGTTTGAGGCTAGTTCTAAGCCGAATGACTCGTTCATTCGTTGTAAAAATGAACTCGGAGTACATATTTTATCCTGCAATGCATTCTAATAAACCCACTTGATTTCATAGCAATTAAGTTTTTCATTTAGTCTAGAGATAGCCCCAACATAGCCAGTTAAAACAACAAAATAAAAGGGGAGATCATGTTTAATGTTTAAATTTGCATACGAGAGAGGCGATGACGATAGTAATCAATAGTAGACCACACTAGTATTACTTACTCTCTAGTTACTAGTTACTACTTACTACCTAACCATAAACCATATAATTCAAAGTTCAAACTAAGAATGGCGGCCAAAGAGAAGTAAAAGAAAAAAAAGGCAAAGATGGGGATGTACACATATACTCCACTTTGGAATTCACAAAAAGAAAGCTTGTAATTGAATCATCTTTGCTTTGATGCATCTTCGATCTCTACGTTTTTTTTTTTTTTTCTTCTTCTCATTTTGCTCAATTATACACATATACGAAGTACTATTTATTTATTCTTAAATAAATATAATTACACACTTGACACTCCCATCAACCAAACTGGCGCGTCCCATTTACTAAACCGTCGGATCTCACGTGATGACTTGTTCATATCCGCCACACAATGTACGTGCATCACACTCGATATGTACAGCGCGTGGTGAGAGAGCAAAGGAAGAAGATCTGGCATTGGTGATTTAAAATTAAAAAAAAAATGGTCTAGAAATAATTAGAAATTAATTTAAAAAAAGGAAAAAAAAAGAAAAGGAGTGGTGAAGGATGAAAAGAGAGAGAGAGAGAGAGAAGGGGTTTACCATATTAGTACTTTGCACCACCACCGCTCTCTCTCTCTCTTTCCCTTTCTCTCTCTTCTCTTCCCTTTCATTTCTCTCTCTATCTTTTTTTTTTTCAATTTTTAATTTTTAATTTTATTAATTTTGACGTTTCGGACGAAAAGGGGGAAAAATCTAGGGTTAGGAAAAACGGGGGGAAGAGGAAGGAAGTAAAGGAGATCTGTTGTTGTTGGTGTTGGTGTTAGGGTTAGCTTGTTGGAGAAGATGAGTTACGATCCAGTCCCGTCTTCCAACTCACATCACGGACTCGATGAACAGATCGGCCAGCTTATGCAGTGCAAGCCTCTTTCTGAGCAAGAGGTGACGATTCTTTTCTCTATCTCTCTCATTTTTTTTTGTCATTTTCTGAGGCGGTCATTCTGTGAAAATCAATTTGATCTTTTTACCTTGTTACGGAAAATGTGGATGAAATTTGAGTGATTTTGTTTGAATTTTTGGGGTGAAATTGTCGTGATCTGTTCGGTTTAAGTTTGGGGGAAACTCGCTAGATTTGTTCGATATCTTTGTCGTTTCTGTTTTTAAATCAGATCCGGTTTAATTGTTCGCGAGGGCGGATTGTGTGAAATGATTGATATTCACGGTAGCTTGTGGAAGAATATACTTTTGATTTGGAAGGGGGCAGACAAATAGACGATGATGTATGTGAATGTATAGCTTATCACATTTCCGCGGTGCGATGTCGGAAATGAAATGATTTGTAACGGAGTGGGAAGCCAAGTATTGAGCTGTGTTTCGTGTTTCATGTTTTGTTGTTATCAGTTATTATGTTAGCTGAACGTCTTCACTTGTATGCGGCCGCCTACTCTTTGGATGCGTTTGTTAATATTGTTGATCACTCTCCAACATTAGGGATAGGTTTCGCAGTTTTGTGTAGTTTTTCGTTTTCTTTTTATTTTTGTGTGGAATCAGTGTAATTCAAAAATGCGTGCACGGGCTTCTAAGATATGATATCGAGATTTATGTGGACGTGTGTGAAATTATTCTATTTCATGATGTAGGTTAGGGGATTATGTGACAAAGCCAAGGAGATACTGATGGAGGAGAGCAATGTTCAGGTGTGTTGATTTACATCTTACAATGCATCAATTTTTATACTGGTAGTTGGTCGATTCTGTGTCTTGGATGCCTATTAGAATTTGTTGCTGCTTTTGTAGTATAAATCGGTTGTCTTTTTCTCTTTCCGAGTTTTATATATCAACTGCCTGACTGCCTGTCTATAACAAGCTTGATCTGCATTGGACGATTTGCAGTACCTTTTAAACCTGATTGTCCTAGTAGCTTTTAGTGGCTCTTTGTGACTGGTCTAGCCTAGAGGTCTTTGTTATTGCAGTCCGATATTTTTTCAGAGGCATCATGCAGTTGACATCGGAAATAGCATATTGGTTGATTGTTTTTCTTCTCATCATATGCAATTAGTACGGGCGGTTTGTTACTCCATAGACTCGCAGTCGGAGAAGACATTGAAAAGCTCTTAACTCATTATTGACCTCTTTAGCATATCATGTTTCTTAGAGGTGCATGTGTTCTCATTATTGCTTACGCAGTGCATTTTGATTGGCTTAAACTTCTGTTCATGTCCTAATCTGATTGGCTTGCACCTTTGTATGATGATTGATGATGCATCACATTTAACTTTTGTACATCAGCTTTCACTCCAGGGCTGAACTGCAAACTAACTTATGTTTTTATGTTACATTATGCTAACATTACTGCCTTCTGTTCAAATGCAGCCGGTGAAAAGTCCTGTGACAATTTGTGGTGATATCCATGGGCAATTTCATGATCTTGCTGAGCTTTTTCGTATTGGGGGAAAGGTTTGTCTACTTTTCTTTATCACATTTAGTCTGTGTGTTGTAGTGGCTTGCGCAATGGGATGTCACTTCTTACATGTTGCTATTTTGCGGTCAAGCATCTTGTCTTAAATGCATTGTTTACCCGCACTTATTTCTTACTCTTTAAACTTTTGTCTTACTCATTTGTGTTTTCTGCTTTGTGGTTGTAGTGTCCAGATACCAATTATTTATTCATGGGTGATTATGTTGACCGAGGTTATTATTCAGTTGAAACTGTAACGGTGAGTACACTGTCCTTGTCTTTTATATCAGATTATCGCAACTTATTTCTGGAGGTGTGAATCGTACTATAATGTACTCACTATTACAGCTCATGTGGAATGTGGAAACAATATTTAGTGTGATAGTTTTTCTGTTTTGGGAATTGAAGCATATAAGCGCACTTTCAAGTTAAGTTGTGTGCTCCTTTGTGTAGTCTGAACTCTGATCTATATGTTGTTTGATTCGGGCATCGGCTATGCATTAGCCTGTTTGGACCTAGTCACTACACCATGTCTTGTCTTGAATCATGTGTGGTCAACACTTAGTCTCCAAGGCCTTATAAAGGGCAATTTGCGAGAAATAGGTTTGTGCCTTAGATCCTACAAAATTTCCCTTCATGTTTTGGTCTGAAGGGATCCTTGGAGTGAGGGTAATTATTAAAAGGTTAACTGCGATTACAAGGAAGGAAAAGAGGTGGAAATTGATGATAGAAGGATTGATGGGGTGAACTATTACTCCCTTTTGGTGGTAATGCATTACCCTAGGGGGGATGGCCGGATGTGTATCTTTTAATTTTCTTTGTGCGGTAACTTTTACCTCCCCCCCTCCCTCCAAAAAAAAACTTCGATCATCCACCATCATCTTCCCTCACCCATCCATTCCTATCCTTTGTTGTGCTAATTCTCACACCCTTTGGGTTTGTCTGATTTCAGCCCCATGTAATTACCCTCGTTTGAATCAGGCCCTCCATTCCTAGCTTGTACTTCATATTCAACATAGGAAAGGGAGAATTTGGTTGCACTGAAAAAGATTTTGCATGGTATTAGTATGAACTAGCGGAGCTTACTAACTTATAAGCTTCTTTGTGATTTTCTTATTCAGCTCCTGGTGGCTCTTAAAGTTCGCTATCCTCAAAGGATCACCATTCTCAGGGGGAATCACGAAAGTCGTCAGGTATAACAGTGCTGTTCTGCTGAGCTCCTTTACTACTTTTTTCTCACAATTTGGTTGCATTTCAATTACTAGGCTTCTTAGTTTTTGTTTTTCCTTGTCAAGTTTACTCTGTACTGATTTCAGGATACTGCAATGTTGCTTTTTTACAGATCACTCAAGTCTATGGGTTCTACGATGAATGTCTGCGGAAGTGAGTATCCATACCCGTATTATATCACAATCTCAACCCAAGTGTGTGGATTTGCATTCATAGATGCATAAAATGACTGTCTATGTAGTATGTTTAGGCTGCATACTGTGGGCCTCTTCAAACCCTGCATTTATCTGTTTTACTAAGTGCAAAACTGGAAAGGTATCCATTGTGGATGTATTGCGGCTTACATCTCTAGTGCACTGACATGTGGCATTATCAGTGATAAAAATCTTACTTGGAGAATCTGTTCTTGGCGAACCTTTTTTGTATAATTTGTTTCAAGCTGTATATATGGGCTCCACGTCTGGCTTTTTTTTGGTAATAATTTCAAATTTTGTTTCATTATGAGCTTGGTTGGGTTTGGGTCAGAATTCTGAAAGCATTTTGAGTTTTTATTACTTTGGAAAGTGTAAGTTGGCATGGGGTTAAAAAATTTAAGATTTGCATGTTGCTGCCAGCTGAATTTAGTGTTTTGCAATATAGTGGTGCTGATTGTTTGCTTTCTTCTGTTTATTTTAGGTATGGGAATGCCAATGTCTGGAAGATCTTCACAGACTTGTTTGATTATTTCCCACTGACTGCGTTGGTCAGTACACATCTTGCTTAAATCGACTTGTTGGCAGTTGGGCTATTTTCTGTTTGTTTATTGTATTTTTTGGGGTTACTGACTTGTGCATGTTATCTGACAGGTTGAATCTGAAATATTTTGCTTACATGGTGGATTGTCACCATCGATTGAAACACTCGATAACATACGTAATTTTGACCGTGTCCAAGAAGTTCCTCATGAGGGGCCTATGTGTGATCTCTTGTGGTCTGACCCTGATGATCGTTGCGGTTGGGGTATCTCACCTAGGGGAGCTGGATACACGTTTGGTCAGGTACTTAATTGTCCATCTATTCTCTGTCTACGTCTTTTGATCATAGTGGATTTGTCTAATTGTTTTCTGTGTGAACTCCTCAGGACATATCTGACCAGTTTAACCATACCAACAACCTAAAGCTGATTGCCAGAGCTCACCAGCTGGTTATGGAAGGATTTAACTGGGCTCATGTGAGTGGCCATTTCCTTCAGTCGCATCTTTAATATTTTCTTTTCAGTTGAGATTTTATCTGATGTGTGCAATTGGCTTTATCTCTGCAGGATCAAAAGGTGGTTACAATCTTCAGTGCTCCTAATTACTGTTATCGCTGTGGAAATATGGCATCCATCCTTGAAGTTGACGACTGCAAAGGCCACACATTTATTCAGGTTCGTTATGCCTCTTTTATAAGATGGTTTGACTTCTAAAGTTGCAAATGCTCGATGTTACAAAAGTTTTTGGTAGGTGTTTGAAAGTGTTGAATATCATTGCAGTTTGAGCCGGCTCCAAGGAGAGGGGAGCCTGATGTTACCCGAAGGACACCTGATTATTTTCTGTGATTCAGCGGTCAAATGACAAGATGGTTCCTGGTGGTGGAAAACCTCCTACCTGATCCTACATAGTTAAAGAGCTGTTTCGTGTAGTGAGGGTTATTATTCTCCTAAAGGTGGTGATTGGACACTAAGCAACATGTGAGACGAGCAGATAATCTTCTTTCGACTTCATGCTTTCTTGATTAAAAGCGATTATCGCAGAGGGAGGCTGTGAAGCTTGTAGGAGTATATGTACCATTTTCCAGCAAAACATTGTGGTGTCGTTAACGCCATTTTTTTCTTTGCCTTGTCAGTCCTTTTTGGCCCCTTCTTTTCTATTTTTCTTCTAATTTTTTGTTTATTCAATGTAGAAGGATGGTTGTTTGGTGGGTTGGGGGGTTCTGTAGAGAGACGAATACTAGTTAACTTGTTATTTCATTGGGTGCTATATAATCCTTTTTTTTTTTTCAAGTTATAATCACAAGATTTCTGTACTTATAGCTGTTGCTTATTCAGTTCCAGAACCCATGTTCATTCTACACAATCCCTTCTCCTTCACCGGTGGAATCGTCTATTTTCAATCTTACCTGTTTTTCTATTTCTCTCTAGTCGATCTCTGCGATTCAAGTTTCCAATTATATACAACCCGTCACTATCTAGTACTAGCGATTTGCGTCCTGGAGTTGCTCAGAAATGCTCTGAAAGCACATCTGGGCCGTGTTGTCTCGTGATTTCATGTATCTGAAATATTTTCATGAAATATGTAGCAATGTGGTCGTGACTCGTGAGACACTTATTCTCTGTGTGTGTTTTTACGAAGGGGACACTTGGATCGATTTTAAACTAGTGTAAAAGAAGAATCCGAGTAATGGAATTAGGGACCATATGATTGATTGATTGGACTTCCGTATCGTAAACGTTAGTAATTTGTAGTACAAGTTTGTGAAGGGTAACGTCTAAGAAGTTACTGTCGTCCTCTTGTAAGTATTGAGTTTGGGACTTTTGGTTGGCCCAATGCTCGCAACTTGACAATCACTCTCCCTGTCCGTGGAGATGGATTGAGCTTGGGTCTATGTCATGGCTTTGGCGTAAGCTACTGGCAAGGTAAGAAGCTTCTTTGCACTTCCGACACGTGCCTTCTTCGTCAAGTTGTCGTAGTTGTTATGCTCTATTTCATCCAGGATCTTCTGGTACAGCATTGAAGCTGCCCACACCTGAAATCAAACCATTTCTAAGCATTGTAAGGCAAATTGTTTCACTGATCATAATTGCTCAACTGAACGACAATGGTATTCACATTTACATACCGGCCACCTGCTAGCTCTGTCTAGTTGAGCTGTACCTTCCTCTGCTTGTTTGTAGTAGGTTCTTGCTCTTGTGACCTGCTTCTTAGTGAACTGACGCCATCGCTCACTGACATTCTTCGAGTAGATATCCTTATCTGTCAGTCCGAACTCTGTGAGCTCATCTTGGGGAAGGTAAATTCTTCCCAAGATAGCACTGAGTTGGAAAGAGTACTGTTAGTTTGCAGAGATATATCAGTATCAGCACAAAACCCTGCAGTTAGTGGCAGCAATGATAACTTACTCCTCTGCAACATCCCTGAGGATGTTAGTCAGCTGGTTCGCTATTCCGAAGGAAAGAGCGGCTTTGTAGACATTTTCAGTAGATGTATGATATTCAGGTGAGATTCCCATCACTGGCAGAGCCATTAAACCAACTGTTCCAGCCACATAGTAGCTATACAATTCAAGCTCTTCAAAGTTCTGATATCGCGTTTTCCATGTATCCATTCTCATCCCTTTGATCATGTCTTTGAACGGCTACCATCAAGAAACCATTTTGCAAAGTAAAATACACTTGCAGAAGAAAGAAGTAAGAAATTAACAAAGGGAGGACTTAATTAGGTGACAGGCACCTTAATATCGAGGGGGAACCTCTGGACAGTATCAGCCAACGCGGTGTCTACTAGGTCATATGGCTTCCCGTTGAAGATGTCCTCCAGCCTCTCCTCCCATCTGTCGAGCACTTCTGGAGAGTGATCAGCGTTTGGATCATCTACTAGTTCATCTGTTCTCCGGCCCCAAGCTGCCCCCCAAAGAAAGAAAGTTATGGACTTCGTTGAGGAAAGGCTTTCCTTTCTTTGTAAGCTGTTAGTCAGCCAGAATTTATTAAGCTAAGGTGTAGAAAATGACGTACCGTAGATAGCCCATATAGCTTTTTTTCTTTCTTCAGTCATCAGTAAACTTCCTGCAACATTAAGCAGACTGGTAAGTATCAGGAAAAGATCTTACAGGTTTGTTCCAAGGCACAGTATGAAGTCTATGAACAGAAAAGCAGGTGACAGTTGTGAATTACCTATATAGTAGCTTTTAGCATTATCCGCACATATCTTTTGGCAATTTTTATAGGCCTGTTTGAGTAATCCTTGATCGAAACTGGTCTGTCGTCTTTGGGTTAGACCTTTAGATTGCCTCTCAATGACTTGTTGAACTTGCAGTGCAATTAAAGGATCAGTGCTCTCTTTTGACGAAACACAGGAGACAGTGGGCATAGTCATTCCTGTTTTAGGTCTTGTAGTTGTTAAGACCTTTGATTTACGCAACGAGAACGAAGTCTGTTTAGCTTTGGCTGCAACAGCCGGCTTCATAGGCATAAAGGTAGATGAATACATATTCCTGATACAAAGTTTCTGTGTTTCAAAAACTTGTAAAGAGTAGTCTAATTCATTTGGCATTGCAGATCACTAGATCAGTATTTAAAGGCAGTTGAACATCAAACTTTTGTCTTCTTACATTAAACAACCACAATCATGTGAAAGCTCTGTGATATTGTACATCTTTGGATCCACAGAATAGTGAAATTAAGGACAGCTTCATTAAAACATGTGCGACTTTTTATCGATTTTTTTTTTTTTGGGAGTACAGTGTCTTTGTTGTAGGAGTATAGCAGTGGTTGAAATTACTTTAAAAGCTAATCATTGAAAGAGTTGTACTGAACAAGCCTGAATCCATGGAAAGATCGAGTTACAGAACATGTAAAGATACAAAAGTTGGGAAGTAACGACACTTCATGACTCTGGTTTGTTTTGCTAAGCTTCTTCATATGAACAGATAAACACTGAGGATAAGTTTGGATGCACAAAAATATATTTTTTATGGACAGGAGAATAATAACTTGTCCTAAACTGCAAATTAACAAAGAAACGCCGGAGACATACATCACTATTCAGTTGTTATCTTCCAAGCTCATTGACATGGGCTTGATTGCAGACAGTATAACAGCGACTTTGCAAGCAAGGAAACCACTCATTCCGACTAAGATATCTCTAGGAGATAATGCAGCTTCAAAATCTGGCTTGTCACGCTTCAACACTATGACTGCAATACTGAAAGCAAATGATAAAACCAGCAGTGGACCCTTCACTCCTCCAAACAGTCTATTGAAGTTACTTCTTTCGCTCATCACCACTGATTCAGGAGCAGGTAATGTGTCCACGGACCTCTGCAACAGCAGAAGGTATAGAAAGCCACCAAGGCCTCCTGTGAAAAAGGCTATAGCCATACCCTCACCTCCTGTAATGGATGAAATGGAGGTACCAGCAAATATGAGCATGGAATCATAGAGTAAGAGAGAGTATTTCAGATCCGCGTACTCTCTCATACTCTCCTCATTTGTCATCCTCATCTCTGCAAGGGATGTAGCATCCTTGTCTCGACTCGAAAAAGGGTCCCCTCCAGAATACTCAGTCACCTGGCAAGGGCGCAGTTCTGCCATTGCCATGTCACTTCCTTCACCAAGCAAAACATCTTCAACTTCAAATTTGTAAGTTATACTTGAATGTAAATTTCCATTTGCTCTAGGTTCTTCTCGTTGATCATTGCAGACATTGATAGTTGTCAAGCTTGCACCTCCTAACCTCCAATTACCTGACCTTAATCCAGAAGAGAGTCTGACATAAGAAATCGAGTAAAGTGAAGGCAACACAAGTTTGTATACACACGACAGACATCAATGTAACTTCTCTTTCTATGCAAGCAGGCATTCTTACAAACAGCGTAAAACTAATTCAACAAACAGGCAGCATGCTAGCATGGGCATTACTTAAAGAGTAAGGATAAACTGAGAACACAAACACATGTATACACAAACAGGTTCTTCAGAGTATATATATCTATACTGGAGGCTAATGTTAACATAGCCATGCTTAAGTTTATGTCAAGCAGTCCCAAGAATACCGCAACCAATAATCACATAACTAAGCAAGTAAATTATGAATTTTCGAAAAAAAATTATGAATTTTCAAAAAGGCCAACCTGATTCAAGACTGATCCACATAGCCTGTATTCGTCCCATTTTGGGTCCCCAACACATGAATTCGTCGGTAGAACCTCTATCAAAAGCTACAGATTCTTCTGAAGGCTGTATATGATCTTGACATCGGAAGGCAGGTATTCTTTCCAAAATTGAATCACCATGTTCATCAATGATACAGATTAGCACTCCAGCATTGAGGTCAGTTAGGCCTGATCCATAATTGGAGCTTGTGCGTAGCAGGACCTTGTACAGAGACTGTGACTCACCTGACTGAAGTAATGAAATAAATTTGTCTGGAGACTCATCTTCAAAGCTTATCAGCCCTTTGGTGGGAAGAAGTCGTCTAGGCTTTACGTAATCCTGAAAGTCTAGAAGAAACAACCTCTTAAAGGAAAATCTTTATTATAAGTCACGCTGACGCAGAGATATTACAATGAAAAGAACACCCAGAAACTAAATATCTGTTGGTCAGACTGCTTAGACATTCTATTCTTCAAGGGCAAAGGCTAAATATTTTAGCCACCCACACTATACAAAATCAGAAGACATATTTATCTACGCAATTGTTTGTTTTTAACTTCTTTACTATCTTCGTGCTAGGATGCATTCGCGTCTTCTGAGACCATATTTCAAAAGTAATCACGGTCTAGGGTCTAAGACAGCTGAAAACTCCCAATAATCACGGTCTAATGGACAGGAGGGAGAACCTAATCAATTATGCATAATTTCCTGAAGCCATACATTTTTCTTCCTAGCACTAGTGTAGTAGTGTACTACCCTCCACTCCTCCAGGACATTCGAAACCTACAACAGGTTTCGAATGTCCGATGATCTTCACTCTAGGAGGCAATTGGGTTAATGGCCATGATGAATGACAATGATCTTTAAAATCTCTAATCTTAGGGGGTTTTTTGGTTGATTGTTCTCCAACAAAACCGAGCAGCCTGCCCTCCCATTCTATTCAACTCAATTCAATTCAACTCGATTCTACTTCTGTTATAAACAGCAGATTAACCATCTTAATAAATCCATGGAATCACATGTTTACATAGGCCAAATTACTTGTCTTGCTCAAATCACTGACATGTTTTGGTCACATTTACTGTCAAATTACAGTAACTCATAAATTTCTACTAATATTGCCAGTCATCAGAAACAAGTAATTTTCCAAAAAGATCAGAACTTTGCACAAATTCTGTGTTACTATTTGCATTAAACATAAAAAAAAAAACAGGAATTTGTAAAGTTTTACCTTGGAAAGATGATTTCTTTGCAGAAGCAGTAAAGTGAGGGGGGCGAAAACGGAGACGAAATCGTGAAATCTGAAAAGGGATTACTGCAAATCCACTGTTGACAGCATCACACTGATTTATTTTCGGAATCAAATGCCCTGATAATGTTAATATTGACTCCATTTTCATTTTTCCTGCTCTTTCTGAAAATTCAGCAAAAACTGATGTTCTTTTTTTTTTAACAGATTAGATGAAAAGTTTGCACCTTTGGATTCAACTTAGTGATTCAGAGAGTTCCTGATTGAATTGGAACTCAAATGAAGGTTGTAATTCATTCTGACTTTCTTCAGTCGTACGTTGGGAGTTTGGACTGATGGGGACTCATTTGGTCTAGGTGAGAGAAAAAAAAAATCTATACAGTAGTTTGATCAGAAAGGTTATGCAACGTGTTCGGGGTTGGGAGCCCGAGATTGAGTGTGGCGGAGATGCGCATGTGTTCTGAGACTTCCAACAAATAAAGGTTTAAATAGAAAATCGAATTGAAAAAAACTGAAATGGAAAACCGAAAAATGTACGTCTTTTTAACGAGCATTATTAAAATTGATGACTGAAAGCTAGCACAATTTATGTAGAGTGTTTACAAAAGGTAAAAACTGCAAAGGGAAGTTTATCTTGAACTAAAGGAAAGTCAGTTTCCTTCAACTGATAACCCATTTATGATTTACCCAATCAAATATTCAACAATCAAATTTTATCTCAGTATGATACTCCTAGCAGTAATTTGATTAGTTTTACCACTCCGAAATTTCTACTTGTACGTGTGATCAGGTAAAATTATGTCATCTCATACCATGCTTATCTAAAGTAGTGTTTGATTGATTAATCATTTCATTAGTCTCAAAGTAGTAATCATTAGTAGCAGTCTGGCATTGACCAGGGTGATTACCAACCAAATCTGGTGGTACTCTACTTTCTGCTTGACCCAACCATGAGCATGATTGCATGGCCTCACCCTTCTTTTATTAAAAGTTTGTTGCTTTCCATTATTCTGGAATTATAAATTGTTTGTGCTTCCAATTTTGTGAAATACTGCAGTAGTTAGTCGGTGCGATTCTCGAAACAATTTTCATTTTGGGACATCCGTGTGCAGCCTCTCTCTCTATATATTTCAACAGGGGTAATTGCATGCATCCAACCCTTCCTTACCTCGCCTTATGGCGGGAGCCTTTAGGGCAATAGGGTAAAGATGTAGTTGTATTCAAAGTCTTACTTACCCAATTTCTGATTCATGTCATCCCACTTAATTCTTCTATGTTTAACAGTCGGGTTTCGAACCTTACACTTGTGTTCCCTTTTGTTTTTGTATAAATTATAGATGCAGACGGGTTTCGAACCTTACACTCGTTTCTCCATTTTGTTTGTTCTATCTACTAGTAGGTGTACTTATTTGGCAAACTCTGGATAACATCTTCTAAGATCCCTCTCCACATCTCAATAAATTTAAGTTTTGTCTGGTATCTCAACAACTCATCACAAATCAAACAAGTCAAATGAGTTTTTGAGTGCCTGAAAATTCATGTGTTACTCATGCACACTTTGCTCATGAATTAGTAAAGAAATATCTAATTGGCCTGTTGGGTTTAGTAGAAAAAGTAGGATTTCTGTTAGCTATACCCTTTTCTTGCGCACCCATCTTTCCATTCTTGCACTTTTATAGACATATCTGTATGTAATCTTTCTCATAACCCATTTCTTTGCAGGTCCATTTCTTGTCTCTGAACCCACATTTTGTGCATCCAGAAATGGTCCAAAATGATGAACAATTAACCACAAAAAATGGTGCATCACCAAATCAGATAGTATCCAACCAAAATGAACTACCCACCACTGTCACTGGTGGAGGGAAAAAGAGCAAGAAGCTGACTTTGATACCTCTGATATTCCTGATATACTTTGAAGTTGCAGGAGGCCCTTATGGTGAGGAGCCTGCAGTCCAAGCAGCAGGGCCGCTTTTTGCGCTGTTGGGTTTTCTGATCTTCCCCTTCATATGGAGTATCCCTGAGGCCTTGATCACCGCTGAGCTCTCCACGGCGTACCCGGGCGATGGCGGGTTTGTGATATGGGCTGAGAGGGCTTTTGGACCCTTTTGGGGATCCATCATGGGTACTTGGAAGTTCCTGAGTGGTGTGATCAATGTAGCTTCTTTTCCTGTACTTTGCATTGACTATATGAAGAAGTTGTTTCCTGTCTTTGGTTCAGGGTTGCCTAGGTACATGGCTATATTAGTGTCGACCTTACTGTTGTCATTCTTGAATTATACTGGTCTGACAATTGTGGGTTATGCTGCTGTTGTTCTCGGAGTGGTGTCGCTGTTGCTGTTTCTTGTCATGTCTTTGGTTGCTATACCACAGATTCATCCTCATAGGTGGCTCAGTTTGGGCCAAGCTGGCGTTAAAAGGGACTGGAATTTGTTCTTCAATACTCTATTTTGGAACTTGAACTTTTGGGATAATGTCAGTACTCTTGCTGGTGAGGTTGACAGGCCTCAGAAGACTTTCCCAACTGGGTTGTTTGTGGCTGTGATTTTTACCTGCTTGGCTTACCTGATTCCTCTCTTTGCTGTCACTGGCGCGGTCTCTGTGGATCAGAGCCTGTGGGAGACTGGGTTTATGGCTGATGCCGCGCAGATGATTGTGGGGAAGTGGTTAAAGATTTGGATTGAGATTGGGGCTGTTCTGTCTGCAATTGGACTCTTTGAAGCTCAGCTGAGCAGCAGTGCTTTTCAGGTCCTCGGTATGGCAGATATCGGGTTTTTACCCAAGTTTTGTGGTAAGAGGTCAAAATGGTTCAATACTCCATGGGTGGGAATACTGGGATCAACAATTATTACTATAGGAGTGTCATACGTGAACTTCACTGATATAATTTCATCAGCGAATTTCCTGTATAGTTTGGGGATGCTCTTGGAATTTGCAGCATTTTTATGGTTGAGGAGGAAGAGGCCGCAGTTGAACCGGCCATACAGAGTTCCAATGGGGCTGCCAGGACTGGTCATCATGTGTTTGGTGCCGTCTGTGTTTCTGGTGTTCATAATGGTCATTGCTACTAAGACTGTATTCCTGGTGAGTGGTTTGATGACTGCTGGTGGGATCATCTGGTTTTTTCTGATGAAGCTCTGCAAGTCTAAGAAATGGTGTGCATTTGGTAGCATTCAAGTTGAAGATGAATGACAATTGTCAAAGCAATGAATTGGAATGGAAACACTGCTTCCGTGACGCTTACACCAAAAATGTATGCAGACAGCCTGATTAACCAGGCCTAGAATTATATTACAGTGGGATGAAATAGGACATTCTGCACAGGAGAGCTTGCCGCGACTGTAACAAATTGCCTTTTTTTTCGTATTTGAAAGATGTTTAGAGTAATTGTAGTTGATGATTATGCCTTGAAATCTGTTTTCTGACTGATCAAATTTCAGCCTGAACATGTATATTACAAGGAAACATTCTTAATCATGTCTTAATCAGCATTCCATAACAATCCCATTTTCAAAGATGCTGACTTTATAAAAATGATGATGGAAGTGGTTTGAAAGGTAAATCAGATCTAAAGCTTCCCAAGGTTTTAATGCACTATAATGACACAGTATACGCCACATGATGCAAGAACTTCGGATTTTATAATTTCCTCTCCTCCTTCATACTGCAAACGGCACACCTAAGATCTAAAACCGAGATAATAAACCAGTTTTGTTGTTCGGACTCTTCATTATCCATGTCACACATCCGACACTTTGACACAGATACAAACACTTCACAGTCCAAACTCCAATATTCATAGGATGACACAGTACCAAACTCGAACCTGTAGTCATTACTACTCAGACCTCACTAGTGACTGTCATTTTTAGGAAGTACTAAAAATTGGTGTAGTCTACTACACGTTTTTCCCGAGTTTCTTCTTTTGAAAATATCTATCTATTCCGCCAGGCCCCACCATAAACTTTCCATGAAGAAGAAAATGACAGACAGACAAGATTGAATGTCAAATTCCATCAGCATGGGAGTGTCTGTATCTTCTCCAAAAAGCACAACCCAATTAGTCAACGAAGATGACCAACACCAAACCCACAAACACCAGCCGAAAAAGCTAGCACTCCTACCTCTCATCTTCCTTATCTACTTTGAGGTGGCCGGTGGGCCTTACGGTGAGGAACCCGCCGTAAAATCTGCCGGCCCCCTCTTTGCCATACTGGGTTTTCTGATCTTCCCTTTCATATGGAGTATCCCAGAAGCCCTGATCACTGCAGAGCTCGCCACCACCTTCCCCGGAAACGGCGGCTTTGTGATATGGGCTCATCAGGCTTTTGGGCCATTTTGGGGATCTCTGATGGGATCCTGGAAGTTTCTTAGTGGTGTCATCAATTTAGCTTCTTACCCAGTTCTTTGCATTGACTATCTGAAACTGGTAATTCCTGCTCTTTCTTCTGGATTTCCTCATTATTTGGCAATCATGGTTTCTACTTCTGTGCTGTCATTTCTGAATTACACAGGGTTGACTATTGTTGGGTACACTGCTGTAACTCTAGGGGTTGTTTCACTGTGTCCATTTATAGTCATGTCTTTGATTTCGATTCCGAAGATTGATCCAGCAAGGTGGGTGAGTCTGGGTGAAGTTAGTGTCAAGAAAGATTGGAGCTTGTTCTTCAATACACTTTTCTGGAACCTGAATTTTTGGGACAATGCTAGTACTTTAGCAGGGGAGGTGGAAAACCCACAAAAGACTTTTCCTAAGGCTCTCTTTTCAGCTGGGATACTCACTTGTTTGGGATACTTGGTACCTCTATTGGCAGCTACTGGTTCTATTCCACTGGACCAGGAGAAATGGGTTGATGGGTATTTCGCCGACGCTGCTGAGATCATTGCTGGGAAATGGCTAAAAGTCTGGATGGAAATTGGTGCTGTTTTGTCAGTGATTGGTCTGTTTGAAGCTCAGCTGAGCAGCTGTGCTTACCAGTTTCTAGGCATGGCAGATCTTGGGATTCTTCCCAAGTCTTTCGGAGCTCGATCAGAAAGGTTCAACACCCCATGGGTAGGGATTCTGGTGTCCATGTTAATAGCACTGGGTATCTCATACCTCAACTTCACTGACATAATTTCTTCAGTGAACTTCCTGTATAGTTTGGGGATGTTGCTTGAATTCACCTCGTTTCTATGGCTGAGGAGGAAGATGCCAGCGATTAAGAGGCCGTATCGAGTTCCCATGGAGATGATTGGGTTGGTAATCATGTGCTTGATACCATCTGGGTTTTTGATCTATGTCATGACAGTTGCTACTGGAACTGTATATACCGTGAGTGCCTTGTTGACTCTACTTGGGGTAATGTGGTATTTTCTTATGAAGTTTTGCAAGTCAAGAGATTGGTGTACATTTAGTCAGGGCGAAGCTGATGAGGAGGAAGAACATCTGGTCACAAGGCAGGCTGAGGTCGGTTTTGCCAGCGAAAGTTGACAAACACCGACCTTTCAACAATTTCCAAATCACAATTGTAACATTGCACACAGATGTAAACCTTTTGCTACATCATGTGTTCAGAAAATCCAGTTGAAGAATGATTAACATCTTACAGACTTTGATTTGGAGTTGTATACATGCTGTAATTTTCATCTAACATTCATCAAAAGCGAAAAATCTAACTATTGGGCAAACACAACTCAAGATACAGGCTATCTACATCCAACGGGAGCCCCTCGCCAGTGGCCACAAAAAAAAAAAAGGGAACAGAAAGGCATAATGCACTGAAGAACAAGTAATTTCTGAGAGGATACGGCGATATAAACAAATGTCAGATTAGAAGCATGAACATTTCACTGTCAGAAACCCATTAAAGGACATACCCGAAATCACTGATAACATACCCGAATTCTTAAGCTAGACCAAGCTAAGGTTCACGACCCAAATAATTTTCAACACAACCACCACTTACATACACATTGTTTCAACATAGGTCTGTAACTTAATGGTCAGTCTCTCAGCTGATCACAGCTAGATGCCTACTCGGTGTTCTTCATCAAAAGGAACAACCTCTGATCCAGCTCAAAATGTTTGCTCACGCTCTTGTCCACCCTTAGCAACATCAACAGCCCACCAAATGAGACATAAATCTCCCTGAAACAATTAGACAGAAAGAAAGTGTCAAACTAAAAAGACTAGCTGTTGTTATTGGTTCAACAAAATTTACAACACCATCCATCTGTCAAATAATTGTTGAAAGGAAGCTAACCCTTTCTCCTGCCCTTCAACTTCAGTATCAGCCACACGATAGGTTCTTCCATGCATCACATAGTCATATTTGTCAGCCAGAGTCGGGCGGGTAGTCTGAAACCAAAGTAGACAAACTCAATTGATCTTCCAAATAAAGGATACGTATAAGAATAAGCAAGGACCAAAAAGTAACATTTTCCTTCAATATATTGACAGAAGTTCTTTCGGAGCAAGAATTAGTTCCCTTGTATAACATATAAAGACAGCTGCCAAAGGGCTCCCTTACCACCACGTTTGTTCAAGAAACAATGAAATACCGCATAACTAAACTATTAATCTCTTGCTTTTAGTCTTGGGTAAATTTGGAGAGTCAAAATATAGGGGGAAATCAGCATCAATGCAATGTCATCAAAGCCACAGATAGATTGCAGTATAACAGCTATGCGGATGTCCCATTTCTTAACAGCAATGAGCCAAGAAAGAAACACAAAGGAGCAAGATCATCTACAGACATCAAACAAATAAAGCAAACAGCGGGGACTAACATCTCTAAAACCTCGGAACACCATGGGGCAAGCCAGCAAGCTAGTTAATCCACATAGGACTATCTGTAACACCAGCACACCCTGAAGAAGGCTAATGGTTCAACACTGCTACCAATAGAGCCAAGTCTCACTTATCTCTCCCACGTTCGAATATAGCAACTGCAACGACACAACATACTAACGGCACAATTTACTTTTAGTTCTCAATTTATGATGCTTTAAGCGGTTAGGAACTGTATTTTCCGATATCTGGCTAATGTGTGCAACTCCCTGCACCAATTCTCCAACATGATTTGAGTAGCATGGGGGACATTGCCTAGTTTCTACACTTCTAGAAGTCTAGCCAAAACTTCAGGTATCAAGGATATGTTATAGACCTTTCATAAAGAACACACGTTTTGTCCCATTTGAATCATTGGTGTCCCATTCTTCACTAAATGAAAATTATGCTCACAATCAAAGCAACAACATAGAACAAGGACTCCTTAGACACCTGAAAATAAGAGCAATATACGAAATCGAAGACAGTATACAACAGGGCAAGTTTTTTGCTTTACCTGATTATAGTATCCAGTATCAGGAGTTCCATCCATATCCAGAGTGGTAGCGAGTGCAATTGTGTACCTCCTATCTTTCTTGATAGGATACACATCAATATTCACATCAAGCAGAATGTATGCATCGAACTTGTCACTCTGAGCTTCAATACGAGAAACTACAAAGAAACAAAGTTGGAAGAATTGATTTAACAATGGCAGTAAACTTCTCCTCCACTTACAAAAGGTTCCACCTTTCACCCTCAACAACAAACACAGGCAACTATAACCAAGTCTAGACTCCAATTACTGCCCAAAACTCGGTAAAAAAAACCACGAAAATGTTCGCCTCAACACCACGGTCTAACAAACCAACAGCTCATTCAAAGGCAATAGGCACTTGTATAAATCAACAGGGTTCGTAAAACCGTAACCAAAGTGACATAATTTCCTCACTAATAATTGAATGGAAGCATAACTACTCATCCCATAAACGCAAAAAGGGGCAAATTTTGAACAATTTGAAGCTTAAATTTAGGGTGACAGTGCACATGAAACAAGGCAGAAATAAAAAAGAGGCATACAAATTCATATAAATAAAGAAAAGGCATAGAAATAGAGGGAAAAAGGAAGTACCTTTATCAAATTTCTTGCCCTCAGGATCAATTCTGGTGATGTTGAAGATGTCCTCGAATAGAAGTGGAACCATTGTTGATAATCTGCAAATAACAGCTTATGATATACGCTTTGTTTATGTTTTGCAGAAAGATTGGAAATTTATGCACAAATTCACCGGCGAAACAGAGGAATTAAGGAGAGAAAAACGGAAGGACATACCTTTTGTATTGATCGAGAGCTTCTGATGTTTTTAGGGTTTATGGGTTTCAACTTTCAATGAGTCTAACTGATAACACAAGAGGCAAAAATGGAAATATAGGCTCTCAAAAAAAAAAAAAGTGGAAATATAGAAATTGACTAACTCTGTGAAAAAACATTTGGGAAAGTAATGATTTTTTTAGGCCTATGGATATAAGAGGGATTCTACAATAGCTACCGCAACTTGGTAGCCATATTAAATTTGACCAAAGAAAAAATAAAAATAAAATAAAATAAAAAACAAATAAGCCTAACCCCACAGCCACAGCCCACCCGTCACCTCCCCCTCCCTTTAACCACCACGCAACAACCCCCCTCCCCAACCACCTCCCCTTGTACCAGCTATTGCACATCCGATGTCCCCTGTCACCGGTTAACCTACGCAGGCAAAGCCCTTCCCACGCGCCCACGTACTAAATGCTCCAAAAGTCTCTCTCTCCTTTCAGCTTCCTTCCCTCCATCCTCCGTTGCCTCTCATTTTTGGCCAACAGCACCTTGCTATCACCTATGTCGCGAGGATAGGGAAGCGTGGTTGACGGAAAATTTGCGGTGAGGTTGGCGGGAGAGTCGCCGGCAATGGGGCTGATCGGCGGTGGGGCTGGGGTGGGTCAGGTGAGGGGAAATGGGGAAGAGAGAGAAAGGGAAGGGCATGGGTGGTTTTTTTTTAAAATTAATTTTATGGTCAAACTTAAATTAATGGCCATGATTTGTTTGATGAAATCAACGGATGTCATTTGATCTCTTCTAATGCTACACAAGCTTTGTAGCTATTGTAGAATTGGTAATGGATATAATAAACTAATAATAATCGATTTTGGAAATAAATTACCATAAGTAGTTTTTCGAGAGTGGTGTTAAGATTCCACTTTTACAATACACGCGGGAGTACGGGACATTGAATTAGTAGCAAACTAGCAATTATTGTTCGGTGTTAAAAAATTGGAAAAGGGTACACATACAATGGTTGCATGTGAAATCTGATACATTGGACCTTTATCAATTATTGTTATTGACCTAAAATGTTAATAACAACTAAAACAAAAGTCATTAAAGCTACTCTATTTTCAGAACCACCATCCCCCCACCAACGCCACCCACCTGTCACCACCACCCCATCCCATAACGTCACCACCACCACCTTGATCTGCACAACCCTAAGTCGCGACCACCAACCACCATGCTCCACGATCGGATTTCTCCCGTCCTCCAGATGCACCACCTCCCGATCGATTTCCCCAAATCAATTGATTTAATCTTGAAATCAATCCACGTCCACGGAGGAAATGAATGAATGGCTGATCTACAATTCACGACCACGGAATCACGGATGCTCCACAGAACAATGTTCACCAACTCTTCTATACTAATCTTGTCATATTTCATTCTTGGCGAAGAGACCCAGTAAGACAATCGGGCAATACAATGCGAGGCGGATTTGCTGACCGTGCTTCCGCAATTTCAGAATCTCCGCCAGTAAAAAAGCAAGCAAATATCTGCACTCTCCTCTTTCTATTTTTAATTATTGATGTTTTACAACTATTTCGCCCAAAGCGATTCTAGTGGTGTGGTCGAAAATGGTGGGCCCTGGTGGTTGGGGATGACGACGCGGTGGAAGTCGGTGGCTCGTTGATGAGGAAGGAGACAGAGTTTGGGGGAGATTAGAGTGAGATTAATTTTGTTAGACCAATCATAATTATTAGGTTATTACTAATTACTTTTGTGCTGAGTTGGCGTCACACTATTGGTGTTGTATGAGATTCCTCATACAACCATTGTATGTGTATCAGCTCCCTAAAAAATTACACAGTACTTTCTTAGGTACTCGTAATTTCTAAGAGTGGTGACTTTTGAGGATTTTAGCGAGAGTTTTCGATGTTACAAAACACTATCCTCCAACAACTTTTGTACTACCTTGACGGCTTGACACCGCAACTAAGCTCGTCAATTTTCGAGAAGGAAAAATATCGTGCTTCGCCCATCTCGCCCATACTCATCCACACCTTTGGCCTTTACCCAGTTTCGATCTAGCTTCATTTATATTTACTACTCTAGTGAAAAGTATGAAAGCTTGCAAAAGAATGATTTTTTTTTTTTTTTTTTTTTAATTTTAACAAGGAGTACTAGTAGTTACGTGTCCTTTAACAAATCAATCTAATGAAATTTCCATTTTGGTGAAGATGAGACAAATTTTGACCAACTTAAAACACACGCACAAAAGAAGAGGATGATGATGAACAGCGGGAGCAGCAGCGGCGGTGGCGGAAGAAGAGGATGGCCGACGACGACGGGGGTGTCGGGTTCTGGTAAAAGAATACAGAAGGAGATGAAAGAACTTGACTCCCAACCACCACCTCTCTCCTCCGCCGGCCCCATCGCCGACAACCTCTACCACTGGCTCGCCACCATCCTCGGCCCTCCTGGTTTCCCCCCTCTCTTCTTACCTTAGCTCTCCTTATTTCATCCCATCCCTTTATTTTCATATGCTCATTTCAGTTTCTATGGTATCTTGTACTATACTCTACTTCACATTTGTTAAACAATTGATTGATACACAACAAGTAGATTTTATGCAAATTTATTGTAAGCTAATTAAGATTGTTAATCACCTGTTGATCTTAATGAAAAAGATTGGATTTTTTAATCCTTTGGTGTTCCCAATTCACTGATTAGCTTTGCTAAACTCAGCTCTACCATGTTTCTGGTTTCGATTTTCCCTTCATTTGGTTTGCCTGTTACGATTACGATTGCTACTAGTTCAGTATTGTTGTTCATATCACCGGAGATGACATTGTAATTTACGGCCTTTTTTCTTCGGGTTTGGGTTGTGTTCTTGTTGCTAGGTACACCTTATGAAGGTGGCATCTTTTTCCTCGACATTATCTTCCCAACTGATTATCCCTTCAAACCTCCCAACGTAAGCATCCACCTTTTTTTTTTTCGAGTTGTCATATTGTTTTCGCAGTTCAATGACTTCAATCCCTCAAGATGTAAGCTTTTGTGTTGTTTCGTTCTTTGCTTTCGCAGTTTCGCTGGTAATGATGATGAATGGAATGGCTTTGCCCAGCATCCTCTAGATTAACATATAATGCAACCCTTTTTTTTTTAATACGTGGATGTGGTTTTGGGATGCAATGGTGTCGAGACTTTTATGTATCCACCACATAATGTAGGACTTGAATGTTTGCGGTTTGCTTGGAACTTCTTTATCTTCTAGATAGCTTGTTTTACTTCATCCTTTAGTTAGCACACGGCCTATGTTGTGATTGTCTTTAACTTCACTAGGTATACTTGTTGGGTGAACTTCATTTTAATTCTAAGAATAGATGATGTAGGTGGTGTTTAAAACAAGAATTTTCCACTGCAATGTTGATTCTTCCGGGAATGTTAACTTGGAAATTCTAAAGGATGGTTGGAGTCCGGCCCTTACAATCTCAAAGGTTCTGTTTGCCTTAAGATCAATGATTCTGACCCCTGATCCATGTAAGTGTTGAGTTCTCGTTCATTTGAAAAGAATGGTGCTTGATGTTCCAGTTTTCTTCATGCCCTCATAGTCAAAGTTGTTAGTCTGTTATAATTATTGAAGAGGTGCTCCCGTGAAACAATCGTAGGCACTTTTGGGTTCTTTGAATGGTCTGATTTCCATCTTACTAGTGTTCCCTGTGCCAAAGGCATGGTTTTTAGTTTAATTACTTAAATCCCATGGGTCATGGAAAATGGGTGTCATATATGCAAAATGGGTGGACATTGTCGATCACCCTGCAGGATGTATCTTTAACCTTTGATAGAGGCACCTCATGCTACAAGCCTCTGTTAGTGGGGGCTAACTGTCTTGAAGTCTTTAAGAAATTGCTTAAAGTCTGCCGTTAACTAGGAAATGGTTTCATTGATATCCTCGAATCCCATACTGTATATCAATTGCTTCAAGGCAGTTTTTGCACCGTGATTGAAAGCTTTATAGTTGTCCAAAGCTTGCAAGTCATTTCTTAAAAAAAGCTTATCTTTTGGACCTTTCCAGTCTTTTTTATTTTTATTTGGGGGGGTCAAAGGATGGGATTTAATTATGTAATTGGGTGCAGTGTCTTGCCTTTAGGAACAGAACTGACTCCAAATTCTTCTTTGTAGACAATGCTCTTGTTCCTGGCATTGCGCACCTGTATTTGGCTGATAGGAAAAGACATGATGAACTTGCTGCTGAATGGACAGTGAGGTTTGCCAAATAAAGGGGAGGAGCCAGTGTCACCTGTAGATCTCGGATTTTGCGCTTAAGCTTGGGATAAAAGGTTGTTACATTGTTTGTGGCCAAGGAACAATTTAGGTTGTTTACGCTTATCTAACATCAGCACTGTTGGCTGGGTTATCAGTAGCATGAGCTATCCATGTTATCTGTATGGTAAACTTTGTGCGTAAACTCTGTAAACTGTACGGAGTATTTGTAATGTTATGATCAGACATGTGAAAATTCCGGGAACATAAATTTCCCCGTTACCTGTTACCTGTAAATGATAAGAGTTCAACTCTGTAAAGGGTGCTGTGTCTTACCATCTTGCTTGCTTTGTTTGAGAGAGCATCAAAAACAGAATTCCAGCACTCATGCCACTGTTGAATTGCGATTTTGAACAAAATGGAGTCTGGTCGCTCTGGTGAGAGTCGGAAATTTGTTATGGAGTGTCAATAGGGGCCGTTCCCTAGTATAATTCTCACTCGTACAAAAATCGTAGTTTTTGAGGAACGTATCGAGCCAAACTAATCGGAATGAAAGGTGTAAAGAATACGATTAGTCAACTGGAAGAACGAATAATTGAGCCAACCCCGCAAAATGAGTAATTGTCTGACAAGGACGCAAATCTTCATTTAGTGATTGAGTAAGTGAGAAGTTCTCCAGCTCACTTGCCCTTGACCTCATACGCCACCTACCAACCGTTACCTTTCATTTCTGATGAAACCAACCAACATTTGCAGACACAAAGTTGAAGAAACAACGGAACATGGGAAGAGACAGCCAGCTGAACCCCGACAAGCTTGTCGCCGCGGGCTTCACTGCCGGGGAAGTGGAGACGTTCTTAAAGGTTGTCGCAGAGGTTGTCGGCAGCGGTGGGGGAGGTCAAAGTCCTGCTGCGGTGTGGAGGGAAGTGGTGGCTCGGAAGTTGCTCAGGCCTGATCACCCACATGCGCTTCACCAGCTCGTGTACTACACGCTTTATTCTGATTGGGATTCATCCCGCTTTGGCCCTCCTCTCTATTGGTTTCCTTCTCAGTATGTCCTCTTCTCTCTTTTTTTGCCCGTGTTTCAATTTCTGTGATATGGGTGTCCAAATGTCGGACTCGGCTATTTTTCGAAAGAAAAATTGTTTGTGTGTTCTTAATGAAATCAGGATTGATTGGCCAATGTTTTAGTGAAATTTGTCTTTGGACTATGAAATAAAGTCAAGGTGAAGTATTTATAGGAATTCTTTTGGGGTCATTTCACAGATATGAATCTTGTTACACAAACTTGGGTCGTGTGATGGAAGCTCATGGACCAAGGCTGTTAGGGAAATTGTACAAGGATCCCATTACTAGTTTCTCAGTCTTTCACAAGTTCTCAGTTCAGAATCCTGAGGTGAGTGTTGAGCTTGTAGTTTGTAGACTGTTATAGGAGAGTATATTCATATAGCTCCTGTTTCCCCATAATCGATACCCTTCCGATTCAAAGAGAATGATCACTGTTTCACCCTAGAATTACTCATATTGGCTATGTTCATTGATGCTTGTTATATTTTTATCAGATTTACTGGTCCTTGGTTCTTAAGGAGATTTCAGTTTGGTTCCGTCAAGCCCCAAGGTGTATTCTGGATGAAACTGACAACTCTAAACCGGGAGGAACTTGGTTTCCGGGAGCAATTTTGAACATTTCCGAGTGTTGTTTGCTACCAACAAGTCATCCTAGGAAAATGGACAACAGTGTGGCTATTGTGTGGCAAGAGGAAGGCTCTGATGATTCCCCCGTCAAGCACATGACTTTAAAAGAACTACGAGAACAAGTAATGTATGCCTTGATCTCACACTCTTTTCTTTCAATAACATTGTTTCTTTGTGTAAATTTAGTCACTAGGATTGTCTCACTGTTGGATTCAGATTTCTTTTTTCTCATGACATCCTTGCATGTTTTCTTGCTTTCACTTTTTTAAGTTGACATTGGTGATGCGGCTGACAGGCTAGTGGCTTATGCTTTGGAGTCTACATTTGCTAAGGGTGATGCAATTGCCATTGACATGCCAATGACAGTTAACGCCGTGATCATTTACCTGGCCGTAGTACTTTCAGGGCGTATTGTTGTATCAATAGCTGATAGCTTTGCTGCAGAAGAGATCGCTACTCGTCTGCGGATCTCACGAGCAAAAGGCATCTTTACTCAGGTGAGAGGATCCTTCTAGTAAGTCTTGTTTTCGTTATCAACAGATCTGTATTTGCGTTGCCATTTTGTCATGATACAGTAGCAACATCTGCCTGCTACCAAACTTGCAGTTTTTTGTAATTTCATTGTTTTGTTCTGTCGGTTGCCAACCTTAACGTCTTTCTTCTTTCTCCCTCTTTACTAAGATTCTGACTGTGACTATTTTTTGAATTGGCCCTACTTTTCGCTTTGATTACAGGATTTAATCATAAGAGGAGGACGGAAGTTTCCGTTATATAGGTACAGAATCTCTCCCTCTTGCACTCACACTAGTCCCATCTCATTCCCGTCAGATCTCCATGTTGCATGGTAGTTACTCTCTTGCTTATTCTAATGTGTTCTCTTGCTAGCCTTCTCATTGAGACTTTACAACACATATAGTAGAGGTGTCAATTTAATGCTCTATTAGTCAATAGTGTTTCTACATCCTAGCTTTACATGCTTATGCCAATCGAATTAATTGAGGAATTGTTGAATAATCATAAAACTAGCTGCTTGCTTTTAGTCATATATGGTGCATCCATGATTGCTTTTCTGCTTCTGATGGGATGCTTTAAATTATCTCTTCCTTTGATGGTTTTGATTTTATATCATGTTCAAATGATCGTTCTTATCATGTTCTTTATAGTCGAGTCGTGCAAACTGCTCCTTCCATTGCTATTGTGATTCCAGCAAATGGAGAAGTTACAGGTGTGCCAATGAGAAAACAAGATATATCATGGAAAGATTTTCTAGCACGAGGTATTCAGAGCACAAGGTAATCCATATCTTAATCGTAAACAGTTCATATGAGGCTTCAGTATGAAGTAATAAAATTTGGCATTTTAGAGACCTCATACCACCTAGAAGGGGGTTGGGGTTGAGTGGGATTCTTAAATAACTTGCTGAGTTGAAACATATCATCTGCTTCGGTATAAAGTGATTTGGAAGCTCATTTGTTTTAAAATATCGCAAAAACCTAGGTATGATGGTCTTTACTCCGACTGTGAGATTTACCGTAGCAGCCTCTTAACCAGAGACCACTTGTCCCTTGATAACTAAACAAGTGGTCCAAATCTAATACTTCCTTTTTTTTTTAAAACAGACAACATCAGTACATTCCTGTATATCAACCCGGGGATGTGATTACCAATATACTCTTCTCATCTGGAACTACTGGTATTGAGATCTTTTTCTACGACATTCTTCCGTAATTTTTGATAAATTTTGTACTCATGCATTCTTGTAAAAACTCCACAACTACATTCTTTGGTGTGTGTAGCAACCTTCCCTTCACTCTCTATCTAATCTAATACTATTAGAGCCAAAAACCTGTGGTAGGTTCTGAAACTGCCCACTAGTCTTAATGGTGGTGTGAGCCGAAAGAACTCAAAAAACTTTCTGATTAGAGGAACCAACACTCATATCCAACAATGGTGCTTTAAGGTTATCCATAGTAAAGTTTTGAGAATATTTGGATACTGTAGAAAAAGTGGTCAAAATAGGCCAAAACCAAGTATATATATCCACTATTTCTAGAAGAAAAACGGCCGAGGAACAAAAGCTGCTCAATTATTGTGGAAACCCCTAGGGTTAGTATTATACCTGTTAGCAAAATATTAAAGCCAAAAGCCTACGGTAAATCCCAAATACGCAAAATAACGTGCACTATCCTTGAACAGTGATCTATGCCGAAAGGTTCAAAAGAACCAACCACCATATCCAGTAAGGTTACGTTAAGAGTGTCCATAGTGAAGTTTTGGTAACATTGGGTTACTTTCAAGAAAGTGGTCAAAATTGGCAAAACCCCAATGTATATAATCCATGGATTTCGCCCTCAATGGAATAAAAACCGCTCCAGTTTTCGTGGAAGCACCCAGGAGTCTTGTTATGTGTATTAAGCAAAATATTAGAGCCAAAAACCTATCTGAGGTTCCAAAAATCGGTAAGAATCGCACGCTAGGCTCTATTGGTGACATGAGCCAAAAGAACTTGAAAAACTTTTCTATCGGAGGAACTAGCACTCATATCGAACAATAGTACTTCAAAGTAAACTTTTGAGAGCATTTGGCTACTTTCGAAAAACTTGTCAAAATTGGCCAAAACCGAAGTATATAATCCATGATTTCTGGCAAAAAATGGCCGAAGAACAAAAGCTGCTCAAATTTTCATCGAAGCCTCTAAGGGTCGTATTATGCATATCAACAAAATATAACAGCCAAAGGCATGTGATATAACAGTAAAATATCTAGCCAAAAGCATGTGATATATCTCAAAATTGCAAAAAAGGCACATTATCCTCAAAAGGTGACGTGTGTCGAAAGGGTTCAAAACCTGGCCTAATAGAGGAACCAACCCCCATATCCGATAAGGTTACACTAAGAGTGTCCGTGATAAAGTTTTGGTAACATTAGCTACTTTAATAAAATTGGCCAAAACCAAAGTTATATCCACGATTTTCGCATAAAAACGGGTCTGGAACAAAAACCGCTCAAATTTTTGTGGAAGCACGTAGGAGTATTATGGAATTTACCAAAATATTAGAATCAGAAAACTAAGTGAGGTTCCGAAAATCGCTAAGAACCACACACTAGCCTCAATGGGTGACGTGAGCAGAAAAAATTTGAAATTTTTTCCATCGGAGGAACCAACATTCATATCCAACAATGGTAATTTAATGTCATCCATAGTAAAGTTTTGACAACATTTGGCTACTTTAGAAAAAGTGGTCGAAGTTGGCCAAAAACCCAAGTTGATAACCCACGATTTCTCGCCCAAAATGACCCTGGAACAAAAGATGCTCAAAATTTTGTGAAACCCTCTAGGGGTCGTATTATGCACATCAGCAAAATATTAGAGCCAAATGCCTGTGATATATCCCAAAATTGGCAAAAAAACCTAGGGTATCCTCAAAAGGTGAAGTGTGCCGAAAGGGTTCAAACCTTGCTTGACAGAGGAACCAAACCCCATATCCAATAAGGATACGCTTAGAGTGTCCATGATAAAGTTGTGGTAGCATTAGGCTACTTTAGTCAAGGTGGTAAAAATTGCCCAAACCAAAGTATATGAATAGGTCTGGAACAAAAACCGCTAAAATTTTCATGGAAGCACTTAGGAGTCTTATTATGGGTATTTAGAAAAATATTAGAGCCAAAAACCTATGAGAGGTTCCGTAAATTTTGTAAGAACCGCACGCTAGGCTCAATCGGAGATATGGGCCGAAAGGCTTTGAAATACTTTTCTATCAGAGGAACTAGCACTCATATTGGACAATAGCACTTCGAGGTTATCCATAGTGAATTTTTGAGAGCATTTGGCTACTTTCAAAAAACTTGTCAAAATTGGCCAAAACCGAAGTATATAATACATGATTTCTGGCAAAAAATGGCCGAAGAACAAAAACTGCTCAAATATTTGTGGAAGCCTCTAGGGGTCGTATTACGCATATGAGCAAAATTTTGGAGTCATAAGCTTGAGATATATCCCAAAATTTGCAGAAAGCCGCAACATATCCTTAAAAGGTGACATGTGCCGAAAGGGTTCAGAACCTTGCCTAACAGAGGAACCAACCCCCCATATCCAATAAGGTATGCAAAGATTCTCCATAATAAGTTTTTGGTAACATCAGGCTAATTTAATAAGATGGTCAAAATTGGCCAAAACCAAAGTATATATCCACGGTTTTCGCCCTGAAATGGGCCTGGAACAAAAACCACTCAAATTGTCGTGGAAGCAGATAAGAGTCTTTTTATGGGGTTTAGCAAAATATTAGAGCCAAAAAGCTAAGTGAGGTTTCGAAAATTGGTAAGAACCGCATGCTATGCTCAATGGGTGACATGGGCTGAAAGAACTTGATAACCTTTTCTATTAGAGGATCCAGCACTCATATATAACAATTGTACTTCAAGGTTATCCATAGTAAAGTTTTGACAATATTTGGCTACTTTAGAAAAAATGGTCGAAATTGGCCAAAACCTAAGTAGATAATCCACGATTGCTGGCCAATGACTGAGGGTTGTATTATGCATATTAGTTAGAGCCAAAAGCCTATGGTGCATCGCAAAGTGGCAAAAAAACGTATAGTATCCTCAAAAGGTGAAGTGTGGTGAAAGGGTTCAAAACCTTAACAAAGGAATCAACCGCCATATCCAATAAGGTTATGCTAAGAGTGTCCATGATGAAGTTTTGGTAACATTGGGCTACTTACAAGAAAGTGGTCAAAATTGGCCAAACCCCATAATATATAATCCATGGTCAAAATTGGCCAACCCTAGAAGAAAAGCCGTTGAAAGTTTCGTGGAAGCTTCTTGGACTCATATTATGGGTTTTAGTAAAATAGTAGAGCTAAAAACATATTGTAGGTCTCGAAAGTTAGTACGAACTGCATGCTAAACTCAATGGGTGATGTGAGCCGAAAGAACTTAAAAGACCTTTTTTTTAGTGGGACCAGCACCCATATCCAACAATGGTACTTCAAGGTTGCTTGTAGTAAAGTTTTGGTAATATTGGGTTACTTCAAAAAAAGTGGCCTAAGTTGGTCAAAACCGAAGTATATAATCCACCTATTTCGGCCCAAAATGGCCCTAGAACAAAAACCACTGTAATTTAAGTGGAAGCACCTAGGAGTTATATTATGGGGTATAGCAAAATATTAAAGTAAAAAACCTGGCGAAAATTGCATGCTAGATGGGTGTCGTGTGCCAATGGGTGTGAAAGAACTTCCATAATAGAGGAACCGACACTCATATCTACTAAAAACACTCGAAGGTTGTATTTAATTAAGTTATGAGAGTTATTGGCACCTTTCAAAAAAATGGTCAAAAATTTGCAAAAACCGGAAAAATATTATCCATGGTTTTTGTCCCAAATTGACCAAAGAACAAAAATGGGCAAATTGACCAAAGAACAAAAATGGGTCAAATTTTTGTGGAAGCCCCGGAGTCGTATTATGGGTTTGAGCAAAATTGTGGAACCAAAAAACTTTGGTAAATCCCAAAATTGGCAAAAACCACATAGCGACTACTGCTGGTGAGGTGTGCCCAGAATTGGCAAAAAGCACAAAGTGACCGGTCACGTAAAAGTAAAGTAATATAATACTATTAAGTAAATCAATGTAATACTATTAATATCATACTTTGTATTGATTTATAACCATTTTAGCCGTTTTATAACTTCACTAAGGTTTTTGGCCCTAATATTTTTCAAATTCTCATAATATCATACTTAGACACTACCACCAAAATTTGAGTCGATTTCGCTCCGGAGCTATATTATCGAAAAACCGTGGATTATGTACCACGATTCTAGTCAAATTTGATCAATTTTTTGAAAAAAAAAAAAAACAAATGTCCTCCAAACATTAGTATAGATACCCTATGACTATAATTGTTGGATTTGAGTGTTGGTTCCTGATTTTGTGAAGTATTTCATCGGTTTCGACGTTCGTCACTTTGTATGGATTTATAACCATTTTAGCCGTTTTACTTAACTTTACTTAGGTTTTTGGCCCGAATATTTTTCAAATCTTCATTATATCATACTTAGACACTATCACGAAAATTTGAGCCGATTTCGCTCCGGAGCCATATTATGGAAAAACCGTGGATTATGTACTACGATTCCGGTCAAATTTGATCAATTTTTCGAAAAAAATCTAAATTTCCTCCTAACATTAATGTAGATACCTTAGGATTATACTTGTTGGATTTGAATGTTGGTTCCTCATTTTATGAATTATTTCATGCGTTTCGACGCTCGTCACTTTCTATGGATCTATGACCGTTCTAGTCGTTTTACTTAACTTCTGTTAGGTTTTTTACTCTAATATTTTCCAAATCCTCATTATATAATATTTCGACACTACCACCAAAATTTGAGCCGATTTCACTCCGGATCCATATTATCGAAAAACCGTGGATTATATACTACGATTCCGGTCAAATTTGATCAATTTTTCGAAATAATCTAAATATCCTCCTAACATTACCGTAGATACCTTAGGTTTATACTTGTTGGATTGGAGTGTTGGTTCCTTATTTTGTGAAGTATTTCATCCGTTTTGACGCTTGTCACTTTGTATGGATTTAGAACCATTTTAGCCGTTTTACTTCACTTACTTATGTTTTTGGCCCTGATATTTCTCAAATCCTCATTCTATCATACTTAGACACTATCACCAAATTTTGAGCCGATTTCGCTCCGAAGCCATATTATCGAAAAACCGCGGATTATGTACTACGATTCCGGTCAAATTTGATCAATTTTTCGAAAAAAATCTAAATATCCTCCTAACATTACTGTAGATACCTTAGGTTTATACTTGTTAGATTGGAGTGTTAGTTCCTCATTTTGTGAAGTATTTCATCCGTTTCGACGCTCGTCACTCTGTATGGATTTATAACCATTTTAGCCGTTTTACTTCACTTTACTTAGGTTTTTGGCCCTAATATTTCTCAAATTCTCATTATATCATACTTAGACACTATCACCAAAATTTGAGCCGATTTCTCTCCGGAGCCATATAATCGAAAAACCGTGGATTATGTACTGCGATTATGGTCAAATTTGATCAATTTTTTGAAATAACCCAAATTTTCTCCAAACATTACTTTAGATATCCAATGACTATACTTGTTGGATTTGAGTGTTTCCTCATTATGTGAAATATTTCATCCGTTTCGACGCTCGTCACTTTGTATGCATTTATAACCATTTTAGCCGTTTTACATAACTTTACTCAGGTTTTTGGGCCTAATATTTCTCAAATCCTCGTTATATCATACTTAGACACTACCACCAAAATTTGAGTCGAATTCGCTCCGGAGTCATATTATCGAAAAACCGTGGATTAATGTACTGCCATTCTGGTCAAATTTGATCAATTTTTTGAAAAAAAAAAAAAACAAATGTCCTCCAAGCATTACTATAGATACCCTATGACTATACTTGTTGGATTTGAGTGTTGGTTCCTCATTTTGTGAAGTATTTCATTCGTTTCGACGCTCGTCACTTTGTATGAATTTATAACCGTTTTAGCCGTTTTCCTTATCTTTTATTAGGTATTTTTACTCTAATATTTTGTAAATCCTCATTATATTATACTTAGAGATTACCACCAAATTTTGAGCGATTTTTGCTCCGGAGCCATATGATCGAAAAACCGTGGATTATCTTAGGACTATATTTGTTAAATATCTATATTATTATGTTCATTTTATGAAATTTTCAATATACCTTTGTTATAAATTATAATATTAGTAGCAACACTATTATTTTCCATAAATTAGCTTACCACCATAATAACCATAAATTATATTATTTTGCATAAATTAGCTAATAATTTTTATATTATGTAATTACTTAATGCTATCTAATTAATGAATGTCAAGTGTCGTTCCAAAAAAGACTTGATTTCAGGTTTTAATATATAGTATTTGATAAAGTTATTGGTGGCAAAAAAGTGAAAATAATATAAAGTAAATTTTTATAATTGAGCAGGCGTTGGCCTATTTGGTATCGTTTTCAGTTTTCAATTTTCAGTTTTCAGTTTTCAGTTTTTTTGAAAACCAAAGTCCCGTTTTTGAAAACTAGAAAAAATGGTTTTTAGTTTTCAGTTGTCAGGTTCTCAATTTCAGTATGACTATTATAGAAACAAGCCGTTTAAATTAATTTTTGCAACTTATTTAACTAAAGTTTTTACGCAAAAAAACCAAAATTTGAAAACGGCAGTGATACCGAACGGGCCCAATATACATTCATAGGGCCCTCAAACTACTCTATTCATATATTTTGTAAATAGATAAGTCCTATTAGTTGCTATGAGTTTTTGCTAAGTTCTGTGATTCATGTCGAATGTATATATGACTTAGGGGACCCAAAGGCTGTACCATGGACGCAACTTTCACCAATTCGAGCTGCAGCCGAATCATGGGCTCATTTCGATATTCAAGTTGGTGATGTCATGTGTTGGCCAACAAGTCTAGGCTGGGTGGTGGGACCAATTATTCTCTATAGTTGCTTCTTAAATGGTGCAACTCTTGCTCTTTATCATGGATCGCCTCTTGGAAGAGGTTTTGGGAAATTTGTTCAGGTTAGGCGTTTAAATATTATGTACATTATTTTGACTGGGACAATAGGACCGACTTTTCAAGGATAGGTAATTTATTACATACCATATGGTGTGGTTCATCCAATGTTACTCATTGGCTTGTTTGTTTTTGTTGTTGATAAATATTTCCAGGACGCGAAAGTGACCTTCTTGGGTACAGTACCAAGCCTTGTCAAAACTTGGAAAACTACCAAATGTATGGATGGCTTAGACTGGACAAAATTAAGGTAAAATCAACATTTTTGAGTGCAGGTTTTATTTATTTACTACTGTGGTCACTTGATGGACTTAAATTCACCGCCACCGGACATGAACCTGTGCAGAATGTTTGCCTCTAGTGGAGAGGCCTCAAACTTGGATGATGACCTTTGGCTTTCATCAAGGGCTTACTATAAACCAATCATTGAATGTTGTGGAGGGACAGAGCTGGCAGCAGGGTACCTTCATGCAAGTGTTTTGCAACCGCAAGCCTTTGGATCATTCAGTACTGCACCTATGGCGACAGAATTTGTCATTCTTGACGAGGACGGAAAACCATATGTAAGTGTTTGCAGGGGTATATACTGTGGTGTGTTCTTTCAAAACACAAATGCTTGAGTGATAATTTTGCTATACCAATGGATACAGACCATAAGTTGGCCAAATATCTGAAATTAATGAGTTTCACTTATCTTTCGACAGCCGGAGGATCAAGCATGTGAGGGTGAGGTAGCATTGTTGCCCCAACTTATGGGAGCTTCTGACAGATTACTCAACGCAGACCATCAAGAGGTTTACTTCAAGGGAATGCCAATGTACAAAGGAATGGTATGCTCATCTCTCATGGTATTGTATATGGCTAGCAGATTTAGGTTAAATTAGAATATATCTGCTAAACTAGCTGATATGACCATTTCATGCCAGGTGGTGTGCAGTAGTACTACTTTCCAAATTTTATGTCATAATGGCTTTGCTAATATCTTCGTTTTTCTCTTTTTATCAAGTTATTTTTCTACTGTTGATTCTGTCTTTTACTGTCTAGACAAGATATGTAACCAAGCTCATCTATCCAAGATGGATCAAGTACAATGGTCATAGGTCAAATAAAAGAAAAGAGAGACTTGAAAACTGAAACTTACACACTAATATGCCAAAATGCAAAGAAGTAACAGGTACCCCTTGATGCCCAAGCTGACTTTGAAAAATGGAAATAGAAAAGAGGTCCCGAGTAGTTTTTGGATAGGGTAAGCCAACAAAGCTAAAAAGCATTGGAGTTACAAGCGTCTTCATTCTAGACCTAGGAGCGAACTAGTGTACTAGACCATACAAGACCCGCTGAAGTAACTATGTGCCCTTTATGGTGTTGTTGAGCATGTTGGAAAAGGATGATATATCAAGGGATGAGTATATTTTTTGAGTTGATGTTTGCAGCAACTTAGGAGGCATGGAGATATCGTAAGGAGAAGCTCTGGAGGGTATTTTTTTGTACTGGGAAGGGCTGATGATACCATGAATCTTGGTGGTATCAAGGTAGAGTTTACTTATTGCAATATCAAGTTATAATGTGTCAGGGAAATCTACATTACATTCAAGGAAATTTTTGTATCATGCAGACAAGTTCGGTTGAAATTGAGAGAGTCTGCAATCGGGTTGATGAAACTGTGCTTGAAACTGCAGCAGTTAGTGCAGCGCCACCACATGGTGGTCCTGAATTGCTTATTATATTTGTGGTTTTGAAGGAAGGAGCCACTGCTGATCCAGAAAAGTTGAAGATGCAGTTCTCCAAAGCCATTCAGCGCCACCTGAACCCTTTGTTTAAGGTGATGTACTTATCCTTTTTGTCCTTAAAACATTGAAGAAAACATTTACAATATTACAGGGTAATAGGGCAAGGGTGGGTGTATTTGCGTGTACTGTTTGTGTTGGGAGGGTGGTTTGTAAGGGTGCAGTCTAACTGACTTGTGGTTTATTTCATCTGACTATTGATTGACAGGTGAGGTTGGTAAAATGTCTCCCGGAATTTCCCCGAAATGCCACAAACAAGTTGCTCAGGCGAGTGCTGAGAGATCAGATAAAGAAGGAACTATCTTTACAAAGTAGGATTTGAAGATTTGCATGGACGGATCAATTGGTTTGGTTGAGAGGCTGCCGCCCAATGGTTAAAAACTAGTGAGTTATGATAGTAACTTTTCTTTTTCCTTTCCTTACTCCTTAGTACTGTAGTGTGGAGTATATGATACTACTGGTTTTTTTTTTGGGGGGGGGGGGGGGGGGGTGTAATAATATATATATAGTCCGTTTGTATACCGAAAGGTTTAGCAAATAATTAGGGTAGCATCTCCCCCTCGTATGTTTGTTCATCATCATGAAATTGACATTGAAACAATTTAAGAGGTTGAAGGAATTGCGAGACAATTCATTTGATAGAATCAGCAGTTTGCCAGATGAATTGTTATCTGCGATTTTTTCCTTGGTCCCATCCAAGGATGCTGTTGCTGCAAGCGCAGTGTCCTGGCGCATGCGCTATTGATTTGGATGATTTGCCTATAAGTCACTGTTGCTGCGAATCTGAGCATCTTTACAAGTTTAGAGTCGTAATTGGTGGGGACAGGACAATCAAGTGTGAAGGACATTTTAGTCATGAATGTGAAAAATATTGCCTGCCTGACTTAGAGCCGGCGCTTCTCAATGCTTGAATTTTTTCCCGATGGTAAGCTGCTATCCCAATGTACTCCCGTTTCTTGCTTCGGCACCCGCATCAATTTTCATGCTATGTTAATGGAGGAGACAATGCAAAGTTGTCAAATATCAAACATTACGCAAGCACAAAGGCTGGTATAATCCAACAAAGGGCAAAGTCTGAAACTTTATAATTGATTTAACCAAATTACAAAGTACAGAAAACTATTTAGTTGTGCATAATAAATAGATGAAAGACTAAAACTTGGTACTATATTCAGTCTACAACTTGAATTAAACAGGTGTTTGAGGCCTTGGGAAGCGCCCTCAATGTCTTCTCAGTCGCCTTTTGATCTACGATTCCTAAGGTAATAGCCGCCTTTCGACTTACAACCAATTTTTCTAGAACTGATGCATTTCTCAGGATAAAATTGATCAATTCTATTTCCCGTTGTACGCCAATGTACTCATTTATAACTTCCTTGAGATGCAAGCTGTAACAGGAAGGGATTGCTTGAGCTTTTCTCCAACACTCGCGTTCCAACTCCTCTGCCTCCGTTTCAGATTCTGGATTCCTGGCAACTCCCTGTCGTAAACAAGACAATAACACATTTACACATCCATTGGAGGTTAAAGCACAAGGCAATCAAGAAACCAAAGGATACACTGAAAATAAAGCACTGACCTTTGGAAAAGTAAGCGTTTGTAATTGAGGTGTGTAGTTAAGAATCCCCGTCAACACTTTATCCCATCTACACAAGTCATAACCAAGCACTAGATGTTTGAGATGATGAAACATCGGCATCTGATCTTTCAAGTCGCCTTCTTCAAGAACCTCCAAGCTTGCGCCCGTCAAAGATAAGTGGTGGACATTACAGGCAGGTCTGATGAGGCTAATCATGCTCTGAAAAGAAGCCTCTAAATGGTCATCTCCACGCTGTAGTTCACTGTGTATGTAGAAGGCCGCTTCAACAAGATGATTCATTTGTGTGACACGGTACTGACGTGCTAAATCATCATAATATCTTAAATACCGCAAGTTAGGAGTATCAATGGTCACAATGTCGATACTTACTAGGGCATAAAAATCCCGTTTGTTGACATCCAAAAACAAAGAGAGAAGCGATGGGGAAGAAATGGCGATGAAATTGACATGATACCACAAACACGAGTCGATAGCAAGGTCTTCAAGTAGGGGACAACTGGAAACAAGCCTAGTGATGAAGCCATCCTCCGGGATGGTGAAAGAAGCGAGGTGGAGGAGTTTCAAGTTGGGGAGACAGAAGGGTGAATCCGGAACCACATCAAGATTCATATCAAGCTTTAATACCTCCAACGTCTGGCAAGAGAAAACAGCGGGGGGGCAGCTTACCATCAGGTGACCGCACATGAATGCAGAGGTCAAGCTCCCTGAGGCCGATACAGGCTAACGGAAAAGAGAGCCAAGTGTTAAGAAGTGAGGGTTGTAAGTCAGGCAGACAGCCTTGTACACATCTATGATCAAAGCAGTGGAATGACTTGTAACCAGCAACTGCGAGTCTAAACCTGTGAAGATGACGCTGCAGAGAAAGGGAGGCTTGGAGGACATTACTGACAAAAGTGGTATAAATTGGGAAACGGTGAATAAGATGGGGACGATGCAAGCAGTGGATAATGGTGGAATCATCCAAGTCAATGCTAGTGATGCAAGGTAAAACACGGGACATTCGCCTCAATAACACACTGGTACAGACAGCATCCTTGGTAGAAAGGAAAGACAAGATACGACCTAATAATTCATCTGGTAATCTCGAAAATTCATCTGACGGAATCAAATTACCAGCCAAAGACTCAATCCTATTCTTACAACGCTTCAAACTCGGATATTGGACACCCGAATCCATACCCAAATACTAATACTAGTCAGGATTCAAATCGATTAACAATTATAACAATAATAATAATAATAATCGATCCCCAGATCCCCAATTTTAGCTTTAGATAATAAAGAAATAAAGAGAAAGTATTTGGGGGGATACCGTGTCTCCTTTGTCTATGGCTTCAAGCTTTGACTTCTTCGTTTCCCACAACCACACCTAACTAGTTTGCATGTACAACCAGCGCCCGTGATTTATATCTATATGGATATCACAAATTATTAGGTACTCCGAAGGTACCTAAAGCTACGTACCCCCGATTAACTGTTCACTCATTATATACCACATTATAGTAATTATATATTTTCACTCATTATTTCAAAATATTTACTCATTACTTCTCAATTTTCACTCATTATAGTCATTATTGATTTACAATCATTATTTCTAAATTTCCAATCACTATGTACAACTTTATTTTAATCATTATTTTCCAACTTTCACTCATTAAATCCCAAATTTCACTCATTAGTTTTCAATTTTCACTCATTATATACCACTTGAACCGAGGTACCTAGAGCTATGTATCCCCGGGGTACCATATATTTATAAAACTATTATTATCCGTTACGACGCTCGTCACTTTGTATGGATTTATAATCATTTTATCCGTTTTACTTAACTTTACTTAGCTTTTTTGCGCTAATATTTTTCAAATCAACATTATATCATACTTAGAAACTACCACCAAAATTTGAGCCGATTTCGCTCCGGAGCCATATTATAGAAAAACCGTGGATTATGTACTACGATTCCAATCAAAATTGATCAATTTTTCGAAAAAAAAAACTAAAAGTCCTCCTAACATTACTGTACATACCTTAAGACTAAACTTGTTGGATTTGAGTGTTGGTTCCTCATTTTATGAAGTATTTCATGCGTTTCGACGCTCGTCACTTTGTATGGATGTATGACCGTTCTGGTAATTTTACTTAACTTCTCTGAGGTTTTTTTACTCTAATAATTTCCAAATCCTCATTATATCATACTTAGACCCTACCACCAAAATTTGAGCCGATTTTGCTTCGAAACCATATCATCGAAAAATCGTGGATTATGTCTTACGATTCCAATAAATTTGATCAATTTTTCGAAACGCCTCTAAATGTCCACCAAACATTACTATAGATACCCTATGACTATATTTGTTGCATTTGAGAGTTGGTTCCTCATTTTGTGAAGTATTTCATCCGCTTCGACGATCGTCACTTTGTATGGATTTATAACCGTTTTACTCAACTTTACTTAGGTTTTTTGCCCTAATATTTTCCAAGTCCTCATTATATCATACTTAGACACTATTACCAAAATTTGAGCCGATTTCGCTCCGGTGCCATATTATCGAAAAACCGTGGATTTATGTACTCCAATTGTGGTCAAATTTTCGAAAAAATCCAAATGTCCTCTAAAAATTACTGTAAATTACTTAGGACTAAACTTGTTGGATTTGAGTGTTGGTTCCTCATTTTATGAAATATTTCATGTGTTTCGACGCTCGTCACTTTGTATGGGTTTATAACCATTTTAGCCGTTTTACTTAACTTTACATAGGTTTTTGCCCTAAAATTTTTCAAATCATCATTACATAATACTTAGACACTACCACCAAAATTTGAGCCGATTTCGCTCCGGAGCCATATTATGGAAAAACCGTGGATTATGTACTACGATTCCGGTCAAAGTTGATCAATTTTTCGAAAAAAATCTAATGTCCTCTTAATATTACTGTAGATACCTTAGGACTAAACTTGTTGGATTTAAGTGTTGGTTCCTCATTTTATGAAGTATTTCATGCGTTTCGACGATAGTCACTTTATATGGATTTATAACCATTTTATCCGGTTTACTTAACTTTCCTTAGGTTTTTTGCCCTAAAACTTTTCAAACCATCATTATATCATACTTAGACACGACCACCAAAATTTTAGCAGATTTCGCTCCGGAGCCATATTATGGAAAAACCGTGGATTAGTTACGATTCCGGTCAAATTTGATCAATTTTTCGAAAAAAAACTAATGTCCAACTAACATTTCTGTAGATACCTTAAGACTAAACTTGTTGGATTTGAGTGTTGGTTCCTCATTTTATGAAGTATTTCATGCGTTTCGACACTCGTCACTTTGTATGGATGTATGACCGTTCTGGTCATTTTATCTAACTTCTCTTAGGTTTTTACTCTAATAATTTCCAAATCCTCATTACATCATACTTAGACCCTATCACCAAAATTTGAGCCTATTTTGCTCCGGAGCCATATTATCGAAAAACCGTGGTTTATGTCTTACGACTCCAATCAAATTTGATCAATTTTTCGAAAAACATCTAAATATACAACAAACATTACTATAGATACTATACTTGTTGGACTTGAGAGTTGGTTCCTGATTTTGTGAACTATTTTATCCGTTTCGACGCTCGTTACTTTGTATAGATTTATAACCATTTTAGTCATTTTACTTAAGTTTACTTAGGTTTTTTGCCTTTATATTTTTCAAGTCCTTATTATATCATACTTACACAGTACCAACAAATTTTGAGCTGATTTCGCTCCGGAGCCATATTATCGAAAAACCATGGATTATGTACTGTGATTCTGGTCAAATTTGATCAATTTTTCAAAAAAATCAAGATCTCCTACAAACATTACTGTAAATAACTTAGGACTATACTTGTTGGATTTGAGAGTTGGTTCCTCATTTTGTGAAGTATTTCATCCGTTTCGACGCTCGTCACTTTGTATAGATTTATAACCATTTTAGCCGTTTTACTCATTTTTATTTAATTTTTTTACCCTAATATTTTCCAAGTCCTCGTTATATTATACTTAGACACTACCACCAAAATTTGGGTCGTTTTCGCTACAGTGCCATATTATCGAAAAACCGTAGATTTACAGCAATTGTGGTCAAATTTTCGAAAAAATCCAAATGTCCTCCAAACATTACTGTAAATACCTTAGGACTAAACTTGTTGGATTTAAGTGTTGGTTCTTCATTTAATGATGTATTTCATGCGTTTCGTCGCTCGTTACTTTGTATGGATTTATAGCCGTTTTACTTAACTTTACTTAGGTTTTTTGCCCTAAAATTTTTCAAATCATCATTATATCATACTTAGACACAACCCCCAAAATTTTTGCCGATTTTGCTACGGAGCCATATTATGGAAAAACTGTGGATTATGTACTACGATTCCGGACAAAATTGATCAATTTTTCGAAAAAAATCTAATTGTCCTCCTAACATTAGTATAGATACCTTAGGATTATACTTGTTGGATTTGAGAGTTGGTTCCTCATTTTATGAAGTATTCATTGCGTTTCGACGCTCGTCACTTTGTCTGGATGTATGACCGTTCTGGTCATTTTACTACACTCCTCTTAGGTTTTTTACTCTAATAATTTCCAAATCCTCATTATATCATACTTAGACCCTACCAACAAAATTTGAGCCAATTTGGCTCTGGAGCCATATTATCGAAAAACCGTGGATTATGTACTACGATTTCGGTCAAATTTGATCAATTTTTCGAAAAAATCCAAATGTCCTCCAAACATTACTGTATATAGCTTAGGACTATATTTGTTGGATTTGAGTCTTGGTTCCTCATTTTGTGAAGTATTTCATCCGTTTCGACGTTCATCACTTCGTATGGATTTATAACCATTTTAGCCGTTTTACATAACTTTACTTAGTTTTAGCCCTAATATTTTTCAAATCATCATTATATCATACTTAGACACGACCACCAAATTTTGAGCCGATTTTGCTCTGGAGCCATATTAGCGAAAAACCATGGATTATGTATTGCGATTCTGGTCAAATTTGATCAATTTTTCGAAAAAAATCCAAATGTCCTCCAAACATTATTGTAGATACCATAGGACTATACTTGCTGGATTTGAGTGTTGGTTCCTCATTTTGTGAAGTATTTCATCCGTTTCGATGCTCGTCACTGTGTATGAATTCAAAGCCATTTTAGTCATTTTACTTAATTTTACTTAGGTTTTTGGCCCTAATATTTTTCAAATCATCATTATATCATACTTAGACACTACCACCAATATTTGAGCCCATTTTTCTCCGGAGCCATATTATCGAAAAATTGTGGATTATGTACTACGATTCATGTCGAATTTGATCAATTTTTCGAAAAACATCTAAATGTCTTCCTAACATTACTGTAAATACCTTAGGTTTATACTTTTTGTATTGGAGTGTTAGTTCCTTATTTTGTGAAGTATTTCATCCGTTCGACGCTCGACCCTTTATTTGTATGGATTTAAAACCATTTTTGCCGTTTTACCTCACTTAGGTTTTTGGCCCTAATATTTCTCAAATTCTCATTATATCATACTTAAACAGTATCACTAAAATTTGAGCTGATTTTGCTCCGGAGCCATATTATCGAAAAATCGTGGATTATGTACCGCGATTCTGGTCAAATTTGATCAATTTTTCGAAAAAAATCCAAATGTCTTCTTAACATTACTGTAGATACCTTAGGTTTATACTTGTTGTATTGGAGTGTTGGTTCCTTATTTTGTTAAGTATTTCTTCCGCTTCGACGCTCGTCACTTTGTATGGATTTAAAACCATTTTAGCCGTTTTACTTCACTTAGGTTTTTGGCCCTAATATTTCTCAAATCCTCATTATATTATACTTAGACACTACCACCAAAATTTGAGCCGATTTTGCTTTGGTGCATATTATGGAAAAACCATGGATTATGTACTCCAATTCCGGTCAAATTTGATCAATTTTTCGAAAAACATCTAAATGTCCTCCTAACATTACGGTAGATCTTAGGTTTATACTTGTTGGATTTAAGTGTTGGTTCCACATTTTATGAAGTATTTCATGCATTTCGACGCTCGTCACTTTGTATGGAAGTATGACCGTTCTGGTCGTTTTACTTAACTTCTCTTAGGTTTTTTTACTCTAATATTTTCCGAATCCTCATTATATCATACTTAGACACTGCCACCAAAACTTGAGCAAATTTTGCTCCGGAGCCATATTATCGGAAAACCGTGGATTATGTACCACGATTCCGGTCAAATTTGATCAATTTTTCGAAAAAAATCTAAATATCGTCCTAACAGTACTGTAGCTACCTTAGGTTTATACTTGTTGGATTGGAGTGTAGGTTTCTCATTTTGTGAAGTATTTCATCCGTTTCGATGCTCGTCACTTTGTATGGATTTATAACCATTTTAGCCGTTCTACTTGACTTTACTTAGGTTTTTGGCCCTAATATTTTTCAAATTATCAATATATCATACTTAGACACTACCACCAAAATTAGAGCCCATTTTGCTCCGGAGCCATATTATCGAAAAACCGTGGATTATGTTTTACGATTCCTGTAAAATTTGATCAATTTTTCGAAAAACATCTAAATGTCCTCCTAAAATTACTGTAGATACCTTAAGTTTATACTTGTTGTATTGAAGTGCTGGTTCCTTATTTTGTGAAGTATTCCATCCGTTTCGACGCTCATCACTTTGTTTGGATTTAAAACCATTTTAGCCGTTTTACTTCACTTAGGTTTTCGGCCCTAATATTTCTCAAATCCTCATTATATCATACTTAGACACTATCACCAAAATTTGAGCTGATTTTGCTCCGGAGCCATATTATCGAAAAATCGTGGATTATGTACTGGGATTCTGGTCAAATTTGATCAATTTTTTTGAAAAAATCTAAATTTCCTCCAAACATGACTATAGATACCCTATGACTATACTTGTTGGATTGAGTTTTGGTTCCTCATTTTGTGAAGTATTTCATCCATTTCGACGCTCGACACTTTTTATGAACTTATAACCATTTTAGCCGTTTTACATAACTTTACTTAGGTTTTTGTCCCTAATATTTGTGAAATCCTCGTTATATCACACTACAATCAAAATTTGAGCCGATTTCGTTCCTGAGTCATATTATCGAAAAATCATGGATTATGTACTGCGATTATGGTCAAATTTGATCAATTTTTTGAAAAAAAATAAAATAAAATGTCCTCGAAATATTACTACAGATACCCTATGACTGTACTTGTTGGATTTGAGTGTCGGTTCCTCATTTTGGGAAGTATTTCATTCGTTTTAATGCTCCTCACTTTGTATGGCTTTATAACCATTTTAGCCGTTTTACTTAACTTCACTTAGGTTTTTGGCCCTAATATTTTTTAAATCCTCATTATAATATACTTAGACACATTTACCAAAATATGAGCTGATTTCGCTCCGAAGCCAAATTATCGAAAAACCGTGGATTATGTACTACGATTCTGGTCAAATTTGATCAATTTTTCGAAAAAAAATCCAAATGACCTCCAAACATTATTGTAGATTCCTAAGGACTATAGTTGTTGGATTTGAGTGTTGGTTCCTCGTTTTGTGAAATATTTCGTCCGTTTTGACGCTCGTCACTTTGTATGGATTTATAACCGTTTTGGTCGTTTTCCTTATCCTTCACTCATATTAGGTTTTTTACTCTAATATTGTGTAAATCCTTATTATATATACTTAGAGATTACTACCAAAATTTGAGCAATTTTTACTCCGGAGCCATATTATCAAAAAAATCGTGGAAAATCTCAGGACTTGTTGGATAAGTATAGAGGTGCAAGGGTGACCAAAGAATGAAAGATGAGCAAGGTAGAAGAAATGATAGATTATAAGCCATGAACTCTAATAGTAAAACGATTATATTATGGATCTCAATCATATAATATTTGGTAAGAGATGGGAGTAACAAGAATCGATACATCAAACCCAGAATAAAGGCAAAACGATTCTACTTATCCTTGCTTGTCGTTTGGCACACGTTATTTGTAGCGGATGTATAGAGTGGGGTCGTGTTTTAGTATCGAATAATCGGTGATAGAAATATACTCTGTCATTTATGTTGATGGTGATATAAATTGTGCTAACAAAGATTCCATCGTATATTTGTATACTCATCGAAACTGCGCCAGAATATAAAGATGTTTTTAACCGGAATATGGTTTAATAATTAGGACATGTGCAGAGTATGAAGCACGCAATAAACATTACTTCTTCGAATATTTTTTTCCTTCGAATCATAATTATTTTTAGGTTAGATTTCATCGCGTCACACTTATTTCAATGTAAGTATAAGTTCAAGGTCCCTTGAAAAACAAAAAAAAGGGTAAGTATGTTCCGACTTCTACTATTGCAAGAATTGAGATTCAAATCGCGGGTCAGTATGATAGATTTTGTGGACCTATATTAGTGATCATCAAAGTATGGGAACCGGGAAGCGTTGAACAAATGCAAACTTGGAAGATGTCAGTCACTATTCCACCAATTGTACAGAAATAATTCAATTGCGACATAAATGTAGATAACAGACTCCAACCGTAGTATTCACTACTCAACTCAAACAGTAGTATTGATACATCAAACCCAGAATAAATGCAAAACGATTCCTACAATTAGAATCCCGATCTCAGGATATAACGCGCTGCTTCTACCACCCATGAGTGGACTAGCTGGTCCAAATGCCGTGGGACTGAATCCCACACTCGAATTAGAACTGCTAGACAGACAGGTAGAAAAGATATGAGTAGGAGCTAACCAAATGGATTTACAAACAAGATTACTGACATACAACAACGGAACAAAAAAAATTACCTTCCCGTGAAACCGCATGAACCATAGCCTGAGACAAATGTCAGCATACCAATCAGAAACTGTAAACAATAGGGCATGAAAATTAAGAAAGAATAAATGGATCAGACTTACTAGGATCAGCATTAGTCGTTGTTGCTGTACCATCGAAATCACAAGTTCCACCAACACTGTGCATCCTTTGATAGTAATCATTATAAGCATAAGAAGCATGATTCTCTGTGGTATCAGGGTAATAGCACGGTTGGCCCTCTTGAATGGCTGAGCAGTTGGCATGACCATCACCACAAGCCCAGTTCAACCCTTTTCGCAACTTGTCTGTATCCGCTCCTGCCTTTGCTATGCAGAAAAGACCTGTAGAATTGCCCGACATTTGGCCTGAACCTCCAAGACTGAGTGGATAAACAGTAGAGCCATTGGTGAAGAACACTCCCCAGTTTTTCTCAGAGACAGGCCCCCGCCTCTCATCCTCGTTGAATAGCTCATATATATAGGTGTTTATTGGAATAGCCGACTGACTTGGTGGGCCTGAGTTGTTTAGAACTCTCTTGATCAAGTTGTTATTGTAGGTCTCTGCATTTTTCACAGTGGCATCAGGTTCATTAGCTCCTCCGTTCCACGGCCAACCAGTTTCAGTCACAACAACTGGGATCCTAGAGAAGTTAAGAGCATCAATGGAGTAATAGGTGGCATCCACCATTGCATCAAACATACTATCATAATGATACAGAGTGTTAGGATCAACAATTTGCTTCACAGGAGAAAGGGGTTGGAAAAGAGCATAATCAAGGGGGAAAATGCCATTTCCTTGGGTAAATCCGTAATAAGGGTATGCATTTATCATGAAGTAAGAGTTGGTGTTCTTTAAGAACTGAAGGATCTGATACATGGTAGAGTTCCAAGATGAATTAAAGATGGCAGTTGAAGGAGGAAAAGGTCTGGAAATTATATCCATAGAGTGCGGGGTGGAGACTTTGACCTTGAAATTTAAGTTGGAAGCAACAAGGGCTTTATGAAGGTTGTTCATAGCAGGAACCAATATAGGAGCAGCATGTGGTATTGTGGTAAGGACCTCGCTACCAACAGCGATGGCTGTGATGTTGGTGTCGGGCACATAAGCTGCCACATTTCTGTTTATCCATGCTGCTGCAACTGATGGAGATTGCCCGATTCCTAAAACTTCCTCATTCGTGACACCAACCATGACCTCTATGCTTGTGTTAGCAAGGGCATTAAGCATGTGAGCATCAGCATCAAACAGTCGAACATGAGTTATCTGGTTGGCTTTAAGAATCGCAACTACTTCTGAAGCTGGTGGCAAGTTAGATAAATCAGTCCCTATATCTACCCCAACGAATGCACCTACAAAAGGGGAAGAAAACAACCCTTAAGTTATTTCGCGCAAAACTCAACAGAGGCATCAGGGATACGGAAACAAAGAGCAAGGGCAAGAATACAAAGTAACATGAAAAACTTGATCAGACAGTCACCTAAAGCACAGTGAAGAATGCCGAATAGTAGCAGTAGCACTCTCGGCAGCCATTTGTAAGGCATCATCCACCCTTACAGAAAACCCAAGCTACCTGCAGTTCTGCACTCTCTTGCTATGTCACTTGCTGATGAAAATCTAAAACGTATAGACGACACTAAACCCTAAGAGGCGAAAAATAAAAACAAGCTCAGGCACATTGATTAAGCAAGCAATCATAACAACAAAGTCTAAACGAACAAAATGTCCAAATGCATGATACAACTAGTTGAGCAGCCAATTCCAATTTTAGTAATGTGTTAAACTTGTAAAGAAACAGCAATGAAATCAGATAGCAGCAGCTACTAAGCAAATAAAGCAAAACCCAGATATCTCTAACCTCTGAGTCACCCATATATTCACACATTTCATACCCAACAAAGAATCCAAATTTGGTAACTTTGCAATGACAAGAATACACTGTAAATTAAGTAAAGCCTAGAATAAGTAAGCTGAAATTGGGAAAATAGAAAAGAGCATGCACAATTATTACCAGACAAGTCACAAGCAGTGGTGATGTCAGCTAAAGAAGAGGAAGAAACATCAAAGTCCAGGATATGCTACTCCAAAATCTAGCATAAACCCTACAAAATTACATATAAAAATTGCAAACTGGTTATAATGTGAACACAATGTCAAAGGCTGCGACTTGTGACTTGTGAGCAGCTACATTTGACAGTTACTACTGTGTTGCTAAACCTGGGCAAAATTACAGGAAATTGAAGAATAAAGAAAGAGAGAGAAGAAACCTGAAGAAGAAGAAGATTGATGAGGGCGCAGAACCCAAGATAGAGCGACCCAGCAGCGTCAAGTTCACTTTACTACTCCAAATCCAAAGTAGTGTAGTACAAAAGTGAGTGTGAACTGTGATGGTGAGATTATACTACGTTTGTGTCCCTCTTTTTGCTCATCTTCTGTCTTCTCCTTTTCCTATATTTTAATAATACTATTTTTATTATACATGTTCTACAGTAACATAAATTATCAAGGAATCCTATCTATCTTTGACGTTTTTACTAAAAGGAGAAAAGTTACAGTGAAAGAAGAAGACTGTGTTACTGAGTGGGGAAAAAATGGCAGGGATTTTGTTGAGGTTGAAAAGAAGACCAAAAGATAGACACCATTTTGAAGGTCTTCCACTCTTCCCCTATTAATTACCCTTTAATTAATACAGTACTACTTAATTACTGCAGCACTCAGCTCATATTAACCCTTTCAGTTTTCACTCTACCCTCTGAATCTCGTAGTAGTGTGAACTGTGAAGGAATCAAGGAAGGAAAGCCGGTAACTGTCGAGCAATCAGCCTCCACGGAACTCGTACCAGAACCGGAAACCTGATTTGGAGTGCATTCTAGATAAAAAGGAGGTGCCAAACCCCGACAACAGTCCGAGCCCGGAGAAGACTGATAACATATACCACCACATGTGCAACGCAAAGATGCCTGGACAGAAAAACTTGATGCAGTTCAAATTTCAAACAAACGTCATAAAGTGGATCTTTTTTCTAACTGTGTCGCACACACACGCAACTTTTAGCCAGTCAAAAGAAGGCGTCATTGCCATATTGCAGTAGCAGTACAACCCCCCACTATTTTTAACTTGGAAAGGGAAACATTTATCATCCTGCATTTGCTTAATCCAACTTTAACAAACTACAACTAAGAAAAAGTGGTTTTAGATCTCAATAACAACCAACCTAAAACGTCATTACAACAACAGCATAAAGACTTGACCAGAATATCCTCAAACACCAACGCAACGTCAGACATGAACCGATGATCGCCTCATTTCAGAATCCTACAACCAATTTGGACTACACTGCGAGTTCAACTCATCAAAGACACTAGAACCCATCCTCGCTAGGTGATCTGTCTCTGTTTTGCTCCTTGGGACTGGCAGGGTCTTCCTGAATCGGGCTTCTGCTCCGGCTCTGACCCCTACCACTGCGGCTCTTGCTCCTGCTGCGGCTACGACTTCTGCTCTTGCTCCGAGAGTTGCGAGGTGGAGGTGAACGAGAATATGATCTTCCTCTGCCTTCCCGAGAGTAAGACCTTTCCCGACTCTTCTTTCTGTCGTTGGGTGTAAGTGATCTGCCACCCGGAAATTCACATTTCAATACATTATTACTTGGAAAGGCTCCAAACAATAGGCATGGACACTCAAGAGACAACATTAATAAAAATATCCATGATCTTACATATACCGTTTCAAAAATCTATAAAGTTTAAGATATGGAAAGCAAGATCTAAATTCTGAAGCAAGAATAGGGAAAGAATGCCATGGTCACGTAAATCTTACAAGGCAAAAGGAACAACTAAACATCATTCATGCATGCTATATTGTACCTGATAAATGTTCAATTCAGTGGACAAACAAGACAATGTTCAGCCCCTACCATTAGTGGCACAAAAGACTATTGATAATTTCTTGATCATTTTACATGTACCCCAAGGCAAAAGATTCTGCCCAACAATGGTGATAAAAACATTAGCACAGAGCGCTGATTGACTTCGCAAACCCTCACCCCTCAAAAGACACCACAGCACACCAGGCAACCAAATATATTTACTTAAGGACGAAGTAGAAGCACAATTGGACCTCCAAAAAAAAAAGTAGCAGCAGAACAATTGGTGCATAAGTGGTCAGTGCTCCAGTCGAAGAAATTACCTTGAATGCTGTCTTCTTTTGGGTGAAGGTGAGTAGCTACGGGACCTCGACCGTCCACGCCTTGCAGGTGGCGAGCGGGAACGCCTTCTGTCATGCCTGCCCCTGTGGCTACTGTAAAAACCTCAAGTATGTTATGAAAAGCCCCAGAGTTAAGGACAGAGTAGCAATAATAGTATTCATCCGCATCCAATCAAAGTAAATTTTCGAAGTACATAACAGTCAAGAGCAATGAAAAACCAAGAAACTCAGACAATGGTTGAACAGAGTTAAAGGGGAGTATCGCCAAAATTGGCACATATATGAGTTTGATGCCTTCTCTCAAGCAGCTCGTACTTTGTATAAGGGCTAGAAAGGAGTGTGAAAGTTTCAGTCATTCACAACACAAATCATAAAAACAATGACAACAAAAGGTGATCACCTACCTTGAACGTTCTCTTAACCTCATCTCAGGTGGTTTCTTCCTGTTCTCCTCAGCAAACACAACTGTCAATTCACGACCTTGAAAAAGTTGACCATCCATCTGGTATTTTGCGTCAGCAGCATCAGCAGGGTCCACATATTGCACAAAACCAAATCCACGAGGTGCCCTACAAAAGACGCAAGCATACTCTCATGGTATTGAAACACAACAACAATTCTTATAAGAAAAACATAGCTTAGATAAATAAAAGTGCAATGTGTACTCCATTAATCTTTAAGAGCAGAGTCCATCGATATGAAAGGTCGTGGTAAGAGCATAAGAAGCAAGCACGCGACTGCTGACCTTGCAAAGATCAGTTTAAAGAGTGACTTGAAATTCTTCAAGACTTGAATTTCTTCACAATGTACTCTTTTCCAACTTCCTTGGACTCTTCATACCATTTACAACATCTTCCACAGGACTCTTATTACTTGATTGGTCTCTTCAAAAACATTAGATTCGCTGTTCAATCTCAAAAACCTTTAAGGAATCCACAAAATACATCATTGAGACAGACCCATGCTCAACAAGTAAAGCACTTTTGTTTGAGGTCAAAAGTTTTTTCACCTTTGAAATCAGACTGCTACCATCATGTGCTACTACATTCCATGTAAATAACCCCCCCCCTTTCCTCCCTCCTCCAAGACAGACCAAAAAAAAATTGCTCTTTGGGAAAACTCGCCTGGTTGGTTGAATGTTTCTTATAGAAGATTGGTCCTTGAGATTATAATCTTTCACAAAAACACTTATAAGTTATAATTTTGAGGGTGTGTTATAGTAGGGCCGTGTTAACCCAATAAAATCCATCAGTATAAGTGAACCAAAAGGAGCTCCAAGCAACAAGACCGTCGAGGGACAGGCAATGAGCAAACATAATGAATCTCAGGAGGTGGAAAGTGAGCAGTGGGTAAGCAAGAACTAACCCAGTGTAATAATCACGGGGCAAGTAAACGTCTTTGAGGGGGCCAAACTGCCCAAATGGTCGACGAAGGTCTTCGGGTCTGAAAAGGCACGCAACGAAACAGGGTTAAATTACAAAACATCCTGAGGGCTGAAAGACAAAGCAAAGAAAAACCAGAGAAGAATGTATAGGGAACCTGCAATCATGTCGAAGATTACGAACGAGTAAACTAGTAGAGGGGTCTCTGCCGCGGCCGGAATAACGACCCCTTGGACTTGGGCTACGCCGCCTCCTGCTGTAACCGCCCCTTGGAGGTGACGGACTGTAACTCCTTCCCCTCATTTCCCGAATCCAAATATCTCTAACACCTACAACACGCAACACCCAAACCAATTACGATTCTGATTTCTCTTCTCTCCACCCATGATAATAAAGCTAAACCAATGAGAAAGATAACTTAAAATTCAAACACAGTTAAACTAATCTGAGAGCAGTGTTAATATTGAGCAACCAGAGTTGATAAGTGGTACATACAAAATTCCCCAAATATTCAGACTGAATTTGTTTCCCAGGAAAACGAATTAAAAGCTTCTAATTGAAGATATGCATATATATTGAATATAAATCGAATTAAATTGAGATTTAATACCTGATTAAAGTTTAATCGAATCTGACAGAGATATCAACGACGATTATCGCAAAATTCTCGTCTTGGATTTTATAGGGTTTCTTTCCTGCCTTTATCTGCGGGGGGTCTAGGGTTTTCGTGGGGGCAATTAACGTCAATTAGTACTTACATTTCCGCCTTTTCAAGAGTAGTGCCTCTATTTCATTACGCACCCTAATCGGTCAATTTTGAAAATTTCACGATTTAAGGGCAAAACAGTACCGTAATAAAAACGGCTAAAAAATATTAAGAGCGATCATAACTCCCGTTTTAATGGTTTAGCAAGATATTAGAGTCAAAAATTATAGGAAGTTATAAATTCGTCATAAGTTCAACTTCTCTTAACCTCAATAATTGACGACTGTGATAACAAAGGGTCTTAAAAACTTACCAGTTTAGGGAACTTGTCCTATAATATCAAAACATGGTCAAGAACATTTGATTATTTACCGGAGATCGGTGTAAAATTGGTCAAGACCAAAATGATTCACCTTTTTGGGCTCAAAAGTCCTAGAAATGAAATGGATGAGGATCCTGAGAGTTGTTTTTTGGTAGAGTTTTGAGTGCGTTTCTACGGTTTCATATTGTATGTATTCATATAATATAGAGCTAAGTGTTCAAAACTAGTCAAAAACATACTCCATCTTCATCAAGTGACGTGCCAAAATAGATTGAAAAACTTTTCAACAATGCCCAATTGTCCGTGGTGGAGTTATAACTCACAAGTTTTGAAATGCACGCTATGCGTGCAAAACTATTTATAAGATTTTACACTGAATTTTTTTTTTTTAAGACGAAATTAGGCAAAATCAACGACTTTTAGCCTTAAAAAGTTTATGAACGGAAACGACTCAAAGATTCGTAAAAGGCCCGGCCCACGGGATCATATTATGTTGTATGAGACAATACTAAAGTACAAAATCGATGTAAAAATTCGAGTAACTTTGGTTGTTAAATACTATGTTCATTTGTGGGTCGGGGTGACTTATACAGTAGAACTAAAGAGTCCATGGATTAGGAATGAGGAATACAAAGCCCACCAATAAATTGGCCCAATTGATGGTAGCCTTTATAGGTATGTGTGCAGAATTCAGATATTGAGAGGGCATGGATTGAAATTTGAATTAAAGAAATTTCAAATCGAGCCCATCATATATCTAACCAAATGTCGGTGCCAAGTTGCAAGGGTTGCTTTATATGTGGTTTAATTTGATTAACGGTCTTTTTCATTCGACTTAATTCGAAATTTAATTAAAATAATAAACGTATGATTACATAGTCGAGTATAATTTAAGATTGACTAACGTTAACTAATTGACTTGTAAGTAGATGTCAACCCTGCTAAGGTAAACCTAAGTAAATGAGGAGTTGACTATGATATAAAAAGAAACGAAAAGACTTGAGAAAGATTGAAAATGAACAAGTTGCACAAATGCACAGCTACTAAGACAGTGAGATGTGAGTTTAATTTATATGGACGGATTTGGTGAAAGATGAAGAAAGAGCGGTGAGTAAGGCCCACGGCTGGGGGTGAGAATTGACTGTGTAATACTATAAGGCCGGTCGCGACTTTACTTTGGAAGACACGGTACACTGTTTTGCACGCAAATGATCGAGAAAATTCAGACGCATTCACACCCACCTTAACTTGACATATATTCCCTCCGCCGAATTTTAAACACCTCATATTTAAAATATTATTGTGTTGATGAGAGTGTACATACTAATCGTTTAATTAAAGTTCAAAAGAAAATTGCATAGCAAGATAGGTGTGATACTTATCAAAAAAATTATGTAACTTTTTCGTAATGTTGATTAACTGTTTAGCGTGTAGACCTTCTTTCGTGAAGATGCATTTTTGGTATGAAGGGCTTAAATTTGGATAGAGGGAGTATCTAGTAGTAGTTAGGACACTGAGGTTTGAATGTTTCTCCTCCGATCGATCCGTCTCTCTCAATTTGGCTCGCTTTCTCGCCCCTTTTCTTGGTCGGAGAATTATTCTTGATAGCCCCTCCCAAATGACATGACTATATAATCTTGGGACAATGCTAGAGGTCTAAAGTTTAGACACCCAAAAATGTCTATAATCCATAATAATTTTACTACACTATCAAAATTTTACTACTCACACAATTAATTTTACTACCTGAATTTTTTACTACAATTAATTTTACTATTCCGATCTCAATTTTACTACTACTAGCTCAATTTTACATTTTAGACAAATTAATTGTGTCTAAACTATAGAACCCTATCAATTTGCATAATCTTGACTATATAATCTCACATTTTAACTTACCTAATTAATAACCACAATTACTCCTCCTAATTCCCAACTACTAAAACAACAGTTTGACTACCTAGTGTTAGGCTATTAGCCAAACAATTTTTTGTAATTTTCTCATAATTTATATGTAGTTTAACAATGCACATAAAAGGATTTTATAACTTTGACATGATATTAGTTAAAAGTACTCGTACACACAAATACACAATTAGTACACTTGTACTATATATCATCGTGGTTTGAGCGATATAATTGGATGAAATAATTTGTACGTACGCAGGGAGTAAGGACACTGAACGTACACAGCTACGTACCACCAGTACCATGTGTATGTGAGTATTAAAAAAATTTAAAATTCTGGCCGGGGCAGGTCTTATTGTATGTAATAGTACTAGCTAGTAATTGCATAAGACAGCTAAATTATTAGTATTTCTCAGCACCCTATCATTGCATTACATACATTCTTAATTTCATATTCACTTATTCAGTGTAGTGATTTCTTAGGAACGGAATTGTGTGTGCATATATACATATGGCCAATCAGTTGTAGGTCGACTAGAATTAGAAGGCAACGCAAGTAATTAACTATATTGCATGCGGTCACAAAAAACAAATCGGATTAAGTGAGTACTTTTATTAGAATTTAGGCTTCTTAAACAAGTGATCACAGATACGATTATCGGCATTTGAATTAAAAAGCGATGAAACATTGGTGAGGGTTCATTATCACTCGAGTACGGAGTATATATATCTAGCTAAGCTAGATAAGATAATAATCAGGTCATTTCTCATTTCATTGGCGTGAGATACTATCGATAATAATGTAGCAAATCAAGGAAGAGGAACGTGGCTAAATGGTGGAGAGAAACGTGGCCATAATCGAACCAAGAGATGGGAAGTGTACGGTAACATGTACGCCCATCTGCAGTGGGTCATAAAAAAGGGGAAAGTTGGCGTATGTACACGCAGATGTGTGAGAAATGCATGGGCATGACAGTTGTTCTTGACAGTCATTTGTCTGATTTCATTTGATTTTTTTCCCTCTCGAGTCTCTCCAATAATCCAATTATTAATCCCAACCCCATGATTAACATTAACTGTTGTGGTTACTCGCTCCTATTTAATGCAAAATAAATGGCAAATAATGATATTTCATACTCGTAGTTGTTGGGACCAGACCCAAAGTTCTATTATATTTTTAGGATTCTACATTATGCATCTATACATATAGGTTTTGACTTTTGACTATAGTACTTGTACTACTTGGTTGGTTAATCGTGTTCATCAAGCTTCTCTTTTCTTGTTTGGACAATGAAAATGAGCTGGGGTGCTGCTTAAATTAAATGCACGTGACAAATGCATGTATCTCACTGGCTTCAACTTTGTATCATTACCCTAGATTAGGTTAACTAATTGATTCTTATCATCTCTAAGTATATTTAGTGGTTACAATAATCCTCATCGTCATCCCTTATTGCTCTATTATTTTTCAACTTTTCATTTGTAATTAAATAGCTAGTGTGTGTTTGAATGATCATTCATGAATTTGGCCACAATACAATAATTAATTTGACCTTGAAACTACATATACAATGCAATACCACAATGGATTAGCGGTAATTGTCTTCTAAATAGTTTTTGTTATTATGCCCGATTGAATAATGGTGGCAAAACTCAAGGTTTGTATATACATGCGACTATCAACAAAAATTAGAAATAAGCTAAGGCAATGTAAGGAGTACAGTGATAAACTGATATGCGTCTAAGGTGAGGAACCAAAAAAAAATGCAACAAAAAATCAATAAAGCATAGCATAAAATTAATTAATACAGAGTACTCCGTATATAATAGGATTAGTTGAATAATTAAGTGAATTTTTTGTTAAAATAAAAGAGGTCTTAGCGATATAAGGCAGCCACGTGGGTGTTAGGACTACATACTCTAAAGATTACTTAATTGGTATGATTCAAGTAAAGCTAATAAGCTAAGGTTAGATGCATATGTCATATGTCATATAGTAGTGATCCGTATATGGCTATTGCCTATCAAAGGGAGCCACGCTAATCGCTAGCTTAGCTGGTTGCATTGAAATTCCGAACGGATTTATTTCATTATTAGTAAGAATCAAAGTAATTAATAATAATAGTGTGGTATCCCGATCTGATGATGATTGGGAAGATCTAGTTTTTATGGTTCACAAACTTGGAACTTAAGATTCTGGTATCCAAGGGTATGTATCATTGCTTTGCCAAATCTAATATTCGTATTTGCTGCTCTTTCGTTACGCTACTTAATTCTACCCCATGATCGAGAAATGAGAACCAAAGTGATTGAGTACGTACGTACGTACGATTGTTTCTAGTACATACATCAGTATATAGTTTATACCACTTGTGAGTAGTAAATCCTCATATATTTATCTTGTCCTTGCTTTGTCCCGTTTTTATTCATTGAATGTCTTCAAAGATCTAGTCAAGTTTTATGTAGCTAGTCCCCTTTCAACATGGCTACTAATTACTTGCAAAAAGATGCTGTTCAACATAATTGACATGTTGTATGTACGATCTTATATCTTCTCTGTTCTTTTAATTGACATCAATACCATGCATATATCAGATCGATATTGGAGTAGTACATGATACGTCCTCCTAAAGTACAACATATTTGTTGAGTCGCATGGTTCACGGATATAATTACGTGTTAACAGCCTCTAATTGACTGCTAGACACATGCAAACTCATAATCATCTTATTGTTAGTCACCTTTAACCAAGATAATTCGGTGATATTTTATGTATTCATAAAACTGTGTGCATTAATTATGTCCATAATATTGTCCGAGCTGAGGCCCTAAAAAGTAAACAATTGAACATTGTACTAAACCGAAAATTCTGCGGGGTGAGTACTTAGCTTAGCTTGTTTCCAATCATGTGTATGAAACAACGCAAAAGTGAAGTTTGTAGTAGTGAATTGAAGTAGGAGTAACTTTAATGGAGCACTAGTATTAGTATATATATACGACGGTGGCTTAGCTTCGTGTGAATTAAAGAAAAGGAATTGAAGCTTTAGACTGAAGTTGGGCGGCGGGGTTTCATATTAATTTGATCTTGAATTGTAGTAGGTGCTGCCACCGGCGGTACGGTCCGGATTTGTTGATTAATTGGGCGCCCTGCTTTTAAGTGACTCTGCTGCTGCTCTGTCTCTACGCGCATGCATGCATGTTCATGTCCGTACTGTAGATTAAACTAATTAAACACCTCTTCCTTAGTTTGAGTCAGAACCTCTGCCCTTCAACGCACGGTATGTAGTCCGTAGTATACAGCATTTCATCCCATTTTTCTTTTCTCAGTAATATAAACAACCATATACACCGTTATGGAGCCTTATACTTGAATGTTAACTGTTTGATGTGACTAGTTAAGATGTGGCGTGGTTTAATATTAGAGTAAGGCTATTTGTATATGTGATATACATTACTAAACATATATGGAGGGTAATATGGGTATGTTTTGTATTTCTATGTGGTGAGATTGAGGAGAGAGAATTGAAATATGGTGGGACACGTGGATAAAAAATTAGGGATATACATTTAGAATTGTATATGAATATATATTAAGACTTTCTCTTAATATTATACTCGACTAGTATCTCTAGACATCAACATGTAAATAGTAAATCGTCACCAGCTTGTGTGAATATGCATGATTCATCACATAAACGCGTAATGTTTAAGTGGTGGTACAAGTTCAGGTCGCGCATGAAATACAAATACTTGCATGCATGAAGTGAGGTATTATTAAGTGAGTTGTTAGCTATGAGATATATATGACAGGTAATTTAAAACATTAATGAAAGAAATTAAAGCTTATTATAGTTGAACTCCCAACAAGAGGTAGCTTATAATATAAGGTGTACGTACTCCGTATATATATGGGGGTGCATTTTGTATTAAAATGAAGAAAGGGTAGTGAAGGGGACAATGAGGAAATACCTGCTTTACATTGGCATTTTTGTTGCCATTAGCGTAGCGCATCAAATATTTATTTCATAGAGAAATATCAAATATGGGCGGGGATATTCATCAAGTCAACCCAATTGTTGATTACTATATCAACGTATACGTAATAAAGCGAGAAATATGTATATAAAAGAAAAATTTAAAAAAATAAAGCGAGAAATATGAAGATTGCAAGAAGCTTCAACACCTCCATTTCGCTGCGTCACTAGCTTTATTAATTTCATGTTTTTCAAAATTGACAAATTTCATTTTCAGCTAACTTTAAATATCAAATATTCCATCACTACTTAAAACTTATTGCTAATCCATTTGCGTACGTGTGCTAATACCTCATCACCTACCAAGTTGAGCTTAATTAGTCATTTTGTGTGTGTGTGACTGTGTGTGTGTTAGATGTTAATTAATTGGCCCCCACATTGTAGGGTGATTTTTCTCTCGTATGTAATAAACCCCAAGAAACATTCACTAAGCTAACAATAAAATATCTAGCATAAGTATTCGGTCTAATCAATGCAAGTACATACGTGGCTTGCAAGTTTAAGCTAACAAATCGCGATCTTTTACTATTTCTTCCATGAACTTGAATTGTAGATAACTAGATATGTATGAGATGACATAAGTAAGCTAAGAGTTTGGAAATGGTCAATGATAATAATAGTATAAACACCGAATTGAAGCACTCAGCTTATTAAAAATTGAACATTCTTGAATTGATGAGATGAAATTCATGGTAAGATGGGGTGACTTGTAGATTTGCTGATCAGCTTGACTCTGATGTATTCATGGTCTACGAATGGACTTGTTGCATTGCATTGCTAGCTTAATTACTACCTACCTACTTAATAAGTCAATTACCTTTTACCAAATCAATGTCCCAAATTCTAAGCAAGGTCATGTTAATTAAGTCAATTACGTATGTTTCCAGATATCTCGACACAATAGTTCATTGCATGCATTTATGTGAGAGAAAATTCAAACCAAATACATGATATTAAGGTTAAGTTATTAATTATAAGACATTGTCAAAACGGTAAGGCTAATGCGTGTCAGTGTTTTAAATTCTATCCCAGCGACCATCGCATATGGGAGATTTTTTATTTTTATTTTAACGAAGGATGTAATTAATGTGGATGAATTGAAACAATTTACAAAGTAGCATTATTAACAGCGACAAAGATACGAGGGTAAAAGAATGTTGGGAATGTAGTAGTAGAAAGCGTAGGAGGGGTGTCCTTGGAATGAAATTAGAGGAAAATGGGGGGGTTTTGGGATACGGAGGGGACGGTAAATTAAAATGAAAAGTGAAGTGAGTATTGTTGACGGTACTATTACTATATGAATATCCACCACTTTTGTGTTTTATTGAGAGTCTCGTCTACACCACGTGGTTTTCTCTCTCCTCTTTCCGTGTTCCCTATATATTTCTGCAAACTCATTCGTATCCCCATTATTATTACGGAGTAAGTATCATTTCTCCCCACATTTCTCTCCTTTCCAATTCTCCAAACCTAACCTACTTGAATATATATATATATATAGTTTGTCCAATTCAAATTTGGGCCATTCTCGCACATTATTCACCATCCTCTCTTTTAACCTCAAGGTAAATTTTATTCTTCATTTGCTTAATGCTTAATGCGCTTATCTTCATCTTCAGTGTTTGTTAATTCTCTCTGTTTGTTCATCCTCACTCACACTTTGTTATATAATAACAATGTCGTGTCATCCCATTTTTGAAAACTTCATTGTTTTTTTTTGTTATTACCATTTTACTGCTGATTTTTTACCCCCTCTTTCCCAGTAATTAATTTATACATTTGAGCTGATTTGGAACCCCTTGTCCATGTATAAATGTTTGAATATGGAGATCCATTTTGTGATGTCGGTCATTTTGTTAGGCCGTTTTTCTCTCATTTCTGTGTAAGTTGGTGGGTTATTTCTGGGAGCTTGCTAGCTACGGAGTATTTCATTCTCAATTAAAATGCACATTTATTTTTTTATAAGTTAGTATGGAGCCCCACTGTTTAGTTTGAAAAGCTTTATTAGTTAGTAGATCCAAAATTTGGAGTTTGTACTTTGTTGTGTTTCTAGTAATTCAATTTGTATATATTGCCACCTCTTCTTCTCTCATGTTTCTTGGAAGCTTAGCTTGCTCCTTTTTTTTTTTTTTTTTTTTTTTTAAATTTATATATATATGGACTAACTAGCTAGTAATCCTCAATATTGGGTGACAATCATATTAACAGTTTTTTTTTTTTTTTTTTTTTTTTTTGGTAAAATCAGGGGGATTATTATTATTTGCTTATTATAATTAACAAGGCAAGTAAAAGTGTGGAATGGGCGTATCCTTTTCGTTTTCATGCCCGTTTTCGTCTTACAACGATTTAGAGAGTAGCTTGCAATCTCTTATTGTCAAGTCTATCTCTTTGGGCGATGATCATCTCAAGACTCCTCAGCGTTCCGTTAGCTTCAACCACAAGGATCATCTTCATCATGATGATTCCGAGCCTTTGATTCTGCATAAATCCCTGCCTTCTGGAAAAATGATTGTAGAAGGCTCTGTGAGCTTCAAACAAAGAGATTCTGGGACTTTGATTTCCATTGTTTCCAACAATTCGGAGGAATGTGTCAAATCCCATGATTTCTGCACACCTCCTCCAACTCCCACTGCAGGTTTGGCCAGCCCTAAGCATGTGGCTGCTGTTAAGCTTCAGAAGGTTTACAAAAGCTTTCGCACTCGAAGGAAGCTTGCTGATTGTGCTGTCCTTGTTGAGCAAAGCTGGTGAGATTCTTTCCATTTGTATATAGTATAATGATAATGATATGATGCTACACTCCATTTGTTTCAATTCGATATTATTAGCTTGGACACTTGGTCTGTGGCTGAATGTTGATGGGAAGTTTGAATTGTGTTTGTAGGTGGAAGCTATTAGATTTTGCTGAGCTCAAGCATAGCTCTATATCTTTCTTTGACATTGAGCACCACGAGACTGCTATTTCTCGATGGTCTAGGGCCAAAACCAGAGCTGCTAAGGTTGGTAAAGGCCTCTCTAAGAATGGCAAGGCTCAGAAGCTCGCTTTGCAGCATTGGTTGGAGGCGGTATGTATTTTGGACCCTTTCTTTTTATACACTTAGTTTTGTTTCCAGATACGAGTATATATTTTGGTGCTGAATCATGTTACTATTTGTGTGGCATAGATTGACCCTCGACATCGTTATGGACATAATCTTCACTTTTACTACACTAAATGGCTTGAGTCTCAGAGCAGAGAACCCTTCTTTTACTGGTAATTAATTTCCTACTGATTGAGATTAATGCGAGTTTCTTGCGTGCCTTTCCCTTGAAAAATATGTTTCTGATGATGAATTTTGTATGATTGGGACAGGCTTGATATTGGAGAAGGAAGGGAAGTCAACTTAGAGAAATGCTCAAGATGTAAGCTCCAACAGCAATGCATCAAATATCTGGGGCCGGTAAGCATCATCGATCTCTATTCACCATCATTTCGTTGGTCTGTATCAACTTGTATCATCATCCTTTTAGTTCTTGGAAAATATCTCTAATCAAGGAAGTTTCTTTTTCACAGATGGAGAGAAAGGCCTATGAAGTTGCTGTCATGGACGGAAAGTTCTACTACAAAGAGAGTGGGGAAATCCTCAACACATCATCCGACCCCCAGGCCAAGTGGATATTTGTGCTCAGCACATCCAAGACCTTGTATGTCAGCAAGAAGAACAAAGGCACATTTCAGCACTCTAGCTTTTTGGCTGGAGGTGCCACATCTGCCGCTGGCAGACTAGTTGTCGAAAATGGCATCCTAAAGGTAACAATAAATGATCAAATTCCTGTAATTACTAGTTTCTACAGCTACGCAAATGCTTTTGACATGATTTCTGATACTGTAATCTTGATTTTGAACAGGCGGTTTGGCCTCACAGTGGCCACTATAGGCCTACGCCAGAAAACTTCCAAGACTTTGTCGCCTTCCTAACGGAAAATAATGTGGATCTTACAGATGTTAAGGTGAGTCATCATTGGAAACATTAGCTGCCTTTGAAATTTCTCAAACAACTTGCTAAGGGGTCGAAAATACCTACCCCTTCCTTGACAAATGATCACATTACTGATAAGCTGTGTTTTTCTTGTATGCTCCGTGCAGTTGGATCCAGTAGATGAGGATGAACAATCACTTGGCAAACAGAGAAGCAGTCTTCATTTCAGAAACTCTTCTGAAGAAGATATGGCCACAGAGACAGTGGCGGAGAATGATGAGGCAGCCGTGTCAAGCACTGGTGCGAAAACTGAAACATTGTCAGAAATGGAGACTGCTGTCGCACCAGTCGAGTCCAGTTCTCCTCTTTCTCACTTCTTCAGCAAAAAATTAACCAATCTCGAGATACCGACTAGAGATGCATTATTCATGAGCATGCAGAGTGAACATCAGGCTTCGGAGTCCAGTGTAGATTATTTGAAGGACAATGATGGCTATGATTCAGCTACAGAAGAAGCATCAGAACCTGATGAGCAAATAGTAGGAAAAGAAGTCTCGATGGATGAAGAAGATGAAGAGGAAGAGCAGGAAATCATTCCAGCAGCATCAATCCTCCAAAGGATTAACTCTCATAAAGAAACAAAATCATACCAATTAGGAAAGCAGTTATCTTGTAAATGGTCTACAGGAGCAGGGCCTCGTATTGGATGCGTGAGAGATTACCCATCAGAGCTCCAGTTCCGAGCTCTAGAGCAAGTGAGTCTGTCTCCTAGAAGTGCAAGCGCGGAAATGAAATCATTCTTTTCACCTGGATATGGAGCAGGATCAAGCCCAAAGGGGGCGTCAACACCAGTGTCTATAGTATGTCGGAGAAGTATTGAACAGTGTAAGGCACAGCTGTCGTCTCCCTTGTCTAAAGGAAGAAACCTACAGGGTAGCTGTTGCTAGTGAATTAGGGAGGTAGTAGTCACTGACCATTCTTTATTCGTTTCATTCTTTCTGCTGTGTATAGATTCAGGAGTGTAGTTTTAGTCATTCTTTTGATTTTACCAGTGAGTTCATGCTCATGGCCTCATGGTACTTCAGCTTCCAATGACCACGACAAGTTTTGTACAATTGTCGTGGTTGTTTCCGTACATACACAGATGGATAAAGTGAAAATGTTCAGATTATTATTAGGATAAAATCAAGAAGTGTCCATGTTTTTTCTCTCAACTTTCTTGGTTGATTCTTTATGCTAAAACAATAAAACTCGTCATTTCAATTGTCTCGAGTTTAAGACTCACTATCTTGTGCGGGTGCCTGCCTAATGACCGAGTTGCCTTATGCAGCTCACCTATAATTTCAGTCATTATTCTCTGTATAGAGGCAGCAGTCTGCTTGATGAGTTTCAGGTACAGATACAGTCATACAGATTACGAACTCGAAAGATGAGTAGAGTGGATGAAATGGTGTCTGGTACGGGCGAGTTGGTTGATCAGTCGCATGCCAGTTACGCGGAAAGACTAGGTAGAGGTCGATTTCAAGGGGGCTTTAAAGTAATGCACAGTGGTTTTGACTTCACCAGAAAGACATTGTTTGGTAAGTAAGACTGTCTATTTGTGGTTGGTTTAGTTTAACCTGCGTCACTAATGATTCTGCTGTCATCCCATGGCAAAACACATGTTGCTTTCGATTTTGGTCAAAATCTTTTATATTAGAATACAACATTTGTTGGAACTTGCTCACTCGATCATCACTTGTTTTCTTCAAATATGTTAATTAAATCAAATAATGTCGATTCTAAATATTGGGTAAACGAGTAAAGTGGTACAGTGGAATATGCATTCACATACCTAGTGTCTAGTTTACTAGACATTTACCTTAATATCTGCAAATTATATGGAGCTATAATCTTAATTTACTAGAGACTTGCTAAAAAAGAAAACAACTGTACTGTAGATATCAACTGCTTGAATGGTTGTTGAGGCGTAAACGAGTGATTTGTAGGTGCGAGCCTATGAGGGCATGTGCAACGATTTGTCTGTTTTGGATGGCCTAAAACCCTTAACCATGACTAAAGTTCAAAACCCGTGTTCATTTGGGGTATTATTGGTATAAACAAGGAAGAAGGCAGGTAATGGAGTATTAAAAGGCTAAGACAGAAGATGAACAGTTGGCGAAATGTGTAAAATTGTTAGATAAGTAATCGGGTGCTGAGACTGTGAGTTGAAACGTTCACACTGAAAGAAGAATAATGCACAACAAGTAGACATGTGAAAAGCTGGAGGGGTGAGTTGTGAATTTTCACTAGTAGCTGATACTAGTATGATGGCATGCTACAAGTCTACAACACATACAAATTTAACGTCGTTGGTTAGACTCAAGACATAATGTTTGCTGTTGTAGATCCGCATGCCACCAGTGCTGTATCAAGTACAGGCAGGATTCCTATTTTTAATCTTGTTTCTCTCCTTTTTGTTATAGCAACTTTGACATATTATTAGCTGCATTAATCAAGCTCATGCCTTTCACTCATTATTATTTTTATTATAGTATTAGTACAACATTATCGACAACAACAACCTCTTCTCTAATTATTGACCCAATATGTGTAGGGAGAACATAATTGTGGGGTTTTGCTACCGAAAGTTAGTCACATTAACAATATACCATAAGTATGTAAGGAGGCAGGAAGGTAGGAAATGACAACAGAAATGAAGAATGTTCATTATTAGGATTATAGTTTCTCTTTATAATAAGGCGTAAAAGTCAATACAATGATGAGAGAAGAAAATACGATTTCAATACTACTCGTCCTACTGAGACCTTCATTTTGCTGGCTGTGTCAATCGTCTGTTAGCATATGGGTCTAGGTAACAGAGTGTCATTCTGCCATAGCAATATAGCAACGTGAGATTAAGTGTAGGAAAGTTGAAGGAAAAATGGGAGATTGATAAGAGTGGCCAAAAGAGCATGGCAACCGGATCTTGCATCTTATTAGACAGGATAAGGTTGAGTGATCACGTTACTAGGATTCCATATCATGTTTTATTTTTCGACTTGGTTTGTTGAAGGAATAATTAGGAAAGTTTTGATTGAGAATGTTTAGAATATACTTAAGTTGACAGCTTTACTAAGTACTAGTAGTATACCTTAAAAACAAAGGTGCTGTGAATCTGTGATTTGATGATAAGGTTTTTAAGGAAGCTAGTCACTGATGTTGCAAAAGCAGGGAGAAGCTTCTTCAAAACACTACATCATTTCAAATCTGATCTTTCTCGTAGTGACTAGGAAGAGATTCCTTGTGAATTCGGTAGATATTACTTTGGGTGAATTGAAGGTTTTTATCATAACATGCTCAAGTACAATGCGTAGATAATAATACGTCTCTTTGGTTGAAGACATAAGTTGTGATTAGTGAGACGTCTGTTGTGCATTTGGTGACAAAGAGGTAAGTTAAAATTGTTGTTAAAACTAATGTACAGATGTGATCACGAGTCAAATCAAACAAAAGGAAAAAGGAAAAAGGAAAAGGGTTAAGGAGCATTGAGCTTAGTTAGTGTGGGTTACACTTACAAATGAGAAGGTGGTGGACTGGTGGAGTGTTGTGTAAGCAATTAAGCATGCAGAAGAGAACGAGTTAGTGGGTTTGGACCATTATTAGAAGAATTGGCAAAGAAAACCCAAGTCCGAATAAAGACGAGCCACTCAGATCCAGAGTGCCACGTGATAAGAAGGCCCATCTTGAAGGTGGATCAGTCATGTAGCCATGTACGTAAGCGTAACTAGCAACGGACTAGTCCATTCTTAATACTCAAAAGTGATTGTCTGAATCACAATTCCTCTACTCTCTTTCATTCTTCTTCATACAGCCAAATTAATCGGGTTAATTTGAGGAAAGAAATCGGTCACTCATTAATAAAAGGCATACGACATCTACATCAGAAGCCGTAAGGACTACGGAGTAGTTAATTTGAATTGAGAGAGACAAATGCTTGACAAGGAGAGAGAGAGTTGAGGATAGAATAAGAGTGTGAAATTGCCTCAAAAGGATGTTATCTTTGTTTTCTTTGCTGAGTTTTGTTTTACCAAACTGTGTTTTCAACTTTTCCCATTTGTTTCGGAATCATTCCCAAAGACTTCATTTCTTTACCCTTTTTTCTTTTCTCCAAAAAAACCTCACTCACTTACTCACTCTCTCTCCCTTCCTCTTAGCTACTTTCCAGATGAAAAAAAATCTAGCGTGTTGATTACAATATCATATGCCCAAATCATTATCTGCCAATACTTGTAGCTCCATTGCCTTTTCTTTTTGGAGCATTTTGTTTGTTTGTTTTTACCTTAGTTTTGTTGGTCTATTTCAGTTTGAATCAAGATGTGGGCTACTTGGCTTGATCGGACACCCATCTTGTATTTTAAAGGTAAGAACACCAAAGTTCACTCCTTTATTTTAGATGTGTATATTCTGCTGTGCTTTGCTGTCTCTGGGTGGTGTGATGATGAAGTTACTATGGTATCCGTACCACTGGGGTTTGAGATATCTGGGTCTGATACTACCTCGACTTGGGTTTCCCAAAATGGGGTCTTCGCATTTGGGTTTCTAAATGATAATACTAATGCTGATGGTTTTGCTGTTGGAATTAGATATAATCTAGGAAACAAAGAAGCTAATCTGCCTGTTTGGACTGTTGCTGGGGGTCTTAAGGTTTCTGACAACTCAGCTTTTAGGTTAACTGAGGATGGTAGGTTGGTTTTAGTTGATAAGTCCAATGATTTAATGTTATGGAGCAGCAATACATCCAATCTGGGTGTTGAGAAAGCTAGTCTTTTGGGCAATGGTAATCTGGTTTTGTTGGGCAGTGGGGATCAAGTGCTCTGGCAGAGCTTCAATAGCCCTACAAACTGCCTGCTTCCGGGTCAAGGCTTTCATTTCCCACAATCTCTTAGAGCTCCGTCCAGTAATTCTATCACAAGCTACTACAATTTTGTTATTCGTCATTCAGGTGAGCTTGCTTTAGTATGGGAGAGCAATGTGACTTACTGGGAGAGTGGTGCTATGCCTATGCCTATGCCTATGAGTTCCTTTGGTGACGCCAAAGAAGCGAGATTTGATTCAGATGGTACTTTGAGTGTCTTTGACAGTAAAAACCGGAGTATGTGGTCTGTAACAGGCAAGGGTACTGACGACTCTCCTGTGAGTTTGAGGCATCTTAGAATCGGCAGTGATGGTAACCTAAGGATTTATGTGTGGAACAATGGGCTTAAGACGTGGAAGGTAGGATGGCAAGCAGTTGACAACCAATGTAAAGTGTTTGGGTCCTGTGGATTGTATAGCATTTGTGGGTTCAATTCCACTGGGTCTGTCTGTAATTGTCTTGACCAGGGTTCCACTGGTGGCGATGCTGGCACTCTAGGAACCAATTTGGGTGTTTCTATCTGTCAAAAGTTGGCCGATTTGGGTAATTGTAAAATGCGCACAAGTATGATGGTTTTGAGGAACACCGTTTTATATGGTCTATATCCTCCACATGACTCTGATGTCATGTTAAATGAGGATGATTGCAAAGCATATTGCTCTAATGATACTTCCTGTGTAGCAGTGACCTCCAAAAATGATGGCTCAGGCCTCTGTACTGTGAAAAGAACTAGCTTCTTAAGTGGGTACAATGATCCCTCTCAAACTGCAATATCTTTCCTGAAGGTGTGTCTGGTTCCTCAGGCAGTTTCAGCGCAAAAAGCCAATCCTCAGGGGATTGCAGTATCAACCCCTCAGCCGCCAGGAAGGTTTCTTGCACATACAAATTGGAACAGATTTGTGTCAGCTATTGCCTTGATTGGCTTGACTACTACTTTGGTTTTCATTGCAGTGCAGAGTCTTGCCTTTTGGTTTGTTTATCAGAGACGGAAAAGTACAGTGAAATCAAGGATTCCATTCGAGAAAGATGCTATGATGAAACCCCATTATAGTGCTCTGATAAGGTTGTCTATTGAGGAGGTAAAAGAGCTGACTTCCAACTTTGCATATCAACTTGGCCCGACCATTTTCAAAGGATTGCTTCCTAACCGAACTCCCATTATTGCAAAAGTGCTGTATAATGTTGTTCTGTCTGAGAAGGATTTCCGAGCAGCAGTTTCTATCTTGGGGGGAACCCATCATAGGAATCTTGTGGCTTTGAAGGGTTTTTGTTATGAGCAGAAACAGAAAGTGCTAATCTATGAGTATCTAGAATATGGTTCTCTTGATAAGTGGCTATTTGAGAAAGAGAACCAAAATGAGCAGCACTTGCAGGAGAGGCTTGACATTGCTCTTGGGGTGGCACGGGCTCTTGCCTATCTCCATGTAGAGTGTCGAAAGTGTATCCCCCATGGAAATTTGAAGCTTGAAAACATTATGCTTGATGAGAATTTGGTACCTAAGCTCATGGACTTTGGTCTCCAGGGCCTCTTCCAAGAGGAAGCAGTCTCGTCATCAGAGACAATGTCTGAGAGGGATATTCACAACTTTGGACAACTCTTACTTCAGATAGCGACTTATAACAAGGATCCTCCAGTAGATGCTGATGTGAACCGTCTGGTGAGTGAAATAATAGAAACACAGAGGTTAAAAAAGGCCGAGCAGTGCGAGAGAGTAGAGAGATTGGTGAAAATAGCTCTGTGGTGTGTCCAGAATCAACCGTTTTTGCGGCCATCAATAGGTGAAGTGGTGAAGGTGCTAGAAGGTGCACTTTCTGTGGACAGACCCCCATCAAATTTTGCATTTAGATCAGCTCAGCAGGAAGAAGTAGAACAAGTCCCCGTAGAAATCGAAGAAGACCCATAAACCCTTCTGACTGTAATAATAGTGGCTTGAATTAGAAGGTTGTAGAGGCGTGCCAGAGTTCAGCAAAAGTTTTTAGCAAGATTGAACTCTTGATAAAGCTGTGTAACTGTAAGCAGCTATTGGCATGCAATGTTAACAAATCCAAACTTTTCTTAATAAAAAAACTCTTTCTGACTCAAGTGGCACCTCCAAAATTAAGCATTGCAGACTTTACAGTTGTTATTAGGCTTTGTAATTTGTCTTTGTATCTGCGACAGCAATAGCAGGATTGCTGTCTGCAGGGCCGTGACTGCGAGAACGAATATTTGCGAATGTACGCTAAACTTTTCATCAGATAGGGGATGCTGTCGGAAGAGAATCACTAATCAGCCAAACATTATGGGCAAAATGGGTTAACAGTAACTGAATAATGACGTCTTAATTAAGGAGAGGAGAGATTGTAAATGCAGTAGCGTGTCAATTACAAGATAACATGAAAATGGATGGTTGACAGAGGAAGTTGAGTGACTGACTGACCAACAAAGTTGACATCTTTTGCACTGATTCCATCTTCACTTCAATTCTCTGTCTCTCTCCTTGACGATGAATATGCTAACTCTTCATCCTCGCTCTCCTCTGCTTCACCCATCCCATTCTCAGAGAAAGGCTTTCAATCTCAACCGCCCATCATCATCATCATCATCTCCATCACTGTCAGTTCAATATGGGGCTCCAAGATTCAAGCTTTATGCTACTGTCAGTTCCGCACCGTCTTCTTCTGAAATTGAAGAACAAGTATTTGAGAAGAGTGAAGGAGAAGGTAAATTCGATTGGTATTCAGAGTGGTATGCGGTGGCGCCGCTCTGTGACCTGGATAAAAGGGTCCCACATGGGATGAGGATTCTGGGAATTGACGTGGTTGTCTGGTGGGACCGCAACGAGACTCAATGGAAGGTGTTTGATGACGCCTGCCCGCATCGCCTGGCGCCTTTGTCGGAGGGGAGGATTGATGATTGGGGCAGATTGCAGTGCGTCTACCATGGCTGGTGTTTTAATGGGGCCGGTAACTGTCAACTTATCCCCCAAGCTCCTTCTGATGGCCCTCCGGTTCGTACCCACTTTTCCCAACTCTTTTTTTCGGTTACAAATTCTTGGGTAAGACGATCCTATGATATGACAATTGACGATGTGGAATGTTAATATACATAATCGAAAATTCGTCCCCATTATATTAGATGCTCACCTTGTCCTACTGCCGGACGGTCTTACCCAAAGTTTGTGCCTTTGTTAGTGGCATCTTCATCTTTCCTGTTTTCATGATGCTTATTGCCTACCCTGTGATATTGAATTATATTGGTGATGCAAACATTAAGAGATAGCAACAGATTCCAAACTCTTAGCATATCTGATCTCAAATCCCATTCCTTGTGTTTATGAAGTAAGGTTTGTATTAGCAAGGCATATTTGTTCATTGGATTTCCGAAAATGGTAGTCTACTCTGCTACTACCATAGTAGATAAAGATGCATTTTGGCCCCATTATCCTTCAAGCTTATTTATGTTACTAGTCTTATCAATGTTAGAATATAAATTTGCAGGTTCACACATTCAAGAAGGCATGTGTGGCTTCTTATCCGTGCGCAGTCCAAAATGGCATTCTCTGGTTTTGGCCGAATAGTGATTTACAGTATCAAGACATTCTTACAAAGAAACAACCTCCCTATATTGCTGAACTTAATGACCCATCCTATGCCAGGTCCATGGGAACTAGGGACATAAATTACGGGTATGTGATCGTTTGCAAGTCACACTGTATTTTCGCAAGTGTAGGAGAAAATATCTAATCTTTCTGTTTAATGTTAGATGAATAAGACTTAGGAGGCAAAGCAAATTAGAGTCTTTGCTTTTATCCTTCATATTAGAATACTTGAGAATTGCAAATAGCTTTTCACCTAATCTGCGCTGACTACTGTTTGTGCTCTGATGCATTTTTCAGCTATGAGATTCTGACTGAAAATCTTATGGATCCAGCTCATGTTCCTTATGCACATTATGGGATAATGCGAATGCCTGTTGATAAAAACAGATAAGAACTTTATTAGTGTCCTGTGCTCAACATTATCTCTTATACCATTTGTAGTTTCTGGGATTTACATTTTGGGGGTATTTGCAGGCCCAAAGCAGATCTAGAGGGTGGGAAACCTCTTCACTTCACTGTCCAAAAGTTCGACAAAAGTGGTTTTTCAGCAATGCAAGAAAGAGGCAACAACAAATTCATCCCACCCTGTGTCTTTTATGCTATTCCTAAATCTGTGTCAAGTCCTAGCAGTGACGGCAATCCAACATCAATATCTGAAAAGGTAATCAGTAGGCAGTAGCTATACATTCCAGAGTCCTTCAAGTGGTGAGCTTTTAAACACAACAGCTGGATGATAATCTATTCTCTATTCTGATTAACCTTTTTTTTTTTTTAAACATTTTGCTTAGCCTGAATAAGCTTTTCTCTATTCTGCTTAACCTGGTCAGAAATTTCACGTACCAAAGCTGTAAATTTTTTACCTTTGTGGAGATTACTAGAGTAAAACCACCTCGTACACACTTGCAGTTTCATGTACTTGCAATCTGTTAAAGAATTGAAACATTTGTTGACACAGGATTCAGAAAGGAAGCAGAGACGACTTCTTTTGATTTTCATTTGTATTCCTGTTAGCCCCGGAAAAAGTAGACTGATATGGACTTTTCCTCGGAATTTTGGGGTTTGGATTGATAAAATCGTGCCGAGATGGATGTTTCATATAGGACAGAATCTGATTCTGGATTCAGATTTGTATCTTTTGCATGTGGAGGTAATCTTTTATCCCTATGAAATACAGCTTTTGTCATTGACATTTAATTTGGGGATGAAGTTTGTTCAGCTACACTGATATTGAGGTTTGGATGAAGTCTGTTTGGCTTCTTCCTTGAATAGAGAAATAGAGAATTCTCTTATTCCATGATCAGTACTCGTTGGATTTTTTACCACGCCTTGTTTCAGTCATTTGCTTTCGTTTATTTCCCAGGTGCAGATTATCATAACCTGTAACTATCTACTTTGTGATGTCGAGTTTTATTATGTCTCCCCTGCTTGGATGTGAAAGTGTGTCATGCATGCGATGTTAAAGCAGTGCTCTTTATCCATTCATTTCAGCTGTATATTTCATGCGAGTCTTGTGGACTTAAAGTTGACATATTCAATTTGTTCCCTGCAGGAGCAAAAGATAAAGGAAATTGGACCTAGCAATTGGCAGAAAGCCTGTTTTGTTCCAACCAAATCAGATGCCCTTGTGGTCGCCTTTAGAAAGTGGATAAATAAGTACTCTGAAGGGGAAGTTGACTGGAGACAGAAATTTGATGGAACGCTCCCTCCAACACCTCCAAGAGAAGTGTTAATGGACAGGTGTGTCATACACGCCTTGCCTTTTTTTTTTTTTTTTTTATTACTGTGGTCCTCTTTGCCGTGAACTCATCTTGGTAGTAGCAGCTATTAGTGGTCTTGGTAGTAACCTGGCTCTGATACCACTTGATGCGTACGCCGATCCTCTTGTCGCGTATGCTAATCTAGAACTAACAAACTATGAGTTGTTGCAGCGGAATTAAAACTAAAAGACTTATTTTGCAAGGTTGAATCTCTCACGATCGTCAAAACCAAAGCGATCGAATTTTCGCTCAACCTTTCTTTCCCAATCTAGGTAGTCATCAGGATCACCATCATACTTAGGAATTTCATACTCCAAGATCGTCATGATTTAAGGAAATCAAAAGCCGAAGCTCTGATACCACTTGATGCGTATGCTAATCTAGAATTAACACACTAAAAGTTTTTGCAGCGGAATTAAAAACTAAAATAACCTATTTTTGTGTTTTTGTGTTTATATAGAAATAAACTAAAGAAAAACAATAAAGATATGATTCAATACCCGCAAGTAATTGAATCTGCCGAATTCAAAGAGCCGCAACCCTTAATTCGATCCTCCGCAAAGGATTTAACACTCACGCATGAGTTTGTCGCCCGCAAGCAACCACACAAAGAACTTGAAGGAAACTCCCTTCGACTCTTCGATATTAATACTCACCTGTAAACTGAAATCTGTCTGTCTATCAAAATACATGAGACTATATAGGTTAGAGATGTCTAGCTTATTGCCTTAATTCTAACTATAATAGAATTAGGAAACTAATTTAAAACTTACTAAATAACTAGACTTCCCAAATAAATTAGGAAATACTAATTATCGGAAACAAATTATAAGACTCCCTAAGTAAATAAGGAAAACTCTAGGCTAGAATGAATTTAGGAAAACTCCATAAATTGATTCTTGCTTGGCTCCCGCATCATTTTTTGTTTGTTGAGATAGTCGCTGTATTATTTCAGGTACTGGACTCATGTGGTGAAATGCAGCAGCTGTAATGCTGCGTATAAGGGGCTCAAGGTAACTGAAACCATGCTTCAAATCTTCTCTGTTGGTCTGATTGGGGTTGTTGGATTACTCAGGCAGGGAGCCGTGACCACACTTCAGAGAAGTGCATTGTTTGCAGCAGCATTGATTTGTTTCGCAGCATCAAAGTGGCTATCTAACTTTATATACAAGAATTTCCATTACCATGACTACAACCATGCACTCAGATAAGCGTCTTTGGCGGTCATGTGTGATGTCTTGCATTATTATTGTGAGCTTTCTTACTCTAAAAGAGATTGCTGTCAGCAAATAGCTGTAAGCTGTGCATATTGTGAGCTTTCTTAATCAGCATGCTCTGCCTGTTTTCATTGGTACATTACAATTTTAGAGATAAATCCTTGATTATATGAGCTTCATTTTAAGTTTTGTTGTCAAAAACAAACGGATGCTACACAAACACTCCTCGTCAAAAAAAAGAAAAAAGAAAAAAGCTACTGGGGGAGATGAGCTTCACCAATTACAATAGAGGAACCAGTTTCATGGCCACATATCGATAGTAGTAGCAATACAGAGGATATACAGTGCAGAAAAGGGGAACTAGCTAAGCTAGGCTTGTATTGTTTTTCAGTCTTCATCAACCTCTTGATATCGCAGATCCCAGATAGAAGTTGCTGCTGCAGCATGTTTTTCCAAGTCTTCTCCTAGGGGACTCAGATTAAGGTCCACACTCCCCTTGTGAACATCATACGCCCCGTCAAGACCCAAACCCAAATGTTCAATAGCACTTTCCCAGTAGTGTGATTCATCTCCAACTCCATCATACACACGCGTGTTACATTGTCTTGATGTCTCATGATGATCTCCTGCTGAAGCTGCAGGTAGTGTAGTTTCGCAGTTGATGGACTCCATATGGCTGTTGGCCGCTAACACTAAGCTACTCCAAGAAGCGAGAGGTGCAGCACCAACACCAAGTACCATACTCGAATCAGTGGTAGGAATCACAGGTAAGATGCCACTTCTGTTGTGTGACAAACCTTGATTGTTCTGATAAGATGCATCTGAATACGCATATGCAGAAGCAGATTCTGGATAAGCATTTGCACCATTATCGCACTGAGACTCATGGTTCCTTCTGGAACTGTTCTCTACAAACTCTAAATTGGCCACACCCTGTAGGAACTCTGTGTTCCCACCGGAGTGCAGCCAGTCTGTCCCAATTTCTTGATTGAAAGGACCTGACTTCCTCTTGGCAGGGGGATGATCACTTATGGGCATACTCACATGACAGCTTTTTCTACACCCAACTAGAGGAAGATACTCTTGACCTTTCCCGTCTCCCTCTCCATCACTCCCCCGGTCTTTGTCTTGTATGTGGAGACATGTATCTGTGAACTGTAGAAGGGAGTTTTCTTGATCAACCACCTTGGACCAGGTGGCTGTATCTTTGGCAGTCATCTTGGCCTGCAGGCACTTAGACTTCCTGACAAGACGCGTCATTCGGCTCAAGTCAGGTGACATGTGCTTAATGACTGCAGACAGAACACTAACCTTCCAAGCCTTCTTAAGGTCATGAGGCTTGCGGTAAGGGGGTGGGCCCTGCTCAACTGATAATACTCCTTGCTCTCCCCACCATAACTCATCTCCTTTAGGCCACCAAGGAGGGGCTAAACCTCTTTCTAAAGGGAATCTTCTCTGTGGCGGGACACAGTGCTGCATCAGTGCAGATAAGAGGGACCCTAAGGTTGTATCTTGAAGCTCATGCAACATAGGCAAGTAGGAGACAGAATTTCCGTCAGTGAGTATAGCACCTGATTCCATGATTGCTGGCAGGACCTGCAACAAAGCATTAGGTGCGCACAGGTCGAACTTGACAGACCCTTTCCACCACTCCCGGAGGCTGTCAGAGGATCCGCTCACTGGCTTCCCTTTCTCTGGTATGATGCCGTAGACAAAGCCCTGTGCTTTGCAGACTTCCATGATCTTGACCATGTACTTCAATATGGCATCCTGGGCTCTCAGCATTTTCTTCCGCCTAGATTGTTCCTCTTTTGCTGCTGATGCCAAGCTATTTGAGGTCGTCTGACCTTTCTCAGCTCCGCAGGCCTTGGCTGTCTTGAGTTTCTGCATGTGCACCCGATCCTTCCACATTCGTTTCTTAAGCTCAGCATAGCTGATGTCTTCTGGTTCACTCTCCTCTGACATTTCGCCAGCGCTCAAGTTATCCATGAACTCGTCAATCAATTCCACCATTTTTACTGATATTACAGGAAATTTCTGATCTTTATACTTAAATGTTCTCGATTCTTGTGGGAGAATTCAGGGATGGCCTATAAATATATACTGCTAAGAGTAGGATCCAGAAATAAATAAGAAATGCGGTGCATGAGTTAAGCAATGACACGAGGAATGGAGGAATTAATTGGCCAAAAAAGGGTGACAAGGAAGCCTCTTCACGAGCGTATGGGGGCAACTGTTCTTGGGTTGGAAGCGGACGAAAATTCAGCTGCCAATGTTTCTGTGCCAATCCAAACACCATGTAACTAGCGGAAGAAAAATGTGCTGATGTAATTTTGATGCATACCAAAACATTACATAATGCGTGCGACACTGAGTGCCTGATCATCTAGTTTGAATGCATGACTGACACCTTATGTAACTCGGAATGCCTTTAAATATAAGAAACTGACAATTCTACAATTCCCAAAGAAGATCACAATGCGTCCCCAAGTTGTAAACATTTCCTACATTCGCCCACTGTATTCTTTAAAAATATACTGGCTGATGGAAGAAGAAAAAAAATCATTATGGCATTGAGGACAGAACAATTTACTATACTTCAGCAGAAGATCATAGCTGCATCAGCCTGGCTCTTAGGCATCCCATGATGAGCCATGAAATATGACTTATTACCACATAAGAATGCTAAGGCCATTCATACATTTGTGCTTCCAACCTCAGTGCTTAACTAGTCCAAGCTCAGAAAATACCGCCTCTACTGACTTGAACACCTCTTCAGCTGGTCTCTCAGCATTGATCTAAGAAAGAGGGGAAGGACAGAGTTACTGTAAGTCATATTATTAGTACCAGAAATAGATCAGAGGCAACCAAATGAGATAAATTCCCGTGATTCACCTTTCGCACCTTCCCCTTCTTAGTATAGTGATCAATTACAGGCAAAGTTGATTCTCTGTAAACTCTAAATCGTTTTTGTATTGTTTCAATGTTGTCATCCACCCTTCCCTACACAATTAGAAAATATTATGTGATTCCTGGTAAATTACCCACTACTAGAACTCATTACCACTTTATATATCATTATATTAAACCTGATTTCTGTTCAGAATGCGCCTCATCAGCTCCCCTTCAGAACACTCAAATACTAATACAAAAGTTGGCTGAATTCTCAACTGCCATGATAAGGGAAAACCAAAAGGAACCGAATCAGATGAATCAGTACAGTTAACAGCTGCTTGGTGGAGGAAAGGCATCATATACATACATTACAGCAACCATTCAGCTCAATGACCACCAAACTAGCTAGGGAAACCTACCATTTTCTCAGCAGTGACTCGGTTCTCTTCATTGCGCGGAAAGCCATCTATGAGAAATTTGTGGTTTGGACTTGTCTGCATTGCCTGTTTTAAAAGGTTAACCACAACCTCGGATGGTACTAGTTTTCCCTCTTTCTTATACTCCTGAATCATCTTTCTGTTGAGAAGAAATTCATGACAATATGACAGGATGATGAAGACAAAGAGCTATAGTCATATCCAAAAGAAAACTCCAAGTAGAAATGCAATACTAACCCAGTTTCAGATCCGCTCTTAACTTGAGCTTCGAGAAGTTCACCTGCACTGAGGTGACTGAAGCCAAAACGCTGAGCAATTTTAGAGCACTGCGTTCCCTTTCCACTTCCAGGACCACCTAAAACATATACTACAAGATAGTCCTTGTTCTCCAACATTTCGCCTGAATCCTGTCATTCAAATTCCGGTCCATGTATACTATTACTAGGTATATAGCCAAAGTAGATGACACAATGAAATAAGAGAATGAGATGATGATGGATGTACCTGCTCCCTGTTGTTGCAAAAGGCAAAGCATTCAACACATGATGTCCATTTCTTAGGACAAAAAGGAACCTGCATGCATATATTTCCAAATGATATTTCTGTTTGACAAGTTCAGCCTTAAGATCATCATATATGTGGTTAAGGAAACAACATCTCTAGCCCTAATGATTAGTACCACAAAAGTGTTCCATACTAATAGGACATAATTAGGGCAACAAAACATCATCCACATGAGTCATGAGTCATCTACACAGTACAAAGGTTTAAGATTACCTGTTTTTCCTGTTTGAAGCGCCTTGTACTTGAAGCAGCCATTTCAGTAGAGGCAGAGCTTTTTAAGGAACCAACTTTGATGTTTCAAACTAATTAATTATGAGGCCAACTTGATGATAAAAAAAGACAGAAGCAACAAGTGTCAACAAGCAAAGGCAGAGAGACTTGCCGAATACGATTCTAGAAAACACTCAAGAAGCAAAGCGCATCACAACTTACCAAGTGTAGAGTTGTACAAGTTATTCCCTTTTAATTTACCTTTCACCATCCCTTCTTCTTCTCCTCCTCTTTTTTGTCTTTTCGTCTTTGTTTTTCCTTCCCCACCCATCCTTTTCCCCTTTCTTCTTCCTTCTTACTTGCTTTATTTCGCCGCTTACAAACTTACAACTTACAACACCTACCTAAGTAGTGTTGAGATCATCTGTTCATTCGAGTTTAATCACTGTTCAATATCATTTAGAAAGTTTCTAAGAAATAAAACGTGGTAGTCCGATTGTCCACTATATTACTATAATCCAATCATTAAAATGTGGTAGTCCGTATATTGAGTTGATTTCAATGGATTTAGTCTAGTTTAGGATGTTGAGGTTGAACATGAGAATATATTGGGCTGTTTCCCTCTCGACTTTGGATATTAGTTGTGAATCTAAGTGATCATTTCCGATCTCTTTGTTTGGAATCATTCGGAAAGGATTATACTTTTTCAAAACCGCATTAAAGGGGTTACGACAATATATGAGTTAACTATATGAGCTAATAATCCCAACTTTGCCATTTTGTGAATGACCTAATGTACTCGTAATTTCTTCTTACCAAATAATCCGTGAAAAAATGGGAGTAATTATAAAATTGAAGATATATTATCAAAATATTAAAATCATGTAAAGTGTCATCATTAGTTAATTAATTAATACAAGGATTGAATGAAAGACAAAGAAGCCAGGAGTAGATCGTCGGTTTATACAGTGCGAGTATTTGGTTAGATAGTCTCCGTCATTACAGAGTGAGAGGGAGTCATACTTACATCACACTCTACTCAAATTGGCTGCTTCTGTTGTTGCGTCTATGGTGTTACTCTCTTTGTCTTGAATCTTCCGCTAGAAGCAAGCGGTCTGCATGTCAAAGCTGCTGCAAAATTGATTCCTCATCCATCCTTAAAACTGATTACCCAGTAAGTGTTGTTTCTCATCATTCAATTGAATCTTCTTTCACTCTCTAGATCCCCAATCAAAGATCCAATCTTTTTTGGATTTTACATGAATTTAGCAAATGTTGTTTGAAACCCCTCTATGAAATTTGTGGGAAGATAATCAATCAAACAATCCATCAATCTTCCAGCTTAAGAAACCCATCCAAGAAATGAAAGAACCACTGAATACAGGAGGAGGAGGAGGAGGAGGAGCAGAACCAATTGGGCAAAACTTAATAAAGAAGATTAGCAATCTTTGTTTCTCAGCATTTGTATTTGCTGTATTGATAATCACTGCCATAGCTATCACTTACCAACCTCCAGATCCATGGCTACAGTCAGCCCCGGCCCTGACCAAGCTGTTTACTCAGTCAGAAAACGCCACTTTCAAGGACGACTCATCCCTCCTTAAAACAGGCGAGGACTTTAACCTCTCCCTCGCCGACGGCCCCGTCTCAAACCCCATCACTGAGTCCCTCATTCAGAATTCTGAGAAGAATCTGACCCTCAATTCCACCCTCCCCCCCTCCGTCTGCGCCGAGGATCTCACCACTGTTAACTGCTCTGACCCTCGTGTTTTGTTCACCATTGAGCGCTTCAATCTTAAGTTTTTCAAGTCCATTGTCTTCTTGGAGTACAGCACCCCTGTCAATGGGTCTAAGCCTAATCAGTGTGACGTTGCTTGGAAGTTTCGTAACAGAAAGGAGAAGTCTTGGAGGAAGTACCGCGATTTTAGGAGGTTTAGGATTGGTGTTGGGGATGATTGTGCTTTTAAGATCCTTGGTGCTAGTGGCTGGCATTCCGGAGTTAATGCTAGACGCCCCAGACCCCGTCCTGGCACTCGTAATCCTAGGGTTGGTGCTCCAGTCCGGGATAGTGAGATTAATGATACTATACCCACCATCAGTTCTAATGCTGCTTTTAGTAAGGGCACGTACTTGTATTATTCTCGGGGTGGGGATTATTGCAAAGGGATGAATCATTACATGTGGAGTCTATTGTGTGGGCTTGGGGAAGCTCAGTATTTGAATAGGACATTTGTCATGGATTTGAGTGTTTGCTTGGCCTCGCAGTATACTTCTAGCGGCAAAGATGAGGAGGGTAAGGACTTTAGGTTCTATTTTGACTTTGAGCATCTCAAAGAGGAGGCTTCCATTGTGGAGGAGCGAGAATTTCTCAGGGACAGGAGACGGTGGGAGAAGAACCGTAAGAGGAAGATTCCGACCAGGAAGGTGGCAAGCTACAAGACCACGCCCTCGCAGCTGAAGAAGGACAAGAGCACCATTATATGGAGGCAGTTTGATGCCCCAGAACCTGACAATTATTGGTACAGGGTGTGTGAAGGCCAAGCTGCAAAATACATTCAGAGACCATGGCACGCCTTATGGAAATCAAAGAGGCTGATGAATATAGTCTCTGAAATCAGCGGAAGGATGGATTGGGATTTTGATGCAGTCCATGTGGTTCGAGGTGAAAAGGCTCAGAACAACCAAATGTGGCCTCATCTGGATGCAGACACTTCCCCTGATGCTCTTGTTGCCAAGCTCCAAGGAGCAGTTCAGCAGTGGAGAAATCTATATATTGCCACCAACGAACCTTTCTACAACTACTTTGATAGACTGAGGTCACACTACAAGGTGCATTTGCTTGATGACTACAAGGAGCTTTGGGCAAACACGAGTGACTGGTATAACGAGACTGTGGCTTTAAATGGCGGCCGTCCAGTTGATTTTGATGGTTACATGAGGGTTGCCGTAGATACAGAGGTTCTCATCAGGGGAAAGACACGGGTTGAGACCTTTTATAATTTGACCAGCGACTGCAAGGATGGAATCAATACATGCTGATCAGGTTGGAGTGACATTCGTTAATTTTTAAGATATGTTTTCAATTTTTGTTAGCACACGGTTGATGTATTACATTGTTTAGATTTGCCTGTTGGCATATTAAGCATAGTTTCAGTCTTGTCTTTGTATGTGCCCTTGTTCTTCAATGGTTAATGCATATTGTTGTTATTATATATAAGGTATATGTGGTGGAACTTTTTCTTCTTGGATTTAGTTTCTTTGCGCAATTTATTCAATCTTGTGCAGCTTTTTGACATTTTGTTCAAGTCATTCTTTTATAGTGGGATTGAGATAAATGCTTTTGTCTTCTTGATATATGTTTCGCTAGTGTTGGTGACCCATATTGTCATTTCAGTGTAACAATTTACAATATATGTTGTTGATCTGCACCTTGTTTGTTTAGTGAATGAGATTCTTGTCGGCCAAGTAGGACATTACTTGTGGATGATCACTGGGCATCACGTACACAGTTTGTATGTGACTTGTGCGATACAATTTGTCTTTGAATCTAACTGGTGGTTGTGATATGCATCCATTCTGCAGATTTGTCTTTCAACTTCCTTTGCTTTTGAGAGGGTATTCAAATGTCAGTCAGAATGTGTGAGTTCAAATTTTCGTTCAGCTTTGATTGTTTTGGGAGGGCCTTGTAGTTGTAGGCAGCATTTGTTTTTGCATATAGGGTAGATTTTAAGTATGGCCTCACTTTTCTGAGCTATAAAAGGGGGGTGCTACATCTTTCGTTTCGCCCTACTACCTGTGATGTCAGAATTTCAAAAGGCTATAAGAATTTTATCACTGGAATTTGGAAATTCTTCACTATGTCATGACAGTTGAGTGTGTGATTTATCTTAGACAACGTCTCTTGATATATATGATCATTGAACTCTGCATATCTGTTTGGCAAATTTAATGTTCAATGGCATTGGATTTCATGTTTGGGAGTATTAAGTTCTTGGTCTTTGGTGAGGCTTTTGCAATTATCATAGGTTACAGGTGATCTTAGTAAGTAAGTCGTCAAGTAATTACTTGTTTGGTTTTAGTCTCAGTGGGAATATAGTGAGTTTCAGTGGCTATGACTCCGTCCCAAATGAGAGTGAGTGTTGAAACTAGGGTCTCTTGAAGGCTTAAGCTTTTACTGTACTGTAGATGTTAATTACTGCTACTTGACAACTTGTTAATTTGTTATAAACCTTTCACCATTTCCTTTCTATTGGTTTTTGAATTTTGTTTTTTTCCTATTGTCAATGAGGAGCAAAGGTCATTCTTGTATTGATATGTTATTAATGGAGATTGCTTGTGAATCTGTGATTAATAGCTGAAGGGAACTGGTCAACGTTTCCTGAGTTGTATAAACTGGTGGGAGGATAAGGAAGAACATCCGTCTGGTTTGTTAAAAAAACGCATCATATAATTTCAATCCACATGTTGCGTAAACTGGTGGATATCCTGTCCATTCAAGGGCCAGAGTGAGGCTTAAAAAAACCAGAATGGGGTGGACAGTAAGACTAAGAATGAGGCTAATTCGTGAACAATTCAAAGATGTTTAATTGCTGTAGCATGTTTGTAACTCAATTAGAATTTATAGCTGAGGTACAAAGTCTATGGAGAGTCGGTCTGATTGCTCTGTGTGACAAGGCAGCATAATGAAGCATACTAGCATACAATGAGGATTAATTCGCTGTCTGCAGCATACAGCAGCACAGAGTAACAGCTTTTTCAGTTGTACTAATTTGATGCTGGCTGATTGAATTTATGAACATAGCTGATACTGTGGGGTCTGTAATTCGATCATTTAGCTGCTCTGCTCATGAACACATACATGATGTTAGGGTTAACTGAAGGCCAGATAGTGATGGTATTAAGTCTTGTACAGATGAAATGCTGTTGTTGGTTAATCTACTTGCATTGAAAATAGGGTCTCTTTTTTTTCTTTTGAGGTATCGTACTAGAACTTCCACTCCCGTAGTTTCTTCGAGGAATTGTACTAGAACTGTCTCTTCTATGTTCTGTCGAGATACACTTATCGTTTTTCCTGTTTCGCGTAGATACATGGTTAAGTTGTTGACCAATCCTTGGATGTAGGATGTCTTGTTCTAACTATCACAACTACTATTTATGCTTTAACTGTTCTTTATTTTGAACTGGGGGTGAATCTCCGAGGCTAGGACGCTGCATGTGCTTATTATGCCGTGTGCAGTTTCAAGTAATTTTCTGTTTTGTATGAGTTATATTCTTCGGCTCCTGATCTGTTAGTTTTTGTTTAGGTGAATGAACACAGCTAATATTGTAATTTCTGCAATTTGATTGTTTAGTTGCTCCACTCATCAACATATATATGATGTTGGGGTAACTGAAGGCCATATAGTGATGTAGTAAAGTCCACTAGAGCCGAAATACTGTTGATCGTAACTCAACTGACATTGAATTTTACTGAAATAGGGTCAATTTTTCCTTTGAGGTATTGCACTAGAACTCGTAGTAGTCTCTTATGAGCTCTCTTAATATTCTCTCGTTATACCCGGATGATGCAATATAAGCCAAGTTTTGAACAAAATGCGCTCCTTGTTTCATCTCAGTCTCTAATCCCGCTTCCGTATTTCATCGTTGTTGTTGTTATTGTTGCTGTTTGCCTTTTTTGTCTTTTTTTTTCTACTTCTTTTTAGAAACCCAAGACACTTCTTATGAACAGTTTTTCTGTAGCTATGGAAGCAGTTTCCAGGGTTGTTTCTTGTTTGACACTTGGGGTAACTACAGTGACCGCCTACGATAGCAGACGCAGCGCCAATGCAGCCGAAAAGATGTATATTCTCCAGGATAAGCGTGAGAGATCTGAAATCGAAATCTCTATTGATAGGAGAGTGACAAAGGTCGTCCGCTCTATTGATGCATGTGGTTCCAAAATCTCCAGAAGCCTCAATGCTCTGTCGTCGAAGTTACCTGGAAAAGAGATTGAGTTCCAGGAGGTTCCTCGTGCTATTATAGAGAAAACCCACCGCCCTCCTCTCACCAAGAAAAAACCTTGAGGTAATTAATTGGAAAATTCATTTGTATTGGATATATTGCTCGAAAACCTTACACTAGGACGTCTTGTTTTCACCAACCTCAAGCGGTTCCATTAAAATCTACTTCTATACATGCTTCAATTGATCTCTAGTCTAAACTAGATTTGAACATCCCTGTTTGCAGACACCTACCATGTGCTTTCTTTCGAGGATCATATCTTGACTGATTGGTCATTGGGTACACACCTTTGTATGGTCAAGCAAATTTTTCAACAAGTCGTTGAACTTGAGTCGTACTTTTCTCACTGAGTTCCCAGGAACTGATATTTCATTATTGATCATGAAAAAACATTTGTTATATGCAATTTCAAGCAACTTCTTTTGTAAGACAGCCACCCTATTGTTCCCTTTGTAGGAGTTGTGTTTTTGGTCCTGATCTGCAATTTGTTTGTTTAGTAAGTCCGCTTATTAACCTATGTATGCTTGTGGTGTAACCGAATGCCATATATTTTTGTGAGAAAGTTTACCGAGTATAAAACACCCCTTTTGTTATTCATTGCACTACAGTGTGGCGGAAGTCATTGCTTTCTTTTTAGATAAGTCCCCCGTTTCTATGTGTTCTAAATTGGGAGAAATTCTTCTTACAAGACTCTGCTTTGTTTTGAGCTGCAGCTTCCAGCTCCTGCTGATGATGACCCGGTGCTGCTGACATGGTAGAGAGCCTCTGAAGTTTGGACTCCAGTCTAGTTATTAGGAGTATAACTGTGTCCGCTAGTTGTAATGCAGATTGTTGTGTCTGGTTGCCCTGTTTTGAGGCGTTTGCAAGCCCGGTTATGTACATGGTATGATTGTAGAGCACGTCTGTTTTCCGAGAAACGGAGATCCTGTGAGATCATCCTTCAAAGTCTTAACGAAATTTCGGTTTCCATCAGTTGCCGCAAAGGCTCACTCGGGAGGAAGAGGTGCACTAGTACAATAGCACGTCCTTTTACCATAAGTTCTAGTCAATGTTCTTGTTCACTTGCACATCATAAGGCCCAATTGTGTTGAAACACGGTCACACCTGAACCATCGACCAAGGATTTTCAGTACTCAAAAACCTTGCGTTTTGAAATGTCCCGATCCGAAATGGCTTGAATACTCGTTGGATAGTGGCCTAAATTCCTTACGTTGAATTTTACTTGTAGTGATCATCACTCATATTGTGTTTTCTAATTGGTAGCCTGTTGTGATCTGCAGTCCAGGTCGTCCTGTTCATGTCCCGGCCCGGTGCTGAAGTTTGCAGTACAGTCTACGAATTAGGAGTATGTTGTAGTTATCTCTAGTATAATACGTACGCTAGTTGTTATGAACTTATGAAGAGGGTTGTGAGGCTTTTGGCAAGCTGGGTTATGTACATGATGTTGTGACTATTAAGGCACGTATGTGTTGGCATTGTTATGCAATGACCAATTTGAGAGACAGAGATCCTGCGAAATCCAAATGCAAACCCACAATTTCGGCATATGACCGTTTTGGCCTGTGAAAATCGTCTTGGGTGTGAGTGATATTGAGAAAAGTCATGTTCTATGTTTATCGAAAGCAAATAGACCAAACTCAAATCGTTATAAATTGCTTTAGATTCATATATGTGGCGTAAGCGGCCAAAAACATTAAAAATCGTGACATGTATACTGCCACATAAGCGCCACCTATAGGACACATCATCGTGCATGCATTCATGTGACATCCGAAACTCCATGTTTGTCCACCAATCCGTGATTGGCCAAATAATGCCAATCACGGTGATTGGTGTAGTGAAACTAATTATACGATAGGTTGTTAGACATTGCAAGTTTGCAGCAGTGGTCATATCTTCCCCCCCATTTATACCAAATCTTTTGGGGCCCACTATTTTAACAGAAACAAATTTGAAGAAAGGAAGTAGAACTGCTCACATGCCAATTGCCAAAGATTTTGAAAATTTTCTCAGAGTACTGTTTTAGTGTTTTTTTTTTTTTTTTTTTTTTTCTTGTACATAATTTGGTTGGCATGTTTTCGGATTTTGGTACGTGGTATTTTTAGGATGCGCCTTTGCACATTACTTAATTTTAGAATTTACCACTTTAAATTGTGCTTTGAAAGACTTAACAAGGAGACTAGATGTGAGATTAGAATTGACGTCCAAAATAAAGTTGAAGACGTAGTGTACAAAATAGTGTTCTCGGTAGCCCCGAGGGTCCGGCTTAGAGACTGAACTCATACTTGTGTTGAACATAAATACTTTACATGAGATTACGTATAAATATATCATATTAATGGTTTGTCTATTCTTTATTGTATATGAATTGAAGAACCTATAGGCCAAAGTGACCGAGTTACGTGTCGATAGTGCTACGATACAACTAAATTGTAATAAGTGATTTAAGGAAAAAAAGAAAAGAAAAGAAAGAAAAAGAAAAAGGGTGATAAGGTGGTAATTATTAAGGAAGTACACATGTCACTGCATCTCGATCTTCTACAGTATTAACCTAGAAGAGAAACGACCAGACAAGGGGAAGTTAGGTTTGTAGAAGGGTAATAAGGTAATTAACAAAATTAAAATTGAAGTATATATAGTACTCGTATAAGATAACGTTATATACCATAGCTGTCTACGGAGAAGCTTTGAGCAAGAGAAAAAGAGAGAGAGAGAGAGTTAAGATAAGATCAGACATTATGGAGAAAGTGGCTTGTAAGATCATACCAGGAGTAATGGCAGCGTGTTTAACCCTCACCGGAGAGAGAGTCTACCTCGATCACATAAACTCCGAGGAAGAGAAAAAAAGGGAAGTTATGATTAAGGATGGGATTGGCTCCGGAGATCTTGGAAGGGAAAAATTGAGGAGCGAGTTCTTCAAGCGGGGGACTGCGGAGGAGGAAGAAGGTGATGATGATGAGGAAGAGGAGAAGAAGGAGGAGCAGAAGAAGAAGTAAAAAATTTGGGGTAAGTGACTTTTAACTTTTCTTTCTTTTCTATTTCAGTGATATTAATTTGTCTGGATAGTCAAAACATACTAGGGAAAACAATTACTATATCATGTTCTTCTCATCAAACAAAACAGCTATTAAACTTAATTAAGACACAACTTTTTTTTGTTTTTCTTTTCTTTCATCTCTATAATTAAACTTAATCAGTTGCACTGTCTTAATTAAATTCTTTCAGAAATTTTAATGTTAACTTATGACATGGATCTTGTGCAGAACTATATATGGAGACCTTGCTTTAATTTGGGGAGTGGATAATTAAGGGCTGGAGGTTCTAGTCGTATGGTATGCAGTAACTTTAATTTCTTGTTTTAAGGCCAGGTATTAGTACTCCTAGGCTCCTAGCTAGTTTGATTTGTAGAACTTTTAAAAACAAAAAAAATTATTGTACTGGTCTCCATACTCTTCTAATCAAAAAGATAAGATTTGTAACATTCGTATCCCGTATGACTTACGGATGTTGATTATGTAATCATGATGTTTTAATTTGTGCAAATCGTCTAATTCGTGATATGTTATCGTTTAAATCTGAGGTGTCACTCAAAGGATTACATGATCATCCTAGCTAGTGATCGATTGGGGTGCTAGCCAAATGAACTTTGCTAGCTACCTAGTTTTCGATCGAGCTAGCATGTGCATATTAATTGGGAGCAAATAAATATCTTTCGATAAAGCAAAAAAAATAAATTAAGTCCTTTAATATATACGATGCAGCATCCAAATTGCATTTTTCAGCATTTGGAATTCCATAATATCATCATCATTATATTGGTTTGCTAGCTAGCTGCATGCTCAGTCCTGGGCTTATTTTCTAGTAGTTTTCGAACGTGGCAGAGTGGCGAGGTGAGTGCGCTCGTCTAGGGCCAATCTCAGGGAAGAGTCCCTATTTTATTTACTCACCTTATTGTTCGATACTTTACTTCTTCTTCTTCTTCTTCTTCTTCTATATATCCACGTCTTCTTTTTTCATCCTAAGTTAAATTTGGAAGAGTATCTCGTTGATTAAATTTCGAGATTTATTTGTTTCAATTGACAAAGCCAAGAAAAAATAGAGTCACTTGCTTGCCAAGAAAAGCGATTATAAATTTTACAATGTATTGCGACGTTTAAACCCCTCATTTTTTGTCTCGCCCTAAGACCATCTTAACGCTCTTTAGATTGTGAGATGTTGTACGTCTTTTTACGTGATTGAATTAATAAGTTTCCTAACCTCGAAATTTGATGTCCTATCGATCAACAATTCGATGTCCTTGACTTTGAAGTCTGGAAAATGGAAGAATTATCGTTTAATTTGTTTTAATTTTATGCTTAGTTCAATAGCCCCCACAGTCCCACACAGCTATCCCCATATATAACAAAAGCATGCAAAGTAAATGATTCTTCAATTCGGGTCGTACCCTATCAAGCCTGAGGATCCGCAGAATCATCTATCATATATTAACTAATACAAGACATTGTTCAAATACACACCCTTAAATTGTCGAGCTTGTTCACACAACGTAAATGTACGATTATAAATTTCACAATATGTTATTGCAACGTTTAAGGGTCTCAATTTCTATCTCCCCCTAAGACCGACCAAGGCTCTCTAACTCGTGAGATGTTGCACGCCCATACGTGACTGAATTAATAAGTTTTCTAACCTCCGAAATTTGATGCCCCTGTCACCCTGTGGGTCTTATCGATCGTACCCTATCAACAGTAAATTCTTGCAGACTGACCTTGACTTTGAAGTCTAGAAATCGAAGAATCATTTGTTTTCTCAATAGCCCCACACCGCTATCCCATATCAAAAGCATGCAAAGTAAATGATTCTTCGGATCGTACCCACCTATCAGGCCTGAGGATTCGCAGGATCATTTATCATGCATGATACTGATGATAGATATCTAAGTATATTATGCATGAACTCAAATAGGCATGTTCCTCGCTAATACGAACGGAGGTGGCGATGCGAGAAGCCCGACATATATTAAGAGTATTCCGTTCGTGTGTCGTACATTGTCCAAATACACACCCTTAGATAGTCGAACTTCTTCTCACAACGTAAATGTGCGAGTATCGATTTTCAATATTTCAAAACAAAGCGTCAGAACGGTTTATGTAAGATGCATGTATACACAAGAGGATCGTTTGTTGCTTGCATCGTAATATGGTGTTTCCACTGGACTTCACGGTCTGCTGTATATTGTGAATTTATTCTACATGGTATCTGAATTAAATTGACTAATAGTTGGGAATGAATGGTACTTAACAAGGTTGATACTCCGTACAATATTACAAAAAACATGTTATAAAAGAACCTTTCCAAAAAGGGCTATGTTATCACTTATTAGCCCAAATCAGAATATATAGGCATTGTTAAAACATGCATGTCCATCAAAACTAGAGAATGGCTGGACATGAAGCCCCAACATGCTTAGTCAGCTAAAAAACCAAGTGAATACAATGGGCCGTCGCCAAGACTTCCACATGCCTCCAAAACTGCAACCCGAAACATGATTCGATTTCCGATCGACGCTATCGTACTCTCGAGCAAAGCCAAATATATACTAACAGAATTGTGAAACGACTCAATATGAAATGGTGCTCAGGCAAAAGGAATTGGATTTACAAATTGTTCTATGTTTATCGATTACGACCACGAATATTGCATTGTGTAACCTACCAAAACAAAAATACTACCAAAACTCAACACGTTTAAATTGCAATGGGCTTTAAACTCAACACTAGAGACTTACAGTCCAAGTTCGAACAAAAACAAAACGTTACAAAGTGCAGAAGTTCGAGCTTTCGACCTTGATACTCGTTGGACGGGCCTAAGTTGTTATTCAAGGAGTTTAAATCATGCACGGCCATCCAAACTAGCAAATGGGCTAAAAATATCAGGCCCGACATGAAACCCCAACATGTTTAGCTAAAAACCCAAGTCTGCAACCCATAATATGACTCGAATCGCGATCATACTCAAACCCGATTCGAAAGTTGACAAGAGAATTGCGAAAATTTCGCTCCGTAATGACTTAACCCCAATGTAAATTGTGTAATGGCTAGATCCAAACAGAGCTCACAGGAAAGTACTTGTGGATTTAGAAATATAAAACAAAACATGTTTTATGTTTATCGATAGCAATATATTCGCACGGCGTAAAAGTGAAGTAAGGCAAAAAAAAAGAAAAAAAGAGTCGTGAACCCAAACCGAGACCATCCGAGTCGGGGAAGCCAAAACGAGACAACGTTAACAAAAAGATTCATTTATTCATCAGAAATCATACATTCATATATGTGGCCTAAGCGGTCAAAAACGTTGATAATAGTGTTAGGTTCAAATACAGGCTTGAAACGGTCTAAAAGGAGTCGTGAAAACAAAACCAGACATCCGAAATTGAGAAAGCCAAAACGTATTTTGTCCAAGCCAGTACTAGACGTAACTAGTTCTACATTAATCGATGGTGAATTCGCCATGTATGGCAATAGAATAGCATTGTGAGAAACCGGGAGTGAATACCAAATTCAAAGAGTTAAAGATTGCGTTGAGTTCAAATACGTACTTGTAACGACCTAAAAGTAAACTAACCCGATTAAGATGTACCCAAAAGGAGTTTTGAAACCAAACCGAGACATTTCGAATCAACGAGGTAAAATGTGTTTGAAACGATGTAAAAGTGAAATACGGCACCAAAAAAAAAAAGAGCGGTGAACTCAAATCGAGACCATCCGAGTCGGGGAAGCCAAAACGAGACAACGTTAACAAAAAGATTCATTCATTCATCAGAAATCAGAAATCATACATTCATCACTCACTATCTCTCTCTCTTTCGCTCGCTCGGTCTCTCTGTTTCTCTCTCTCTCTCCGCACATCCGCCTCCATCTCTCTCCCAGCATCAGGTATATCTTCTATTTGATTTTATCAATCAATTAATTTATACTTGGAATTAAGGAAAGTAGCCTTATTTTTTAGAATCGGTAGAATCTGATTCATTTTAATTTGTGGGTATTGAAAAAGATTCAACCTTTTCACCTTTGGTGTGCTTGCCTATCTAAAAAGATTGAAACTTTCTTCTTTGAATCGTGCTTACTGGGTTTGGCGAAATTTAATCGTTTGATTCATTTTAATTTGTGGGTGTTGAAAAAGATTCAATCTTTTCACCTTTGATTCATTTTATTTGTGGGTTTTATGCTGTGTGCGGTTTCAAGTAATTTTCTTTTTTTGTAAGAGTTATATTCTTCGCTCTAGATGTTCTAGTTTCTGTAAAGTTGAATGAACCGATTAAGATATAGGATGTCTTGTCCCATTAAGATCTCTGCCATACATGGTTTGACCGATCTTTAATGTAGTATGGATTTGAATCTCACAGGGTAGGACGTGGGATTTGCCTTTTGTGCTGTGTGGTTACTTGAATAAGTTAATAGGAAAACAATGTTTATATTTGTTTGAATAGCACATGTGGTATATGCACATTTGTTGTACCACCTGATTGTTCCCTTTGTAGGAGTTGTTTTTTGGGTGCTGATCTAATAGTTTTTATAAGGCTGGTTGAAATCATGAACATCGCTCATATTATGTTTTCTAATTGGTAGCCTGTTGTGATCTGCAGCTTCCAGGTCGTCCTGTTCATGTCCCGGCCCGGTGCTGAAGTTTGGAATAGATTAGTGTCATGACAGTTGAGTGTGTGATTTCTCTTTGACGACGTCTCTGGATATACATGATCATTTTACTCTGCATATATGTTTGGCAAATATAATGTTCATGCATTGGATTTCATTTTGGGAGTATTAAGTTCTTGGTCTTTGGTGAGGCTTTTGCAATCATCATAGGTTACACGTGATCTTAGTAAGTAAGTCGTCAAGTAATTACTTGTTTGGTTTAAGTCTCAGTGGGAAATGGTGAGTTTCAGTGGCTATGACTCCATCCCCAATGACTCCGTCCCGAATGAGAGTGTTGAAACTAGGGCCTCTTGAAGGCTTATTGCTTTACTGTACTGTAGATGTTAATTACTGCTACTTGATGATTTGTTAATTTGTTATAAACCTTTCACCATTTCCTTTCTATTTGGTTTTTGAATTTTGTTTTTCTTTCCTATTGTCAATGGGGAGCAAAAGTCATTCTTGTATTGATATGTTTGGAGATTGCTTGCCAACGTTTCCTGAGTTGTATAAATTGGTGAGTAGGATAAGGAAGAACATCCGTCTGGTTTGTTAAGAAAACGCATCAAATAACTTCAATCTACATGTTGCGTAAACTGCTGGATGTTCTGTCCATTAAAAACCAGAATGGGGTGGACAGTAAGACTAAGAATGAGGCTAATTCTGTGGACAAGTCAAAGATGCATAATTGCTGTAGCATGTATGTAACTCAATGAGAATTTATAGCTGAGGTACAAAGTCTATGGAGAGTCGGGCTGATTGCTCTGTGTGACAAGGCAGCATAATGAAGCATACATTGAGGATTACTGCGCTGTCTGCAGCATACAGCAGCTCACATTAACAACTTTTTCAATTGTTCTAATTTGATGCTAGCCTTTGCTTTTCCTGTCTTTTGGCGCCTTCTCTTTTTCTGACAAAGCGGAAAACTCAGCTTTTCTTGTCAAACTGATGATTCTGTTGGAACATTGGCTCCGCTTGTGGAGTGGCGCGCCACAAATGACTCAACCAGAGGGTTCACCAGTTGAGGTGCCTCATCCTGCAAGTTAGCAACATTGGCTGCTTGAAAACCGGGGCTCAATGCTATACTTGATGATTTGTGCTAATTATGAACACTAGTGGGTTTAAGTTAGGATGCAAAGGGATTGTTTTGGTTAGTAAAAGGAATGACCTGGGGGCAGTGGCCAACATCAGGCAAGACGACGAAATCTTCAACAATATCAAAGTCTCCATAGGCTCTCCCAAGGTCAATAGGCTCCCATGGATCTTTATCACCCCAACCTATCAACACTGGGCACTGCGGCGAGCAATGGAATAGGTTAGTGTCAGGTTGAGGCAAAACAGCCTGAGAGGGAAACATTAAAAAAAATCACCATGGAAGCAGCTCTGACCTTAACCTGGGGCAGTAGCTCCTCAGGAAGAGGGCCATCAGAGTAGCAAATGAACTCAAGAAATACGTCAACAGCACCAGGCTGAAGGCCAGGAAGTAGGATTTTCTCGACAAGTTCGTCTGTGACCTGGGAAGTATCATGGTAACACTGGAACAGCAACTGTTTGTCAGGCTAAGCAGAAAGAAAACAATAGTCGCTACTCTTTTGTAAGACAAGACAAGGGGGATATAACTGTAAATGTACATACCTGACAAAGGATGTTTCCGACAGATTGAGTGGTAGCTACTGTTGTGAAAAAATATTTACCTAGAACAGTATCCCTAAGCAGATAGAGCAGAGGTTCAAGGATCAGTGTAAAGTCAGGCATTCAGAAAGGAAGTACTAGGAGTAGATGTAGATCAGATAAGCTCATTACCGGAGCAGAGTCTGAAAAGCCTTAATTAGAGGTCTGGCAAGCGGAGGCTGCTTCTTGATATGGAGCATTCGAAGAGAAATGTTTAGTAGAAGAAGACCCCTGCATATCTCTGGCTCCATGACCGCAGCCTGAAGTCCGACAAGACCTACAAAGAGGAATTAATTAAGAACGGTTTCTTCTCTATGATGGTGCAATCAGAAAGAATAGGCAGCATACCTCCAATAGAATTGCAAATAAAGAAGGCCTTGTCTTTGACAACTTGGTGGCAGAAATCATTGAGCTGGGAAGCCCAGGTGTGAAAGGTATAGAAAGAAGTGTCGCCAAAATCGCGAGGATTGGGCTTGTCAGAGTAACCATAACCAATGAGATCAATGGCGTAGACTCTCTGGGACTTGCCCAGAACTGGAAGGTTCTTCCTCCAGTGATCACTGATGTGCGGCCACAAACAATGTCCAACTAGTCAGTCAATCATCTAGTTTGTGTGTTATGTGTGTTAAGGAAGCCATAGATAATGCAAAAAGAAGGGAGGAGGAGGAGACCTGTTAGCTCCAAAGCCATGAACGAGAACAAGAGCAGGACCGGTGTCTCCACAGCATTGGTATCGAATAGAATAGCCTCTCCATTTCCACACGCTTTCCTTGTAAGTTACGGAATTCATGAGGAGATCAAGTAGAGTAATAATGTTAGCTGTAAAAGCAGATGACCAAGTATATATACCGAGAATGAAGAGGCGGGTGAGGTGTGTCATCGGCCAAAGTGATATCATCAGAGTAAGAATTGACAGAAAAGGATAATGAGGTTGAAGAGATGTTACTAGCAGGAAGGCTGATCAAAGGCGGCGTTGCTGAAAAAGCAAAACAGCTTGTCCTTTTAATTCTTCTTGTGCTGCCATGGAAGTAGTGGATGTCCTGTTGTTTACAGGCTGCAAACGGAGGCCATCCATGCGTGCTCGCCATTATTAGTTGCAAAACAACAGAGACGATGGAGTAAAGTTAACTACTCCGATCCAACTGGTGGTCACGCTTCAAACAAATCCCTCTGCTTCTCCTCCACTTGCTTTGTTTGCCTGTATGTAATGTCCCTCTTTTTTTTTGGGCCCTTTATTACAAATTTACAACCCATTTGTTTTGGTTGCTGGCCCAGCTCATCTCTTTGGTCTTTTTTAAGTTGCATTTTGACAGTTAATTTGGTTGCATTTCCAGGCCAAAACAGTTACTCTAGTTGCTTTGCTTCAAATGGTTAAGCTGATGATGTAGCAGTAGACCAGTAGACCAGTAGCAGTAGCAGTGAGTCAATAAGCAGATAATAATCTAGTTGTTGATATGTCGGTATGAGATCGAGACCAATAGGTGCCTCTCTCACGCACTCTTTATATCAACCAACGTACGTACGTAACTCCGATATCCTTCCTATATATTGTATATAGCCTCTGATCTGATCTACACACCTAAATGTCGCAGATAAACCAGACTCCCATCCATTCATCAATTGGAAATTGATTGACTCTTGAGGTAACTTGCTACTATTTCACAGATGCATTATCCTTGTGCTATTATTCTATTCTATTCATTCAGATTCTTGTATGGCCGCATGTGATCCATCGATTATATGTTTTGGCTATATATTTCTGCGCCACTTAGTCCAAATTAAACTCCAATTTATCAGAATCACCATTAATTAATTGGACTAGCCATACATCATGATGATTAGATGGTCAAGGAAATGAGATCAAGGGTCCTTTCTGCTCCTAATAACAGATATCAGTTGGTTTGATATATAGTACCCAAGTCCCAACCTCTTTATTTTTTTTTTTGTACAAAGGAGCAGCTAATGCCGAGTAGGTTGGGAATATGAGGATTTGAACCAACCCCTAGGCAGGTTGAGTTCCTAACCCGGATCCTCAAGCCCCAACCTCTGTACATACTCCGTATGTAGCAGTAGTAGTAGTAATGGTTTGGCTAAGGCTATAGATTATCCCTAAGTGCATCACAATATCACATTACATTGCACTATATATTGCAGTCATGATCCAAGAGGCACCTAGCTAGCTAGCTAGATTAGATATCATAATTCATAACGCGTCATATTCATGTACTAGACCACTACTTAATTATCAGACCTACACTTAAAACAACAAGGACACAAAAATGGACAATTTTGGGTATATATATTTGGGCAACAGGGAAAGAAAAAAAGAAAAAAGATAAAAAGGTAATTTGACTGTTAGGTATGCAACGAGCTGAGAAGTCGTCCTATGTTTGGGTTATGTTGTTCTTGAAGCTAAAATAGTAGATACGGGCTAATTAATATTTAGATGGACGGACTAGATAGTTTCCCGTCAACTGCATGCAGTGATGACATTCCTTTGATTCTCTGATGAATTGAAGCAACACGTACCTACAGTATCCCCCATTGTGATCCTCACAAACACACTACACTCTCATCTCCATCTATTATTTTTAGTTTTTTTTTTTTTCCATTGATTCTTCCTAGTATCGTATCGAAGATTATGATGAGGAGTATTTAGAATGAATCACATACATATAAGACATACATAGATTCAACAAAGCCAATTCAAGGTCTACATACGGAGTACGTATATGTATATTATTATAGCTTAACAGTACAACAGCCGATGACATTATTATTGCACATATACTACGAACGAAGCCCTAATTAATTAAGCACATACGAAGCAGCAGCAGCCTCCTGATCGATGTTGGAATTCCATAATGTCATCATCAGGAGCTACAGACGACTACTGTACATTATTATTAATCAACACATTGTCTTCCGGGGTCGCCTGCAGCTGATCATCATCATTGTCATTGATGAGGGAGTTCAAGAAAGCAGCGAGGCTGGACACACCATTTTCATCAACAATAACATCATCATTATTATTACTGTTATTATTATCATCATCACCTCCGAAGCTGCAACTGCTACAATATCCCATGCCCATCATCATCATCATATTATTATTATTATTATTATTATTATTATTATTGTTCTCATGATCACAACAACACTCTAATGTTGTTGTTGTTGTTGCTGTTGTTGTTGTTGTTGTTGTTGTTGTTGCTGTTGGCAAAGGAATAATCATCTCATCAACAGTGGTATTATTAGGGTTAGTGTAGGGTGGAGGAGAATGGTTGATGAGTAGTAGTGGTTTGTGAGTGCGGGGATCGAGGCCGTCGGAGATGAGTTTCTTGGAGAGATGAGTGTTCCAGTAATTCTTAATCTCGTTGTCCGTTCTTCCCGGTATCCTCCCCGCAATCAGTGACCACCGGTTCCCGAGCAGGCGGTGCATCCTCAGTATCAAATCTTCCTCGTCCCACGTGATCTGACCCCGCTTCACGCTCGGACGCAGGTAATTCATCCACCTCAGCCTGCAGCTCTTTCCGCAACGCAACAGCCCCGCTCTCTGCGGCAAAGTCCGCCAACCGCCTTCCCCTTCTCTCTTGATAAATTCAGACAGCACCTCATCCTCCTCCGCCGTCCACGGTCCCTTCTTCACACTACCACTACTTATACCCATCTTTATCTTCTCCTCCTCGTTGCTGTTGCTGCTTCTTTTCCTTCTCCCACACGATGCTGCTGATGATGACCTTTTCATGTTTTTTTTTTTTTAATGATCAAAGTATACGAATGGATATTTCTACACGCTATCTTAGCTTTCTGTATTAAACTAGCTACTTACTGCTACTACCTCATTAAGCTTTTCCATCACGTCCCCTCTCTATTTCTCTCCATGCAATTTTTATTTCATTTCTATCATCAGCCCTTTCCTTTCTATTTATAGTGATTTGGGTTTTGTTTATAGTTTATGCTAATACCCTCTTTTGGTTTGTTTCCAATACTAGTACAAAGAAAATGATGTCCAACTTTGTTCCGTCTCATTCATTTTCTGGTCATTTCAAGGTGTACAAAAAGATATAACTTGTAGTGTACAAAAGATCATGCAATGCACATTATTAATCATTCTTTAATGTAAATAAACGTTTTTGAACATGCTTATCTTAAACTAAAGTTATTTAGTCCATTGTTTAAGCAACCCAAATGGTACAGTAGATCGATCAGTGCTGATTCTTCAGTTACGAACTTACGACTTACATACGCATACGCATACGCATACGCTTGTGCCTATTATACAGAGTATAAATTAACCGCACTGTTGTGCTGTTAATGTTAAAAAAGAAAGAAAAAAAGAAGGGGATCCATACAGTATATAATTAGATAATTAGAAGCTCAACCGTTGGGCAACTGCTACGTGGAGGCTTGCATCACACATGCACTATTAGTGGACTATAGTAGCTTCATCTTGAACAAGCTGTGTGTGGCGTTAACCCAATTCGTTATGCCGTACAGTTGGTACAGCAATCAGCTTCAATTTTAATTTAGGGCCTACTTTACTAATTGCTTCATCAATCATCACTATCCACATCCAAGTAAATTAATTACTAGTTGTCTCATCCCATTTTGCTTTAGATTACGTCGCTTGGTTCATCGATCATCTGCGGGTCGATAAAGGCCAAAGCTAAGAGTTATCTATATGGCGTATCCATGATGTGGGTGGTATGATCGAGCCATTCGACAAGACTTCTGCCAATTCAATTGATTTAGTAATCAGAAATGCCCAACACACCATTTTCAGCTATTCTTCTACATCCTAGTTACAAGCACAGAGGTTACAATAACAACTACTCTAATTGAGCTTAATCTCATGTGCCACTCTACTTGACTTGCCATCTGCACGCTGTATATACCTGATTAATTAAGGAGCCAGCCTATTCTCGTCATCACTGTCTAACTTTATTGTGTCATGTGGCCTGATGTGCTTGTATTTCTGCTCTTTGTTGAACCATCGTGCACTTTCTTCCAAGCCTTCTGATGGCATGACCTTCAGCATAGCAGCTCCCTCTTTCAATGCAGCGTCAATCTACACCCCGCAAAACCAAACAAACGATAATATCAGGATAAAGCATGGGTGAAATTGTGAAAACAGAGGATAAAAAGGGTAAACACCAGCAAATCAGGACATGAAGAAAGGGTAGTTCTTCACTTTACAGGCCCTTTCCTTTCGCTTAAATTTAGGCATAACTCAACTGAATTGAGCGGAATATATAGGACTTCTTTTAACTTTTGACCACTAATAAAATATCAGGCGCGCCTATTAGGCTTCACTGTGGACTCAGGTACAAATATAAGATGAAATCTAATGGAAATTATTATAAATCGACATTTTAAGATAAGAGGCCCTAGTTCTCAGTGTTGTCAGAAGCAACCTAAGATCAACTGTGAGTTTGTACCGAAATCATAAACAAGAAGCATGCCAATTGAATAAGACAGGGCCTCAATCCTTAACTCTCTTTTGTCTGGCACCATGATTACTGCTACAGCTACTTCTGTTTTGCCCTCCTAGATACTCTTGTGAAATATGTTTCCCACAAGTTTCTAAATGTAGCAGCACCAATGACAATCTAGATGCTGTCAAGAAAGAAAGAAAAACAAAAAGCACCAGCAAGGACCACAAGTGGGCATTAAAGCTGGTACCATGCTACAAACATTAAGCCATGAACCCACTTATTCAAAATGCTTCTGCAGTCCCCTTGTGTTCGATATTCATGATACTACAGGTAGCAGATAGAAGAGATTGCAAAAGGCACAAAGTACTGAAAATTTTATTTACAGACCAAGATCATTGTCCATCTTAACTGTAAAGGCCAACCAGAAAGCTCAAACTTGTTCTTTGCTCTTCGTACAGGCAAAGTTAATGTATCTATCAACTTACTTGAGAGTGACTAATTTAAAATCCAGCATGAAGATCATGAACGGATGAGCATCATATCTCAGTTGTAAACTTTGTAGTTCAAAGTAGATGTAATTGCAAAAGCATTAAGGTCCCCTTACCCGTTGTGTGGCTAAAGTGTTAAACTTTTGAAGCAAGAAAGCTTTAGGATCCATCTGACCAGGAGGCTTTCCGATACCTGATGAACGTGTAGTAAGCTTGCATTGTTATGAAGTTAGTGAGGTGTGTATGAAAACTTAGGATTGAATATACCAATTCTAAGGCGAGCAAATTCTCGATTCCCTCTGAAATGGTCAATTACACTCTTCAACCTGCAGGGATTTACATTGAAAGATGAAAAGAAGTCAGAAATAGGAAGACAATATGAGTTGATGTAATTGGTACCTCAAGGGAGCAGCTAAGATAATGGATTCGTATAGATGAAGAATGATAGTAAATAATAGGCAGGAAGTGTACCCATTGTGACTGGCATGACCTCCTTTGGGTTGAAGGCGGAGAACACCACAGGGCAAATCCATGTCATCGTGGAACTAAGAAGCATGAAAGAGGACATAATACAAGCAAGTTAATAGAGTAGATGAGAAACAACAGTGAGGAGAGCAATAATACAACAAACAACAACCAAGCCTTATTTCCCAAAAATGATAGTGAAAAGGGAGAGAAATACCACGAGAACCCGATTAAGGGGTAGCTTGTAGTAGGCAGCTAGAGGAGCAGTCTGCATGAAGGGAATAGTGGTAGTTGAGTTTATAAGCTGAAGCTGAAGCTCAAGTAGTATGTATGTTTGGTTTGACAGAATCACATAGTATGAGAAATGAACTAATTCAATTGAAAATCAAAGATTAATTGGAGGGCGATGAAAATAGTACATACAGATTCGCCGCTTAAATTCATGTAAGTTTGAGGTTTGGCCAACAACACCGGAACATTGCCCAACATACCTGCCATCTCAATCTTAATTAATTCATTCAACAAGAACAACAATAATAAGAAGAAGAAGAAGAAGGGAGAACCTTGAGCAAACAAAGCTTTGCAGTGGACACTAGTGAGTGATATCCCCACACTATCCGCAAATGCATCCATCATTTCGAAACCCACCTACATACTCACCACCAATAACATTTTTTAATTAATTCAATTACCACCAATAAATAATAATAATAATAATACAAGGAGAAGAAGAAGAAGAAGAGTGTGACTCACGTTATGTCGAGTGCCCGCATATTTAAGGCCGGGGTTTCCCAATCCAACGAATAGCCACGCCGCCGTGCTGTAACTCCGACGCCCATTTACTCTTTTCACCCACCTCCACATTTCTTCTTTCTCGCTTCCTTCCCACAAACTACTGTATTACCAGTTTTGATCCATCCTCTGTTTTTGGAATTTGGGATGGACTTCCCCAATGCTATTTCAATTGGGCTCGGCCTTCAACTCCAGCCCAACACTTTCCATTCATTTCTCTTTTTCTTTTACTTTTAATTTAATTTTGAGTCTTATATTTTTTTAAGCCATTTTAGGAGAACGGGTAATAAGGTAGCACACCTAATAGTTCATTTAGACCCGATTGATTATTCGACTAGGGTTTGGGTCGAGAGTGGCCTTACAAATGTACTCGATTTAGTGGTCTCGGGTTTCATATTCGCGGTCAACTTATAAAAGTCGTTTCCTTTAACAACAACAAAAAAAAACAATGAGAAATTTGGTTGTAAAATGATTAAAATGTGTTATAATCGAAAGAATGAGTGTAAAAGCACATTTTAGCACATCTTTTTGAAATAATAAATGTACTTTATTTGATGAGTATATATAGAAGAAAAAAAAAAAGAAAGAATATGGAATGAAATGTGATTGGAGGTGTGGGATTATTAAGCCGAAAACAAAATAATTGAACCCTAAAAAAAAGGGGGGAAGAAAGAGTAGGAGGCAGCCGCTCTGGAAGGTGTGGGATCTATCTATCTAATCATTAAAGGCTGAGCTGTCCTGTTTTTGTTATTTTTATTTTTAATTTAAAATCAATAATTCAGAAACTAAAACCCTCAAATTTCTCACAACTACTGATTCCTTCCGCCCCCCCCCCCCTTTTTTCTCCTTCCGATTGATTCATTTCATTCTCATCCTTCAATCAATCAATCAATCAATTGAAGCCTAAAAAGAAATGAATGAAATGGGCGAGATGAATGTGGCGGCGGTGTTGGGTCCTGAGCCGGCGGCGTTCGAGTCCCTAATTTCACAGCTAATGTCATCTTCCAACGACGTCCGTTCACAGGCGGAAACAGTGTTCCACCTCTGCCGTGACTCGGATCCTAATTCCTTAACCTTGAAGCTGGCCCAGCTCCTTGAGTTGTCACCCCACCTTGAAGCCCGCGCCATGTCAGTCATCCTCCTCCGCAAGCTCTTTACTTTTACTGCTGCTGATGATGATGATTCATCTTCTAATACTAGTAAAACGTATGTGTGGCCCCGTCTGTCAGCAGCCACACAGGGGTCCCTCAAGTCCACCCTCCTGTCATGCCTCCACCGCGACGACGCCAAGACAATCTCAAAGAAGCTTTGCGACACAATCTCAGAGCTTGCGTCGTCCATCATCCCAGACGGAGGGTGGCCTGAGCTCCTCCCTTTCATTTTCCAGTGCGTTTCATCGGAGTCAGCATCCCTCCAGGAGTCTGCCTTCCTCATCTTCGCACACCTTTCCCAGTTCATCGGACAATCACTGACCCCTTACATCAGGGAGCTCCACTCTGTGTTCCTCAACGCACTCACACACTCCCCCTCCCCCGACGTCCGCATCGCATCCCTCAACGCCGTCATCAACTTCATCCAGTGCCTCCACTCCTCCTCCGACCGAGACCGCTTCCAGGACCTCCTCCCTGCCATGATGCAGACACTCACGCAGGCCTTGAACTCCTCCCAGGAACTCACCGCACAGGAGGCCCTTGAGCTCCTCATCGAGCTTGCCGGTGCCGAGCCCAGGTTCCTCCGTCGCCAGCTCCTTGACGTCGTGGGCTCCATGCTCCAGATCGCCGAGGCTGAGCAATTGGAAGAAGGGACACGCCACCTGGCAGTGGAGTTCGTCATCACGCTTGCCGAGGCAAGGGAGCGTGCCCCAGGTATGATGAGGAAGCTACCGCAGTTCATACGCAGGCTTTTTGGGATACTAATGAAGATGCTCCTTGATATTGAGGACGACCCTGCCTGGCACACCGCTGAGATTGAGGACGAGGATGCTGGTGAGACTGCCAACTACAGTGTCGCACAGGAGTGCCTTGACCGACTCGCTATGGCATTGGGGGGTAACACCATCGTCCCCGTCGCCTCTGAACTCTTGCCCATCTACTTGGCTGCTCCTCCTACTGAGTGGCAGAAGCACCACGCCGCCCTCATTGCTCTCGCCCAGATCGCTGAGGGATGTTCCAAGGTCTCAACTACTCTTCCATCTTTTCATTGTTTCTTTCTTTGTTTCTTTCTTTGTTTCTTTGTTTGACAATGTCACTAGTTTGTGTTTGTGTTTTCATTCCGACTGTTTGGTGACGCTTAACTTTAGTGTTGGTGATTGGATGTCGAAAGAAAGTCTATTCAAGTGGTGGAATTGAAATGACACATAGTTTGTTTGTTTGTTTGTTGTTATTACGCTCGCTCCCTCTAGGTGATGGTTAAGAATTTGGAGCAAGTGGTGAGCATGGTCTTGAATTCCTTCCAAGATCCACATCCAAGGGTAAGATGGGCTGCAATCAATGCAATTGGACAGCTGTCCACTGACCTTGGCCCAGATTTGCAACTTCAGTATCACCACAGGGTTCTACCAGCCATTGCAGGTGCCATGGATGACTTTCAAAACCCTAGAGTACAGGCACATGCTGCTTCCGCTGTTCTCAACTTCAGCGAGAACTGCACTCCTGACATTCTAACCCCTTACATGGATGGAATTGTGAGCAAATTGCTTGTCCTACTACAGGTAAACCCTCAACATTATTTCTTACTCCTCTTTTGTATTAATCGAATTCAACTGACTGATTTCTGACTGATTCATGTTGTTGTTGTTGTTGTTGTTCAACTGTTGTCAGAATGGCAAACAATTGGTTCAAGAGGGAGCCTTGACTGCATTAGCATCAGTCGCTGATTCTTCTCAGGTACTCACCTAAAAAAACATTTATTCATTTATTTATTTATCCGTGTAATAATAGCCAAAGATAACTAATAACCTAACCTACTGTGTGTTTGTGTGTGTGTGTCTGTGTGTGTTTGGCAGGAACATTTCCAAAAATACTACGACACCGTCATGCCTTACCTGAAAGCAATTTTGGTAAATGCCACCGACAAATCTAACCGTATGCTTAGAGCTAAAGCCATGGAGTGTATTAGCTTGGTCGGGATGGCTGTTGGCAAGGACAAGTTCAGGGATGATGCTAAACAGGTATGCTACACTCATTACCACACAATCACAGCCTCTACAAATCAGGGTAAACTATTTCTATGCAATTTTTTTTTTGTTCTTCACTAGGTCATGGAGGTTCTAATGTCACTGCAAGGTTCTCAAATGGAATCAGACGATCCCACTACAAGTTACATGCTACAGGTTCGTATTGCACCCCAAGTTACTTTTGATTGATTGATGATTACTTTGTGCGGTGCTTACTTTGAATGATTTTTCAGGCTTGGGCTAGACTCTGCAAGTGCCTTGGCCAGGATTTCCTTCCATACATGAGTGTTGTCATGCCTCCTCTGATTCATTCTGCTCAACTCAAACCTGATGTTACCATCACGTCTCTTGACTCCGACAATGATATTGAAGAGTCTGATGATGAGGGGTATGTCTCCCAACACTGTAATCCAATCCTTGATTTCTCTTTTCCATCAACTCCTTAATTAGTCATTGGTTAAGAAAATCGATTGGCTGATGCACAGGTTTCTTTTGCTGTATTCCTATTTTCTTTGTATTGTGCGACTGTGCAAGTGAGGGGAGGGGAGTGGAGATCTTTTGTTGCCTTCGCTTGAGTGAGTTGCAGGCCAAATAGTGGTTTCAAAATATTGAATGCAACTTTCATCCTTAAACTTGATTGGGGTTGATGCTCTTAATAGAAAGATTTGCTTATCTGTTGTCCTAAGTTTCTGTCTGTTATATGGAGACTAAATTTATCTTCTTGAGGCCTTTATAGCTTTACCTACCACTACTTGTTCTGTTTGAGACCAGGTCATGTGGAATGATTCTAGTCTTGTTTTGTTTATTTCAGTATGGAGACTATTACGCTTGGAGACAAGAGAATAGGGATCAAGACTAGCGTTTTAGAAGAAAAAGCAACTGCATGCAACATGCTATGTTGTTACGCAGATGAGTTGAAGGAAGGGTTTTATCCTTGGATCGATCAGGTTTGTTACTATTTTCTCTACAAGGCACAAAGTATTAATTTCTCGTGGAAACATATATTTAGTGAATTTGGATCACATCCCTTTACAGGTTGCTCCAACTCTTGTACCACTTCTCAAGTTTTATTTCCATGAAGAAGTTCGTAGAGCCGCTGTTTCAGGTATGTATGTGGATTCATTTGTGAGAATCTCTTGCAGATGGTGGATTTATAATAGGCTTATGTGACACCTGTCTTGTGTACAGCCATGCCGGAGTTGTTGCTCTCTGCAAAATCAGCAGTCGAGAAAGGGCTTGCTCAAGGCCGTAATGAGTCCTATGTCAAACAATTATCTGACTACATAGTACCAGCACTGGTTGATGCCTTGCGCAAGGTGATGATTGTTAAATCTAGAGTTCCACTTGGTTTCCCATTTTTTTGTAATATCTTCAATCCTGATTTCATAATGGTTGACAGGAGCCTGATGTTGAAATTTGTGCTAGCATGTTGGATGCCTTAAATGAGTGTATACAGGTGAGTCTGAAATTCGTTTTGTGAACGTACTTGTGGTTCAAACGTGAAGCGTTCCTTTTTGCCAGGAGAGAAGAAACTAGCATTATGCACACTGATTAAGTTCGACTTAAGCAATTACATAACACCAATACCTCTTGTGTAGTTGGAGAAAAATGCCACTAGCTGTATTTCGCTAATTTGTCACTATTTCAAACACAAGGCTATGTAGTCTCTGATCTGTGTGTACTGTTCTTCAGATATCGGGGACTCTTTTGGATGAAGCCCAGGTCAAAGCCATTGTAGATGAAATTAAGCAGGTGCTCACTGCTAGCTCCAGTAGAAAACGGGAACGTGTAGAGAGAGCTAAGGCGGAGGACTTTGATGCAGAAGAAGTAGAGTTGATCAAAGAGGAAAATGAACAAGAGGAGGAAGTATTTGACCAAGTTAGTACTCCTCACAGCATCATTTCTTCTAGAAAAAAATAATATGTTCCCCATTTTCACCTTATTTTTTATTTTCCTTTCCACCTTCTTCTAAATATCAAAGTTCCATATGTTCGGAATACGACTTTGTTGTTGTTATATTTGATTTCTGTGACACTTGGTTTTTGTGCTATAGAAACTGACGATGTTGTTAACGTCCCGTAATAACTAATGATCTTTGTTTTTATGGATCCAGGTCGGTGAAATCTTGGGGACATTAATCAAAACATTCAAGGGGTCGTTCTTACCCTTCTTTGATCAGCTCACCTCATACCTGACACCTATGTGGGTGAGTTTGCACACATCATCATATCATGGCGATTACATTTAGCTGATGAACTGTTAGTCTGTCATTCTTAATGTCTCATTAGCTTGTTGCTCTTAATACTGTGGTAAAGTCTTTGGTTTATTCCTGTTTTTCCTGTATACTGGTGGCTGGTGGGGAATTTTTCATCTAAGAATCTTAATCACGATCAGTATGTGCATTATGCTTAATCAAAATGGTATGGATTGAACGGATACAATTCTCATTAGCATTGGGCTCAATGCCAAGCCATTACCATTACCATCTGCCGTGCCTGTTTGACACATATCCATCTCACAATCGGCATCCAAGGGAGGTTTCAAGATGCTGAGAGACGAATATTTCCTGACACAGCTTAATATCTTATGTGATATCTTCTTTATTGTAGGGGAAAGATAAATCACCTGAAGAGAGAAGGATCGCCATCTGCATTTTTGATGATGTTGCTGAGCAGTGTCGTGAAAATGCCCTGAAGTAAGTTTAGGCTTAGAAGCATTTTCTCTCGATAGTAAAGTTGTCGTTAAGAAAGGAGTTCCGCAAAAATATATTGACATCATTAAGGACATGTATGAGGGAGCTAGCACGAGAGTGCGGACTAGTGTAGGGAAGTCAGAAGAGTTCCCTATTACCATTGGAGTGCACCAAGGGTCCGCACTTAGCCCGTTTCTCTTTGCTATAGTCATGGATGAATTGATGAGGTCAATCCAGGATGATATACCATGGTGCATGATGTTTGCAGATGATATAGTGTTGATCTCAGAAACGAAAGAGGATTTGGAGAGAAGGTTGGAGCTATGGAGGGACACGTTGGAGTCTCGAGGGTTTCGGTTGAGTCGGAGCAAGACCGAGTATTTGGAGTGTAAGTTCAGCGGCATTAGGCAAACGGAGACGGGGACGATCATGTTGGATGGAAAGATTGTTCAGGGATCAGATTTTTTCCGATATTTAGGATCGATTCTTCAAAAGGATGGAGAATTGGATGGAGATGTGGCTCATAGGATCAAATCAGGTTGGTTGAAGTGGAAGAATGCCACAGGACTTCTGTGTGATCGAGGATTGCCCAATAAGTTGAAGGGTAAGTTTTATCGTACGACAATTAGGCCGGCACTGTTATATGGCACGGAATGTTGGGCCGTGAAGCAGTGTCACGTTCATAAGATGAGTGTGGCGGAGATGCGCATGTTACGGTGGATGTGTGGACATACAAGACGTGATCGGTTGAGAAATGAAGTTATTAGGGAGAAAGTAGGGGTTGCACCCATAGGGGATAAGATGATGGAGAACCGACTGAGGTGGTATGGGCACGTGAGGAGGAGGCCTAGTGAGGCGCCGGTTAGAAGAGTAGAAGGGTGGAGAAGTGATAATATTAGTAGGGGTCGAGGAAGACCCAAGATGACTTGGACGAAGGTGATTAGAAGTGATATGAGCTCCCTAGGGCTTGAAGAGAGTATGGTGTTGGATAGGGCAGGGTGGCGAGACTCTATCCATGTGGAGGACTTTTTCTGACCCCTTTTGATTTATTTGTTTGGTTTTTCCAACTATTTTTCTAAAACTTTTTAACTTGTGTTCAAAGTTCATCTGTTTTTTGCAATATTTTTTTTAAACCTTTTTATTTATTTTGACGACTTTCTAAATTTCCTTTGAAATTGTTTAAATATTTCTAACATGTTTACAACGTTTTCGAAATTTCTTGGCGTACACAAGACGGTTACTGGATGACGATTCATGTTAGCCGACCCCAAATCATTTTGGGAATAAGGCTTGGTTGTTGTTGTTGTTGTAGTAAAGTTGTCGTTTATTCCATCTGAAGTTCTTATTTTCTATATGGAGCAGATATTATGAGACATATCTGCCTTTTCTGTTTGAAGCCTGCAATGATGAGAACCCAGATGTCAGACAGGTGGGCAGTCTATTGTCTTACACACTCATTTTCATGTTAAAACTGTATTTTCCTCTTGATTTTGAGTAACATAGCTTTATTCAGGCGGCTGTGTATGGACTTGGTGTTTGTGCTGAATTCGGTGGCTCAGTGTTCAAGCCGTTGGTTGGGGGTAATGTTCTATCTGTGCTTCTTAATTTGCATTTTGTAAGTCATTGTGCATTTCTCTCTGACATTTTCCTGTGGTTTGGACAGAGGCTCTCTCTAGACTGAATGTAGTCATTAGACATCCTAATGCGCACCAACCGGAAAATATAATGCCCTATGATAATGCTGTCTCAGCTTTAGGGAAGATATGCCAATTTCATCGTGACAGCATTGATTCATCTCAGGTTTGCTTTCCTGTTCTTTCCACTCCAACAGTCTTTTGTACTCTGTAGTTTGCATAATGCTTCTCACAATGGGGTTGGTCTTTTAAGTGAGTACAAGTTCTGTGCATCTCACGATTCATTACTGTTCTCATTTCTCTGGACTTTTGCTCTGGCCTTGCACAGGTTATTCCTGCTTGGCTTGGTTGTTTGCCAATCAAGGGAGATTTAATTGAGGCCAAAGTTGTTCATGATCAGCTTTGTTCCATGGTGGAAAGGCAAGTATTTGATACTTGTTACTGTCACTGCTTTCATTTTTTCTGTTCTCTCAGTGCATCCTTTTAAGTAATATGGCTGGTTACATGCAGGTCTGATATGGAGCTTTTGGGCCCCAACAACCAGTACCTACCTAAGATAATTCTTGTCTTTGCGGAGGTTCGTCCTTCTTTACAAATTTGAATAGGATATTTTTTTTCCATGTGATACGAGGAATATTGCTCTGGACTATTGGTCTTCTGATGCCTGTGTGGTAGGAGTTAATGATTATAGAGTTTGAAACCAGTTTTCTTATTTTGGAGCTTACTAGTTTCTGACTTGAAGTGAACTTTGAAATGAAGAATCTGGACGGTGTCATTGTATTATCGTTTAGTTGTCATATCCATTAATAAGACTTGAAGGGGTGACTAAAACTTCCCCTCCTGTTCCATCTCTGAACATCTATATTGCTTTTGTTACTTCATTTTGCAAAGTTGTGTTGTATTGGATAGCATGGATCTCCAAATGTGCATTTGTGGGTTAGTAAAGTGGTCCTTGAAAGGAGATGTAAGTAACTGGTGGAATGCTGCGCAATCAAGATTGTCTTCTTTTTAGTTATATTGTCGCATTTATCTCATGTCCATTATGATATAAGTTGCAAGTTTCCTAAAACTCCATTTTTGTGTGCCACGAAAAGGCTTTATTTTGTTGGGTGAAAGGGGTGTAGAGGGAAGGACGGGAAGGGGTTGTGAGAGGAGAGACTTTCTGAATGTTATATTGTCACACTTGTAGAAGAGAAGAGATGGGGCCAATGGGGGAGGAAACGCAAGTTTGACTGAACCGACTTATTTTATTATCTGTGGTCGGTGTGTATCGTTTTATAGGAGTCTTGTTCCTAGCTCTTAAATTAATTGGTTGTTTGTGCAGGTTCTGTGTGCTGGTAAAGATTTGGCGACAGAGCAAACTGCAAGCAGAATGGTTAACTTGATAAGGCAACTCCAGCAGACACTGCCACCAGCTACGCTGGCTTCAACATGGTCATCATTGCAACCCCAGCAGCAGCTGGCATTACAGTCGATCCTTTCATCCTAGTTCACTGAGTTGGTGAAGGCTTTGATTTAAATTGCAGCGTTGTTTTACATTGTGTGCAGTTATTGCATATTCTTGGTCGTCATGGCATCACCTCATCATTCATCTACCGAATGTCACTTTTGCCTAGGCGTCCCTTGGTGGCTGAGGGTCCACAAGACATTGCTTGCAGGGATATAGTTTTGTATAGTAAAAGGTCAAGAAGGTATACATACTAGACCGAGTTGATTAAGTTTTGGGTCGGTGGTGCATTGTGAGAAAGAGAATTGTCAAAGGAGGCGATTCTTGTTGCAGTTTTGGTCGCATTTCACTGTTAAACCTTTTGTCCACTTTGTTCTCCATTTTGTTCCAATGTGATTGTTTCTGAAAGTTATTGGAGTAATAAGATTGTATTTATTCTGCTGTTCTCGGGTTATGCACTCACGAATTGCTCTTTATCTTTGGGCGGGGCATGTACTAAATGCTCGAGTGATGATACTTGAACATTTCCTCGTGCAAATCTCAATAGAGGCAATGTACAAGGATTATGTGTGTTGGCGATGTTACCGAGATCGGCTGTGACCAAAATATTGATCGGCTGGAACCAGTCAAGAATGAGTGGGGGTGTTAAAGACTTACAGGGACGGTGTGTTTTAATTAATCAATGATTAGCTACAGAAGAGGTCGAGCACCATGTTTTTCCCGAAAGGAGAGCGACATCCACCTTTATTCTACGTGCTCATTTGACTCTTCTGCTTCATATTTTTAGTCACAGAAGAGACTTGCATACGACGAGCCACGCACTACTTGTTATACTTCCTGAATACAATTCGTACTACATATAACTCCTCTGTCTTTTCCATTCACAATCTGTTTTGATACTCTTGTGGTGTCGCAATGGAATACAAGTTCCAGCAGCCGCAAGACAAACAAAGCAAACTCCCAATTTCAAGCAAGAGCGCCCATACTGTCCCCAGAAGTAAGTTTCTAGGGGTGAGGCAGAGACCTTCTGGGAAATGGGTTGCAGAAATAAAAAACACAACCCAGAAGATCAGAATATGGCTCGGCACCTTTGACACTGCCGAAGAAGCCGCACAGGCTTATGACGAAGCTGCTTACCTTCTGCGTGGTTCCAACACGCGAACCAACTTTGTCAAGACTTCATCTTCCAACAACTGCAACTCTGCTCTGTCCCGCAGAATCAGAAATCTTGTCAACCAGAAGAAGAGTTTGATCAACTGTCAACAGCCTCCAACTGCCGAAACAAGCACAAGGATGGTTGACATTGATGCAAATACGAGGTTGGACTTGGACCTCAACCAAGGTAGCCACATTGTGAGTGGCAGAGCTGAGATGCCTGATGACAGCTTGTACAGGCCTGATATGGGTTGTCAGTTTGATTACTCGTGGGCGTTTCCTCAGCAGCTTCCTGATGATCTGGGATTGTTCCCTAAGCAAGTGAGTCTAACAATGTCGCAGCCTGAGATGACAAACGAGGTAGCAATACCAGAGTTTGAGCACATGAAGGTGGAGAGGCAGATATCGGCGTCACTATATGCCATGAATGGAGTGAATGACTACCTACAGAGCGTCTTCAATATGGGCGACTCCAATGATCCTAGCACTCGCACCTGGGATCCACCCGTGCTCTATCAGCCCTACTGTCTTGGTTAACTTTTCTCTATGTTTGTACTCCGTATATGATATAAGACTCAGTGGCCATTTGCTTCGGCTTATATTATTGCTGCATACTTGTATATGGTAAAACACTCGTTCCCGTTTGCTTCCTATGGAACTAATCTATCATCTCCTACGTTTATAAAACATCCGGCCGTAAAAGGACCGGCGTCCAGCCTCAATTTTCACTTAAACACGATTCTCTCTTCTTCAACATCAATCAATATTGCGGAAAACTAAAAAGATTTCAATTCAATTTTGCAAAACGTTTCTCCAAAACAAAACAAGAATTACCAATGGATGAAAGCTCAAGCAGCGATCACAAGAACGATAGAGAGGCGAATGGATTGAATCTTAAAGAGAAAAATATGGAATTACCCAGTACATCTACATGAGACGATTTTCTACAATTTGATGAGAAAGCAAGAAAGATAACATGTTGTGAAATTGAAACTGATTAAAGCCATGGACAACAAGGGCACAACAACACACTCTACCCAAAATCACTAGGAAAGTTGACATCAGTAATCTCCTTCGTCATCTTCGTCATCCACTCCTTCGGCTCCAACTTCTTCATAGTCTTTCTCGAGAGCAGCCAGATCTTCACGAGCTTCAGAGAATTCTCCCTCTTCCATGCCTTCACCTACATACCAATGAACAAAGGCCCTCTTGGAGTACATGAGGTCGAATTTGTGATCAATCCGTGCAAACACTTCGGCCACAGCCGTGTTGTTGCTGATCATGCACACAGCTCGCTGCACCTTGGCAAGATCACCCCCAGGAACGACAGTTGGAGGTTGATAATTGATCCCACATTTGAAGCCAGTTGGGCACCTGCAAAAGAGGAGACAACGTTATTGTTAAAAATGAATATCAGATCCTAATTGTTAAGCATGTGGTGAGAATGTGAGAGGGTTTACCAGTCGACAAACTGAACAGTCCTCTTGGTCTTGATGGTAGCAACAGCGGCATTGACATCCTTAGGGACAACATCACCCCTGTACATGAGGCAGCAAGCCATGTACTTTCCGTGCCTTGGGTCACACTTGGCCATCATGCTTGAAGGCTCAAAAACGGCATTGGTTATCTCAGGGACAGAGAGCTGTTCGTGATAGGCCTTTTCAGCAGAGATAACAGGAGCATAAGATGAAAGCATGAAATGAATGCGAGGATATGGGACGAGATTGGTCTGGAACTCGGTGATGTCGACATTGATGGCACCATCAAACCTCAAGGAAGTAGTCAAGGAAGAAATGATCTGAGAAATAAGGCGGTTCAAGTTGGTGTAGGTAGGCCTCTCAATGTCGAGGGATCTGCGGCAAATGTCATAGATAGCTTCATTATCCAAGAGCACAGCCACATCAGTGTGTTCAAGAAGGGAATGAGTGGAGAGGACACTGTTGTAAGGCTCGACAACAGCGGTGGACACCTACAAATGAGAAATGACAATAAGAATTAGAATTGTGACTCAGATGATGAGAGAAAAGAATGGGTGTTGATGAATTGATAATTAAAGAGAGAACCTGAGGAGAAGGGTAAATGGTAAAGCCAAGCTTGGACTTCTTTCCATAATCAACAGATAAACGTTCCAAGAGAAGAGAACCGAGACCAGAACCAGTACCGCCACCAACGGCATTGAACACAAGGAAGCCTTGTAGCCCAGTACAGTTGTCAGCCAGTTTCCTAACTCGGTCAAGACATAGGTCCACTATTTCCTTACCAACTACAAATTTCAAAATCAATCACTCTATTAATTAATCTTTCTTAATCTTGTTAAATTGTTAATCAAGTTTTAATAATAAAAAAATAATAAAAATGTTAAGAAAGAAAGAAAGGTTAAGAAAGTACCAGTGTAGTGTCCCCTGGCAAAGTTATTAGCGGCATCCTCCTTTCCGGAAATGAGCTGCTCAGGATGGAACAGCTGACGATAAGTACCGGTACGAACCTCGTCGATGACTGTCGGCTCGAGATCAACGAACACTGCCCGGGGGACGTGCTTACCTGCGCTTGTCTCGCTGAAGAAGGTGTTGAATGCATCATGCCCAACTCCTACTGTCGAGTCACTGCATTTTTTTTACTATTTATTATTAATTCACTACTTTCTCTATTCAAATTAAAACAAAATTAAAAATAAAAGCAAACCCTAACCCCCCAAAACTGAGATTGGATCTACACACACCCAAAAAGAAGAAGAAAAAATGTAGATCTGGGACTGGGAGACTGGAGTAAAAGGTTGAATGAATGAAATAATAACGCAAGTGAGAAGCTTTTATTATATAGATACGAGGAATTGAAAGAGTAGTAAAAATGGAGTGAGAAGAATAAAGGAAAAAAAAAAGGGAAACCTGGGCATGAGACCGTCGGGCTGAATGCCATGTTCGAGACAGTAGAGTTCCCAGCATGAATTTCCGACCTGAATACCGGCCTGACCGATGTGTATGCTTATTATCTCCCTCATTCTCAATCACCACCACCTAATCAATGGAGTAAATGATACGGAGTAATATTATTCTTCCCAGTACAGTTTAGTATAGCAAAGGGAAAAGCAGAGAACCTTGCCCTTTTTTCCAACTTTTATTTATACTATACTAATACACCACTATTCAGTATTCACACTCTTAATATTTATTATTATTTTTGAATTGGCATCCCAAAAATATCTCTCTCTCTCTCTCTAATATCTATCCACAGTCCACTCTGTCTCTCCTCCCTTTACGATTCAGCTACCCTTTTCTTTTATTTTTATTTATTATTATTATTATTCTTACCGTTTTACCTCCCTCGTCTTATTATCTCCAACCCAAACCCAAAGGGGGTGAGAGAGGGTCCCTTGGATTGGACTATTATGCCCTTTTTTAAATTACTAAACCGATGCTTGATTGCTTTCCTACTACATCTCACCGACCGACTGAGGACTGACTATGCTGCATCCAACCTTTCATTACCTTCTTCCAGCTCACTCAATCCAACCTCCTTTCTTCATCTTCACTCTTACTCTTTTCTCTCTTTGTTTTTTTTTTTTTTTATCTTCTCTCTCTCTAGATATATACACACATCTTACGGAGTATATGATAAGGAAAACGATAAAAGGAGTGGACCATCACACTGTTAAAAGAAAAAGAAAAAAAAAGTGTATAATCTACGATTTTTGCCTATACAAATAACGTGACTGTTTATGCCTTTATAGTGCATTTGCACACGAGTTATTGAGTTGATATAGTGAAATCATAAGTATTAGCAAGTTATCAAGGGTGTCGTAATAAGGAGGTAAACAAGGTAATAATAAGAATTAGCAAGTGATAATTGGCACGGCCAGCCTAATAGCCGAAACAGTGTAGACAATAAAAGGAAGCCAATTGTGTGTTTTAAATGATGTCCCAAATTAGTTGAAGTGAAATCTCAAATTAAATGAGTGAGTCAGTGGGTGGCTAGCCTGTCAAAGAGCATTTGAGCATGTGACTCTGTGTGGTGTGGCCTTGGGGCTTTGGCTGTAAACACAAGTTGATGGCTGACATCTTTTGGTGCCTCCTCCTTGCTTTAAATAACTATGAAATACATAAACGCCCCAGGCATTGCATTGCGACTTGCAACTGTCTACCACACGTTAATAATTCAACATGCTCACACTCACTAATTACTCTACTTGCTTGATTCACATTATCACAATGTCATTCTCATACTAAGATTATCGATTTCTCATTGCACTTTCAACTAAACACGAATCTAAAGACGGTTTCCATGGATGGGCCGATCCCTGCAACAAGTGATACGAGTACAATGCAGCAACTGAAAGCTCCCAATTGTTTTTACGAGTATTTGACACAAGACAAGATTTATAATGTAGTACCAAATGGGAGGGAGGATAGAAACATGACGTCCAACCCCTGCCAAGTGGCAAACCATCAACCATCACTGCATTTCTTTGCTTTTATTTCTTTTTATCGTTATCATAATTATTCTCGAGGTCCAGCCACAAGATTCCTGGCTGCCTCCTGCTCTACTTCAACTTCACTTGTCTCTACAATCTTCATCTCTAATTAGACTTAGGAAGGAAATTGGAACAAAACAAATAAGTCCAAAGATGGGGGAGGAGGCAGCCAAAGCCAAAGGTAGCAGCGTATGGGCTACGGTGAAGCCTTTTGTCAATGGGGGGGCTTCTGGAATGATGGCCACCTGTGTCATTCAGCCCATCGACATGGTCAAGGTCCGAATACAGCTCGGACAAGGCTCTGCTGCTCAGGTCACTAGGAACATGCTTCGTGATCAGGGTTTTTCAGCCTTCTACAAGGTCATCTCTATCTTAAGGAGTACTCAACTATGTATGTGTATCACCCTCAATTCAAATGCTAAACCCCCATTTCGTTTCACAGGGTCTCTCCGCAGGTTTGCTAAGGCAAGCTACTTATACCACTGCCCGTCTTGGTTCTTTCAAGTTAGTTCCTTCTTTCTTCTATTATACTTTACTTTACTTGCCCTTTTTGCTTCTTTATTCACTAGACTTTACCTACTACTAAATTACTAATACTAGTTGAAAGAGCAAGCAATTATATTTTATATATATATATTCCTGTGTACCTGTCAAGGGTTCTGAGCAATAAAGCAATTGCTGCCAACGACGGCAAGCCACTTCCCCTCTATCAGAAGGCACTCTGTGGTTTGACCGCTGGAGCCATTGGTGCTAGTGTCGGCAGCCCTGCTGACTTAGCCCTCATCCGCATGCAAGCCGATGCCACCTTAGCTGAGGCCCAGCGCCGTCACTACAAGAATGCTTTCCACGCCCTCTACCGCATTGTTGCTGATGAAGGTGTCCTCGCCCTCTGGAAAGGAGCTGCCCCCACTGTTGTCAGAGCAATGTCCCTTAACATGGGCATGCTCGCCTCTTATGACCAGGCCCTCGAATTCTTCCGCGATTCTCTTGGCCTCGGAGAAACTGCCACTGTCTTGGGTAAAACTTGTTTACCCCTTTTTTTAAATTTCCTCGCCCTTTCACACTCGTTCCACAATCGTCATCTAACTCGGCGGCTGCTTCAGGAGCCAGTACCGTCTCTGGATTCTTTGCTTCTGCCTTCAGTTTGCCATTTGACTACGTCAAGACACAGGTCCAGAAGATGCAGCCTGATGCTGAGGGAAAGTACCCTTACTCGGGTTCTTTAGATTGTGCCATCAAGACCTTCAAATCTGGAGGGCCCTTGAAGTTCTACACTGGCTTCCCTGTCTACTGCATCCGAATCGCACCTCATGCCATGGTAACTCCTGCTATTCCTTTTGCTTTGGACAGGGTGTTCCCTATGACCTCAGTGAAATTCTGATTGTTTGATGCACGTACAATTTTTGCAGTTGACGCTGATTTTCCTGCATGAAATTCAAAAGTTTGAAACTAAAGTGGGGTTATAGAGTCTTACCATAGCTGGGCCGTTGTTCATGCTGCTACCGGTTTCAGCATCTTCACGTGCAGTTTCAGAACATCATAGATGGACTTGAATAATTCCGTAGGCCTGGGCGCAGAAGCTTGCATTACGCGCACTTCTTCTGGGATGACGCACCAGATACCTGATAACTGAATCAAGAAGGCAAGAAACGTATTTTGCTCTTACAAATTGTATGCTTCCACCTTTAATAATCATGTGTTAATCAACAGTCACAAATCGCAATGCTGCTTGTAAATTGTACTAGCGAGGAAGTTGGCACCGACAAGTTTGGTCCATCTTTGGTCCAGTTTCTTGTACATCAACCACTGATCAAACAGACATTTGTATTCAAAGTTTTGAAGATGAAAAGTTCTAGTTATGGCACCCCCTAAAATATCAATAGTGGCTTTCCTCACCCACTGACAAGATCAAATATTTAAAACGTAAGAAGTAATTCACCAAATACATAATCCACACTGGAGTTTGATACAGGGCTCAGCAAAGGGACTGTGCTGTAGTTTATTAGTCCTAATTTGGTAATATCAATGAAACCTTCTATAACATTCACAGAAGTCCTCTTCATCGCAGTCCCATCACCCGTAGAAAAATAGGGAAGAGGAGAGACCTTCAAAGTTTCGAGCCATAAACCAAACCGGTCTCCAAACAACTCTACTTTTCCCTGCACAGCAGACGCAACTAGTGTTATAGACTTGTAGAAACAATTTCACTACCATTGTAGATAAAAAAGTCCCAACATTTTCCACACAATGTCAACGAAAAAATCTCCACTATCATGGTGGGTAGTTCTCAAAAACAATACATTTCTTGGTCATAAATCCAAAGCCAACCCAGACGCTCCAAAATAGATCCTTTAACCTTATGGGCTACAGAGACTACATCTATCATTTATGCACCAACTACTTACCTATCTCCAAATAGCAATTTCCAGTAAAATGCGGGAGGCAACCAATTTGAACAAGTAAACCAAACTTGAACTCAAGCACAAAAAACTATTGGTCCATCAGTTAACTAGGCACACAGAACATGTGGGTATAAATGGTTTACTCCACAACCAGGACTAATACTGATCACTGTGGAAGAACAAATCCAAGGGATACCAGGTGAATTTTCATCCACAGACCAAACCTCATTAATTTCCAAACTCTGAATCATTAGCGCATTAGAATTAAGAATAGAAGATTCCTGACCAGCAATAAGTATGTGTTGAGATTTACATATGCACAAGCTACTATCAGAATGCAGAAAATGAAGACAAACTAATATGAACAATTGTGCGATTGTAAGGAGGAATCATAGCACAATTAAACAGTAAAATAATGCAATCTAATAATCTTAAAGAGGAGCTCTTCAAAAGACAATGAAGGGTGGACAGACCACAATACCAGAGAAATGCATGATTTGAAGCTAAAAGGGTGATAAGCAGTATGTTACCTGGTAAAGTATGAATGATCGTCTGTATTGATGACAACTTTATCACCAGCTACAATGAAAGGCGGTGCCTAGGATCACAGAAGGATAAGAGGCATAAGCAAGCAGTTCCTCAATTGTACAGTTCTAAAACAGGAGATAAAATGCAGAAATGATACAACAACATGAACCGTCATTTGTGAGAAATAAAAGGTTGAGAGTTGTGAGAACCAAACATTGTAACAAATGCGTTTTTGAAAAGATTAAAAACAACAGCTGCAACAAAGGATAATAACAAAAGAAAAGTCCAAGAGTTCCACAAAAGATGCAAGAGGTACATAATGAGTTACAAACTGCTGATCAAAATTGACCTAACAATGAATGAGGGGGCTCAAGCATGTGTTTATTCAAAAGAAACCTTCCCCAAAACTGAGGATCTGGCCGATATGTACTAGAGATTTATCAAGATTATAATAAGCATAGCCTTATTAGAAAACACAAAACACCCTAAAGCTTCAATCACGCACAATTACTAGTGTTGAAGCCTGAACCTATAATTGAAAACATGAAAATAATATAGAAATGACTCACAAGAACTGTAAGGCCATTGTCGAGCAAAACCTTCTTATATCTGCAGAGAAGCACGGCACCGACATAAAGAAAAAAACGGTGAAAATGAGTGTGAGACGTAACAGAGAGAGTCTATTTATCTTTAGACTAATGCTTAGCTTAGAGAAGCATAAAGACATGAAATGGAGACAGACTGCAACTAAACAAAAAGAAAGAATGCAAAGTGAATAAGGAGAAGAAGTGCAGAGGTGTACTGTGCATTGACGGAGAGGCCCTTCTTAGGAGCTTGTGCTTCAACGACTGTGCATGTAACACGATAAGGCAGTGTTGCTGACATAGGTCTGTCATCATAATATTGGAGTTTAACAGTCATATCCTCTGCAGCAGCGTCATTTAAAAGGAACTTGATGATTAGCAGGGCATCATGAAGTAATTGAGAGAGATAATAGGAAAGAAGAAGAAGAAGGAAGAAAAAGAACCTTTAAGGTAGACAGCACTTGTTCCAAACAAATCCTTGGGGACTTCTACTTGTTCATATGTTTCAGGGCTGATTGAAACAAAACCCAAAAAGGACAAGCTGACTGCTTTGTTTCAGGGGTTACAACAATACAAACAAATCAAAAGAGGGAGTTTTTTTAGGACATACTCAGTCAGGACAATCAAATCAGCCTCCGAGTATAGATACTTGAAACTCTTGTCCTCAACGTACACCTCTGCAGTCAAAAAGTCAGTCACCAGTTAGCTTTCAATAATCAGATAAAGGAGGAGGAGGAAGCATATTGAGTAGGTTACTTTCAATGGCTTCATCAGTACGAAATCTTTCAGTAACTTTGTTGCCGGTATCAACATCCCGAAGCTCCACCTGAATGGTAGCCCCACCACGACCGTGCTGAGTGTGTTGTGCTTTTATTACCTGATATATCCGCCCTGATCAATAATTAATCAATGCCTGCTGCTGTCTCACTATTAATTCAAAATTCGATTAATCTGAAATACCAATTAATTCATCTCATCACCTTTTCTATTCACGATATTTCCGGTTCTAACCTGCGCACAGACAATAATTGAAACAATCGATGATTAAATACAATTCCAATGTAGAATTCAAGTAATTCAGATACGGACCTCGGAGCCGACGACTTTGGCACCACGGTGTTGGAACAGGAAGCGTGGCGATGACGGATACGCCAATACTGAATCCGTCCGACCACTACCCTTTGCTTTCGCCACTCCACTGCTGATTGTGAATACGCTTCGTTTTGAACGAATCACTTGACTTTCAAAACCACCACTGCACCACCGCCTTGCGGCTGCGCCTCCAATGCGTCTCACTGCCACCCCGACTTGCATTTTCTATTACACTACTACTACTACCCAATTACCGGCGTTCCACCCTTTCAACTTCCAATATACGGACTTCTCCACTTAACACACCTACGGGCTGCGCCCTGCTTTTAATGGGCTACCTCACCTTTGTCACACTCACAAAACCACATTGGACTTTGACCTCTCTAACCAAAAAATATACTCATTCGACTTCTTTGAATGTCTAGGCACACACCACACCTACGTGTTAATCTGGTTTCGGCTCGCTCTAAAATATTTTTAACTCGAACATTTTGCATAGACATTATGAAATTAGCATGGTCATATTATTTTTGAAATAACTCACACAAATCGCAATGCAAAGCAACTCTAGTCGTGAAAGATAGAACGAAAATAGTATGAAAAAGTTTTTTTTTTTTTTTTAAGCATTACAATATTGGAACGCTCTTTTTTCTCTCTTGCTCGCTAAGGCTAACCCAACATAACACTATAGTTGACATAATATGTCTAGGTTATCACTATAAAGCTCTTCTCATGTGCAATTGTGAACTATTCCCGACCATCAAAACACTATTGCCATCCAAACACGTTTAGAATTTTTACTTATTAAAAAGTCCTATATATATAAGGTGACATCTAAAAATGTTTAATGGTTGGGGGAAAAGGATGCAATCTACCGATTACTAGATTATAACATGCAAAGAAGATCATGTTGCGGGTATATAAACAAATGATGCATTGTTATTAGTTGTTCTAATCACATTGACTACAACTCTATATTAGATTGGTAAAGAGTGATTAAGAGTGAGATCAAAACAAAATCATACTCAACTTAGATACAAAGTCGAATTATGTGTTTGTAAGTAATGCGTAAGACAAGAAGAGTTGTTATTAATAGATAATACACATATTATTATCATTGTGTGGGTGTTCGTATTCTTATAGTTATAATTTATTCATCTCGACCATTCGCTTCCGAAATAGGTCACACCAAGCAAGGTTGGCTAAATGGTATTGGTATTTTGTAAAGAGTAATTAAAAATGAGACGAAAACAAAGTCATAATCGACTTGAATTACGATATGTAAAAATTGCGGAAGTTGGAAAGGGGTAAAACGAAACAAAAACAGGGAGGGGTAACTGGTAAGGTAACATCCGTTTGATAAGCGTTGAATAGTTGAAACGCGGAAGGCAGTGGTCGGGAAAAAAAAAAAAAAGAGATTGAGGAGAAAGGAGAGAAGGGTGTGATCAATAAGTGGAGGAGTATCAAATAAAATCATCATCCCCAGTAGAATTAGAGTTAAAGAGTTATTGGAAATGGCGGCATCTAGTTGTAGTTGTAGTTGTAGTTGTTGTTATTGGATATTATTATTAATAATGTCGACGGTATGCGTGTCATCTTCATCTTCTCCGGAGACCTGCAACGCCAATCACGCCTCCCTCTCTTTCTTCAACCAACTTCACCGGCGATGCCCTCTCCCACTCGCCGACCCCTCTCTTCCTCTCCAGGTTTTCTTTCCTTTTGTTTATTCATTTTATTATCTCCCCATTTTCAACAACAACAACAACAACAACCACCCTAGATTAGATTAGATTAGATTAGATTGATGTTTGCCTTTTTATAATTCAAATTCAGTTGTGATTATAGCATAAGTTAGGGGATTAGTCCTGTGTTTTGGTGTTTCATACGATCTAATCACAATTCACTGACCTAAACCTAACAACGTCACAGCAGCCTGTGTTATGAATTAATCACCAGCTTTACCCTTAATCAACCTCCACCCCCAATTAATTAAGCCCCCGTTGGAACTTATCTTAAGCACTTTCCATTTCCGGTGTCCTTGTTAGACACACAAATGTTTTCTAACTAATATGTTTCGTTGCAGATGGATGGAGATTCGCTCCAACGAATTGTGAGTTCCGCTTCCAAGAATGTTCACTTTTCAGTTCTGTTTTATGACTCCGACTCCCCATTTTCAGCTACTGCTACATCTAAGTTTGACATGCTCACTTGCATCTTCCCCCAAGTTGTTCATATAGCCGTTGAAAGATCTTTCATCATGCCAATGTAACAACTCCCTTCTTTTTCCGTCTTTAATCACTTTTTTTTTTACTAGCAATACGAGTTGCCTGGGCTTTATATAGTGACACCACAGTTACTGTAAAAAAGGCTCGCTGTTAAAACATTCATGTTTTCCTGAATAACTTGTATATTATGAAATGGAATGGAAGGCTATGTCTTCATATTGACTAGCGCATGATTTGATTTTGCTTTTGGTTATTGTTCTGGTTACGGTTCTGACTTCTGAGGGATTATAAAGTCTAATTCTTGCCTTCTTGGTTTTGATCATCAAAGACCTGTTTCTCTTTTCATGGTGCAATGAAGCCCTAGTGCCTGAAATTTCACTTACCTGCGTCTTGTCCATTTTTGCAGTTTGTTTTCGAGATATGGTATCCATAGTTTACCTGCAGTCTTCATTGTGAACCAGTCAGGACAGATGCGCTACTATGGCCACAAGGATCTTCATTCCATGATACTATTTTACAAGAGAACTACAGGTATAGTGTAGTCTTCAGTGTTATGAATTATGTTTCCTTATTGCCTACATCCCAGTTTCCTGATGCTGCTACTACCAAATTTTCCTAGCTGTTTCTTTATTCAAGAAAGAGTTCCGTAGCTTTAAATCTGTAATGTCTAAAGTTCCAAGTTATTAAGGGCTTCCTGTGTCAACCCACCTTACTCCTTTGTATAAACTACCTAGCATCCTTTGTTTGGGCTGGCCGTATCTATGGTTTTGTGTTTAGTGCTGTCATGTATGCATTCTCCTTTTTTTTTTTTGGTGTGGTCTTCTTTTTGTAACTTATTCGACCACTATTCATTTTCACTTTTGTCGTGCACATCTCTCATGTTTTGATAACTTCTGTTTTCTTTATAGGACATGATCCTGCAGAGTGTTGTGCTTTCAACAGTAATATTGATCTATTGGATGGTCGGTTGGAGGTGCAACCATGGTATCGGTTATCGGGGAGAGAGATAATTGGGAAGGAACCATTCTTGGTACTTGCGATATTATTCCTTGTTTTGAGGACAAGTTTCTATCTCTATCCTAGAATTCTATCTCGTGTTGTGGCTGTGTGGAATTTATGCAAGCACCAGTGCAATTTGGGAGTGTTTGGAGAGTCAAGCCAGTTGTTAGGACGTGTTGTTCACTTGATTGATGTGAAGCGAGTGTGGTGCAAGCTAAAGATGCATAAAACGAGGAATTTTCAGAATGGTGCCAGAAGTGCTCGTGTTTGGGCTTCATCTTTGGCATCTGTTTCTTTAGGCGAAACATCTTCTGGCAGGGCATCATCCTCGATCGAATCTTGAAACGTGAACCATGGCTAGTTTAAAGGGTTCTTGTATGCGGACTGCTTAGTGAAGGAGAGGAAAGTTTGATATTTGTTTGTAACATTCTTCAAGTAGTTTTGTAAGTGAAGCTACCACCAGCTAGCTGGTGCTGGTGGTGGAGTTTGAGAGGCTAATTAAAAAGGGGTCGTGTATATTACTAGCATTTGGGCTCCCTTGCGACTTGTGTTTGTATATTAGAGGTGTCCAGTTGGAAAAGAAGAGTTGAAATGGAAGTGGAAGGTGGCCTGGTTAGTAGATGAACTGTTTTTGCAAACTCTAATCAACTTTGGTTCAAGGAATGTGCTTGATTCGATTTCTAAATATCATCTTCATCGTTTGCAAACTACTACATTACGAGAGAAAGTATGGTTCACCAATATGACTACTGTAATAAAAATATTGCACGCATTTCCCTCATATCAATTGATGTTGAATGTAGCTCTGTAATAACTTGACAAGAACTAACCGATACTCGGGTATCAATACAACTACTATTGTTACTTTGTTATAGAAAAATGTTGAGCTGTTATAAAATGAGGTAATTAGTATTAGTATATCTAATATTTGAGACTGTATATGAAACATAAATTAAGACGAATAATAAAGAAAAATAGATATATAGATACTCTAGAGATTAATTAAGCACAGTATTACAGTAACAAGAAATGAGTAACGTATTGGAGAAGGTTGGGCGGAGGAGGGAGTTGGTGTAAGTTTTGATTTGTCCCAAATATTGGGTGCGTTTTCCCGGGGGGGATGTCAGAGTAAATACTCCGTCCCATCCCGTTAAAAAAAAAAATAGAAAAAAGAAAAAGAAAAAGAAAAAGAGAGGTGAGAGAGTTGAGAGTATCGCGTGGTGTGAGTAATCTCCGTGGTGAAGGAAGAAGAGGGATCTTGTTGGGTTGGGAGTCCAAACCCTAAAATTGAGTTGAGGTTTAATTTGATATATTTAGTACGGAGGGCCATCAGCAACAACAAGAGAGTGATCCTAATTTCCTAATCATCCTGGGAATGTGGACTAACATCTTCAGAATCGTATGCTCTTTTTAATTCATACTTTGAATTTTCATTTTTACTTTTTTGTTTGGTTAATTAATCTGCTTTTGATTTGTTGAATTTGTCAGGGTGGGCTTCAGCAGATATCATGGTTCCAGTTTCTTCCTAATAATAATAATGATTCCGATGAAATTAGGTCTGTCTGCCTTCCAATGAATTTGATATTATGATGATATATGATATGAATTTGATATATGATAATTACAACAACAGCAGCAGCAGCAGCAGCAGCAGTGCAAAGACGACATCACAAAGAGATGGTGCTAGTTTCCAAGTGCTTTCTTCTCATCTCCAGCTTCAGAATGACGGTTTCCTGAGCACATGGACTAACTCCTTCGTCGGTCCTTGGGATCCTTCTCAAGGCACTCACAACCCCGGTAATTTTGCCTTTGCCTCTTTCTTTTTTTTCTTCCTTGTGCTTCAAGCCTCCTTATTACTTATCGTTTCATCCAACCACAGACGATAAAATCAAGCTCTGGCTTTTTCTTCCTGGCCGACATTTATCCCTTCCTCAACCTGCTCTTACTGCCGTTTCTGGACTCAGAGGTACGCTACCTTCTCTCTTGTTCTTTGACCATGGACTAGTAGACCCTAGTATTGTATGCTCATACTTTGTTCTTCCAGTCATCGCCTCTGGACTCTGGCTCTCTCCCGGTGACTCTCAAGACATTGCAACTGCTTTATCTCACGCTCTCAAAAATCGCCTTGAAAGGTTCCTTAATCCCCCCCCCCCCCTTTGTTACTGTTGCAATTATAACATTCTGCCACTTTTCTTTTCTTTTCGCTATCTAACCATTTCTTTTTTCTAGAGCTTTCATGGGACTCTCATATGTGAGATTCGGTGACGTATTTTCAAGATACGAATCATCCTCCCAAAGCGAACAATTATTTAGGTTCCTTCTCACTACCTATCTCATCTTCATTTTATGCCATATCTGGATTACATTTTCGAAGTTTGAGGTGCTTGGGTGATATACTCCCAACTGACTTGCCTCACTCTTCTTAGTTCCCCCCACGCCTTTTAATTCTGGATCCTAGCTACTATTTGTTTTCCCTGCTATTCACATAAACATTGTCTACGGTTTTAATAGTTTTGTCTTGTTTTCAGGAAAGGCCAGCCAACGATCGAGTTTGTCTTTGCTGCCAGTGAAGATGCTATCTTTGTGCATGTTATATTCTCAGCAAAGTTTGTGATGCTATCCTTTCTTCTTGCTTTTTTGTTTTTATGTCGCTCAGTTATCTTTTAAAAAAATAAATAAAAAAGAACTTAATGTATACAGTGTGTTTAACATCATGTGTTTCTTATACTCCTCAGGCATGTACGAACCCTATCTGGGGGAGACATGGAAAAAGTGCTCAGGCTCTCTACAAATCAGACTGGCCAAAGACTTCCTGGTAACAACTCCTTTTTTTTATAGCTCAGCTTTGTGGGTTACTCTGACCTTATGAGTTTGTGAAATCTATTTAAAAAAAAAAAATACAAAGATATATATTTCTGTGTGCGGTAATGTTCAAGTGCATGAAGGTTTTACTTCCTCAAATAGTGTCCATCCAGTTAATTTATTGATTTTTCTCATCTTTCCCAGTTCCGTTTCTATTATTTGATTATCATGGTACAATAAGTCAATAATGGATTTTGTTCAACCCTTGCAGAGTTGCAGTCATCTTCGCTTTTGCTGACTCCTTTCTTCATGTGTTTTATATTGTATAGAGCCATAGACTGATATAAGTAATTGCACGACTGTTTCAAGATTTTGTCATTCAATGTTTATCCTTAACATTCTTGTTTGCTCTATGTGATGTCAGTAATAGTCTCTCCTCATGGTATGCGCGGTGGTGTCACTGGATGCTGTTCAAGTGAACTCGTGAAGCATGTTTTTATGGGGTAAAAATTATAGTCCAGGCATTCTGGTTGTGTTTTTCTGTAGGGATTCCATGTTTAATAATGCATCGTAAATGTACATCAGGTGTATGGTCCCTTACCTTTGCGGCTTTACGATTAGCTAGTCAAGAGGCTGTTTCTAGTAGACCTTTGATGGATATTGTGACATCTGCCTAGTTCCCTTGTTTAAGATGGTGAAACTTCAAATAAAGTTTTGTTTTTCAAAATTTTACAAAAAACACTTTACTCCATCTCTTCATGTTTTAGCCAAATAGACAAAATTGGTATGAAAAATACAAGGCTTTACCAGATTGGTATGAAAAAATAAAAGCTCATATGGCATATTGGGATAAAAGAATTGCGACGGAGGATAAATAAGCCTAACTTATTGCCGGAGTTTGAAAAAATGGAAAGCAAATTACATATATGAGTAATAAATATCACAAAATACTTTTTATCATTTTTCAAAAGAGTGTTTTTACTATATTAGAAAATATTTTGCCTTTTTTTTTTCCAAAAAGAAAACTAGTTTAAATTCCATCGTTTCCAACTGCGGCAATTAGGTAGGCTTAATTGACTGTCGTTTTGGTTTTTAATACCAATATGTCCTCTGAGCCTTTTATTATGCCAATCTGTTAAACTGTTGTGTTTTTTTATACCAATTTGGTCACTTGGTCCTTCAGGTTCTCAAAATTTTGAAATTGATAAAATTAGGCAAAAGTAATCTAGTGAATCCATGTGATTAAAAAGAAGAGGGTATTTGAAGATAGGATCTTTTGAGAACCTGAGACACCCAGAAAAGTAATATTCTGAGATTCTGGTGAGATGGAGGGAATATTTCGAAGCCGTCATCCTTTCATTTATCTTCAAAACTTTACTTTCTTGCTGTATAACTTAATATCCCTGTCTGTAACTTTTTGGTCACACCGTCGTATACGAGGTTTTGTGATAGTTTAAAATCTTAACCAAGTGAACCCTAATTTGTTCCAATTTCTTCATTGCTCTTATTTGATTTACTTCATCAGGTCTGGCACGTCTAGAAATGGGCTAGTAGGTTTGCCTTATCCTGCTCTTCAAGCTCCAAATTGCAAGCTACAAGGGCACAATTGCTATTTCGAAATTTCTCTTGGTTGCACTATGGCTGGAAGTGGAAACTGTAATAATTCGAATCTCGAGAACTCCAATAATCCCACAGCTAGCTCTCCCTCCATTTCCAGAAAAGGATCAGGTGATGCTCCTGATTGTGAAAAGATGTTCGTCTATCCTTCTGAGGCAGTTCTTGTTCCAATCTTGAAAACCTCTTATCCTAGATCTTCTTTAAAAAGGTATATCTGTCCCACGGCTGTTTTTGTTTGTCTATCATTATGGGTAATCCCTGCGGGTCTCACTGCTTTACAGTTTATATTGCGTATTCATTGCTTGGTTACAGTAATCTACCTCTTCTAAAAACTAGGAAGGTTAAAAATGTGTGTGGTGCCATAGGATTTTGTATTCTCTTATGCTGCCAAGTTGCTAGGCTTGTAATGGATGCTGGTGGTAATATAGTGTTGGACATTCCATATTGGGTGGTTTTATTGTTTATTATAGTGATGGACCGTGGACGTCTCTGGTCTCTTTATGATTAATTTTAGTAGTAAATTTCGTTCTCTCAATTTTTTTTTTATTCTTTCTCAGATCTACTCTCCTTCTCTACTCTCCTATGTTGGCCGTCTTCTCCACCAGCCTCATAGGCAGTCTGCCTTTCTTGCGCCGGTGGTATCACCTGCAACCTTTGCCGGTCGCTGGTGACATCTCCGGCCACCGGAAGATCCCTTTTCTTTCACTCTCCTTAGGATAAACCCCTATTTCCTCTGAAAATTGCTCTCTTCTCTTAGATTCTTCGTTTGAGTCTCTTCCTTGTTCTCCCTCTCTTTTCTCATGATTTCTCTCTCCACTGATGGGTCTTGTACGGATGGAAGGGAAATCTTTTGATCTGGGTTTAAGTAGGATAGGACAAGGTGCTTTCTTCATATCAAGGAGACCAGTAGGTCGAAGGTATGCATATTGAAGATGCTATTGTCGATGGCTGCATGGCAGAGGGATATCTTAGTTTCACCAAGCACGTTGACGGTTGATTATGTCCCAAAGAAGCAGTTTGGGCGTTTAGAATGGTGAGGTAAGGTGAGATCGAACTGTAAGGGCCTGTTCTTAGAGATAGGGTTCTGAAGGTGGGGGAAGGCGTCTGTGGTATGACGGCTCCTTGGGTGGGTTTTTTTGCTGCAATGATCTAGGCGGTACAACGACCTGTTTTCACATCGCCTTTAGGGAAGGCTAGCGATGTGGGGAGCAGATCTAGCAGCTACAGAGATGTCCTAGCTTCTGCCTCGGGCAATATTGAACAACCTTGGAAGTTGAAGGATGTTGAAGAGGTTTCCATTCCTTTGTTGGAGGACATTATCAGTGAAGCGCGTGAAGGGGCTTTGCGTGTAGTTTGTGAGGAGTCTTGTGTGTGGATTCAGGAAGTGGCGCGTGTGGTGGCATGTGAGCAAAAGAAGTTGATGGATTTGTTGAGGGATCTTGTTTCTGTTGAAGAAACAGTTTTCCATTGAACTAAGGAAACAGGAGTACCTAGGTTTCCCTTGGTGGGCGAGGGTATCCCCTATGGTCAGGGGGTATTTCTCGGGGTTTCCCCCGGCAGGAACATTGATAACTCATCTTTGTGCAGGGAGGTCTTGGATGAAAAGAGTGTTTCGTCCATAGATGATTATATTTACTGCATATGGTTTGGCCAACATGGACATGGATGGGCTTCTACTCTCTTTTGAGAACATAGGGTCGTGCTCCGACTTTGACAGTGTATTCTAGGAGAAATAACTAGAAATCTGAAGTTGGAAAATCTGAAATCCACTATCAATTATGATGATCTCGTTGTGGTTTGTGGTTAGGCCTGGACTTCTTGTCCTCCCTTGTGTGTAGTGTTCGCTTTATTATATAAATCGAATTTGCCCATAATTATAATAAAAAAAGGTTTCATGAACCAGATGCTAGTGCTAATAATCTGCCTCAATTGTGACGCATCTCACATAAGTCAGCTGATCCTTTTTTTTCTTTTTCTTTTTTTTCCCCCCGCAGATTTTGGCTTCAGAATTGGACAGGGATGTCTTTGGCTAGTTCCAGCCTCTTCATGTATTGGTAAGTCTTTTCCGTTTTGGTGTTTAGCATACCTCTGGATAGGCTTTCCCCTTTTTATTTTAAGTCTTCTGTGGAACTTTGACTGAAATATTATTTGATTTCTGTTGGCTGTGATGTAAAAATTAGACATACAAGGTGTGCATAGCCTCTGCTTATCATCTCCGTGTTTTTAAGCATTTGTTGAACTCGACTGCTATTTAGAATGTATTTTTTTTTTTTTCTGAAAATAACCTATTTAGAATGTTGGTTTGGGTATGGTTTCGGTTGTCTGGTTTGGAACTGTTTTGCCTTGTCTTAAATTTATGTATTTGTTTTCTTTAATTTTGAGTATATTTTGCTGCTATTATTGCATAAAACAAATTGTTGAAGACGTACTCTTGAGAATCATGAATGGCAGGCTCCGAAATCTGCACTTCCTGCTTTTGTTTTGATCATTTTGTCGTTCGGGACTTAAGCTATCCTACACTTGCAAATTTTACGTTTCTTTTGTCCTTTTTTTTTACAGTGATTCAAATACCGATAACGTGGATGATTCATGGTCTGAATCTGATGGAGTTTACTTGCGTCATGGCTTGAATAGTAGTAGCAATAGTAACACTAGTAGCATGAGCAGCATAAGTAGCAGTTCAAGTGATAGTGACTGTATAACGATAGCAACTCTTGGGGACCTTGAAGCTGATGCTGATTCCATAACTGGAAGACGGTCCGGGTTGCCCTCTGTTTCACCGATGGACACCAATGGTCCTAAACAGGTCAGTAGCTTTGATCAGTCGTCTCTCGTTTGCTACATTAGCTCCATTATTTAGCTTCTGGAGCTGATAGGGTTTCACCAAAGTGACCAACTTTATTGATTTCCTTAGGATATTGTATTAACATCCTAAGAACTTAGTTCATTGACCTGTTATGAAGAAGTGCTTGCTACTCATGAGGTTTTGTCTTGTATAGAGTCAATATCTTAATTACTATGCTGTCAATGCACTGTTGTCCTCTTTTGTTGAGTGTATTGCAAACAGTGTGGCATTGAAATGTCAAGGACAGCAATTCACAATATGAGTTTGGAATTATTTAACTTTGAGCTTTTGAAGTGAGCTTGTGTTAGATATGGCATTCTTCTGTTCATCAGAGCTAGTTACATGTGTATAGGTTTAGAGTTCATGTAGTCAACGATACTTAGTTGTAGAACCTTATTGCTGTTATTGTAATTATGAGGGATAGTGGTGACACTATCACTGGAGAGTGTTTGGGTCACTCTAGTTTGCTATTTGACAACTGTCCAAGTGGTTTGGCAAATGCAAGTGGGCTACTAGCACTAATTCACTTGGTATATTTCCGATGTGAGAGGATTTGATGGACACTCTCAAGTCTGAGTGTTGCTAGCAGATCCTTTTGGCACATCCATATCTAAATTTTGACGTGCAAATATTAACTATGAGGCTAGTACCTTTTTTTTAATTTCAACATCTGCTGTAATGATGTCAACACAGGGTTCAAAACGGTCTCGTCCAGGGCTAGATGATTCATTTGTCCAAGCAAGTACTGCTAGTGATTGTGACAATTCAGGCATCTCAGGAGTTGCAAATGATCAGGTAGGATCTCAGTGGGACTGGGATGATGACAACACAGTTGTACCCATCCAAGCACTTCTTTCCGAGTTTGGCGACTTTGGCGACTTCTTCCAAGATGATTCCTTGCCATTTGGAGAGGTATACTTAAATTTCTGTATATAAGTGTTCAACAGATGTATGATTGTACCTGTGTCTACATATCTACACAAAGTTTGTATGCCATACGAGTTTTATTCTTTCAGTGAAGATATTTCTTTATCTAGAGAAAGTAGAATTTATCTTCGTCCCCTTTCTATAAATCAGCTGACATATACTAACGTTATCTTATCAAGACATGGTGTTTGTATGCTAGATATGTTGAAGTTACTTGATGTAGATCCCTATATAATTTCTGTTATACTTTTGAGTTTTAGAATCCTGTTTGTAAGTTGAAGGTGGGTGATTTGAGCTCTATACAAGCCGCCGGTCTGCGTTGATGATCATACATGAGTTGCTTCTTATATTTTCTGTTTTAATTTCCTGTGAATTGGTCAATTAATTCAGTTTTGTTTGTGTGGCTGAATTGATGATTTTCTGGTGAACATGTAAGATACCACTTCAAATTTTACTCATCTGGATTTGTTTTCTCTGGAAGCCCCCAGGAACAGCGGAGTCTCAGATACTCATGAATTCTGGACCAGATGTCGGAGATGGAAACTCCAGTCCTGCAGCTGCAGCAATGGATGTTTCAGATCAGATTCTCCTGCCTGTGGGTTTCCAAACAATTGAAAGCTTTTACCCTCCTCCAACAGGCATGGAAGAGTGTGTTAGCACCGTTCAAGAAGTCACCAAAACTAATACACTTTCTGGTCTTGTTAGCTGTGTACCTGCAACAGGTGAGGCTGACCATGCAATGAAAGCTGAAGCATTGTTGTCTTTCGCGCCTGAGTATGGAGCAGTTGAGACTTCTTCAAGCGAGCTATCATCGACAATCTTTAAAAGTCCTTACCTGCCAAAATCACAAAAAACTGAAAGTTTTAATTCATGTGGAGATAATTATGTGTATGGGGCAACACCGCCTTCGTCTCCTGGCACTAATGGATCGGAAGCGAATCGTGGGATGGCTGTTGATTGCAAATCAGATCCTGTAAAACATGATACTGGTGCAGTTGTCCAAAAATTCTACACTCAAATTGCTGGAGGGCGAAGTCCAGAAGACAGGAAGTGTGCCATGTATAATAACACGGCTTCTTCGTCTGATGGAACATCTGTGTCTTTGCTCCCGGGTATCAATTCCACAACAGTAACGAAATCTTGCCAGAACATGACTAGTGAAATTGCTAATGGGTCTAAGCATCTCCTTCTATCTGGAAAGATAATTCCTGCTGCTGAACTAGAGTGCCTCATGTTCCAGGCTTCTATGTGCAGGATAAGGCATACACTAGTATCTGTTGGTAACTCTGCTTCTACAGCCCGGAACAAGTCTGTAACCCAAGTGCCTGGTGATCCAAACAGCATTCTAGCTAATAATTATGAATCAAGGAAGAAGGAATCTATACCAGTTAGAATCGCTGGTGATGTTGACCGAGGAATATTGGATGGTCCTTTTAACTCGTTCGTTGGAGTTTGGCGTTCTGTTGCAGCACCTAAACATCCAAAACCTACTAATATGCCTACCACTGAGGCCTTTTCTTCCTTCCCTCATCATGGATTTAGTGAGGACACCATGGTTACATCTGGAAAAAGACCGCCACTTCAGGATTTTCTTGACGCCATACCATTGCTTGTCCAGCAAGCATCGTCCTTTGTTGACGTGGCACTCGATGGTGAATGTGTTGACGGTCCATATGGCTGGCTTGCTTTGCAAGAGCAGAAGAGACGAGGGTTTTGCTGTGGGCCGCATATGGTTCATGCGGGTTGTGGTGGCATTCTGGCTTCTTGTCATTCTTTCGATATTGCAGGTGTTGAATTGCTGGATCCTGTTTCTGCTGATGTAAGTTCTGGTTGCGTGCACTATATAGTTGATGTGCTAAAATTTTCCTTAATATTTCGATAGTTTTGTGGTGTGGTGTAGATAAGGGAACACACCTGTAGCACCACCATTATGTGGTTGAAAAAAGTTTGGATACAATAGAGAGCTTTGTTGTGGCACGTATACCCTTTGATTACTTAACCAAAAAATTGCTCTGGTGCTGATCTCCTAAGAAAATGTGCTATGTAACCAGCATTGAGACCAACGCCTCATGGCTAACTTGATCTTACACTTGTCTACATTAGCATTACTCAGTGGTTGATCGCTCTTCTGTCCAAAAGTTTAACTTCTTAGTCAAAATCTCAATTCTTGCAGGTTCAAGCATCATCTGTGATCGGCTTGCTGCAATCTGATGTGAAAACAGCCTTGAAATCTGCTTTTGGCACCTTGGATGGTCCTTTATCTGTCACAGATTGGTGCAAAGGTCGGTGTCAATCAGTAGATTCAGGAACATCACTTGAAGCGTCATCTGCTGAGTCCTCCGTAAGTGAATTTAGGGATCCTTCTAATATTGCTACAACATCTATTGGGGACCCGCTAAGCCCACAGATGGCCTCTGTCAGTGTGCCGTCTGGCTCAAGAGGTATGTTGAACCGTTGTATAATTTTGTTTAGTTGATATCTCATAAGCTCAATTTCTTAAACTCTTTATGCAAAGCTCCCATAAGACCAACTGTAAGGCTATAAAAAACTTGTGAGGTTTCAAGATTTGATGGGACATGTAGTTTATATGCCACCAAGAGCCCCTATACAAAAGGAGAGCTAGAAGGTTAAGCTCTTAAGCTATCATGATTAATCTTATCTCCCAAAAGAAAGAAAATTCAAGTGCTAATGAGCTTGGAACGTTTGACTCCAACTATTCCATAACTTCAAAAAGCAGAACTTAAACTCTTGAGGCGTACAAGAAGTATCACAGAAAATACAATGATTTTGGGACCCCCTTGAAAGAACCAACTACTTTTGCCTATAGCGAAGCTAATAAAACTTTCCAGCCTCAAAAATAGCCTTAAGAATGTCGTGTTGCTGAGAAAGTATAGGGACCTTGCTCATACCATGCACCCCAGAACCCTGCTAAAACAACACATCTGCGTAGGAGTTTCTCAGCTTTGCTTCTATTAACGTAGGAGTATAGCCTGAAGAAATAGATCCATATTTGGCATTTCATCCTGAACAGTAGCATTTTTGTGCTCTCTTGCACTTTCCATTAAGAACTGTTACTTAATAGTGATCCTGCAATATTTACCATATTGATGACAATCTTGCTTGTGGTAACTGGTAAGACCCTTCCCCGGACCTTACGGGGACGCCAATGTGCATCGGGCTGCCCTTTTTATTGATGACAATTTTGATAATATAGCCATGGAGTCATTGACAACTCTTAGAACTGTGGTTCCTCCCGAAATCTTATTAAACACTTGCATATGGACTTTAGGATTAGGTTTACTTCTATTGAAACCAAGACAGTAAACAAGGCACCTGTAGCATCTGCTAATACTAAGACTCACTTCTGAGAGTGTTTTTGTGTAATGCTTGTGGCTTGGGTTGTTGTTGCTTGTGGCTTGGGGTAGATTTCAAGGCATATAACTTGTCAATGCTTTGCTTAAGCTTTTTAAATGGTTTAACACTAGAAACTCCTTATATGTCAGATGCAGTTAAAGGAGATGACACTAGTCAGAGAAGGTCAAACCAGGAACACTGTATTTCAGAATCAGAACAGCATCTAGGGTCCCAGAAGCGGGCAGCCCTCTTCGTGATCCCATATCCTTCTATCCTAGTTGGGTATGTTACCAGCTGATGCTCACTTTTTGCGTGCTATTTCTTTTATTTCCTTTTCTGAATTTCATTCTCATGCTTCAACATGGAGTACTTGCTACTGCTTCTACATAGGCATGAGAAATCTACTCGAGTTACATTGTTACAGTTACTTTGTTTAAGATGTCTAAAATGACAAACAGTGCATTAGTTTGAGTATGACGTCTATATAAATTAAGAAATGGGTATATTGTTCTTGGTTCTCGGTCAACAAGTACTGTTAGTGAAAGCTTCGAGATCTATGTAGACATCAGTTTTCCTGTAGAATTAACTACTGTACTCGTCTAATTTGAGCATCAGGATGATTAGCTGTGCTTGTCAAACCTTTGGATTAAACTAATCTGACATTTTGTTTTGAGGATACATTAATTTATTGCAGGTACCAGGATGACTGGTTGAAAACATCAGCAAGTTCTTTGCAGCACTGGGAAAAAGCTCCTCTGGAACCTTATGCTTTCCAAAAACATGTAAGCGTTGAGAGTTTTCTCTATGAAGCTTCCATTGCCATCTGTACTTGTTTCAGGCTGTCAGTTCTCAAGACATTGAAGCCCTAAATCTGATATTTTCCTCGTGCCCCATTTTCCTTTGGCTGCAGATGTCGTATTATGTTGTCTGCCCGAATATCGATTCCCTTACTTCAGCTGCTGCTGACTTTTTCCAACAATTAGGAACTGGTGAGTAAATGCAGTTATTTTCTTCTCTGATACTAGCTGGTTTTCTTTTTAAAATCGAATGTTTACGCACAAGCCATGCTCTTTCCTTCATACATGTCTTGTTTGGCCTAATACACTATTTTACTAATGTTCACGCACAAGCCATGCTCCTTGCTTATTATAACTTTCTCTTTGATAGTTTATGAGATGTGCAAATTGGGGAGCCACGCACCCCATACTGTTGGAAATCAAATGGATGTAGATACAGGGAAGTGTTCGACTTCTGGCTTTCTTCAGCTTGATAGTCCTCGATCAACGAAGGTAGAGAGCAATCCTGCTTCTCTGGTAGGATCGATGAGTGATTATTTTCTTTCTTTATCAAGTGGTTGGGATCTTGCGAGCTTTCTCAAGTCTCTTAAAAAGGTTCTTAAATCCTTGCAACTTGGCTCATGCCTGGCTGCAACTGGAAAGGAAGGAAATAGCAGCCCTTGCACTGTAAGTTATCTTCTCAGTCATGGATGTTGAACCGTTCTAATTCTGCAATAGCAGCGTTTCTGTGTAACTTCTGATATTTATCTCGTCTGCGCCCCTCTTCTTTTGTTTTGGAAAAAGTGGGGGTTAGGAACAGCAATATTTGAGGCTCAATCTGTTTTTGGGTTTATTGGTGCAGTGGACATGCATGAACTTCTATCACCTTTTTGATTTATAAGTTAATTCAGAAAGAAGCTTCATTACCTCTATATATGGTGGATTTAAAATTTATTAGTTGTATGTAAAGAGAAGGTGTGAATTTTGCTCTCAGCTCTTTTTGCTTGTAGTTGGAGGTATGTCTAGTAAGCATATTCACTCTCTGTGAAGCTTATAACCCCATATTGTAAACGTATAGAGAAAACTACCTTCTCCAAGTTTCGAAGGCAAGGCCAAATTCTTAGATAATTATTATAATTTACTAGAATTTTATGAAGACCAGCTTCTTTAATAGTTACCTTTGTCCGGTTACCTTTGGGGAATGAATTGAGTAATATTTTCTCTTCACTCATGCATCAAGAGAAACGTAATACGGAGTAGGATTTAAGCTGATGGAGATATCTGATTAGTTGTGCCATCACTGAAGTGAGGGAAACAAAACTCAATTGTTGAGACACTAGAAAGCAGCAAGTGTAATTGAGGGCAATATGCAATAGGTGAGGTCTGAGGAGTTCACACTTCTCACATATAAAAGCAGACAAAGCTATAATTATAGATCTGGTGGCTAAAGTAGTGTAATTAGAGGGAAAGAAACTAGTGGACCTCTTAGGGTGAACTTTTAGCCGGCCTCTTTTAGGATCTTATGTATGCAGATTGGAGCGAAGTTTATCTGGAGAGTCTTAAAGAGCTATCCTTTCACTGTGTTCTCTGGGGATGCTGTATCTGGGGTCAAATAGATGAGGACAGCTTTATCTGTGCTCTCTATATTTTTAGTTTGTAGGAGGGTGTGATCCATTCTGCTTTACAAGTCACTTTGACAGGGTTGATTCCCTGATATATGTTTTTGTTTTCCTTCAAGTCTTAGCTAAGACTGTCCTATGGGGTGTTGGTTCTTGGATTGGAAGATATCATCACCTTTGTGATGATGTTGCTTTGACGCATCAACAGCTTAACTTTCACTTGTTGATGTTGTTGTATAGTTGGAGTTAGGTGTTGCATTGCGACCAACTCTTGACATTCCTTTTTTTGTGGATAAAATTTCACACGATAGTTTAAGAGCCGAGTTAGCTTTCGTTTGTATATGGGCGTCATCTTTATTGTCTTTTTGTAATTGGGTGTACCCCCTTGCTGTCCTTTCTTATTAATATATCGATACCCTCACTTCTCAAAAATAAAGAAATACGGTAATAAAGCTCTTGAGGTTCTTTAGGACGTTGTATAGTTGGAGTCAAGAGTTACTTTCACACCGAAACTTGACTTTATTCTTTTTGTGGCTTTCTCATGATAGTCCTAGAGCGTGATTAGCTCTCTTTTGCTTACGGGCGTCACCCCTTTAGGTGTCTCTTTGTATATGGGAGTCACCCCCCTTGGTGTCCTTTTGAATATATTGATATCCTATCTTACTTATCAAAAAAAAAAAAAAGCTCATGAGATTTTAAAGTGGATTAATTTGAAACCTGAAGAGTTCACCCTTTAATAGTGAAACTTCACCCCTCCTGTCATCAGACTGTGTTACTATGATTTTGTGTGTATAGTTAACTTTATACTGCCTATTCGGAGATGCGTGTAGATATCTGACATAGCTTATTCCTTGCTGGTTCTGTGGTATTCTAGTGCCAAATCATGTGACATGATCTTCCGTGGTTTCTTGGAGCAGGTGATCTATGTTGTATGCCCCTTTCCTGACCCAACTGCTGTTCTTCGGACCATAATTGAATCTTCTATCACTCTTGCATCTGTAGTATTCTCATCGGACATTGATAAGAGAAGCATGCTGCACAGTCAGGTGGGAAAAGCATTGAGCTATGCTGCTGGTGTTGATGAAGCATCCATATCAAACATTCCCGCAATTTCTGGGTTCAGTATCCCTAGATTAGTCCTGCAAGTAGTTCCCTTAGATGCCATTTTTCGGGTTTCAAGTCCTAGTCTTAATGAAACTGTTTTGCTTAAGGAGATGGCTTTCACAGTTTACAATAAGGCTAGACGTCTACCGCGAGGATCATCCAATGATTTTGTTCAGTCATCAAGCTTATCTGGTCGATCTCATTCCTCAATCATGCAAATTGGCAATCCCGTTCCAGGTATGTGGAAAGATTGTGTTGGTACTCGTATATCTGGCCCATCCCTCCCGAGGGAAAGTGAGCTTGATCCTGGTTTAAGGGCAGGAACTTGGGATAATACATGGCAAAATTCAAGGGCAGGGGGATTAAGCTGCGATTCAAACAGGAGTGGAGATTTTTCCCTTCAAGAGGAATTTCATTACATGTTTGAGCCGCTTTTCATTTTGGCTGAACCTGGGTCTGTGGAGCAGGGAGTGGCACCTACATTTCTTGGTAATCGTGCTATAGAATTGACAAAACAAATATCTGATGATAGCAGTGTAGGGTTTACTCAGAGTTTATGTGGAAATACTGGACCTAGCTCTCAGCTTGATGGATCTGAGGGGGAGGGCTTTGGGTCTGGTAAACAAAGACCCCCTCCTAGCCTGCACTGCTGTTATGGGTGGACAGAAGATTGGCGTTGGCTAGTGTGCGTATGGACTGATTCTAGAGGGGAGTTGCTGGACAATCACATTTTCCCTTTTGGTGGAATTAGTAGTAGACAGGATACAAAAGGCATGCAGAATCTTTTTGTCCAAGTTCTTCAGCAAGGTTGTCAATTACTGCAGTCCTGTTCTCTAGATAACGGTGTTGCCAGACCAAGAGATTTTATCATTACAAGGATTGGGAACTTTTACGAGCTTGAATGTCAAGGTATTCACCAACCATCTTTTGCCTTGTGAGTAGTTAGTATAAGAACAGTCTATTATGCTGTTCACCGTTGCACTGTTTTGCCTGATGTGGTTGATAAGTGATAACAGTCTTTGAAGTCGTGTTTCGATCTCATGTTTTGCTTGATGTGGTTAAAATGTTAATTGAGACAAGTTCATTACAGATTATGACTCAATAGTTCTTACAAGAATGGAACTTCCCTGGAATACAAGCATAGTCTGCCTTGACTTTCTATGGGGTGTGGAGGGGGAAGGGCGCTGTACATTATTTTATGACATCAACTTTCAAATGAATTCTTGACCGATTTTATTTTGGTGCCTTAGTAATCATATTCTCTTATTTTAGGAATAAGGCTTGGTTGTTGTTGTTATTGTTGTTGTTGTTGTAGTAATCATATTCTCTTATTGTTGCATAAGTTAACCGATGGTTGGCATCCTGGCCTTTTTTTTTCTGTGAACAGAATGGCAAAAGGCGCTATATTCAATAGGCGGGCCTGAATTAAAAAAGTGGCCGTTGCAATTACGACGGGCTAGTCCAGATTGTGTGCCAACTAACAGTAATGGAAGTTCATTGCAGCAGCAAGAATTAGATAGAAGTTTGCCATCTTCACCTAATCCCTTGTACAGTCCCCATTCAAAATCTTCCGGCTTCATGAAAGGAGGCTTGGGACAAAGTAATAGTAGGAAGCAGCCTTTAGGTGGACCACCTGTTGATGGCTCGAAGGGGCCACTTCAGTGGGTACAAAGCATAAGCTTTGTTTCAATATCTGTTGATCATTCTTTGCATCTCGTTTCTCTAGCTGATGTCTCTACAGGTAACTGTTCACTTTTGGCCATTCTTTCTTTGTTGTTTTCTTTGACAAATGCACATATTTCTATCAAGTGGCTCAGCTATGTCCTGATATTCTTTCGGATGACTGCTTTATTAATGACAAAACTTTTTGCAGGGATCAGCCAAGGCAGTGTGGCTACTGGCTCACTGAGTTACCTTGAAGGTTTTACCCCTGTTAAATCTCTTGGTTCTGCAACCGCGTCATACATTCTCATCCCTTCTCCTACCATGCGTTTTCTCACTCCCGCCCCTCTTCAGCTTCCAACATGTCTGACTTCAGAATCCCCACCTTTGGCTCACCTCCTTCACAGTAAAGGCTATGCAGTTCCTTTTTCAACAGGTTTTGCAACTTCCAAAGCTGTCCCATCACTTAAAAGAGATCCCAGCAATGGAAAAGAAGAATGGCCTTCAGTTCTCTCAGTGAGCCTTGTTGATTATTTTGGTGGCTACAGTGTGCCCAGTGAGAAAAAAGTGATGCCAAAACAGGGGGGAAGGAGCATAACCTCGAGGGACTACGAACTTGACATTCACATGATTCTTGAATCAGTTGTGTCAGAGCTACATGCTCTGTCATGGATGACTGTGAGCCCCGCATATTTGGATAGGCGTACTGCGCTGCCTTTTCATTGTGACATGGTATTACGTCTGAGAAGGCTGCTTCATTTTGCTGAGGAGGAGCTCTCTCACAGGCCAGACCAGAAGATTCTCTAGTGTAGGTGGGGAACTGAAGGACTGTCATTTGTGTACATTATCAGGGAGTATCCATTTGCCCAGGAAATCTGTGAAGATGACTTAGCAAAAGTAGATCTAGGGAGGCTGTATATTATTAGGTAACATGATAGGATTTCAGGCTAGTGCACTGTAAGTACATACAATATCTATAGAATACGATTCTTCTCTATGATGATTCGGCTGAAAGCATTTAGTGGGTGTTACTGAATACAGTGCGACATGGAACTTGTTAATCACTGGGTGTTACTGAATACAGTGTGACATGGAACTTGTTAATCGGAGGACTAATTAATTTTTTTTTTGGAAGAGCAGTTTGCAAATTGCCAAGGCTTTTATTTCCCGTAAGAGATGAGTACAACTCGGGTCTGAGAGTGTGGATCTTTTAACACTCCTTATACGAACCCTATGCAATGCTGCTGTTTGGCCTATTCTGTTGAAAACTTTGAAATCCTGATAAATTTGATGCGTAATCCTGATACCAAGTCGATAAAACACATCAGAACTCAGAACCCTAGATTTCGCACAAAATGATGATATTTACACTGTTAATGTTATATTATGGATACAAAAATTGACTGTAGGTCACAATTGAGCATCAAAACTGCAGCTTGATCTGAAGCCCTGCAAAGCCACATTGTCCTCGTACATTTCATTAAACTACGTCTACTTACAAATTTTCCCTTCGTATTTACTCCCATGTTACTCCATTTACAGAATTCATGTACACGTGATCTCCGGGGAATCATCTCCAATGCTAACCGCAAACTCTTGAACAGCAGTCAAAATCAGCATTGCCTGACGAGTTTACCCCATATGAATATGTCCGATCCAAGAAAAATTACCCAAGGATGGAGGCCGGGTTAGGTGATCAGTAAATCTGTGAAAGACGAGAATTTTTTCAACATACCTCCCATGAGGTTCCCCAAATCTTCTGCCTGCTATACTGACCTATGGAAACAATGTCAACATAACCAGGAGACATAGGAAAAACCTTACACAGAGTCAGTCGACCAGCTTGCTTCGCATGCTTGGCCCAGACTTCACTCAAACAATACTCTGATGGAGGGCTGTCGACAAAATCAAAATTCTAGTTTATAACACTTCCAGTGTCACTGATGCCTTCGTGAAAATGGAGAGAACAAATGGTGCCTCTTCTCCTGGGGCAATTGTCGTAGGCACTATTGTATAGCCCTTGGGATCAGGATCTAAAACCATTTCGCATGATATTTCTCGGGAATTCACATAATCAGTCCCACCGACCGATTCATGCAGGTAGATATTATAAGCTGCACGGCGGCCACGTGTTTTGAGAATTCTCATTCCTATATAGAACATGGTTGAGTTATGGCTTGATTGGTAATTCCTGAAACCAGCTGCACTTCGGGAAAAACTCACCCCCTGCGAAAACATGACATCAGACATCTACTTGAAATTTCATTCTTTGTAGAACAAAATGCCATCCAATCATCAGAAGTCTCCACAAAAAGAAACATGAAACATGCAAAATTTTATTTATACCTGTGTCAGAGTAATGAAGACATGTATTGGAACTGATGCATCTGCCCCGGTTGCCTTCAAGCGGAACTGGGGATTCTGATGCCATGTGTCATAATCTTGGCAACCACCAGCACTGTATCCCCGCCATTGCCCATGGACTAAATAACGCATTTCTGGGGGGTAGACACGGCAGACATATATAGACCGAAAATGAATTTGAAAGTCTTGCCAGGACATCCAGAATATACCCTCTTTTGACTGTTTCAGAAGCAAGTAATTGATGAAAATCTTGCCAAGTAATAGATTGATAGGGAAGCATGTGAAAGAATACACAACCACAATTATGGAATTTGTAGCAAAAACAGACCTGTGGGACATGTTTGAGTTTATGCTTCATTCTATCAGTCCATTCAGGCGATAGATCTGACCAAGGTCCATTCCATTCAACTTCATTTGCCCATGGATTGCGAATTTGAACAAGTTTGTGATTGTCTATCTCTCTAACCTGCAGCATCGAAAAACCACAATCACTGCCTCTGACAACGTGAACTATAAGCACCACACAGTAAGTCTAGTAACCTGCAATATGGAGTAAGCATGCCCTTGCACAATGCCACTGGCAGAAACATGAACATCAGAACCAGATGGGCTCCCAGCACCCAACAGAAACCCTTCCTGTTTAAAGCGCAATAATTGAGACCACAATCTTCCACTTGCGAGGTCGATTTGAGCCTGTGCACTTCTCATGTCGATTTCTTCACCAGCTCCGCCAGTGAGATCTACCAAAGCATCTTGGACAAGCCCACCTTCTAAAGCCTCATATGAACCATGTAACTTAGCGTATGCCTTCTCAAGCACCGATACCCATAATTCATTTGCTTTCCGACTAGTCGCAAATGCTGGTTTTCCAGGCGGTTCACATGGAAGCCAATCGTCAACAATAACAGGCACCCATTCACCCTGATGATCATTCAACAAAGAAAAAGATGATTCCAAGATTGACTTGAATGTTAAAAAACACACTTCTACTAGACAGAACGAAGACAGGAACATGCCACAGAATACATCATAACTACCAGATTTGTATAACCAGAAACCAGATTGAAACAAACTAGATTTTCATTGGTGGCATGAGAACCTCGAATTCGACAAGTATAACCAATGGTGCGAGCGTCTAACACATTCTGATAAAGATTTCAACAATCAAAGTAGAATAATATGAATTATAATGGTGGATAAGTCAATGGAGGAACTATAACTACAGGTTTCTTGCTCACACTCATCTTGTCACTTCAACAGAACCCCACTGTATATAGCAGAAACTCTAGCTCTGAAGTTAGTGCCCTTGGGAGGCAACCTTAGGGTACAGGAGCCTTTGTCCAGTTTTGGGTTCCCGAAGTTTTGCATATCATGGACACATATTGGTAAAAGAACTCCCTGCTGGCCTGCTCGGGGGGCAGCCAGCTTTCCATAGACTGTAGGCTAACATGACCACAGAAGACACCACCTCAAATTACCATCAAGCTCATCAAACTGTTAGGAAACAAGGAAAACACACTTCTCAAAAAAAAAAAAAAACCCACTTCACAGAATTAAGAACACCTCATTAAAAGGAAACTTCTAACACAAACTTGACTAAAGTAGCAAGTAGAAAAGTCGCTTCAGGTTCATACTCATTCTACATAGACACTGGATCCAAAACAGCCCTGATGAAGCGCATTGTGACCCCAAACTCATGCCAGAACATTATCATCCTTATACCAACTTCTCAATCCTCAAACATCCTACCCCATGATTAGCAATCTACCATTGTTCCAAAGAGCATCACAATAACCCCGCTTTTCAATGGCTAGCTTTGCTTCCCATCAATCATTCCTTTCTAGATGTTGAACTAAAACAACACTCCACTCTTTAATCACCCACCCTGTGGCATCCTCCTTATAGAAAATTATGAAACTTTTTCCGCGCTTCGATTAAGATTATTCACTTTCAAGAATCTGGAGTTATATAAGTCGGTTTGTAACATATTACAACGCTCATCATTAATTACAAATACAAAAGTAGCAAGGGATGACGAAGAAATCTAGTTCATATGACTTTATTACCTGAATGCAGAATCGAACAGTATAAATCCCATCCTCATTGTAATCTGGGGTAATAATCACTTCCTTTATACGAGAAACTTCAGCCAGAACAGCAACGGCACTTAAAAACCAACAATCACCCAAGTGGCCCTGAGAATTTTAACAGCGTAAGATATTGTGCCAATCAAATGAGATAACCCCCCCCCCCCTCTCCCCCCATGACGTGCAGGTCAATCCTCTTGTAAAGGAAGGAAAATGAAGGAGTTAGAGACAAACCTGGCAAACATCAGAAGGGTTTGCTGGACCTGAAAACAAGCAGGGCTGAGAATCTGTCCAGCTTTCTTTAGCTATTTCATTCGGCCTCATCCACTTGGATACAACCTAGATAAACAGGTGGTGATCAGCTCTACCAGTGCCAAGATAGCACCATGTAATGATAACCATCATCGCAAAAAGTTACCTGCAGTTTTGCAGGAGGGCTTTCAGGATCCACAAATAATGATTGGTTGTTTGGAGGAAATTCTTGGTCTGTAAAATGATCTTCTCCTCTGGCAGCTAGCGCCTCTTTAACAGCCATTTCAACAGATACCATCCGTTGATTTATCTCCTCCTTTGTTTCCATCTTTGGTCTCCTGAGTTCCCTAGAGAAAGAATCCACATCAAGCATCACACTCTCACGACCTGACCTCCTTTTTCTGCCACTCGAGTACTGCCCATCAAAATCTACATCATCCCTATCATACAGATCCACATCTGCAGGATCACTCTCCCACTCATCAACCTGAAAACATCAGCACCTTCATTATAAAGACCTTGCAATCTTGATTTCTGTTTTTCTTTTTCAAATTAGCCTATAGTCAGGGAGACTTAAAATCCCAGAAAACAGATTCGAAAGAGCAGAGAGAGGGGTTGGGGAGCAGAGACTGAAAGCATTCAAAACATACTCTTGAAGGTGAATCTGCCCATTGCCAATTTTCTTCCAGATGATCAGCCATATTATAGTCAGGTAAGCCCACATTTGCATGAAGAGAACAAATTTCGTCTTCGCTCAGGCATCTTCCCCACAGAAAAACATCCATTACATGCATTTTAGATTCAGCCCCTTCACTATCCGACCTACCAAATGTGTCCGTGTCGGTAGGGGGTCTAACACCAACCCATACTTCAGTTCCTTGCTCCCAAATGCCATTAGCCACTTTTAAAGGCAATCCATTCAAGTAGCCATCAAAACCACCATCAACAAAACATGTTGCCTCGCCAAGGTCAGCATCAATCGTCAATGTCACCATATGCCACCTGGGGATGAGTTCAAAACAATGTCATGACAACTGAGTCGCCAGGTCAGATTAACTAATAGTGGCAGAGAACGACCAATTGAAGACATGTAAAAGGGGAGCAAGTACAAAAACAAAGGTTACAAAGCCATAAAAGGCAACAGAAGTAATATCTACTGGCGTCAAGATACAGACCTCATAAGATCATGTGATGTTTGTTCAACCATCCTCACCAATACCTTTGTAACATACCCCACATTGTTGTTACTCAATAATGTGCGTCACTTATAACCAAATCTCATTCATCACAATTCGATTATCATAGAAACAAAGAGGACATGGATCATTTGAAAACATCTTTGAATCCATGTCCTTTAATTTTTCATTTCCCCTCTCTCATCAGGTGATGTCTATATTCTGTTATTCAGCCTTTCATTCCTCCATCAGGTGAAAAGAATAATGGGCATATGAAAAATGTTGATTTTCTTATATGCCACAATTGCTGAAACTCTTATGAGAGTTTTTAAAATCAAAAGGTAAGTGCCTAGGACTTCAATACCTTGATGGCTTATAGGTGGCAAATTTTGAGGGAACCCCTCCTGGTCTAGGAATTCTAAGTCTGATATATTACCTTATCCCCAAAAAAATATAGTTTAAAGGTGAATGTTTTCCTCCGGATAAACTTGTTGATTAGTCCATATAAAACAGTGACGAAGGGGCTTGCATGATTTTAGGAACTGTGACGGTGAGGACTTCTCGAATAGCCAGCACTGCGAGCCAAGAAATGCTAGACACCATGAACTTTTGTTCTCTTTGATTATGACTAAATAAGCCAGAGAGGGGAGCAAGAGACTACAATATCGAAAATAATTCTGGACAAACCTTCCGTCTGCAATACAAGTCCCACAGATGCTCCATTCTTTTGCTACAGCGTTTTGTCTATCACCTTTTGTAATTAATCGGAGCCCAACTTGACCTGCTTCGATCCCTTGTTCTGAACCTGCTACCAGAAATTCCCAGCAGAGTTTCTTCTGAAATTCTGTACCTAAGAGGCAAACAGGACCCGAGTCCGGCTGAATCATCACTGCGATTGAAAAGCTGACCTTCAGGCTCTCGCACAGACTTGGATCTAGTTGTCCACAATGTCTACCAATTGCTCTTGGCTCATCATCAAGAACACAAACAGCACCAGACACTCCAGTCTGACAACAGCATGAGAATTCAGCTTCTTTAATCACTAATATGTAGGTTTCAAGACAACGACAAGGTAAAAAGCATAGTTTATAATTTGAAAGATAAGCAGAGTCAGTATCACAACGTCGTGCTTCAACATTAACTATAACATAGTTACTCTAGAGACATCGTTCCTTAAAAAATGGTATAGTTTTGAAGTGTACATTAAAACATGTTCAGCAATTTACCTGAAGTGCCCTGCGTGATAATTGAGCTGCACGAACACGATGAGCAATGTTAGAAACCCTTTCTCGAGCAAAGGAATTATCGAGAACAGAGTCACCACCAATAGCACGTACTGCAGCTGCCATTGCAGCGGCATCACGACTTCCAGCATTGGGGATGGAAGATAGTAAAGATGCCTCAATCTCCTTCCATTTACGCTCTTCCTTTTCCAGAAGAGCTTTTCTCCTCTCCTTGCCACGACCCTCCTCTTCACGTCTCTGAATGAAAATTTCTTCTTCCATTTCCTTTTCTCTCAGATAGCTGAAGAAGTACTAGCACACAATCAGCAAAAGTACAAAGGTAATAGAAAGCACCGAGTGTAATATATGGGGAAAATAAGCCACCTTTCTTGAATAAGTTCAAACTGTCTTCGATCCTCTGGCAGCCATTTTTGAATCTTTTTGGCACTTAAATCTGAACACCCTATACTATCAAGAAAGAGTCTCAAGCGAACTTCATCCTGTAGCAGCACGACCAAACTATAAATTTCTGAAACTAGTTTTACAAAATGAAAAAACAGTTGTAACGTGCATCACCTGAACCCGCTCTGCTTTTGCAGTCAAACCAAGCAAAAGCAGTAGATATCCACCAAACTTATCCCACATACACACCCATTCAGTATCAATAGCCTCTTCTAAGGCCAAGATACGAGCATGAGCACATAACTCTCTGTGGTGCCCCATATCACTAGTGGATTCATGCTGAAAATTTAGACAACTTCTGAATCTGGTTATGAATGCACCTGCAGCTAACTCCTCATTTCTCAAACGATCTCTTAGTTTCATGACATCAGCCCTTGGGAGCACAAAATTGCCAGCCCTATCACGCATAATCGTTGGATCACCAACTAAAAGTGCAGCTGAACTTGCAGACCTTTGCGGAGCCGAGTAAGTTCCCGAAATAGCGTTTCGGGTCTGCGTATCCAAATTCAGAAACTTCAGATTACATAGATTTGCACTTGAAACTCTAACGCTAACAAGTAAATAGTGACGACTAAACGGTGCTGCTACACATTCAATGAAGCAGCCCTTCTTTTATATTATATGATCATGGGTATCTCTCATTATCTGTCCTCCAACTATAAAGCACCTCATGTGACAAACAAGTTGGCCACGCAGATTACACATATTCACAACTAATAGAAATATGAGGGCTGGATCCTCTATACGAGAAGTTCTTTAAGCCGTTTCGGCACACTCCACCTGTTGAGCCTAGCATGCGGTTTTTGAGAACTTTCAGCTCTAATATTTTGCTAAAACCCATAATATGAACCCTAGAGGCTTCCACAAAAATTTGAGCCCTTGTTGTTCTGGGACCATTTTGGTTAAAAATAGTGCATTATATGCTTTGGTGTTGGGCAATTTTGACCACTTTTTTTAAAGTAGCTGAATGTTCTCAAAATGTTACTATGGACACCTTTAGAAATTAGAATGGCCTTGCTGGATATGAGGGCAAGTTTCTCTATTAGAGAGGTTCTTCAAGCCCTTTCGGCAGACGAAACTCATTGAGGCTAATGTGCTTCTTTTGTGGAGTTCGGCACCTACCTAAAACCCATAATATAATACCCATGGGTTTCCAAAAACCTTGAGTTGTTTTTTATCAGCTGCCATTTAGGGTTAAAAACCGTGGATTGCATACTTCAATCTTACCATGGAAAGTCTTGGGAGTACCCTTTTAAGGAAGTTTTTTAAGCCCTTTCAGCACACGTCAATGATTAAGGCTAGCGTGCGTTTTTGATCGATTTTGGGACCTACCATAGGCTTTTGGCTCTAATATTTGGCTAAACCCCATAATTTGACCCCTATAAGGTTCCACAAGAATTTGAGGCGTTTTTATTCTGGGAATATTTTGGGCCAATAACCGTGGATTATATACTTTGGTTTTGGCCAATTTGACCACTTTTTTCAAAGGAGTCAAATGTTCTCAAAACTTTAACATATAACCTTGGAATACCCTTGTTTGATATCATGACTGATTTGGAAACCGTATGCCCAATCAGTCCCTCTATTCGGGAAGTTGTCTAAGCATATCGGTACATTTCCCCGTTGAGGCTATCATGCATTTTTAGTCGATTTTGGGACCTAGAAGCTAAAACCCCATAATATCACCCCTAGGAGCTTCCACAATTTTAAACCTCGTTTGTTCCAAGACCATTTTGGGTCAAAACCCGTACCCGTCACGCGTTAAGGCTAGCGGGTCATTTTGGCTGATATGGAAACTTATCATAGGTTTTTAGCTCTAATATTTTGTCAAAACACATAATATGACCCCTAAGAGCTACATTGAGTCAGTTTTGTTCCAGTGCGATTAAGGCCAAAAACTATGGATTACACAATTCAAATATGGCTGATTTTGACCACTCTCTTTTAAAGTAGTCAGATGTTCTCAAAACTATACCAAGGGTAAGCCTTGCAATGTCCTTATTTGATATGAGCTTCCACCCCTTTGGGTAGTTCTTTAAGCCCATTAGACACATCGCGCAATGAGGCTAGTGTGCATGTTATGCCAATTTTGGAAACCTATAATTTGTTATTAGATTTATATTTTGAGAACCCATAATAATGCCTCTAGGGACTTCCAGAAAAAATTGAGCCGCTTTTGTTTCGGGCCAAAAAAACGTGGATTAGCCTTAGATTTGGGCCTATGTCGGCTAGGTATTTCAAAGTATCTATAATTTCTTCAAACATTACACTGGGAGTGCCCTTGATGAATTTGAGGGGCCAGTTCTCCCTTGTAGGGGTCTTTTAATATAGTGTTAACATAGATTAGATGATATTGCTAAAAGACCGCTTGACAATGCTATCCAAGTTATTGCTACATACATTCAAGACACTCGCTAAAGAAACAACTAACCGACTTCACATGGGTGTTGAATATGTGCCTTCTTTAGCCTTGACATAAGACTCGGCATATTATAACTGTCATAACTGACACAAGACTCTACATATTTCAACTGTCGGTGGAACTGTTACTCATACGCACCTTTGTGGCAGAACGAGCAATTGCTTGAACAACAGTTTCTTTGCTGAGGTAGTGAACAGCATCCTCCATCATCTGCACATAAAGAATACGGATTGAACATGACACCCAAAAACAGATAAACTAAGTAGACAGAACAGCTTTTAAAAGACGCAAAATAATGTATAAATGAATAATTAGACTAGCATCTACATCAGTAATCAGGGGCTGCTTGTTTCAAGGGGTTTGAAGAAAGGGAGATGGAATTACGCTCGCTCCAACCGTCAGAACCAGGCATTTTGTGTGTAGTACAGGTGGAATTGAAGAACAGCAGCAGCCGGGGGGGGGGGGGGGTTATAAGATGCATGAAGACAGCCGTGTTTAGTAGAAATGGAGAGGGAAACTATGATTACGGAGGAGGATGTATCATTGTTCAGAAAAGAGGGAGGAGTGTTTGTTTATATTTTCCCAACCAAACACATCAGGGAATCTTGGGGGTTTTAAACTATTTGTCCCCTTTTCCCTTTTTTCTCCTCAAACACAAACGTCCCCTTGGTGAAAACAAGAAAAACCTCATAAAGAAATCAAACTTAGTACCGCAACTAGCAGCAGCAGTTTTTTTTTTTATATGGCGTGACAGCAGCATAAATAGTAGCATTAAAAACCTTGTAACTAGTATGAAAGAAGGGCACCTCAAGAGTTAAACAGGGACGCGAGACAGCAAATCCGAAGGAAACAACTAATGTAAGCGCTGAGACGGCGGCTCCAGTAAATGGTGGATATATCTTCAAACTGGCGACAACACCCCAGCCCTCCGTCGCCAAGGCAATCCCGTAAAGCATCAAAAAAGCAAAACTGTAAAGCAAATGACACCACACTAGGCATATGAGATAATTACCACAAACTGTAAACTTAATAAACTTGATAGAGTCAAGTAGAACAAGTCAAACCTGACATTTTTTCCACAATCTGCATGAGCATCATACACATACACAGGAAGAACCCTTGGAGAATATACAACAATAGGCGGTGAAAGAAGAACCTAAGAAATATTGAAAAGGTGTGAATAGACAATCACATGCAAATAGGAGAAGCATAAGTGATAAAAGGCAAAAGAAAATTCAAAGCGGGCTTACAGACAATGCTCGACCAGCAAGGAGAAACAAGAACGAGAAGTAACCAACCGATGCTCCAACAAATGGCTTGCCTGAAAACAAAAGACAAAACTATTGAGTAAAATCACAAAAGAACAATCATACTAGACAAATAATTAAACAGGATGCTAGCACTATCTCACCTTCAAACCAGCCAACAAGAAACGCTGCCACAGCCAAAAGAAATGCAAGAAGACAAACACAGAACATTTGTGCCCGGGTAAGGTAGAAATTGTTTGAAGCCCAGTGGTGGATAGCACCAATAGCGAACACAACTGAAAGAAGAACTAAGAGAAGTGCCACCCCAACCTGTACAATAGGAATGTATAAGTTAGAACGACCTTATTCCGTTTTGTATTTACACTTCACTTCTCCTCCTCTTATCCCAATTTCCCTCATTAAAAATATTAACAAAACTTAAAAAGGATTCAACTTACCGTCCATGGTTTCACTATAACAATAACAGCCGATATAGCAGAAAGCAAAAGAAGAAGACCAATTCCAATAAAGATATAGACACCCCGAGAGAGTCTCCATTCATCATCCTTCCTACAAGATATAGATAGAATCATGAAATATATCCCCTAAACAAAGAGCACAGGATAACTTCAATGACTAAGAAATCTGCCTACCATTTATGCAGGCCAGTACACAACGATAAAAATGCAGGAATGCAAAGCAGCGGAAGTAATGCGGCAAGAAAGTCTCCACTTGTCGGTACACGATCTATCCTAGAAACGGCTATCTTCATATAAGATACGCCACAAAATGCGACGAGGACAACTGCACCAGTTCACAAGAACAAACAAAAGAGATCAATATGCAGAAATGGTAGCAGAAGTATTTCCACAAAGCTCAGAGAGGAAATCAGCTCACCAGCAAATAGGACCAAACAGATCGCAGAAAAGAGAGAAAATCTATACGTTGCAAACCAGGATATCACTGGCAGCATACCCAAGACAAGTAAAGCAATCACAGAAGCCATGGCCCAGCCAACATAAATAGAGGACGCGTAAGGAGATGAATAGCTTTTCTCGTCAACATTCCATCCTTTGTAGGACAAATCTTCCAATGGCTTAGCAGACACAATAACACCAAGAGATATGACAGATAATATGAATACAGCAACCCAGACAAGGAACACCACTCCCTGAAAAATCAACAAATAATTGTTAACAACCATACCTCCGCAAATTTCTACAGCAAAAGATTATTAATTCAGATCTGAAGTTTCCAAAAAAGCTTCATATAATCTTTAAAAACCTCAGCTTTCCCAAGAGGCTGATGATCTCCGTTTCGACTGGCTGAGTTATCTTGTCGGATCCAGAAACCATAACCATTTCGAACCCACAAGGGGACCGCAAATGAAAGGCATGCCACCATGAGTGGAATAGTCACTGATAATCCAAGAAGAACTGATGATTTACTGCAGGAAACAAAAATGTATCGAGGAATTAATTAGCAAATACTTAAAACTTAAAAACCCAAGCTCCAGCCCTCACCCCTGACAGGCAATCACATGGGCGTCAGGGTCCGAAGAAGAGACAAATATAATTATAGATAATAGAATGACGTTCTGAGAAGTAACAAGAGTAACAAGAGTAGACAGACTTTCTGACTTTCTGAGAAGCAAAAGATTAGGCAGATGTGAGAGGAGAACAGTGGGTATCCCCTAGGGGTTGTGGAGCACTTGCAAAACCACTATGCTGGTCTCGCGAGTCATATGGATCATAAGATTCTGTGGAAGTGTGCTTTTATGCCAATCTTTTGGTGCATTTGATAGGAGAGAAATTCCTATATCTTGCAAGGAGTTTCTCACCGTCTTGATTATGTTTGGTCAGATCGTTTACTTTGTGTCCTTATGGGCTAAGTCATCTGGCACTTTTAAGGATTATCCTATCACGATTCTACAACAATATTGGGGAGAGCCTATAGTGTACTCTTAAATCTTAAGCTTTCTGGAGGGTTCCTTGTCCTCCACTCTCGTATCTTTTTCTTGATCATTATACCTATTTCAAAGGAAGAAAAAAAGTAGAAAGATTGTCATGATCATATTATGATGTGATAAGAACTTTGGTCCCAAACAATATTGGGGCCATATAACATAACGATCATACGGAACGTGGAACCATAGAAACCCAAAACAAGGATGATAAATGAGGGAAAAGGAAAGAGAAAAAAAATGAAGAGGATTGAGTATATAGATGCGGGAAAAAGGGAGAACAAACCAAGAGCAAAGTGAAAAAGATGAGGAGGAAATTCAATGACCAATACAGACACAATCATCCACATGAAACCTTTGTTTTCTCTACTTGTCCTAGTTCAGAGATTTAGACACATACTATAAGCAAATCCACGTAGACTCATGGCAATTTAAATATCACCCACGTCCATTTCACAGGTCTTCCTCTAACCCTCAAAATGGTTCCTATCCCATCCCTCAGAGGCTCAGACCTCCTAATTTGGGTATAACTTGGATTTCTTCTCTCATGTCCAAACAATCCCCAGCATGCATGCCGCTCGCATGGCCACATTCTATCGTCAATAGATGGAACACCACCTTACTAATGGGTTCCTCTTTCTAATTAGCTCCTGTTCAATCAATTTTTCCTACTGTGCCACACACTCACTTTTTCCTGGAAGTGGCAATCATATTTTCGTTGAGTGTCACTCTTTAACAACCGAAAATGCATGACATTTAGCCCCCGTAGAGCAATAAATTTTCCCTCTGATCCAAGAGATGGATACGTGATTCCAAAGAGGCCCTAGCATATTTCTATCATACAGTTGTCCATCCCTATAACTAATTAGAGCCCTCAAAAGAAGCTACCACTCGAGAGATCCTAAAAACCACAGATGCACGAGCACTTCAATCACCGAAATTACTCTTTAATTTTTTCCTCTTACTTCTACTCAGCCTAGAACCTAAACTCCAAATTCTTCTCCACTAGCCCAGCATCGCTTCCATGACCATACTACATTCCCCTCCTCAATCAACACAGCCATTAGCACCGACAAACGTCGCATATTGTCTTAGGCTTGAGCTCATTAATGAGAAAAAGTTGAGAGGGGATCCTTGGTGAACGACAATACTCGTATCATGGAATCGGTCCACCTCCACCACACTCAATAGCAAGATCCCCCGTCATAACCTTCATGACGTCAAGATACTGGTGAGTTGCGAGATATGCCTTTTTTAGCACATAACCACCACGCTTCTGACTTGGTCATAAATGCGTCATTGGAACAATCTACAGCAATTACATTTTCTTTCAAAAAAAAAAAATTATAATGTCTAACTAAATCAGATTAATTAAATAGAAATGGAAAGAGTACTAATTAGACTGTGCATTATGTACCATGAATTCAGCTTAGATAATAACACGGCAATATACAGAAGTGTCATATTACATCAGGGCAGGCCGGTGCACATTGGCGTCCTTGCGAGGCGAGGGTCCGGGGAGGGTCCCACCACAAGGGTGTAAAGCAGGCAAGGCCAAGCGCCCAAGCCATCCCTCGTCATTTTTGACAAGAGGCTGTCCCCAGGACTTGAAAATCGTAAGCAACACCTTAAAGTTGTGTAGTTGGAGTCAAGTGTTAGATTCCCACCGACACTTGACTTTCTTTCTTTTTGTGGATAAAAGTCCTCATGATAGTCCTAGAGCTTGATTAGCTCTCTTTTGCATATGGGCGTCACACCTTTAGGTGTCTTTTTGTATATGGGAGTCACCCCCTTGGTGTCCTTTTGAATATAATGATATCCTATCATACTTAGCAAAAAAAAGGCAACACTTTAACCAGTGCCCCAAGGCTTCCCTTCATAATAATCCATGACGGTGGATTTTTAAATCTAACATGGTCATAATTGCATCACTGGAATTATCAGAACTCGCATGATTCTCACCAATGAGTCTCTTACATAACATGGTAAATCACCAACTAAAATAAAACAACAAGACTTTTAATGGTGAAAAAGTATAACTTGCTCTGTAAGTAAGGTACCTCAAAAAGGAGAGTAGCAAACCAACACCAGTGCTCAGCAGCCAAGCGAAAAATCCACACTGAAATTGGAAATTATCGCAAGTTGAAAGATGCTCAAGAAACACAATACCAAAATGCATATCATCAGCAGTCAATCAAAGAACTGCAACAATTATATTTCATCCCACTAAAGTAGTTCATGTCGAAAGAATATACGACGTATATTCTTATATGGACAACAAATCCAGTAGATAAGAGTAACTGAAAGCAGTGGTTGATTCATGAGATATCAGTTTAAATTCGATTTTTGGATTACAAAGCTTCTAAGGAAATACTAACATTGAACTTCTACTAGAATGTCAAAGTCTGATATGATTCATGTTTTTCTTTTCTGTTCATTTTCGATAAGCAAGTCCAGTATGATTTGTTCCAGTTAAATTGTCCATAGTGCAACCAGATAAAGCTCTTAGATCAATAAAGCAGTAATATGACTTCCTCAACCTAATCAACTTATTCTCAATTAATAATAATCTAAAAATGTATACTATAGTATTATGATAGATTGTACTTAAAAAATTGTGCTAAAGAGAGTCCAAAACAAGAGAGTCCACATAACAAATTTCCTAATAGTGGTTAAACACGAGTTCAAACCCCCAACCCACCCACCCCCCCTCCTTGGTCAGAGACTGACAGTCCCCAATTAAGCACATACTCCCTCCGTCCCAGCTCAAACGCCCCATATTCCATTTTAGGACGTCCCCACCTCAAACACCCCATCTATTTTGGGTCATATTTCTCTCTCCTACTTTTATTAAATTATCACATCCTCTCTCACATTATCTCTCCCACTTTTATTAATCCTCAAATTCTCTCTCCTCCCCTAATATTACCCCACTCAACTTACTATATCAATTTTTTTTATTCCACTACAGAAACGCTCTGGGACGGAGGGAGTAATCAAAAAGCTATCTGTTCCACTCCATCATAAAAATTCAAGCTCAGAATGTGACCACGGACACTACAGTGAGTCAATGACAGTCACATAGTCAAATGTGATGAAGATGAGAAAGCAATGGAAAACAGAACTTCGGGCTAGAACACCTTCACAAGACAGTCGTCCAAAAATTGCACCTTCAAAGAAAGTATCCTATTTTGCAAATTCTCAAAAGGTCAAACCAAACCAGAGGCTGAATCTAACATCATTCAAGTACCGCACACGGATTGGATATTATATTTTCTGGTGAAGACAGCTTGTAACTTGACAAAAAAATGTGCTAAAATTTGTAACACAATTTGAGAAAGAATAAAGGGACAGAGAATAGTCGGATTACCTTTCGAGGAGTAAATGACATGGACATATCTTCTGCTCGCAGGGACCTCATGTAAGCCACAATTGAGCAAATAACAGGTGATAGAAGCAGCACACAGATTCCAAACTCAAACTACAGAATCAAAGCTTATATTTCAGGAAATTCAAACTTAAATACCGTTATACCCAAAATATGTGGGAGCAAAACTTAAGAAGAATATGCGGCTTACCTGTTGATGAGTAGCATTTACAAGTTTAATCACCCTTGGACGGAAGAACGCAACAACCACTGTTTCTACAATAAAAATAAAACTAAAAAGAACCCAAGCCCTTTCTGGTGTACCAGCTGCATGATGCCAAAGTAGCCTTGATAGTTGCAACCATTTTTCTAAACCGCGAAGCCTCAACTCCTCAGATAATGAAATCTGGTTTGGTAAAGCATTATGAACACTACTTGAATCAACAATTGTGAGATCTGTGTTGTCACGATGATCCCTATCAGCATCCAAACTACTTCTTTGCAGTAACGCTAAGATTGTTGGATCCAAATTTCTTTCCTTCAACATCATTGCGAAATTTGGATCCAATCCTTTATTCTCCAACAAGTTAGTCAATTCACGATCCCCCTGCTTTGCTTTCTTCTTGAGCATAGCTGCAATTCTAGGATCATTGAGCTTTTCCTGAAATGCAAGGGCTAGATTCAAATCTGGAAGATGATTTATTGAAGCAGATGTACTCGACTCGTAGTCTTGACTTTCAAGACCACCACTATACCCAACAACAGAATTGTGATCATAACTCTTCTCAGCAAAGGATGGACCGACATCGGGATCTTGAACAACAGAACGACATGAACTACTACGCAAAACTAAACTAGGCCTTGCACTGTCCATGCTCTTCTCACTGTTAATCCCCTCATGAGAGCTTGTGGTTCGGTACAACGAGGCAACATTCCAGCCACCAGTATCCCCGGTACAATGAACAGAATTTCTATTGTTAGTCTCGATCCCATGTCCAAGGTGACCTACTTCGGCACTGCTGCTACGTTTCATACTAGAATCACATCCTTCAGAAGAACTGGATGAAGTATTATTCTCTTTCCGGCGGAACCCCTCCCTGAGGCGAATAACTGTACTCTGTAACGCATCTCTTCTTGCGGCTGAAGGATTTGTAACAAGGAAATGACGACTGACAGCAGATCCTAACAATACAGATGCCATAACGACATAACTTATGCAATGTCCCAAGTACCTACAAGCAGAGAAAGTATATGAGATGCAATTAGATTATCATCTTTCCCCAGAGCCCACAAAGAGTCTCCCACTCAAAGCGGGATATGGGTGGTCGGACGAAGCGCAGATTTTTCCTAAAATAACAGGGGGGGAGGGGGGGCTGTTTCACAAGTAACTCGGGACAACCATCTGGTACTTTATGAAGGCAAAGTTAAAAAGAAAAGAAAAAAAAGCCCTGGTCTCGAATTATTTGGGGTTGGCTAACATGAATAGGTTGTATGGCAGCGACAATGTGCGAAAATAATGAACAAACAAACAGAAAATATAGAGAATGAGAAGCAAAGCAAAACTGGATAAGCACGAAAAACAAAGTGCTGTGAGAACAAATGACAAGGACAAAAAGTAGCATAAAAATAAAATTGCATTTTCACTTGTGGTGGTTCTATGTTAAATTAGATAAATGAAATGCAATAACAATAAAAGTGAAAAAAGCACCCTGAGAAGTCAGGGAAAAAAATGTAGAGGCAAACCAATAATGTACTCCAAAGCAGATGAGAAAAGCACGAGATGCACCGGCAATGAAGAGCGCAGCAACACGACTTTGTAGAAGCTTGAAGCCGTATAAGCATGCACCCATATTCCAATCTGATCCACAGTAGAAACAAAAAAACAGACACATTCAATATCAGATGTATTAGAGACAAAGGACGAAAAGAAATGTGCGGCAGTTGACATACCAAGAATTATTACTGCGGCTGAAGTGATGGCTCCCAACCAACGTGATTCTTTAGCCATTAACCCATATAATATGGAGTAGACGAGAAGCACCAGCAGTGATACAAGGTAAAGAATGCCCAGATGTGAAGCCCTACAGATGAAAGAACAAGAAGCAGCAGCGCTATCAAGGTCACATACTACCATGTGGGATAATTGCAGGAGGAACACAGGGAGTAAAAGAAAACAAGATAAGAGGAGACATGGAAGTTGCCTGCTGGATTGACGAGGATATAGGTCATTTGGGTCGGGTGGTTCAGGCAAGCAAGCAACAGGGCCCACCTCAATACAGTCAGAATACGCATATTTATAGGCCCTCCTAACATATTCATCGACGTCCAAACCATTGCCTGCGAAATGGAGCAGAATCAAGAAAGGAAATAGTAAAAGCAGAAAAAAAGAAATGGGAGGGGAGGTGTTGAGGGAGAAAGTACCATTAAAGAGCATTCGACAAATGAAAAGCATATTGATAGCCAAGGCAATGGCAGATACACCGAAGAAGAAACCGGAAGGAGAGTAGGTGTGTGAAGCAGTGGAAGCAGCGGTAACATAGACAGCGCAGAGCTCGTAGGCACAGAGTAATCCAACAGCGAGGAAAAGGAGAAGGGCAACAGCCCCTGAGAGGAGAGGAAGAAACAAATATTAGTAATAATAATAATAATTAAAATGGAGATTAAAGTGTTTATCAATGGAGATGATCTTACTGGAGCTTTGCCATTGGGTTCTCCACCAAAGCATGATTGAATAAAAGGCCAAGAGCAAAGCTGTTCCAGAGAGAATGAGAGCTAAACCGATGAGATCTGTTCCGAGTATTACAATTAAGGATGAGCCCCAGGCGGCGAGGACCAGGAGTGGTGACACTATAAAAACCCAAGCTAATAGGGTCAGCCACGCGCATATCACTGCTAGTCGAGGTCCCTGGAACATATGTGGCCATTTTCGAGCGAAGATCCAGCTGTTTTTTTTTTTTTTTCATCATTCAACATTTCAATTCAACATTTCAATTTGAATTGAAGCAGCAGGTATATTCATTTTGAAACAAAGTTAATAAGTTACCTGTAGAGACGCCATGGTCGCCAATTGACCGCCCATAGCAAGGAGAATGAGGTTGAGGCGAGTACGCCGAATAGGGATGCCGATATCAAACTCGACACCGCCAACTCCACCTTATTCTCCATCTTCTTTTATTATATATATTTCTCACCTTTACAACCTCCACCTCTTCTTCATCACCCCCCCCCCCAACTGCTCCTCCTCCTCCTCCTCCTAGGGTTTCCTCATCCACTTCTTCGATTCTCTTTTTTTTAATTCTGCTACCACCAAACAAAGTTGCTGCTACTCCTCACTCACTAGTGATGACTAGTACTCACTACTTCACTAGTACCTTCACTAGTACTCTCTACTAGTGTTGTTGTCTGCTTGGACCTGAGCTGAGCCAAATTCAATTTCAGGGTGAGGACTGAGGAGAAGAGGAGAGAGAATTCTTTGTTAATTAATTATTATTAAATTAAATAAAGAGAGGAAAGTGAAATGTGAAACATCAGGAAACTCGGTTTTACCTTTACTCCTCCCCACTACCTACTACGCCTACTACCACTTTGGACTTCCTACTTCCATTTGGACTACCTACTCAATACCCCCATTCGGCCCATCTCTTTCTTGGGCCTTTTCTTTAACCTCCCCTCTTACAGTCTTACCTTCTCATCACGCCATTTTCTTTCTTTCTTCCAATTCTGTTGGTTTTTTATGATAAGTATAATCTTAAGGAGTACTGTACTAGTTTGCTTCTAGTATGTATGAGCCTGTAATGCGTAATCCAACAAACTACTCTCATACACCACACCAATCAAGGATATGTTGTTAACAAGAATACTGAAAGATCATAGAAAATAATTGGAGTATGATTAAGCCTGCATGCTGTTGCTGTTGCACCATGCGACATACTACAAATAAATGATATACATGGCAAGAGGCCGAAAGGGGAAAACTTAATTAGACTTGGGAGAAAGAGGACTAAAAAAGAACCTAGATTCAATTTTACAGAGGTTCATATGGAAAGAACAGCAGGGGGCAGTCCCTTCGGGGTGCCCTGCGCACAATTGCTCACACCTGCTTTTGCTTCTTCTTTTCTTTCCTCATTTAAACACACATATTATACTCAACTTTCTACTTATATATTTTCAGTTACATTTAGCATTTCTGCCAGGCCCTCCGTAGTAGAAGTAGTGACCCCAATCACCGTTGTTGCCAGTTTGAACATCGTAGCAGTTGGATTGCTCGGTGAAAGTGCCAATGTCTTTGGGAGCCTTGAGATTGTTTGACTCATCAACGACCTGGATGTTCCTGAAGTAACTTGCCTTCCCAAAGCCTTCCTCGGGGAAATGCCCGCTTCCCATCTGCGTGGCTGTATGCTGTCCATCAGGTTCTGAGTTCACCACTTCTCCTCCCCATTCTATCATCGATGCAGTGTCTGCCAAATACGAGAACAAGAAAGATGGCCAGTAACCCAACACATAGTCGTTCCCAAATTGCATCCACCAGTTTCCTTCTTTTGGATCCTACAAATACAATAACTCCGTTGTTAAACTAAACAAGATTGGACAACTTGATCATGACGAATTATTGGGAATTTAATCATTGTCCAGAAATGCAAAGAAAGACAGCATAATGTGGCTCCTCAGACCTCACCTACCACTTCTCAGTTCTCACAGACATGAGACCCACAGGCCACAAGCACAGTAGTAATATATAAGTCAAAAGAAGATTTGGATTGTTTAGCAGTTCCCATTATTCCATTAACTAAATGGGAGTACTGCTCTATTATTTTAGCACTAGCGAATTAGCAAATAGCAATGCATGTGATCATCTTTTGTCCTCATTTTTCTGAATCAAAAGGTTAATAGTAATTGCTTTTCATTGTCCTTACTCCCTCCTGACTGAGTCCTGGGTTTTGAGGTGGTGACTGTCCACTGTCCAACACACCCAAAGACAAAAGTGGCCCCATTTTTGTTAAATACACAGCTCCAAAACAAATAATCCAGCCATGATTAATTATTGATATTCACACCACACCACCATTTCCAAAGATTCTCAGCATCAATTCTGAGACCCAGCCTTGTCCCTTCTGCCCTCCCCTTCATTTTTTTTTTTTTTATATGTGCAATGGTGCAACTCATTTACTGAGTGACCCTCATTTTTCAGGAATGCTAAGCACACATACACACTGCTTATTTTATGAGAAAGTATTAATGTATATCCATATACATTTCTAAATGTATATCCCTAATTTTTTATCCACATATCCCATCATATTCCAATTCTCTCTCCTCAATCCCACCACATAAAAATACAAAACATACCCTTACTACCCCCCATATATGTTTAGTAATGTATATCACATATACAAATAGCCTTACTCTTATTTTATCGGATGGAATAACTCTTTTTAAAAGATCAAAAAAGCTACTACGTCTTTCCATGGGAATTGCATCTTTTTCACAGAAAAAGGCCATAAGCTATAACATTATCAATATTTTGAATGCCGATATCATCCTTGTGCTAATAATACCAACAACGCTCCTAAATGATTTGGGATCGTCTACCATGCAATTATGCAATGTATAACATGCATGTGTTCCGTCGTGGGAATCTGTTTGATTTTATTTTATTTGGAATGCCATTATCATCAGAATCTTATGATGCATGTAACGTAAATTAAATGGCATTATTATCAGAATTTTGAGTTAGACACATGATACAGTTTGATTGCAACGATAGGCATTTACCTTCCAGACAAGTATACTGATGTCGTATTGGGAACCTCGGTAGGCAGATACAGGAGAGATGCTTGCGCCCATGGCTATTTCACTGTTAATTTGTATAAATCCAGAGCAAAGGAGGTTGTAGCAACCAGTGGCTTGATACGCATCGCTCTGTGATGATGATGATGATGATTATTGACAAGTTAAAAAAACAAACAAACAAGCTAAGAGGCCTCAGAAAGATGTAATTACCGTCCAGTAAGTGAAAAGCCTGGTGTTGTTATCACCGTATAAATCAGGGCTGACCTGCCAACCAGCTTCAATGCTGTTAAGATCTTGAGCAAAGGAACCACCGAGAATCCAGATTTGAGACAAACTGAACTCATTGGGCTGCTGAATCCTGGGTTCCCACACGTTTAAGGTTGCTTTGGCTCCATAATACTTTTCTCCTTCAACATAAGCAATAGCATGCTGATGACCGCTTTCATTGACAAGGTCGGGATCGGGAGACCTAGGCTTGGGGATGCTGCGATGCTTCTTGCGCCCATATCTCTTGACGGAGCTGGCCCTCAACACATCGTCCTCCTTAGTCCTTCTAATAGGGATGGTGCCGGTGGGACACTTTACACCCGAGTGGTGCCACAGCTGAGTAATTAAGTTCCTACTTTCTTTGGGTTTGGAGGAAGACACTACTACTTTGGTGTCATCAAAGAGGCCTCCTTGGTATTCAGGGTGGTAATTAGGCCTCATCTACATCATCATTATAATCATAATCATTATTATTATAACATTCGATTCCATATACATACATACATACTAGTATAAGATTAATAATAAGAATAAGAATGTAGAGTAGAAGATACCTGAATGGTATGGTTTTTAAGGAAAGGATGATCGAAGGCTGGTTGGTGACTAATGCGAACACAATCTATTAAATCACCGTCTGGGCTCTGCACAAATGAGTTGTTGATTTGAAGATTATTTAATGACTAGTAATATTAGATTAGTAAAGTGGGAGTAAAGAGAGAGTAAAGAGAGAAAAAGACCTGAATGGTTTGGACGGGAGGTTTGTTGAGACGGTTCAAGTGGTTGTTAATCTTGAGCTTCTGGCGAGAGATAGCCGCCGACGAGAAGGTGACAAGAATGAGCAGCACAAGTGTGGCCAATAAGCAGCCACCGCCAGCGACACCCATGCTCCTCCTCCTTCTCCTCCTCCTCCTGCTTTAATTCTTTTATCTATCAAATCAAAATCAAAATCAAACCAATCAAATAATTGATTAATTTGAATGAATGAGTACCATTCACACACACAAACACACTTATTAATTATTTGTTCAACTCCTCCTCACTAATAATCACTTCTTCAACTCCTCCTCACTAATAACGGTCTCTCTCTTTAGTCTTTCCAAGACGGACAGAATTTCCGATATTTTTGTTGATTATTATTTTTTAAGGTGGAGAGTGTGTCTGTGTATCAGCACTCAGCAGTGTAGGAGTGTAAATGTGTGAGTGGTTTTTGAACTGTTATTCCCCACAAGATTCCAATTAACGGAGACACCAGCTAGACTCGACTAGACTCGACTGCTTCCGTCTTCTTCTATTCCTTCCTTTTCCTACCTCTTACTGTTGGGCCCCATTTATTTACACTCTACTCCGTAATAATTAGTAGGAGTATTATCCTTTTGCTCACTTATTTTTCATCCTCGCTATCTAATTGCGTCGCCTCACTTCTTACTGTGCGTTTGTTGGAGTATTTAACTAAATTATATACTCTCTTTTTCATACTCCAATTTCTTCACTTTATAGTTTGCATCAATTTTGGGTTTTTCTCACTCGAAATTTTTAACTTAATGAATACGGAATACACCAAAAGAATAATACGTTTACGCATTTTTGAGGAGTATGTAGTTTCGAATTACTTATGTGTACTTTTAACAAAAAAAATTCTCTACAATTTGAGTATTGGTCGTCAGGAACCAACCTAAATTATAGTATATGGATAATAATAACTGAATTCATGAAATTATACCTTATAATAACTCCACAATTTGAGTGTTGATCGTCATAAACCAACACTCAAATCCAACAATTACAGACCTTGTGTATCTACGGTAATGTTTGGAGTACATTTGGCTTTTCTCGAAAATTTGATCAAATTTGACGAGAATCGCGGTATATAATCCACGGTTTTTCAATAAAATGGCTCTGAATCAAAAAACTGTTTAAATTTTGGTGGTAGTATCTAAGTATTATATAATGAGGATTTGCAAAATATTAGAGTGAAAAAACCTAAGAGAAGATAAAGAAAACAACCACATCAGTCATAAATCCATACAAAGTGACGAGTGTCGAAACGGATGAAATACTTCCCAAATGGAGGAACCAACACTCAAATCCAACAAGTATAAACCATGTGTATCTACAATAATGTTTGGAGGATATTTGGCTTTTCTCGAAAAATTGACCAAATTTGACAAGAAACGCAGTACATAATCCACAGTTTTCGATAAAATAGCTCCGAAGCAAAATCGGCTCAAATTTTGGTGGTTGTCTCTAAGTACGATACAATGAGGATTTGCAAAATATTAGAGTGAAAAACCTAAGACAAGATAAGGAAAACGGGCAAAAAAGTCATAAATCCATACAAAGTCACAAACGTCGAAACACATGAAATACTTCACAAAATAAGGAACCAACACTCAAATACAACAAGTATAGGCCTCGGCTATCTTCATTAATGTTTGGAGGACATTTGGCTTTTCTCGAAAAATTGACCAAATTTGACGAGAATCGCAGTACATAATCCACGGTTTTTCGATAAAATAGCTCTGGAGCAAAATCGGCTCAAATTTTGGTGGTTGTCTCTAAGTACGATACAATGAGGATTTTCAAATTATTAGAGTGAAAAACCTAAAACAAGATAAGGAAAACGGGCAAAACAGTCATAAATCTATGCAAAGTCAAGAGCGTCAAAACACATGAAATACTTCACAAAATAAGGAACCAACACTCAAATCCAACAAGTATAGCCTTAGGCTATCTTCATTAGTGTTTGGAGGACATTTGGCGTTTTTCGAAAAATTGATCCAATTTGACTAGAATCGCAGTATATAATCCACGATTTTTCGATAAAATGGCTCCGAATAAAAGACTGTTTAAATTTTGGTGGTAGTATCTAGGTATGATATAACGAGGATTTGCAAAATATTAGAGTAAAAAAATCTAAGAAAAGATAAGGAAAACGCCTAGAAGAGTCATAAATCCATAAAAAGTGACAAGCGCCGAAACACATGAAATATTTCACAAAATAAGGAACCAACACTCAAATCCAACAAGTATAATCCTAGGCTATCTTCATTGATGTTTTGAGGACATTTGGCGTTTCTCAAAAAATTGATCAAATTTGACGAGAATCGCATTATATAATCCACGATTTTTCAATAAAATGGCTCCGAATGAAAAACTGTTTAAATTATGGTGGTAGTATCTAGGTATTATATAATGAGGATTTGCAAAATATTAGAGTGAAAAAACCTAAGAGAAGATAAAGAAAACAACCACAACAGTCATAAATCCATACAAAGTGACGAGTGTCGAAATGGATGAAATACTTCCCAAATGGAGGAACCAACACTCAAATCCAACAAGTATAAACCATGTGTATCTACAGTAATGTTTGGAGGATATTTGACTTTTCTCGAAAAATTGACCAAATTTGACCAGAATAGCAGTACATAATCCACGATTTTCCGATAAAATAGCTCCGGAACAAAAATTGTCTCAAATTTTTGTGGTAGTCTCTAAGTATTATATGGAGTATATTGAGGATTTGCAAAATATTAGAGGGCAAAACCTAAGAGAAGAAAAGGAAAACGGTCAAAATAGTTATAAATCCATACAAAGTGACGAGCGTCGAAACGGATGAAATACTTCACAAAATGAGGAAAAACACTCAAATCCAACAAATATAGTCCTAGGTTTTCTTCAGTAATGGTTGGAGGACATTTGGATTTTCTCGAAAAACTGATCAAATTTGACAAGAAACGCAGTACATAATCCACAGTTTTTCGATAAAATAGCTTCGAAGCAAAATCGGCTCAAATTTTGGTGGTTGTCTCTAAGTATGATACAATGAGGATTTGAAAAATATTATAGTGAAAAACCTAAGAGAAGATAAGGAAAGCGGCCATAACAGACATAAATTCATATAAAGTGACGAGTGTCGAAACGCATGTAATTTTCAAAAATTGAGGAACCAACACTCAAATCCAACAAGTATAGGTCTCGGCTATCTTCATTAATGTTTGGAGGACATTTGGAGTTTTTCGAAAAATTGATCAAATTTGACGAGAATCACAGTACATAATCCATGGTTTTTCGATAAAATAGCTCCGGAGCAAAATTGTCTCAAATTTTTGTGGTAGTCTCTAAGTATTATAGATTGAGGATTTTCAAAATATTAGAGTGAAAAACCTCAGAGAATATAAGGAAAACGGTCAAAACGATCATAAATCCATACAAAGTGAAGAGCGTCGAAACGGATGAAATACTTCAGAAAATGAGGAAGCAACACTCAAATCCAAAAAATAAAGTCCTAGGCTATCTTCAGTAATGTTTGGAGGACATTTGGCTTTTCTCGAAAAATTGATCAAATTTGACAAAAATCGCAGTACATAATCCACAGTTTTTCGATAAAATAGCCGAGCAGAATCGGCTCAAATTTTGGTGGTTGTCTCTAAGTACGATACAATGAGGAGTTGCAAAATATTAGAGTGAAAAACCTAAGACAAGATAAAGAAAACGGGCAGAACAGTCATAAATCCATGCAAAGTCACGAGCGTCGAAACATATGAAATACTTCACAAAATAAGGAACCAACACTCAAATCCAACAAGTATAGCCTAGGCTATCTTCATTAATGTTTGGAGGACATTTGGCGTTTTTCGAAAAATTGATCAAATTTGACCAGAATCGCAGTATATAATCCACGGTTTTTCGATAAAATGGCTCCGAATCAAAAACTGTTTAAATTTTGGTTGTACACTACTACAAAACGGCGCATAGACATCGGTGTTTTAACGGCATAGACGTCGGTTTTTCGGTAGACGTTAATGTGGCTGACGTCTATTTAAGAGGAATAGACATCGGGTTTAAGTCTGACGTCTATTACTTTTATAGACATCAGACTTTTCAATAAAACTGATGTCTATTCACTATAATAGACATCATATTTTAGGGAAAATTAGACGTCTATTACGTGCTTACACGTGAGGCTTGCTACAACAACCGACGTCTATTCTCCCCAAAAATATCAAATAAAAAAAAAATACTCAATGCCGTCATATACACATGACGGCGTGAATTGAAGATTAATATTAAGGACCGTTTATCAAACGATGATAACTTGATTAATTGTTGCATCGTACAAAAGATGTGCAGTTTGGTACAAATTACAAGATTGAGAATATGAACAACGAAAATTACAAATGTTGAATTTACATCAGCAAAATATACAACAAAAATTACAAGTATTGAAATTAAACCAAAACTAGAGATAAGTATAAAATTAATATGCATATTGTTCCAGATCTGGAGAGCCTGCAAAGAAACAAACAGAAAAAACCTTCCAAATCTCTAACTTTATATGAGATTTTAATTAAATCAAAAACTAAAAGCAACACACAAATCTCGAGTTCCAGATCAGGCTCGACCAAAAACTCCGATTTCACCTAAGATTGTACCCTAGACCAAAAACAAAGCAATACATGTGAAATTAATAAAATTAAATCGAAAAAAAAATACCTGATTTAGGTTTGAAATTAGATCAAATTCGGATGTAAAGTTGACGAAATATGAGGAGAGAGAGAGAGAAGTTCTTTTGTGGAGCGATTGAGCGGCGGAGTAGCGGAAGTCGCCGGTGGTATACGGTGGTGGCCGACGGAGAAGGTGGAGAGGAGAGAGAAAGAGGGAGGAGAGAGAGAATGAAAACCCTAAAAAGTAGTTTGAGTTTTCATGATCTGCTGATGTTACTATCCAACAACGAGATTGGGATAACCGAATATGAATCCAATACCACCACAGACCCATCAAATGTCACATGCACAAAGCACAATATTAATACGGAAAAAAAAGACTAGAAATACCTTCAAATTGGTGATATTTTTCTCTTGTAATCTTGATCTTGTTGGTGGCTATTGCTGTTCTAGATCTATAAATTTCAACCCCAAAAGAGGGAAACACAGAAACTTAAGGCCACAAATGGAGAAAAGTTGAACAAACTAAACTTTAGTCTAGGGTTTTTGAAGAGGAAAAAGGGAGATGTTCATGTTACAAGAGATGAGAGGGAGAGAAGAAATCTTGTGATTTGGGAATAAAAAATTTAGAAAAAAAAGGGAGAAAATGAAGAAGCAGTGATGAAGAAGGAAGAAGGAGGCTGAGAGAGTTGTGAACTAACAGGAGAGAAAAAAAATTAGAAGGGTAGCGTTTTATTAGGTCGTGCAACACACTGAATAATAAAAAAAAGGTACGAATACATATATATCAAATTTCCAAAAACTCTGATGTCTATTGCAAACAAAAGACGTCAGTTTTCTTTAATACAACTGATGTCTATTATTACACATCTGTTTAGTTGAAAAAACTGATGTCTATTAGTTGGCCATAATTTCAAAATTGCCACTGGATCCCTATACACATCAGTTTTCCATTAGTTTGATGTCTATTGACTGATGTCTATCCACGTTTTTGTAGTAGTGGTAACATCTAAGTATGATATAATGAGTATTTGCAAAATATTAGAGTAAAAACCTAAGAAAAGATAAGGAAAACGCCTAGAAGAGTCATAAATCCATAAAAAGTGACGAGCGCCGAAACACATGAAATATTTCACAAAATAGGGAACCAACAATCAAATCCAACAAGTATAATGCTAGGCTATCTTCATTAATGTTTGGAGGACATTTGGCGTTTTTCAAAAAATTGATCAAATTTGACCAGAATCGCAGTATATAATCCACGGTTTTTCGATAAAATGGCTCCGAATCAAAAACTGTTTAAATTTTGGTGGTAGTATCTAAGTATGATATAATGATTATTTGCAAAATATTAGAGTAAAAACCTAAGAAAAGATAAGGAAAACGCCTAGAAGAGTCATAAATCCATAAAAAGTGACGAGCGCCGAAACACATGAAATATTTCACAAAATAAGGAACCAACACTCAAATCCAACAAGTATAATCCTAGGCTATCTTCATTGATGTTTTGAGGACATTTGGCGTTTCTAAAAAAATTGATCAAATTTGACGAGAATAGCAGTATATAATCCACGGTTTTTCAATAAAATGGTTCCGAATCAAAAATTGTTTAAATTTTGGTGGTAGTATCTAAGTATTATATAATGAGGATTTGCAAAATATTAGAGTGAAAAACCTAAGAGAAGATAAAGAAAACAACTAGAACAGTCATAAATCCATACAAAGTAACGAGTGTCGAAACGGATGAAATACTTCCCAAATGGAGAAACCAACACTCAAATCCAACAAGTATAAACCATGTGTATCTACAGTAATGTTTGGAGGACATTTGGTTTTTCTCGAAAAATTGATCAAATTTGACAAAAATCGCAGTACATAATCCACAGTTTTTCGATAAAATAGCCCCGAGCAAAATCGGCTCAAATTTTGGTGGTTGTCTTTAAGTATGATACAATGAGGATTTGCAAAAATATTTGAGTGAAAAACCTAAGACAAGATAAGGAAAACGGGCAGAACAGTCATAAATCCAGGCAAAGTCACGAGCGTCGGAACACGTGAAATACTTAACAAAATAAGGAATCAACACTCAAATCCAACAAGTATATTCCATGTGCATCTATAGTAATGTTAGGAGGATATTTGGCTTTTCCGGAAAAATTGATCATAGTAATGTTAGGAGAATAGTCGAAGTGTGGCATTTGGCAAAGAATTATGGTCATAATCACATGGTACTAGTACTCCGTAATAGAAATGTAGATGAGGTTGAGAAGGTAATTATGAGGAATAGCTTTTGTGTGAGGTCCCTCGTGCGGGAAAAGCGATGCCTTAGAAAAGGACTCTTCCCCCATTCTGTTTGTTTCCGTTAGTTTCAAAATCGGGAAAATGGGCCATTTGGGCTAACTGAGTGAAAATGGGCCATTTGGGCTAACTGAGTGAAAATGGGCCGACGATAGTTTCCGTTTTGTTTGTTTGTTTTGGGGATCGGAGGTGGGAGTCGTAGAGAAGAAGAGAGGAGAAAGAGGAGATAAAAGAAAACAAAATGGAGGGAGCGAAGGTATGGTTGTGGAGGCAGTCATACTCATCGTGTCAGCAATGGAAACACCTTTTATTAACCCAATCTTCCAACCTAATCAAACCCCGCCGCCGCCGCTGCTACACACTCGCATGCTCTACTTCTACTTCTAATGTCAAACAACCAGACAACCGCCGCCGTCGGTCCTCCAAAACCACCTCCACGTCCGACAGGGAGGCGGTTCGCTCTATCCGTATAAACAAGGTAAAATGATTGTTAGATGATTGATTGTTTTAATTACTACACAAGGTCAGGTCTCTTTACTTCTTCTGGGGAGAAATGTGATTAATTGATTGATTGATTGATTGATTTAATTACTACTCCATTCCATTAATATGAGTAGAATTACACGATGATTGATTGTTTTAATTAGTAGTCCATTAATTAATTAATTAATTAATGTTGGTATTAGGTTGAAGAATTAAGAAGTCAGGGTTATGAGCCGTATGCGTACAAGTGGGAGAGGAGTCACACCGCCAGTGAGCTCCACTCCCTGTACGAGGACCTCCAACCCGCCCACGAGTGTTCCGATAAAGTCTCGGTGTCTGGTCGCATTCTGGCCCGCCGCGCTTTCGGAAAGCTCGCCTTCCTTACCCTCCGCGACCATTCTGGCAGCATCCAGCTTTACTGTGAAAAGGAATTGCTGACCGCCTCTTCCTTCGAGGTTTTGAAATCACTGGTTGACATTGGTGATTTCCTTGCTGCTTCCGGGTCTCTTAAGAGGACCGACAAAGGGGAACTCTCCGTCCGTATCACTTCCTTCGCCATTCTCACCAAATCATTACTTCCACTCCCTGATAAGTTCCATGGCCTCACTGATGTCGATAAGCGCTACCGCCAACGGCATGTTTCTTTTCTTTTCTTTTTTTCTTTATACATCTCTTTGTTATTGTTCCTCATTTCTTTCTACTCTCTCTCTCCAGGTACTTGGACATGATTGCCAACCCTCAAGTCTCCGACGTTTTCGTCAACAGAGCTAAAGTATATTGTCATCTCATCAATTTTATGCTTTCCTAATCACTATTGAAGTTGTCATGCTCATTTCGTTTTTCTTCACTAGATTATCTCATTAATACGCAACACTGTCGAATCCCGTGGCTTTATTGAAGTTGAAACTCCAGTTCTACAGGTTTCTTCTTCTACTTGCTCACTATTCCAAATTATTATGTAGAGTATATGTCCTTATGTAATTTAGTCACTAGGGGGCAGCAGGTGGTGCAGAAGCAAGGCCTTTTGTCACATATCATAATTCCCTCGGACGGGATCTCTACTTGAGGATAGCTACTGAGCTTCATTTGAAGAGGATGTTGGTGAGGTTTTCCCCATCTTCTCTTTACTTTTACTATTTCCCATTCTCCCCTTTTACTTCTTACTAAACCAAACGCGTCTGTAATTGGACAAATTAAATTTCCTAAAACAGGTTGGGGGCTTTGAAAAGGTTTATGAAATCGGACGAATATTTCGCAATGAAGGCATTTCAACCCGTCACAATCCCGAGTTTACCACCATTGAGGTAACTAACCAATCATGTTCTCCAGTCCTATACATCCCCTTAATCTTTTCTTGTGTCCCATTTCCCATTAAGCCTTCACCACAAACCTGCATACATTTCCTTCTTCTTCTTTCCAGATGTACGAAGCGTATGCTGATTATGAGAGCATGATGGCCATGGCGGAAGAAATTGTTACTCAATGTGCTCTTGCAGTTCAAGGAAAACTTATAATAGATTATCAGGTATGTTAGCTCACTCCCACATGGAATTCGATTGAAACCTTATCGATGCCAGTTAATTGAACTTAAGGGCGTCAAGGCGCTTCAAATTTGCACTCATCTAAAATACTTGTGCTTACCTTTTCTGGGATGTCCAAAAGCAACTGTCAACTGTCCTGTGTGGCTAACCTGTAGCATTTTTACTTACTGATGATTACATTCAATGCTCTATTTCGAACTTGGAAGTGAGATTTCTATTACAGTTTGGTGACGGTGAGCCAGTGACTTTGTTTTGATCTTTTCGCCTTTCTTCTCAATATACCTTTTTTTTTTTTGTAAAAGGAATTAAATAGATTTTGAGAACACTAGATATTTAATAGGGTATGATTGCGCCCTTCTAAAAAAAAGGATACGATTGCGTGCTTGAATTACTCATGCGTATGTTTGACATTTAAGACAAGTGATAGCTGGTTCGTTTTAGCTTTAGCTTTATATTTAGCAACAATATTGTTTGCAATTAATTAGTCTTATATGTACAAGCCCTTGTATTTATCTTGAAATTATAGTCCCCATTTCATTCAGGGAACAGAGATTTCTTTACAAAGGCCTTGGAGAAGGGAGACAATGCATAATCTTGTTAAAGAAGCTTCTGGAATCGACTTTAGTGAGTTTGGTGATAACCTTGAAGCTGCTAAGAAAGCTACATTGACAAAGATGGAAAGCATTTTTGGGGACAAGGACATACATGCCATTAATAATTGTTCATCAGTAGGTCATGTACTTAATGAGGTCAGCCTTATAACTTTACCTAATTACCTCAGCTATGCGCCGTTATAGTTAATTCACAGCTCTTAACACCATAGTACAACTCTTATGCAGAGCAGACTTGCATGCTCTGTAGTATATTACCTCAGATATGCGCTGTTATAATTGATTCACAGCTCTTTACACCAAACTACAACTCTTATGCAGAACAGACTTGCATGCTCTAGATTATATTCTTGTATGCGTTGGCGCTTTTCTTTTTGACTTCATTGGCTTAGTTCTGATGTTTACAAGAGCTTTCTTTATGTGAATTGTATAGGTCTTTGAAGTAGTGGTTGAGCCAACACTTCTACAACCTACATTTGTTTTGGATTACCCTGTTGAGATATCTCCTCTTGCGAAACCTCACAGAAGGTAACAAGATTGTGAACTTTTGAGTCATGTAATCTGCATTGACGTGGATATATTAAGTTTTGTACTCCCTTCAATATCTATGATGTTCCACTTTCATTTTGCACGTATTTGTTCTGGGAGCTTGTAAGATGTGGTGTATGATGAAGTGAGGAAAAGAAGTGGACCTAAAAACCATAATAATAACACTTAATGTACAAATAAGGAAACTGGAAGATCATTGTGCAATGGCTTAATAAGGAAAGGGGAAAATCATTAAGAACTGGAGGAAGTATGAATTTTAAAACCTTGATTTTGTCTAGTTTTTGGATCTCGTGAACCCCAGTTTATCTCACTGTTCTCTCTTGGAGTGGATCGGATATTTATTTCTTGGCATAATCAATATAGACATTTGTTTGGCTTTAGAACTATTTGATATTAGATGATAAAAGCAATGAATTGTCACTTGCATTTACTGGCTAATAAATGCGACTCTCAGAATACCTCAGGAATGTTAAGGAGGGGTCAGGGTATGCAGCCTGTGATTCGATTACAGAGGGCATCCTTAAGGGAATTTCTTTCCCGCTCAGTTTGATGAACTATCTTAATTCATACCATTATTCTTTTAAGCCTACTTGAGAAGTATAAGATCTTGTAAACCTTGTCAGAGATGCCCTAGCACATAATTCCCTCATATCAAAGGTTCTTTATAAGGGATCCAGCATGGGATAAATTTGATGGAACGTTGCTTTAGAGCTAATATGATACATACAGCTGTGTCAAAGTTTGTTTCTCAAAGTTTGGAGTTTAAGGCTGTTTTTTATAACAAAGCCTTAGTCCCAGTGTGATTTTGGGATGGTAACATAAATCATCATATGAGACTGTATTAGTGTCCCATGGGCTATGTGTGAAAATGTTGAAAGTAGAGAGTACACAACTACACAATACTGAGACGAATGGTTTTTAAAGTTTGAATTTAAGTTTGACCAAAGATTAAGAAAACAATAACAGAAGTTCAAAAGCAAGGTTTATTTTATTTTTGAAAAATTAGAAAATAATTTAAATAAACGTAAAGTCAAATTTTCGATTCTTGTAAGCAAAAGTGACGTGTTTTTCGTTGGAAGCAACAAGCCTACAACAAGTCTTTTATCCAGGCTTGAGAGCTAGCACTAAATGCCTAAAAAAAAAATACACGGGCGGAGTTATATAAGCTGTGAAGTGAAAATGAATTTTATGTAGAATAAGCATGATCTAGCTCTGTAGCCCTTTTTCTTGGTAGTCTTATTTAAATTCTCTGTTGCTTTTTTTGCAAGGACCCCTTGCTTTCTTGCTCTGTTGTATTTATACGATCTATTTTTTACTCTTAACAAAAGCTGCTTCCATTGAGCTTGCAGTTGATATTTGGCATTTGTACTCATCTACTAGTAGATCTAGATGCGTAGTTCATGTAATCACTCATTCATAGTGAATAGACTTATTTGCCATTTGTCTTATGGTTGGCACTTCTATTGCAGCTCTTCAGGCTTGACTGAGCGATTTGAACTGTTCATCTGTGGCCGTGAACTAGCAAACGCATTCTCTGAGTTAACCGATCCTTTAGATCAGGTAGTGCTTTGATGATCTAACTTGCTCTGCAAGATACAGTAATTTCCAATCTGATGGCAGGGTGATTTTGACTCATGCTTTGATATGGACTTTGGAATCCGAAATTCTAACTGAATATGTAGAGTCTCACTTTACACTCTCGGGCATGAACTCTTAGTTCTAGCAACCTTCTCTATATTACATTATTCCTAGATACCCTGAGATTTATCACTCTTGTTCCGTCATATTTGTTCATTTTACCAAGTAATAGACGGGGGCCTTTGCCGCTGTGGTCTAATGTTGTTAGTGTTAATGTTGTGTATGGAGACAGAGGTCGCGTCTGGAAGAGCAAGTAAGACAACACAACCAAAAGAAGCATTCAGATCCTGATCTAAAGGATGATAAAAGTGAAGATGATTCCTATGAGGTGACCCTTGATGAAGATTTTTTGACAGCATTAGAATACGGAATGCCTCCGGCTTCTGGAATGGTTCGTTGACTTAATGGCTTATTGTAATTTTCAAAGTTTCAGCTATCATAATAAGGAATGTCAAAACTATGTTTTTTCCGATTTTTGATTGATGTTGTTTGACATTGCATTATATTTCTGGAGGGAATAGCATTGTGATCATGCTTTAAACATGTGCTGCATTGGGGGTAGGGTCGGGGCCTAGAGTATTGGAGTGTATATCTGGCAGGTCTATTGATCTTAATAGAGAAACAATCTATTTGTGCTACAATGAGAAGCTGTTCACCAGAATTAAGGTTTTCATTTTACATAAAACTGACATTCCCCCCACCCCTCTCCCCGAACCCCGATAAACATCTAGAAAAAAATCCCACCAAAGGAAAGAACTAGATTGCAAAATAGTGTGTATATTTGTTGTGTCATTCATCAAACAAACTGTTTTAAATTGCACTATGTGGATGATGATATCAGTGTCTTCAGATAAGCGCTAAATCATATGGGCTATACTATGTTGCTCGGACTTGGCTACAAGTATCAGACCAAAATATCCTTGTTTTTGGCCTAAATGAAGTGTCGCGTGTCCAGTGTCCGTATGCATGTTTCTGTCTCCAATACATGACATAAGTACTTAAGAAAAAACTAATAAGTGCGAGCAACATAGGGCCTTCCTTTTTAAATTTATAATAATAAAGGAACTATTTAATCTTTATTGTGATGAACTAATTGACTGAAGGTCATTGTAACAGGGGCTGGGAATAGATAGGCTGGTCATGCTTCTGACGAACTCTGCTAGTATCCGGGATGTTATTGCCTTCCCGGTTTTGAAGGTTCAGCACTAAGGCAGCAGCTGTATCTATCAGTTTCTTGCGGAGATCCACCGAACTCTCCCAGTGTGTGTTTGTAGATGCTGCTATCAGTAAGCTTACCGCGACAAGTCTTTTCTTTGATTTGATATATTCTTATTTCCATCTATTGAGTAAAATAAGTTTCAGTTTTGTTTAATATTTTGGATGTACTAGGGTAGGTGCATTAAATTTCTAGACTGGAAAGTGGAAACCAAAACGTTTTCAGTAACATATAAGTAATGAGTGGCGACATTGGTCACAAAAGTTACCGAGTCCGTTTCATTGTTTCCTATGGTTATTCCCTACACTGTGTGGATAGGACTATTTGGTTGTACTCTATCTGCTCGGAACTAAGACAGCGGTGACTCGTTAGAACTGTCTTCCATATTTTTACTTTCTGTCGAGTATTAGCAGTAAAGCCTTTTCGTAGTTCAGATATAAGGAAATCTGCTACGGTGAGGAACAAATATAAAATACGGAGTTTGATATATTACCCTGGTTGAGTAAAACATTTAGTCCTTCTAGTTGCTCATTGCTTCCATGATTTTTTTTAAGGTCACCTGTGTATTAGTAAAAGAAATATCCAATATTTTAGTGGTGAAAGCCAAAAAAAGGGGATAGCATAGTGGGGGGCAGAATAATGTAGACTTTGCATACTAACATTAGACATAGTTGATAGGTGAGGAGAAGTAAAGGCATGCCAGTCAAGCATTGCATTAGTGGTTGCTCATAGAGGGACAAGATTGAGGGGCCTTCTGATTAGAAAATTTTCATACCCCTGGGTGATTAAACATCTTCATCATACTCGAATCAATATCTTTATATTTTCATTAACCCACCCCTATTTTTAAATATATAGAGATTACCTCCTGGTTCCCTGAATTTCTCCAAATCAACCCTTTATACTTTTTCTTTTTGAAGCCCAAATCACCCCTTTATTACTCATCGTGGCTTCTCATGCGGCATAGAGAATTTGCTTACTTAGAGTAATAGTTCTATTGAGTTTACAAACCTTCACTGACATTTTCTGTGTGTATAATTTGTACGTATGACTATTAGAATGTGCCTCTGGGCCTTTGATTGATATGGTCAGTAAGGCAGGAGTAATATCTTAATAGCTTTGATATTGTCATTAAAATAGGAGCAGAGTGCTTAGTTTCGCTTTCCAGCTAAACTTTTGTTACTTATCTGAATGTTTTATTTTATGTTCCCTGTTATGTCTGTTAGCAAAAGTATATCTTGCTAAAAAGTGGACACCTTTCTTTTTCTTTTGGGTAGTGGTGGGGGTCTTCTTCTCTTGCTTTGGGGACGTGCATGGTGTTGGTGATGATGAGGTTTTGAGGATAGAATGGACATTGAATGATTTGAAAAGAAATGAACACTTCTTGTGCCCTGTTAAGCTTTGTCAAACATTTTGGTTATTGGAGTAAGATCTTCCCTGATCCTCAAGTACGTCTTGAGTCTGCATATGACGGTGTCACTCTATTTGCTACTTCAAAAATTCGTTTAATTAGGTTTTACATTCGCGGATCTCAGGTTGCGATTTTCCATAGTAGAGGTTAAAAACTTGAAAGGCTTGGATGATTTTGTGATGTGATGTCAAGAGCAAACCCAAAGTGCAGCCTCTAGTTAAGCAGAGGACTTACGGGATGGGAGTTCTGCTGTGCAAGATTCACTGCCCTTTCATTTGCTTCTGCAAACCATCATCTCATATATACACTCCTGGATCACTGAAGTTGGAAAACAATCCACATGCACACAGAGAGCTCCCGCATACACTTGGTATTTCAGAGAATGCAGTGGTTGCAGAAGCCACCAAAGAGAGAAAGGGCAGGAAGGCCCTGAAGCGGAAGCCGAAAGAGCAGCTGAGAGTAGCCAATGAATATGAAGATGCCAACCTTCAAAATTCTGGCCTTCGAAGTAGCTTCAGGAATTCTTCTCATAGTCAGTCAGAGCTTGCCCTGAAGAAAAAAGTCCAATGGGTGGATTTCTTAGGGAAGGAGCTCGCTGAAATTCAGGAATTTGAGTCAAGGTATTCTTCCCCTTCTTTGCTGTCGCTGTTCCACACTGATTGAGGGTTTCGTTTAAACTTTTCGTCCCTTCCTTCCTTTTTGGCTCAGCCGTATCCCACTCCATTCCTCTTGCGCCTACACCTCTTGTTTCACACCGCCAGTGGATGAGATCATAAATCCATAGCTATCCCAGGTCTTTTCTGTTTCCCTATACAGTTTATGCTGTATATTCCATTCCCTGGTCTCTAGAGACTCCTTGACTTGTTTACATATTCATTTTCAAGTGTCGGACTCTCCATGACTCAATCTGTGGGACATGGGGACTGTCTTTAAAGTGAATGAGGACATAAATTTATCTAGAAGGTTCAAATACTTGGAAGTCATGAATTGAAATGAAGATGTTGAGGCACAAGCCCTGAAACTATTAAAGTCATACTGAATGCTTTATAAAGTGCATTAGTTCCTTCCTCTACTTTTGTAGCGCGAGCCTCTCTTTTTTCTCTTCTAGGAGAGCATCGGATAGGCAAGTTAGTATAGATTCCTTATCTATATCACCAAGTGTCCTGTCGGCTGCAGGTATGATCCTAGAAATGTAGAGTTGAGGTCACAGAGATTTAGTTATACGGAGGGAAGATTTTGAGTTTTAGAATAGTTAGCTTCATTAAATGGTGACAGCCTTTGGCATTTAGGAGGAAGTCATACCTGTGATCTCGTAGTAGTAATTAAGTACGACATACATTATGTATCAAGAGTAAGCTCAGGGAGGACGTACTTCCGTCAAGGTACTTAATTTGGTGAATGATCTCTGTTGGGACTAATCTATACGAGGATAGATACACGCGTTGCAGTTTGTTGGCTGAAATCTTACAACTTCTGAAATATAGATGATAGAACATGTTGCCCTGTTTGATATGACATCATGTATGTTTTTGAAAGTATAGATGAGTGTTTTCCTTGGTCTGCTTGGGACTGTTGATTAACCAATGTGCTTATATTTTGGCTATTGACAGTGAAGCAGGCGACACAGAGTCTGAAGGCATGAGCAGTAGAGGATGCGTATGTCATATACTGTGATGGGCTAACAGCTTATCCGCGTGATTTTACAATGTTTTATAGAACGTAACAGCAGGAACCAAAATACACTTAAATAGTATCATCTTTTGCTTTGGATTCTACACTTGTCTGCAACAGAAATTGATGCTGCCTCTACAAAGTTATTTTATCTGAATGGATAAAGAAACTTGTGTTTGTTTCCATGGTGTGTGTGCGTCACCTTTGTGATCATTAATACAAGATATATAGTGGTAGCAAAGATGGTGCATTGTGTACAGAAAAACATGGTTTGGAGAAATGGACAATAATATTGTGATGAGTATTGAACAAAAATGTGCAGAGAAAGAATAGCCAAGAGGAGATGTTAGTTCTTGTTGAAAATACCGAAGAGAGATTTGATAGCATTGATAGCACCCTCGTTGATGAAGGATTCATCAAATCTTTTCAAGAGGGTTTCGAAGTCGGGAGATGCCCTCAGATTTGCAAGATCTGGATCGCTACGGATTCTCTTGAAGTCTTCGTATCCTTGCTTTAAAGCATCTTCAAGGGCAGATAATGCAGCTTGGATCTAACAGAAGGTTGGCGGGTAAGTAACTGTCTTGTGTTGATAATATTATTTGTAGATAGAAAGATATGATATGATTGGTACCTGATTAAGCTTGGCATAACAACATGCGACATTGTAACTGGCCACTGATGCCTCATCAGGAGTAGGCATTGATCCCAGTACTGACTCGAACTTCCCGCGCGCTTCCTCGTACTTGCCCCCCCTTTAATTTGTGTGTGTGGAAAACACAAACAAATCAAACCTTGTTATTAGTACTCCATTTAGTATCAATGCATGTCATAAAATATACTCGAGATTATTAGCAGATGATACTGACTTGTACAGCTGGAGGCCTTCCCTAAGCTCCCTCTCCCGCTGCTGCTTCTGCTCCATCTTTCTCTGGTAATTTTGGAGCTGCAAACAAAACAAAACACACCACGGTTGGTAACTTGTATATCTGCATACTGAACAACGGAAAAGAAGATAAAAAAGGAACTGACTTGGATTTCTCGGACACGGTTGGATATGAAACCGGCATTCCTCTCGGCGCGGATGATTTCCTTTTCGGTAAGCTCGCCCCCGCCATAATCAAGCTTGCCGAATCGCTTCTCCATTTTCATGTAGAGAGGACCAATCCTCTGCCGGATGGTGTACATGGTTCTTCCGTATTCCGCAGCTGGCCATATTTCGGTTCCAAAGACAGCGCTGGTGGCGATGACTTTGTCGCCGACCGAGAACTTGCCGGTCTTGTCAGCAGAGTAACCAGGGGCAATCCCGTCAATGTAAGTTCCTCCGTCTCTGCCTTTGGCGAACTTCAATCCAATCGGCTGCTCCACTTCTACTTCGTATTCTTCGGACGTCTCTGTCGCAGTGGCCTCTGAATCATCACTATCAGCAGACGCAGCAGCCTTGAGTCGGATGAGCCTGAAACTCTTGGGATGGACGGCTACGAGAGGGGACAACGAAGATCCGAATGCGCGAATGTAAACAGGGAAAGTAGCAACTGCGCAATTACGCTTATGATGAAGCTGAGGTTTAATCAAGTTTTGGTAAATTTGCGGATTGCTCGCCGTCGCCGTCATTACTAAACCAGAGCGCAATCAGTAATCCTGCTTAGTAGTATGTATCACGCTGTGCTCATGAGCTCTGTGTTGTGTTTGTTTTAATTCCCAAATAACACAGACCAGAGAAACAGAGATGACCAAAGTTTGGATGACGAGGGACCCCATAATCATATCCCCGCTTGTGGCTGCCTCCTCTTCTCCTTTTTCTTCACTAATATGCACCCACGTGTCTCCTTCCCTTTCTCTCCCTGCTACATTCCTCCATTTAGCCGTATCTACTGTCCCCTTTCAATTGACAGTTATCAAGACTTAGACTAGATTCGTTAATTGTTTCGAAATTTAATCAGAAAAAACTTAATATGATCTAAATTGAATGTTTTCAAAGTTCAATCATATAGGCCTATCTAAGAATTCTAAATACATAATCTGTCGCGTGCACCTCTCTTGTTTTTAATCAACATTGATGTTTAATATCTTCCTAACCTAGTAATCTAGAATTCATTTTCTTTCCCTCATGCTGGGATGAACCATTTTGACCCTTACAGTCACTGCAACTTTATTAAGACCTATATCTCAGCCTAAATGGAAGTCGGAAAATATCAGCCGATATTTTCGATACGAGATGGTGTCGTCCAAGATTCAACTGTTTTTCTCAAGAAGACTGCAATATATACCACCATGATTTTTCTTCCGAAATTTGGATTTTCCCCTCAAAATAAAGCAGAACTACGATGAAGTCCGAGTCCACGACACCGTTACTGAATCCAAAACCAAGATTTTGAACCATGCTTTAATGCACACTACTGTGTATTTCAGAAAAGATTCTGGCAAGTCCAAATTACTATCTGTTTGAAGGCTAGGTAATTAATAGATTATTTATGAATGGTCCAGATGCGGGTTAGATGGATTGCCGAAGAAAACAGAACACAAATTGATTTATTCCGCTTCTTAAACTTCTCAAAATTCCGGCAGGTTCACAAACTCGCTATTTTGCAACTTTTAGTCTACAATAAATTGATTTACAAAACCCTCTAGCTTCTGAATAATCTCCCATTCTTCTCCGAGCTACTCACGTTAATAACCATATCCTGCACAGAGATTACCAGCTTGGAGTTAGTATGCTTCAGACACAAATGAAGTACCTGATTCAAGTCCAATTACCACCGATATCAAAACCAGAAGTTGAGTAGTACCTGAGTTGTCCATTGGGGTTCCAGCAGCCACTTGCTCGGGTTCCTTAATTTCGACGACCACACAGTCCGACATCAAAAATGTTTTTGCCACTGAAGATGCATGCTCCAAACAGCATCTCACCACCTAGATTAAAAATAGAGGGATCCCAGATTCAATACATAATCACCCCCAACAAGTTCAAACATAAATGTGAGTTCAGATCTCAACATTGACAAATGCTCTTTTCCTACGGTGAAGTCCAGGAGGCTTGGCTGGTTATATGAATCAGATTTTGGTACCTAATTGTGAAATAGCAACTACGACTACTACTTCTAGTGATAAAATCAGATCGGGATATGCACTAAAGTAGAATGGAAGATAATTACTGCCAGATCAGAAATCAATTAAACAAAGATGAAAGGAGCAAACTACCTTTGTAGGATCAATAATTCCAGCAGACATCAAGTCCTCATACTGTCCGGTTGCAGCATTGTATCCATACCTAAGATTGTCACTTGAAAGCACCTGACCAAAATTTATAAAAATAGATGCTGAGGATTTTTCTTTTCTTTTTTTGAGAATAATGAATAAAAACAATTCAAGACATGGCTTCCACATGAATGATAAATCACATCAACCGGTGATGCATATACCTGCTCACTAACAACACTCCCATTTACACCCGCGTTTTTGGCAATTAATTTCAGGGGATAGCTGAGTGCTCTCTTCACAATATCTGCTCCAACCTGCACAGGCAACTTGGATAAGAATGTACTCAAATAATGAGAGGCAACTGCTTATTAGACACAGATCTAGTCAATGGTGAACCAACTGCTGTCTGCTGGTGTCAAACACACCGAAGGTAATAAGAAAGCGCATGGAATTTGTTAAAAAGTGAGAATAAGCACCACTAGTGGTTGGAGATGTCACACTGCCAACAAAAGGGTATGGAACTGATCAAATGCTTTTAGTTATTTACACTGAAAACCTTGAGATTTTCATCGGACAAACTAAAACCACCGGATTCCTCATTGGACTTCCTCAGTGTGATAAGACAGATATTTGCAAGAGTGTCAAGAACACACACACTTGCAAGTATTGAGATTATCGAGGTTCAAATAAATACCTTCTCTTCGTCATTATCGAGCTTTTCCTTGATAGCATCAACTTTGGAAGCTAGGCGGAGTAAAGTACATCCACCACCAACAACAATTCCTTCTTCAACCGCGGCCTGAAAAGGTATAAAAGAGGTGTAACAAGTCTCAACTCTTTGAAGCCTCATTTAAATAACTAACCATTAAACCTGACTGGAGAATTAGCGGACATACCTTTGTCGCATTTAAAGCATCTTCCACTCTGAGCTTCTTTTCTTTCAACTCTGTTTCAGTTTGTGCTCCAACCTATCCATTGAAGATTTATATAGTGTGAGCAAACCAAGATTATGCACGTATGTTTGTCCATGAGTAAGAGAGGAGTTGATACCTGGATCACAGCCACGCCACCAGAGAGCTTGGCGATTCTCTCGTTGAGTTTTTCCTTTTCAAACTCTTGCTCGGCAACCTGCACGGGCAAGAATGAGCACTTACAGGGTCCAGTGAATGATTTGAAATGATAATTATGAAAAGGGATTGGGATCTCTTGCCTCAATAAGATTGTTAATTTGTGAGACACGTTTATTCACAGCTTCCTGAGTGGTACCATCACCCACAATTGTGGATGAATCCTTGGTAAGAACGACTTTAGCAGCATGACCCAAAACTTGGCTGCCAGCTTTGTCTAGTGTAAGCCCAACCTCATCCCTAATCACAGTTCCTGGAAACAAGTGGCTGATGAATAAGTAACCACATTATGAGTAAAGAGTATAAAAGTAAGGTAGTAGCTAACCTCCAGTAAGTATAGCAATATCATCCAGGTACTGGCTTTTCCGTTCACCAAAGCCAGGTGCCTTGAGTGCCGCAATTTTCAAAGAGCCTCTCAACCTATTGACAACAAGAGTGGCCAAAGCTTCTTGTTCAATATCTTCTGCAATAATGAGAACAGGATATCCACCCCTGATGGCATCTTCCAAAATGTTAACAAGGTCTCTGGCATTAGTTATCTTCTTGTCAACTAGAAGCAGCTGCGGAGGGAGCACAAGAGATAATTATTAGTAGACTGAAATTACAACAACATTATTTTATTTATAGCTCCTGATAAATTGAATAATACCTTGCAGTTCTCATACTCGACGATCATTTTTTCAGCATCGGTGACAAAGTAGGGTGAAATATAACCACGATCAAATTGCATGCCTTCGACGACATAAAGGCTGTTCTCGGCACTTTTACCTTCTTCAAGAGTGACCACACCCTTCCTTCCAACCTTGCTCATGGCTTGGGCAATCATTTTGCCGACTTCATGGTTGTTGCCAGCACTAACAGCAGCCACATCAGCAAGTTCGGAGTCTTCGACCTCTTTGGACATGGCCTTAAGCTCAGCAACTAATGCTTTTGTGGTCTTCTCGATACCACGAGTGATGAGAACAGGGTTAGCACCCGCAGCCACAACCTGGACACATTATAATTAAGATTATAGTTTACAGTTTAATACAAATGGAAATGAGGGAAATGGGGAATAGAATAGAAATGAACAAACCTTGACACCTTCGGCAATGAGACCTTGAGCAAGGACAACTGAAGTGGTGGTTCCGTCTCCAGCCAAATCATTGGTCTTAGCAGCGGCCTGCCTCACCAATTTGGCACCAATGTTTTCGACGGGGTCCTCCAACTCCACCTCCTTAGCGACAGTGACACCATCATTAACAATCTTAGGGGAACCATATTTGCTCTCAAGAACAACATTCCGCCCCTTGGGACCCAGTGTCACACCCACCAAATCTGCAAGTTTGTTCACCCCGCTCTGCCCCAAACAATAATAATAATAATAATAAATAATAATGAATTAATAATAAATAGAGTAAATAATAATATTAACAAGGAATTAATCAGAAGCAAACCTGCAACTTCTTAATGGCTGAGCCGTCTTTGTTGAAATACAGTTCTTTAGCCATGGCGTTAATCTTGAGTGAACGACAAGACTTGCGAGGAACAACATTGTGAGGCCTACCCCTACCCAAGGCAGCAGATGAAATGGAGGCGTATGATGATAAGCAGTCGTTTTTACGGGGCACCGGAGTGGTTGACATGCTCGTCAATGTTGACGCCATTATTCTGATGATTATTATCAACAGCAATTTATTATTCAATTATTATCATCTAACTCCATTGTTTCTGTTTCGATAATCTACCTACCAATACCAATGGATAGATAAAAGAGAGAGAAAGACTTACCAAAAATGGATAAGAGTGAGTGCTTTGAAGCGCGCCGGAATTAGGTCTATCTTCTTCCCCTCCTCCAAACTAGAAAGAAAGAGAAAGAGAAAGAGAAAGAGAGAGATGTTGTTGATGATGTTGTTGCAGAGAGAGAGAGAGTGTGAGATAAGTTGAAAGGCTAAGGCTACCAAAAGTTTGTTTAAATTGGGCAAACCCCCCTCTCCTACCCACTTCACTCCTGAAACTTCTGCTTCATCTCCACCGTTGGATCTCATCCTCTTTTGTCTTCTTAGAATCCCTCTACATCTTTGACGTTACATGTTTAGGAACTTGATTTGGATGCTTCTGATATGATCCGATTTGCGTGAGGATTAACTTGTATGTCAAGTCGATTTAGTTGACATAGTTCATCAATTATTGCAATCTTTTACCTTAATTTAAGTGATAATTCGATAACAAGTACACTACTAGTAGTGCGTACTAGTACGGAGTATATTGTTAGACGACCAATTCAAGGCTTAGACTAATAGTTAGGGTATAAAACCATACCTTCAGGCTTCAACAATACATCAACTAAAAAGCTCCCAACGGGCAACGCTTACATACATTTCCAACAAAATTACAAAACCTAAGAAGATAGGGTGTTCTGTTGGTAAATGTTCAAACTTCAAAGTATTGTTTTGTCAGTGTTGTTAATTTCAACTTGAGCGGAATCAAGGGTCTGAAGAGGCTCCAAGGAGTCGACAATATCGCGCATAAGTGGCCTGGCCTTTGGATTCCGATTCAAGCAGTGATACGCTAACATAGCTGCCTTTTGAGCTCCTTTGACTGGATAATCACCCCCGAGTCTTTGATCTACGATGTTCACCAACTTCTTCTTCTCCCTCAGTAAAGGAATAGCCCAATCCGTCAGATTTTGTTCTCGTGGTGCTCGGGATTTGTCCAACGACTTCCTTCCCGTCACAAGTTCAAGCAATACCACACCGAAGCTGTATACATCGCTCCTCGGTGTCAAATGCCCTGCAATTTATTAACACACATAATTCAACTATTAACTGATTCTACCTACTCCTATGAGCCTATCATCGATCATATGCCACAAATGTCAATTCAATTGTTACCAGTCATGATATACTCGGGTGCTGCATATCCGTATGTTCCCATTATACGAGTGGAGACATGCGATTTATCACCAACCGGTCCATCCTTGGCGAGACCAAAATCAGACAATTTTGCATTATAGTCCTGTAATCACAAAGCTACATCAATTTGATATTGTTTGTACGTACAAAAACATCCAGACTACATACAATGCAGACATTTTTCATTGTCATATAATTCTAAGTAGATCAAACATCAAGAATTACGAACCATGTCCAACAAGATATTCGAAGTTTTAAAGTCTCTATATATGACGGGCTTCTCGGCTTCATGTAAATAAGCAAGTCCTTTGGCTGCGGCGAAAGCAATCTTCATTCTCGTAGACCAAGAAAGGGGAAGTAATACTCCTATAACAACCACGATTACATAAACAAACTATAGAAGAAGTGCAACAAATAACTACTGCTACTACTACTACTTGATTTGTAAATGACGGGAAAGGGGATCAACATTCAACAGATAATATGAAATATAAATAAACAAGTTTCAGAACTTACTTGAGAACAAGTTGTTCTCCACACTGCCTCTGGACATATACTCGTAAATCAACATTCGGTGGTCTTCCTCACAACAATATCCAATAAGTTTGACAAGGTTTGGATGCGATAGCTGTCCGAGAAATATTACTTCCGCCTATGATCAAACAAAAGAGTTGATATACTACTGGCCACTTATTACAAGTTACCTTTGAGTAAGCTGTGTATTTATCAAGGGAAAAAGGGGGAGTATATAATGTTTATAATTACCAGCCATTCTCTGTGACCTTGATAACTATTGTCTCCATCGTGAACTTTGACGGCAACTTGAAGAGGTTGAAGACCTTGTTTGAAATCTTTGGAGATGAAGCCTTTATAAACACTCCCAAAACCACCTCCACCCAAAACTTGGTCTGCCCTGAAATTTTCCGTGATTGCTTTAAGTTCTTCGAAAGTGAAAACTGTTAGTGGGTTTGTAGCTGTTTTACGACGCAGATCTTCCACTTCCTCAGGATTTGAAGGCAATTTCTTCTCCTCATCGTTTTTCCTCACTGAGTCGCCTATAGTGTCTGACACTACTACGATATAGCAATAGATTAACAAGACAAGATCAATTTAACCATTTTCATTAGCATGCTTTCAACATCGAGTACTAACATAGTGACATAACTGTGAAAAGAAAAGAAAAGAAAATAAACCTGGCTTGGGTTTGGAGGAGAATAACATGAAGATGGAATAATTCTCGCAGGTACAGCAGCAGTTACCCATATCTGATGTAGTGTGTGATGGGAGAAATAACTCAAGAAGAGAGGAAGAACTGATATACAAGGAAGACAAAGCATTGTTTTAGTTTAATTTCCAGGAGAGCAATGATGATGGATGATGACTTTGATGACTGATGATGGATGAGTGAGCGGCACTATTAAGTATTTAGTGCTCCACTATTTGAATAAATGAAATGAATGGATTTGATTACCTTTTTCTTCTTTTTGGTTTCCCATTCATACTTGATCACTTGTGCGTCACCTCTACCATTAAAAGTTAAAACCCCATTCATCATTCTCTTCTTTTTCAACTTGATTTTTGCTTTCTTCTCCACAAAATTTTGACCATCAACTGTCAACAGCCTTCAAAGTATCACCCTGGTGTGCTGTATTACCTTTTGTACACTCAACCCCAGCTTTCGAGACACTCAAATCTGTGTTTGACTCTTATGACCAAATCTCCCTAATCTCGCTCAAGCTAGCTACTGATGTAGTGATGTTGTGTAATGCTTAGCAGAGAACACGTACCTGAAGCAGGTGGCCAGGACTGTGGCTCAAATTTGCATGGAAGCAGAAAGCTCTGGTGATGTAAGAAACTGCACAAAGAGACAGAGTGTAAAGCTTAGCTGAGAAACCACATACCCAAAGCATGCAGGCGGTCAGGACCATGCCCCAAATTTGCATGGAAGTGGAAAGCCCCAGTGATGTCAGAAACTGCACAAAGAGACCGGTATTGAAAAGAAAGGTCTTTTTCCGAAACTGAATATTCAATTAATTTGTTCGCGATATACACTGTATGATATCATACAAAGTTTACACTTTCTCATACGATAGGACAATTATACATCATTGTGAATTTGTGGATGCACTTAACACTAACAAGCATCCCCGAGTTCATACATCACTTTAACGCATTTATGCACAGAACTCCAGTTCCAACATGACATGCCCGCATCGACCTAGTAATTCACAGTGGATTTGATTGCATCCAACACCTGCCAGTGACACCAGAACCACAATACTTTCATGTCATAATGGGCCTAGATGCAAATAGACCAACCAAATATTAACAATGATTGTAAAGACCATCTTTCTCTACTACTCGTCTGTTCAACTAGGTTCTTGAGAGTTTAGTTAATTTCTCTCACACACTCAAACCTAAAGTAACTTTTTATTGGGTCAAGGGGTGAACAAAAAATCTTCTCCAAGTTTAGTCAGGTCATGAGCAACACAGAACTGAAGCTTAGTTAGAAGACCTGTTCGTAAAACAACACAATCACTTGCCTTATTTTTGGTCGGCAGATAGAATGGTTCTAAAACAAGCGGAAATGGTGTATCAAAGCCGCAGACTCGAGCAACGGGAGCTTGTAACTGCAAAAGAATGAGTCAATGTGAGTATCTGACCAATGCATTAATATCTTTTCACCATAGTGAAAATTTTAAGATGGAGAACTGGAGCTAACTAAATTAAACGATACAAACAAATTTTCAAAAGATACATGCAAACACCTTATTTTTCCATCCCAAAATTATGTACAGAAATGTGAATGCATAACATATACAGGTGCTGCTATTAAGATAGCCTTTCAGCCTGTAAGTGATTTCATATAAGTATTTGACGGGTTACTTGGTTAGGCATAAAAGGGTATTAGGTTGGCCATACTGTAATTGACCAACAATTCTCGTGCAAAAAAAAAGAAGGCATGAAACATCTTTTGCCTTTCTAGCAGGATAAGGCCACGGAAAATGCTACTACAACCTAGTTGTGTAAATGAAAAGCAGGTGACTCCCAGTCCCATGGAGAGGCAATCAGCTGAGTACAAGACGTTTGGTAAACCAGATTCTACAAGTACGGAACAGACTTGATATTGTCAATAAACAAGCAGTAACATGGTATACACTTGCAGTAGAGACTTAACCTCTAATACTGGCTCAAGCTTGGGTGATCTAAGTCTAGAAAATCTAAAAATAACAGAAAGCTAGCTATTTCTCACCTACCAATTACAATTCAAAATAAAATATATAATATATATTAAACAGTTACCCTTAAGAAGCAACGCTCAACAACAGAGGCAGCAACCTCGGCACCAAAACCTCCTGTTACTGGGGCCTCATGGCTGACCTGCAAGTGGTGAGCAACTCAGGAAACTAATTTGTTTGAATTATCTGGAATGTAATTTGAAGTGTAAGGGATGTTGTACTCACAAGTAATCTTCCAGTTTTATGCACAGAAGCTTCCACAGTATCTTTATCCCAAGGTATAAGAGTCCTCAAATCAATAAGCTCACATGAAATCCCTTCCTGCAACACGAAGAAATATAATGACCCAAATTTCTACAGCAGGCAAAGATAAGTTGAACATGTAAGAATAAAGTTGAACATGTCTCCATGGCACTTGGCTCTTATGCTTTGTAAAGTAGTATGATGGATACACTATTTTTTAACAAAGTAGTGCGTAAGAATTTGTGAGAAGAGTACCTTCTGAGCATCATTACAGGCTTCTTCCATGACAGCTAGCTGAGCTCCCCAGCCGACAAGCGTGATGTCACTACCTTCTCTAATCACCTGTACACCCCGTCACAGTGTTATAATAGGCACAATCACAGAGCCAAAAAAAAAAAAAAAAGGGAATCACTTCCGAGTAACATACCTCTGCATGTGACAAAGGCAACATGTAATCATCCTCGGGAACCTTCTCTACTGCAACGCGATAAAGAGACTGGAATACCAACAACGTATATGATGCGATGAACACCATCAGACAACAAAAAAAAAAAAGGAAAAGGTGAGAGTAGAAGAAAGGAATTCATACCTTGGGTTCAAAAAATACAACAGGGTTTGGATCACGTATGGAAGAGAGGAGTAACCCTTTTGCTTGGAGGGGACTTCGAGGAACAACAACCTGTTGTAGAAATCAGAAATCATATGACATTATCACAGGAAGGCACACAAGAAGGCAGACATATAAAGACGTACTTTAATGCCGGGAACATGGCAAAAGAAAGCTTCAGGAGATTGTGAATGGTAATGTCCACCATGGCCAACAGCTCCATAGGGAGCCCTTATTGTTAAACCTAGAAGAAGATAAAAAAAAAAGGCAACGCAAATGTGAATATAAGAGGACAGGAAATATGGAAGATGATGTATATGAAAGCATAGCAAAAGAGAGGATAACCTCCACAATTAAATTGGTTTCCGCTGCGGTATCTAAATTTGGCAGCTTCATTGACAATCTAAAGAAAGAAAGAAAGCAAAAATGGGGGAGTAAGCAAAATGAGTAATTAGAGACTGACGGGAAGAGGGGAGATTAGAAAAAAGAGTAATGCCTGATCGAAAGCAGGATAGATATAATCAGCAAACTGGATTTCTGCAATAGCTCGATTGCCCTACAATGGTGAGAGAGGATAACAAGTTAATAATATGAGTGGTATTATATATATATATATTCAAAGGAGTGAGTTTTGGTTGAACAAGTCACCATTGCGGCCAAACCGACGCCAAACCCAACAATGCCCTGTCAGGAGGATAACAAGGAATGGATGATGCGTAATCAGTAGGGAGTACTAGATAGAAGATTGATTAAAGAAAAAGAGGATGAAATATGTGAGCGGTTACTTGTTCACAAAGAGGTGTATTGAAAACTCTGCTCGAACCAAATCGTTGGGACAATCCAATGGTGCAACGGAAGACTCCGCCAAAACCAACGTCTTCCCCGAAGACATAAGAGCTGTTTGGCAATTTAATTAGGGATTAATTAGTTAATTAATTAATTAACTAACTAGTCTACGATAGAGAGAGGAAGAGTGGGAAACAAACAAACAAACAAACCGAGGATCGGAGTCCAAAGCGATGTGAAGAGCTTGGTTGATGGCGGTGAAGAGATTGATTGGCTTTTCATTAGTGTCAGCAGCAACAGACGCAATTCCCCTGTTTCCACCTCCCACAATCCTTCCGATTCCATTTCTAGCAACCAACAACTTCCTAACCATCATTGCTGAGCTGATTGCTTCCTTTGATCTTAATCTTCCCCCCTCTTCTTCTCTCCTTTCCCCAATCACACACACACACTTCCGTGTCAACTACTACTCTCTCTCTCTCTCTCTTTACTCCGTATTTATCTCTTATTACAGGTCACGACTCAGCTGGACTACCAATATTAATTAATACGGAGTAGTACTCCCTAAGTTTTTTTAAAATAAGAAACTCCGCCCACGCTGTGCTTCTTTTATTTCATTTCTCACATGGGTATCATTTTGAATTACCGAGTAACAAATTTCCCAGCTAATCTTGTCGGTTATGTCTTCGGGTTCACCAATTTCTACGCCTCAAATCCATCAACAAATCTTATTATTTGAATTGCTCACATGTTCATTTTAATCATTTCTCAGTTCTCACCTTCGGGTACGAATTATAACTTACTACTCCGTATTAGAGTTCAATTCAATCAAAACTTTAAATGGATGGTTGAGATTTCGAGAATGATTTTATACTTTATTTTTAGAGTTGGCTCATTTAAATCGGAGTTTAGAGAAAATAGTATTTTTTTATAGTACAATAATAATGATTTAACAAGAATAAATTATCGATAGTTTAACCAGAATAGATTGTAAACCCGTACATTACACTACATCAATTCCATAGGTCTACAACGGGCAAAATTTGGCCAGACTCAAACATTCAACTCGAATTACGTGACTCGGACATTCGAACTTGACCCAAATTTCTAATACGGAGTATGAATTCAACCCGAACCCGAAAATGACGTGAATTCTATCTGACCCGATATTGACCTGACTCGAACATGACCCGAATCAAAATGACCCATACCCGAATAACCAGACGTTTTAATGAGTTGATTGACAAAAAATGACTTAGATTCAATATATCATCCTTTTAATCACTCAAATAATCAGTAAAACTTCAAATTAAGATAGTACTAGACAAAAATTTAAGAAACCTGACATTAATATGATCAGATTTAAACAATTTAGAATGATTCGATCCGATTTTGATACGTAGTTGTCACGCCCGAACTAGATCAGAAATACATGACCCGAAAGATGACCCGTAATCTTGTGATCCGACCTTGTCTTTTACCAGACTTTGTATAAATTTTAGTTAAATTGATGTACAATTCCAAGTGTCCATTTTAGCATTCGCGGCTCTAATAAGCAGTACAGTAATCCGTAATAAGTTAGAAAACCTAAATCAAATCGGAAGGGCATGGCGGAGGTGGAGGGCGTTGGCGGAGAGGGACAAGGCGGGGAAGCATTGAAAGCATGGCATTCGTACATCTCAGAGGAGCTGCCTCGGTCTTTCAGGGAATCCACGGATTCTGCGGTTGGTTCTGCGCGATCTATTCACCAAAATGCTTTCACTCGTCTCCGTTATCTGCAGGATTTTATTCCAGAAATTAAGCACAGGTTGGATAGCTATGAAGATGCTTTCTTCAAGAATTTCAAAGGTACTTTGTCATTTGTCATTTGTCAAATCAAATCAAATCAAATTAGCCCTTGATTCTTCGTTGGTTGTTTTTAATTAGACGTTTTGACAACTGGAAGAGAACACCCAGCTATGGCCACGGGCTTCACTTTGGCTGCAGCTTTCCTCTTTCTTCGTGGTATTTTCCATCTTCTTCTTCTATATTGTATCAATTGCTAATATGGGGACTTGTTCTGGTCACCCCTGCTAATTTGGCTGCTTTAATCTTGATACAATTTTAACTTATCATCATCTTCTTACTTTTGTTGATTTCATAATACTTTCTTACCTTATCCATATTAATTATAACAGGCCCTAGAAGATTTTTGCTTCGTAATACTGTGGGTCGCTTGCAAACTGAAGACGTAATTCCTTCATTTCCATACCATGTCTTGTTCGTGGATATTTTACAATAGTCAATGTCTCAAAGATAAACCTCGAATTCTTTTCTTTCTGTTGCTGGGCTATCTCGCCGTTTTTGTTACAACCCTCATGATATTATATTTGAGAAATCCTTTCTTTTTGCTAGGGGGGTTATTTGTAGCTATGTAAAGTTGGTTTGACGTGCTTTATTTCTCCATCAAGTTCAACTAAGACTTCTTTATTGCTGTATCTTTTTTTTTTATCTTAGTCATGATGATTGCCTCTCCTCATCATTGTCATTACCCGATGTCTTCCAGAACCCCTGTTCCTAGCAGAATTTATGCACCTTTTCTCAAGAGGTAGTTTCAAGCTTACCCTTTTCATCGACTACAGTCGACCATCTACAAGTTTATGGATAAAGCTTTGAGGTCATGAGGTGCATACATGTGTCTGATTTAAACCATCATAGAAGTCGCAAGATTGGCTAGGACATCTGCCTTTATGTTCTGTCATTTCCTTTGGGCTGGACGGGCTGCTGGTTTGCCTATGTCCATTCCGGAATTCGCGATTAGCCCTCCTGCAGTCCCGCTCTTTGGAGATAAGGGCAGTGAAGTTTACCTTTCTTAGGAAAGAAAGTAATTTTCAAATTGTGATTTAAACTCCGACTCCTCTTATGGCGCCATGTTTTTCGACATTCTTAATAAAATGCAGGCGCAAGTGTAGTTTCAATTTTCTCTTTTAACTGGATTTGCATTGATATGTATGCCTTATTAATTGCAGGCACGTTTTGTTAGAGCTGAGAATAATTTGAAGATGTTGAATATTTCCGTTGACCTGATGAAAAAGGAGAGCCGAAAACTGCTTGAAAGGACCACTTTTGCTGAAAAGGAGATGAGAAATGGCCTAGCTGAACTTATGTAAGTTTTACTTGGTAGTTTTTGTAGCTTCCGTGCAGTAGTTAAGGGTTTATTACTTATCTTTACTTAATGTAGGAATGTGGGAAAGCAGATCCAGAGCCTTTCCAAATCAGTCAATCATGTTGAATCTCAAGCAGCAGGTAATGGTTAATCAAATTTCAGATTCTATCCCCTTCGATTTTCCCTTATTGCTGTTTCTTGATACCAATTCTGAGTGTTAAATTATGTATTCATGATAGCCTTCGTATCTCTAACATAACTATGTCCGAGTGTCATAAAGTTTAGATTATAATTTTCACTGCCGGATTCGAGCTTGGGTAAAGGAAGAGAGATATGGTAGGCATGTCACATGTGAGGTATAGTATAAGCTTTTTTCACATACTATTACTCACATCTTGTGGACACGAATCCAGTTGTGGACGGCTTTCCAATTTTCTATGATGTTGCTACTGTGTTTGTATCATAGTTAGATTGACATTTTGACCTACAACAGTTTGATTTAGAATGTGAGGATTGGAGCCTGTGCTGTGTCACTTTCTGAATGATGGTAAGAAGGTGGATCTGACAGAGGCAGAGATTCCACATGTGTCTAACATGGTGGTAAAAACTGGACTGAGAATAGTGAGTAGGGCGATTGCATAAACTAGGAGGGGGCTGTTTTTTTATTTTATTTTTAATAGCGACAATTTGCCTTCTTATGCTGCTTTCAGCTGTTGGCTTACAATGTGGTCGGTTGTGGGGTTACTGTTTATTGTTGAAATTGTTGGTTCAGATTTGGGTGTGGCTTTTTACTAGTATCATTTAGGGGGCGTTTGGTTCACTCTCCGGAATGGAATTAGGTAAGAGAATAGAATGGAATTCGGTTGCATCCTTTGTTAAAACTTGTTTGGATAATAAAATAGTGGAATGGGATCTGACAACTTCAAATTATACTCTAATTAATAAAAAAAAGTCATTAACCCTTGCCATTTCTCTCTCTAGCCGACGGTCTCTCCTCTTCCCCCACTGCCCACCACCCTTACAGCCCGTGCTTAGACTTCATCTGCCCCCCCCCAACCGGCGAGCCTACCATCAGACTCACCATCCTCCGGCGACACCATGACATCCATTGGCAATCTGGTGATTTGATTTCGCTAATTTTGGATGCAATCTTGGAGGAAGGGATGCCACCACTAATATAAAGCGGCAACACGGTGATTGGCGGTTCACTGTGTGACTATGAGGTGGCTCTGCCGGTGGTGAGGGTGAGGTGGCAGAGTTGGATGTGGGGTTGGTAAGGGGTGCCAATCTTGGTGATAGTTTGTAGATTGTGAATTTCCCGTTAGCTTCCTCTCTATCATTCCCCCGGTAACAGATTTGTTACCTCTAGGTGGGCTAGGTGTAATACCCCGGATTTCAGAGGAGGTTAGGTGTAACACCCCGAATTTCAGAGGAGATCCCTGGGAGATTGGTCATATGAGAAGCTTAAGAGGATTGATAGTGTTACTCTTACCAACAAAGTTGACTAACCTTTTAGGAATCCCACGTGACAAGAACTCCAAAGTTAAGCGTGCTTGACTGAGAGCAATTTCAGGATGGATGACCTCGTGGGAAGTTTCTTAGGGTGCGCACGAGTGAGGTCAAAGTGCGCCACAAGGACCTGTAATAGTCCGAACCACCGTCCGTCGCAACACAACCCAATAAGATGGGAAGTCACCCCTTAGACCCGTAAATCCTCTCGTGGGCTCTAAAAGGTGAAGGCCTTGTTGGTATTATGATGGTAGGAATCTATTATAAACTGATCATATGAGCCTTATTTTTCCAATGTGGGACAAACCAATTTCATAAACCACTTTCCAAAATCCGTAGTGTTACAGGACCCGTGTTGGCCTGCGAGGTCAGCCCTCAACTTGGCAAACTGCCATAGGGGACTACTTCCGGCTCAGGTGATGAGCCGGGGCGTTACAAATGGTATCAGAGCAACTCTGCGACCGGTGTTGATCCTGAGGCCAACTAACGGGAGATAGATCCTGGAGCTAGACTACCAATCGCAAAGAGGACGTTGTTTTTTTTTTTTTTTTTTTGACGGGAAGTGCTGCATTTAGCAGCTAAGAGAAGCTATTATATAAATCCTTGGAGATTACAGAGTCAATTTGCGGAGGATGGTCCTCATACCAAACCATACCATCCGCAGAGTTACAACTAAGGTGGGCTAATTCATGAGCTACTCTGTTACAACCTCTACGCACATGAGAAAGCGAAAAAACGACAATAGTCTAATATTACAGCTCACTATACCAAAAGAGGACCTCTCGACTTTCCCCCTTACGTAGTTGAAGAATTAATTTTAGGCAGTGAGACTCCAAAACGATTCTTTTCAATCCCAAATTTTTCGCTAGTTCAATGCTGTACCTTGCTGCCCGAGCTTCTCCTTCAGCCACATCTCTGTCACCTGTCTCTCTCTTGATTGCACATGCAATGATAGCGCCTCTCCAGTCTCTGATCACCACCCCATAGCCTCTTGTACCCTCCTCGCCCAGCTACGTCGGTATTTACCTTATAAACACCCTCCTCTGGTTCCAAAATTGTTGTGGGATGTTTGTGTTGCTTTCTTAAGTGGGGGTGAATGTCATACCCCGGATTTCAGAGGAGATCCCTGAAAGATTGCTCATATGAGAAGCTTAAGAGGATTGATAGTGCTACTCTTACCAATAAAGTCGACTTTCCTTTTAGGAATCCCATGTGATAAGAACTCCAAAGTTAAGCGTGCTTTCCCAGGGTGAGGTCAAAGTGCGCCGGAAGGACCCGTGTTGGTCTGTGAGGTCAGCCCACAACCTGGCAAGCTACCATATGTGACTACTTCTGGCTGGGGTAACAACACGAGGGATTATAGCTCGGAAACTGAGTCAAAACAATTTAACTTCAACCAAACCATGGACAACGGATTGGGCGATTCCACTCCGTTACCGAACCAAACACACCTTAGTGTGAACTTGGCTGATGGCCGCCATTCCCAAGTTTAGGCATTTTCATTGGAGAATCAAGAACATGATTCTCATTTCACCCCCCCCCCCACCCAACCTCAGCATAGACAAGAGAGGGTGTGGGGGTTATGCTGTTGTTGTTGGACTGCTCAGTTGTTGCTACCACATCTATAATGACAGTTATTTCACGTCAGCTGATTGCCTGTTATCATGTCATGTGAATGTCCTCGTCATTCCACTGTTTGTGCATGTTTTATCCATGTTTTTTTTTGTTCCCCCTGGAGTCTAATGATAGAGAGTTGCGAACTTTTTCTAGATTTAATGGATCTGCTACGAGAAATTCCAGGCAGGGAGGCATTGCGTCTACGAGCTGAGGCAAGTATCAACTTAGATTTGCGACATTTTCTATATTTTGCTGCTCTTTTATTAAGTGTCTTAACAGTAGTCTCCTTTTACAGTTATATCGTAGTTCATAAGTAACTTTCTTTATTTTTCTGCTCTATTTTCGTCATCTTAGAAGTCATTCCGCACAAATGCTTATCAATTTTATCATTTAGCATGAAGCCAATCATTCATAAGAAAGTGCAACTACGAAGTTGAATCATAGATTATTTGCCTGTGGAGAAAGCGTTATATCCCCAGGCTGCTATTTGGTTCAGATAAGGGAAACGTCAAAGTAACCAAGAAAAGGAAAAGGAGAGAAATGAAGAAAAGGAAATAGAAAGTAGGGTTTTTTTTTTTGTCAGACTACCCCTGAACCTTTTTTTTTTTTGTTTTGGGCGTGAGTCGTGAGACTACCCCTGATAAAAGCTATTAACTTACTTTTCTCTATCAGCACCTAAAGATAATTTTCAGCTCTCTTTTGTCAAACAAGGTGGTTTGACCATCCATTAGCCACCTAAATTGGTTTCCCTCCATTATTTACGTCCCCAACTTCATTTTACCCCAAATTTGATTATTTCTTTCAAATTTCTTCCTCCTTTAAAAGCTTATCCTTCCAAACTACCTGTTTACCCCTCCAAACTACATAATTCGCCATCTCTCCAACTTCTTTCTTATTTGCCCCAGTATTTGGAGGGAAATGAAATTTGGGATGTAAAAAATGGAGAGAAACCAATTTAGGTGGCTAAATGGGTGGCAATGGATGGTAAGAGGAGGTCAAACCACCATGTTTGACAAAAAAATACAAGTTATTAGGTGTAGTTTGATTTGACAAATCTATTTTATTTGGTTTAGGTAACAAAATACTCCGTATTATTTTTATTAGGTGTAGTCCAACAAAAAACCGTAGAAAGTATTTGTTTTCTTCTTTCTCTGCACTCCTCCGCCCCATTGTTTTTTTTTACAGCAAATCACCATATCGTCTTCCCCGTCTTAAAATTGCAGTATTATCCTGATCACCACCGCCCTCACTTTTCTCCACCTTTTGCTGAATATTATATTGTCCACTCCACAAAGAAAATTGCTTGGAGAAGCCTGCATGGTGGTTGTTCATTGTAGGCCCTCACTTTCCTCCACCTTTTCCTGAATATTCTATTGTCCACTCCACAAAGAACATTGCTTGGAGAAGCCTGCATGGTGGTTGTTCATTGTAGGCGGCTGCAAAGACCTTGGTCCTATGTCTCTACTCTCTACCATGGGTATATGACTATATTCCCTCTTATATCTTTTCTTCTTTTCCTATCTGAGGCAGTCTGGAGGTGGTAGTCAGACTAAAGTGGGAAAGCTGTGTTTAGTTGGCCGGACATGGATGTGGACTGTGGCGAAAAGGTGGTTTTTGTTGGCTGAAGGGGTGAAACATATGGTGGTGGTGGATAGCTGCGTGGGTGGCCCCTAGGGGAATTGGACAAAAGAAATTATAGGAAGGGAATGGAGGGCCAAAATTCCTTTGTTCCTTTGCTGAAGTGCTAATGCCAAAGCGGCTGTACCATTATATAGTCAAATAAGGAATTTTATTGTTATATTATGCTTACGATATGTTTGCTTCATGATGACAGGTTGCATCAGTGGCATCACTTCTTAAGCACCAAAGAACTGGTCTAATCAAAAGGACGAATAAGTTGTCAGAAGTTGGAGTTGCAGTGTGATCTTGCAAGGTTGGTGATTCTGTGTGGTATATGGCTCTGCATCGTGTTGAGGTGCTTCTGTTATTAAATCTTGACTACAAATAAGAGGTGGCTGGATAACTTGGATTAGTTGATGAGAGGTTTTGGGCAGTAATATATACTAGTATGCATCTGTTTGCGATAAGGATTTTAGTGTTAGTGCTACATGGACCGACTGCCGAATTGCTAGCTTGGACCTTTACTATTGACATGCATGTTTGTAGCCGCAGCTTTCCCGCGTTGAAGGAAATTTCAGTGATTGCACACATACCAGGCATATCTTTCTGCTCTAGAGATTATCAATCCCCTCAAGGGATTTGGGCAAAAATCTGAGCCCTTGTTTTTCCTAAGCTATTTTGCGCAAAAATTGTGGATTACTCGATTTTGATCAACCTTTTTTTTTCTTTTGAAATTGCTCAAATGCTCTCTCCAAACTTGAACACGGACAACTTTGCAGCACTCTTGCTGGATATGACTATACGAGGAAATTTTTTATCTTCAGTTTTAAGTCTTTTCGGCACATGTCATATGCTTTGGTTTTGGACACTTAGGCCATGTTTGATAGGACTGCATCTTTCTGAACTGATCTGATCAGATCTAAATGATTCTGATCTGATCTGAATTGGTTGAAAATTTGATTGAATTTCAATAAATTAGTATCAATTGTGGACCAAATACATAGATAGTTAGTATCCATTTTGAGTAAATTCTACCATATAGAGTTATTTTTCAACTCCAGGGGATCTCAATTCGATGTAATATGTAAATTTTGTATTCAGTGTTCTTTTCTTTACTCTTTTTAGACGTTTTCAAAAAAAAAAAAATCTATGGAGGGGCTGGTCCTCGTGTTGTCACTTCGATTTTAACATTTTAACGTATCCAAAGTGACTTGGAGAGCATCGCTTGGGGACTAGTGAGGGGCAATCAACACCCACATAGCCACATCCATTGAATAAATATTAGTAAATATTATTATGTGATATAATATAATATTAATAATATAAATGTACACTATTACAATTTGAAAAAGAAAATGATATGAGAGACAAAATGAAGTATTTTGGATTGACTAATAGGTCCATAGTTTAGTGGGAGGCGTAAAAAACGCGCAAGTTTGTTACTGAGGGTGTGAAAATGTGAATCTGGTGAAGGAGTTAAAACAAGTTAGTACTAATAAGGGAAGGGGAGTGAGTGAAATATTAGGAAGGGCAGAGGAAACCCTAATTCCTTTAGGTTGGAGAAAACTCAAGTCATTTGGTTGGTTGGTTGGTTTGATCTGAATTAGTAATTAGGGTTTTTGAATTGGGGGAAAACTGAAGAAAGAAATGGAGAGTCATTCAGGAGGAGGAGGAGGAGGAGGAGGAGGAGGGAATGACGCAGAGTTGCTGTGCAAGACGCTTCAGGTTGAACATAAGCTATTCTACTTCGATCTCAAAGAGAATCCTCGGGGTCGTTACCTCAAGATTTCTGAGAAGACATCCGCCACTCGCTCAACCATCATCGTTCCTTCTTCTGGAATTTCTTGGTTTCTCAATTTCTTCAATTATTATGTCAATTCCGACGAACAGGATATCACTAGCAAGGAATTGACCCTCGATGCCAAGGTCTGTCTGTGTGTCTACTCTATTTCTCAATATTCTTTATTTATTTATTTTTGTTTTCCGGCATCTCATTCATTTCTTTTCCAGTTGTTTTACTTCGATGTTGGCGAGAATCGAAGGGGCCGCTTTCTCAAGGTAAACGACAACAACAACCTTCTTCTTCTTCTCCTTCTTGTTTATTGTCCAGTAATTGCTTCCAGATTGATTTCCATGGCATAATTGCTTACTGTGCTCCTCACTCTGTCCAATTATTTATTCCTGAAACCCATAATTCCAGCTTCCCCGAAACTTGTACTCCCTCCTACCTTTTATTTTCCTATTTTATATAGCCATGTTGGGGGCTACTTCTACACCTAATGAATCGCTCGCTTGCTGTCAAAATTATTACATACTTCTATTCCCTAATGAAAGGGGGAGATCATTTTGGGTAGGAGGGATTATTTTGTCTAATTATTTGTTGGGTGTGAAACTCTATTGTCGTCTTTGCTTGCCATCGTAAGCTTGCAACAGTGCCTCCGTGTCCATTTACATCCACTTTAAAGTAACTCCAAAGTCTAATGTTTTTGATCTTCTTGATGTTGTTGATCTTCTTTTGAGCAATTTTGGTTAGGCTCAGAATGTCACAATTTCTAACTCAAGTTTGACCAACATGATAACCTATTTAAGATGCTATATATGATAATGTTGTCCTCTATTCTGGTTTCACTTAACTTTTTTCTGGCTCTCTTTCAAGTGCTTGATTTGCCTTCTCAACTCAATCCTTTCCTTTGCATTTTACTGCTACTTGATCGACCCACATGCTTTGACTACAGAGGTTCAGTGTATCAAGTATTTTTCTCGTATAAGTTGCTTTATGCTTTCGGTTGCATGCTAAACTGTTGCTTTCTCAGGTATCAGAAGCTTCCATGAGCCGGAACCGCAGTACCATCATAATCCCTGCCGGAAGCACCAGAGATGACGGCTGGGCTGCATTTCGTAACATATTAGCCGAGATCAATGAAGCCATGGGACTTTTCATCATGTCCAATCAGGTACAAATCAAAACCTAGACTTCGGTTGCTGTTATATTAGTCTTAGGGACTTAGTACGGAGTATGTCTCATGATAAAAGCAATGCCTGAATTCTGAAATGATTTGGTGTCTGTTAACATCCACAGATGTTTAATTATTATCTTTTTTTTTTATTAACCCAATAATTCTGAAAATTTAATGAGATGGAGCTCTGCCCTCGGAACTGTGATAAGTTCATTCGCGCCCGCATGCCGCATCCATGCAGGCGAGTCTAGTACTAGTTTATTTTGGGACAAACCAAAAAAAAGAATGTGGTATTTCTTTTTTGGGATCAGAGGGTGCATTATGTTGTCTGTTTATTGGTTTGCTTTTGCGTGTCCATGTGAGTATGTATGTAGCCATGGAGGCTGATTGCACATGTTGTCAATAGAATTCAGAAGCTTCAGAACGTCTGGTTGGGCTTTCTGATGATGTTGGTGCCGGCTTTATTGCTACTCAGTCTACACCGCAATCAGAAATAAACGTAGAAAGACCAGCTGAGCTCCCTGCACAAGATGAAATTATTGGAAACTCGGGAGCCTCTAAAGTGATTAGAGTTGACCAAAAGAGGTTTTTCTTTGATCTCGGCAACAACAATAGGGGCCATTTCTTGAGGATTTCTGAGGTTAGTATCTTGGTGTGCTGTTTTCGTTTTTTGATAGTGTACATCTACGGTATGTATTCATTGAAATGTAATGCAGGTGGCTGGTCCTGATCGGTCTTCCATCATCCTTCCATTGTCGGGGCTAAAACAATTTCACGAAATGGTGGGGCATTTTGTTGAAATCAGTAAAGACAGAATCGAAGGAATGGCAAGTGCAAATGTGCGGACAGTGGATCCTCCTCAGCGATAAAGTGCTCTGAGCTTCGGATTGTATTGAATCAATTTGGGTTAGAATGTCAACATTGCAATTGATCATCGAATGGCAACTTTGTATTGAAGCTGTTTTTGTTTCCTCTTTTCTTAGTTTGTTTTCCTTTGCTATGGTTAAGCCTGCAAAATAAATAATATTTTCTTTCAGTGAGATGATTTGCCTTCATTGTTAATTAAGGCTTCTAAAAGCTGGGAATAAATTGAACATTAATTACGGCGTGTAAGTTACTTTCTGTACACAATATTGTGCCCAACAGACAATCCTCTGTAAAATTTGACTAGTCTTTAAAATCGGAATCTTCTATGGTTCGATGGACTTTTCGGATCAATATTGGGAGAGCATTCGAAACCAAAAACAGCTCCACAATCTCCCTACATGTCCAAAATGGCATTTGCTAAGCAAACACTGGATCGAAAGTTATACTTGATGACCAAACAATGCAGTTGACAGCCCCCTGGCAGATTTTTTTGTTAAAGCACAGGCACTAAAGGCACCGGACAAAGTAACTTCATCAAAGAATAGGCCGGTTTCCCTCAGGTGTTGGAACAGTTGCAATGCTTCAGAACCTTGACTGCTTTGTACATAACCCACTAACATGGCATTGTAGGACTGAGTGCTACGATGGGGCATTGAGTTAAATACCTTCCTAGACTCTTAACATTTTACATACATATCCAAAGTAGCAGTGGACACAACGGTATCTATACCAAAGTCTGTCTTCAAAGAAAGAGCATGCAATTGGCAACCTAATCTAAACGCGCATAGTCCTGCACAAGCCTTAAAGCATAAGTAGATTGGTTGACACCTACTACTTGCCTTTGCATCTCTCTAAACAACTCCAACCCGTCTGAACAAAACCCGCAATAATTTCACTCCAACAATCCAATTCTTCTCAGGCATCCCTACTGCATGGGTGACCCTTAAGCCGATACAAGAGGGAGAGAGGAAAAAGAAAGAAAAAAATGTACAAAGTCGAGATCAACCCAATAACCGATGGTTATTTGGCTGTGAATAGTGGACTCGGAGACCCAGGACTTCCTTCGTTAAGTTTTTGAGAAATCTAACAACTTTCAAAAAAATGGTTTCTTATATATTACTCCCTCCATTTCATTCAATTGTTTACGTTGAGTTTGGATTCCCCTCACAAAACTCAGCCTAATGTAGACAATTAATATTTTTAACGTAATGTTTTGAAAACATTTGGCGTTTTTCGAAAATTTTATCAAATTTGACCTGAATCACAATACATAATCCACAGTTTTCGACAAACGGCTCCCGAGCAAAAACCACTCAAATTCTGGTGGTAGTCTCTAAGTATGATATAATGAGTATTTGCAAAATGTTAGAGTCAAAAATCAAAGAAAAGATAAGGAAAACAACCAGAAAAGTCATAAATCTATACAAAGTGACGAGCGTCGAATCTGATGGAATACATCACAAATGAAGGAACTAACACTCAAATCCAACAAGTATAGAACTTGTGTATCAACAGTATTGTTTGGAGGACATTTCGATTTTCTCGAAATATTGATCAAATTTGACGAGAATCATAGTACATAATCCATGGTTTTTCGATAAAATAGCTCCGGATCAAAATTAGCTCACATTTTTGTGGTAGTCTATAAGTATGATATAATGAGGATTTTCAAAATATTAGAGTGAAAAACCTAAGAGAAGATAAGGAAAACAACCAGAACAGTCATAAATCCATACAAAAAGAGAAGCATTGAAACTGATGAAATACTTCAAATATAGAGGAACGAACACTCAAATCCAACAAGTATAGACCTTGTTTATCTACAGTAATGTTTGGAGGTCATTTGGGTTTTCTCGAAAAATTGATCAAATTTAACGAGAATCGTTGTACATAATCCACGGTTTTTTGATAAAATAGCTCCGGATCAAAATTGGCTCAAAATTTTGTGGTAGTCTCTAAGTATGATATAAAGAGTATTCGCAAAATATTAGAATGAAAAGCCTAAGAGAAGATAAGGAAAACAAACTGAACAGTCATAAATCTATACAAAATGACGAGCGCTGAAACTGATGAAATACTTCATAAATGGAGGAACTACCACTGAAATCAAACTAGTATAGACCTTGTGTATCTACAGTAATGTTAGAGGACATTTGGCTTTTCTCGAAAAATTGATCAAATTTGACGAGAATTGTAGTACATAATCCACGGTTTTTCGATAAAATAGATCCGGAGTAAAGTTGGCTCAAATTTTTGTAGTAGTCTCTAAGTATGATATAATGAGGATTTGCAAAATATTAGAGTGAAAAAGCTAAGAGAATATAAAGAAAATCATAAATCCATACAAAGTGACGAGCGTCGAAACAGATGAAATACTTCACAAATGGATGAACCAACACTCAGATCCAACAAGTATATTCTTTGTGTATGTATAGAGACTACAGTAATGTTTGGAAAATAATTGGTTTTTTTTCGAAAAATTGAACATATTAAACCAGAATCGCAGTACAAAATTCACGGTTTTTCGATAAAATAGCTCTGGTGTAAAGTTGGCTCAAATTTTGCTGGTAGTCCCTAAATATGATATAATGAGGATTTGCAAAAATTTTAAAGTGAAAATCTTAGATAAAATAAGGAAAACAACCAGAACAGTCATAAATCCATACAATGTGACGAGCGTCGAATCTGATGAAATACATCACAAATGAAGGAACTAACACTCAAATCCAACAAGTATAGACCTTGTGTATCCACAGTAATGTTTGGAGGACATTTGGCTTTTCTAGAAAAATTGATCAAATTTGACGAGAATCGTAGTACAATCCACGGTTTTTCGATAAAATACCTCCGGATCAAAATTGGCTTAAATTTTCATGTTAGTCTCTAAGTATGATATAATGAGGATTTGCAAAATATTAGAGTGAAAAACCTAAGAAAAGATAAGGAAAACGGTCAGAATCATCATAAATCATACAAATATGTACCCATCTAATGTAAAATGTGTAAAAGTCAATATCGTGTTATTTTAGTTTGCCACCTAAGATATATGGAGCCAAGAAAAGGCTAAAATCGTGTGCTTTCCCACAGAATAATTAACAAGAACTAGTTTAATATCCGAGCTACGCTGAGAATAAGTTTTACCATTTTATTTTCTAGTAAAAGAATAACTTTAATATATAATTATGCATGTTTATCTATTCAAGTTTCACCTATAATATAATAATGTGATTGGCACCAACATAAGTCGAATTCACCCCTACTTTCGTATGTTAATGTCACTTCTACTAATTCTGCTCACATATTGTATTAAATTTCCTTTTGTAATAATCCTTCTGAAACATTATATAGTTTATAATGGTTCCTGTTAATTCTCTAAAGGATGTCATTGTGATCATCTTTAATTTTCTAAATGGCTCCCGTGCAAAAACGGCTCAAATTTTGGTAGTAGTCTCTCAGTATGAGATATTGAGGATTCGCAAATTACAGTGAAAAACCTAAGGAAAAAAAAAGGAAAACGGATAGAACAATCATAAATCCATACAAACTGACGAGCGTCGAAACGTATGAAATACTTCACAAAATGAGGAACGAACACTCAAACTGAACAAATAGAGTCCTAGGGTGACTGGAGCAATGTTAAGAGGATATTATACTTTTTTCGAAAAATTGATTAAATTTGACCACATCAGAATTGCAGTAAATAATCCACTGTTTTTCGATAAAACGGATCAAAAGCAAAAATTGCTCAAATTTTGGTGGTAGTCTCTAAGTATGATATAATTAATGAGGATTTGCAAAATATAAGAGTCAAAAACCAAAGAGAAGATAAGGAAAATGACCAAAACGGTCATATTTCTATACAAAGTAACGAGTGTCGAAACGGATGAAATATTTCACAAAAGGAGGAACCAACACTCAAATCCAACAAGTATAGTCCTTGGGTATCTAAGGTAATGTTTGGAGGGCATTTGACTTTTCTGAAAAATTGATCAAATTTGACCAGAATCGCAGTACATAATCCATGGTTTTTCGATAAAACGACTCCTGAGCCAAATCGCCTCATAGTAACTTACGATCATAGTGTTTATAAGAAATATTGTCAAATTTCAAGATGAACCGAAATATTACCATGCCTACGAAACTCTTTATATATTGACATTATTCTTAAGGTAGAAGACTATAAGGTAATACAATCAAGGGAAATTTTCCAATATACCCCTAAGGTTACCAAAATTTTCCGGTATACTCCCTCCGTCCCAGCTCAAACGCCCCATATTCCATTTCGGGACGTCCCACATCAAACACCCCATATATTTTGGGACATATTTCTCTCTCCTACTTTTATTAAATTATCACATCTTCTCTCACATTATCTCTCCTACTTTTATTAATCATCATACTCTCTTTCCTTCTTTTTCTTAATATTACCCCACTCAACTTACTATATTTATTTTTCTTATTCTACTACAAATTTCGCCCGGGGCGTTTGAACTGGGACGGAGGGAGTACCCCTCAGGTTTCCGAGCTATCCAGCGTACCCCTGAGGTTTGCGAAATCGTTATTTTTGAGATTTTTGACTAATGTCGTCTAACACCGTTAGACCCTCACTAAATTTGACTATTTTAAACCAAATTGACCCTTAATTACAAATCAATTAAACAAATAAATAAATAAAACCCAACCCATTTCTCTCTCCTCCCCACTCCCCCACCCACCACCCTTGCTGTAATATCCCGAAATTTCAAATTAATATTCTAGATTTATTAATTAGATTATCTAAATGGAAAAAAAAGAGTTTTAAATGTTAATTGTGAGTCGTTTTCAAAATCGAGTTCGAAAATGGATTTTGGAGTCGGATTTTCTATGTAGGATTTTCTAATTTCTGAATTGGGCTATCTTCCAAATACTACAACTCTATATTGGCCCAAACCCCACCAAAACATCCTAACCCAACACAAAAAAAAAAAAAAAAAAACAATAATAAACCCTCTCTTTTCTGTCTCCTAATGCACGACATAATCCCCCCCTCTTCTTTCTTCTTCTTCTTCTTCTTCTTCTTCTATAAAACAGATCCCCATCCCCTGCTCCTTTCTCTGTTCTTCGCGTACACCAACACACGTCGCCTCTAATCCAGACGTCCACGCCTCCCCAACTACCGGAATCCGCCCGTCCTTCATCTCGCCAACGGGTAACGCCTCTCGGCCCTCCCCTTCCTCTGTTTTCGCCCCTGTTTTCTTCCCTCTTTAAAACCGTGTTTAATTGGTCGATTTTTATGCTCTAATTCATGTTTAATCAATACTAATAGATGTTATAATTAATGGGTATTCAATTTGAGTTAGTTTTGTATCCAAAGATTTGATTTTTATGCTTGTTTCGAATTGATTCTTACTGATTACGAAATTGGGGTTAATTAGCTTAATTATTTGTTTGGTCTCAATTAATTTCAAAAAAATATAGTATGAGAATAATTTTAATATGTTATTTAGGTTGTGTATCGTAATTGGGGAGTTGAAGCTAGAATTGTTCATCTCTTGTATAAATTGTTGTTAGTCTTAATATTGAAATTTAGGTTTTAATTAGTTTTAACAAGCCCTATTATATCACTAATTGGTGTTCTCGAAATCTGGATGTTATAAATTTATTTTTCTGATTTTTCGTAATTTATTTTATTAATTTCGAATTTGTGGGAATTTATGTATTAAAACATTGTTTTTACTAAATAAAACACAATTTAATTTGTTAGATTAATTTTTAATTAAATTAGAATAATTAAAGGGTTAATTTTTATAAGTTAGATTCTGTTTTAAAACAAAATCTATACCTTTGGGAGTTTTTATAATAATTTGGGTGTTATTTGAGTTATATTGGATAATTAATGAAATAGAATTATACTTATCGGGTAATTAGTAATTGTTGGTTTGGATTTGGTGTTATCATAATCATACATTGCATATAGAATCATACATACTAACACATACCTATGTAGTTGGTTGGTTGATAAGATTAAGTATTAATTTGGGAATGTCGTTTGTATAATTGTAGAGCCTGAGTTCGTAGACGAGGAGTACTAGTGATTGTTGTGCTATTGAGTTTTCCGTTTGCTTAAAAAGGTAAGCTAGCATGCTCAACCTTTCTTAAACTTGTTGAAACCTTTCAAACTTATGTGCTAGATGTGAATGGTGTGATTGAATGAGAACGTAGTAGTATCATGATAGGTGGAGAACGATTCAATTTATATAATTTCATTATCATGATTGGTTGGAATTATTGTATTGATATTGGTATATGGTTTGCCTTGTGATATAAATGTGATTTTGAAAGGTAAGGTTGAATGTATATTGAATTGGTTGATTTGGTTTGGTTTGTGGGCGCATAGCCATTTATATTATGATGTTGGTCTGATATCGTTTTATATGATTTGTGATCATCAACTCTCTCAATAAGATACTGGTTACTTAGACGGAGCAAAAGAACTCCTAATTAATTATTCGAGCCAAAAGAGCTCCTATTTATTCGTTTGAGTCAAAAGAACTCCTATTTATTCGTTTGAGCCAAAAGAACTCCTATTTATTTGTTTGAGTCAAAAGAATTCCTATTCATTAGATTGAGTCGCATCGACTCCTATTTATTACCCAACCACATCGGTATTTAAGAGGGTTAGGCTCTAGTCTACTCTACTTGGGTTAAAAACACCCAGTAGGGGGTGTGCACACTTAAGGTGTAGTAGTCTTAGATTATGGATTATGGATTATGGTTGATAGGATGAATTGGCAAAAGATTCAGTTCATTACTAAATATTAAGGATTAAGGATTAAGGATTATGGATTATGGATTATGGATTATGGATTGTGGATTATGGATTGTGACTTATGACTTCTTATTTATTGTTAATCTCTGATTGGTTGAGTTATGGATTGTGGATTATGGATTATGACTAATAATTTCTTACTCGTGATCATATTAATGTTCGATACGTGTTGTTGAATGTTTCTTATACAATTGATAAGTGATGAATTGAATGATAGAATGTGGAATATGAATTTGGTTTGATGGTTTGGAATTGTTATTAGATGATTATATGTTATTATGTGCTAAGTGTGTTTTCGAAAATAAAACTAAAAACGTTTTCAAAGGTTTTAAACATGTTAAGGTGTTAGATTACTCAATTTTATGACTTTTTCAACTGTGATTTTTGTGCTTTAAATCCACCACAGGTTTGGAGTAATTGATGCTTGCGGGAACGACGACTCATTAGATATTAGATGGACTTAATAAATTTAGACTTTCGCTTATTAGACAATCTATTGATCTTAGACTATTTCATATTTGTATTTCATATTTTGGATTATTGTAATTTTAAGTATTGGATGTAATAGACTATTTTAGATCATTAAACATTTACAGTTTGGCTTCTGAAATCTCCTTGCATTCGGGTCTTTGACTCGAGTGCGGAGTGACACCTCTGAATTTCCTTATTTGTGGTTTGGTACTTAATAAAATGTTTTTAAAAAGAAAATGAAATTTGGGGGTGTTACACTTGCTCCGCCCCTCCCCCACCCTCGCCCATCTCCACCACCACCACCACCAGTCTCGACGAAGATTCCGATCCCATACCACTCCGAGATGTCGAAGCTGGTCGACGTTTCGTCGTAATAAAAATGTAATTCCAGATGAGTAAAAAAGTAGAACAAAATCAAAATAATAATAGCTCAAGACATACGGAAGGAAGGTTGGAGAGAGAGTCACCTATGGCGGTATTGGTGAGGTTGGCAGGGATGTTGTTCCTCTTGCACAAGGCTTGTAGTTCACGCCTCTTTATGCTCTGGAAATCCATTGGATTCTTTCTTCTTCTTACTGAAGCTTCAACGTGATAATGAAGGGAGAGAGAGAGAGAGAGAAAGTTGGTTTTTGGTCGGAAAATGGTGCGATTGAGGAGGCTAGCTGATGAGATGAGTGAGTTTTATACAGAAAAAGGGCACCTAAATTGAACTGGTTCCGGGTCCGGTTCTGGGTCCGGGTCAAGGAATTGGCGCCATGATCCCGGGTCAAGGTCGTCCCCGGAGTTGGACTCGTGGTCGCCGAAATCGTCCCACTCAGGATTGGAATCGTCGTCGAGAGTGTATGGATTTATGACCGTTTTCCTCGTCTTTTCTCAGGTTTTTGACTTTAATATTTTGCAAATCCTCATTATATCATATTTAGAGACTACCACCAAAATTTGAGCAGTTTTTGCTCCGGAACCAACTTTATCGAAAAACCGTGGATTTATATACAGCGATTTTGGTCAAATTCGATCAATTTTTCGAAAAACGTCAAATATGCTCCAAACGTTAGTAAAGATATCCTAGAACTATACTTGTTGGATTTGAATGTTGGTTCCTCATTTTGTGAAGTATTTCATCCGTTTCGACGTGTGTCACTTTGTATGAATTTATGACCGTTTTGACCATTTTCCTTGTCTTTTCTTAGGTTTTTGACTCTAATATTTTGAAAATCCTCATTATAACATATTTATAGACTACCACCTTATATTGAGTTGTTTTTGATCCGAAGTTATTTTATCGAAAAACCGTGGATTATATATTGCGATTTAGGTCAAATTCGATCAATTTTTCAAAAACCGCCAAATATGCTCTAAACATTAGTGAAGATATCCTAGGACTATACTTGTTGTATTTGAGTTTTGGTTCCTCATTTTGTGAAATATTTCAGCCGTTTCGAAAATCGTCACTTTGTATGGATTAATGACCGTTGTGGCCGTTTTCATCGTCTTTTCTCAGGTTTTTGACTCTAATATTTTTCAAATCCTCATTATATCATACTTAGAGACTACTACCAAAATTTGAGCAGTTTTTGCTCCAGAGCCATTTTATCGAAAAACCGTATTATATACTACGATTTTGGTCAAATTCAATGAATTTTTCAACAAATGCCAAATATGCTCCAAATATCAGTGAAGATATACTAGGACTATACTTGTTGGATGTGAGTGTTGATTCTTCAATTTGTGAAGTATTTCATCCGTTTCGACGCTCATCACTTTTTATGGATTTATGACCGTTTTGGCCGTTTTCCTCGTCTTTTCTCAGGTTTTTGACTCTAATATTTTGCAAACCCTCATTATATCATATTTAGAGACTAGCACCAAATTTTGAGTTGTTTTTGATTCCGAGCAATTTTTATCGAAAAACCGTGGATTATATAAAACGATATTTGTCTAATTCGATCAATTTTTCGAAAAATGCCAAATATGCTCAAACATTAGTGAAAATATCCTAGGACTATACTTGTTGTATTTGAGAGTTGGTTCCTCATTTTGGGAAGTATTTCATCCGTTTCGACCCTCGTCACTTTGTATTTATTTATGACCGTTTTGATTGTTTTCCTCGTATTTTCTTTGGTTTTTGACTCTAATATTTGAAAATCCTCATTATATCATATTTATCGACTACCACAAAAATTTGAGCGGTTTTTGCTCTAGAGCCATTTTATTTAAAAACCGTGGATTATATACAGCGATTTTGGTCTAATTAGAACAATTTTTCAAAAGACGCCAAATATGCTCAAAACAATAGTGAAGATATCCTAGGACTGTACCTTTTGGATTTGAGTGTTGGTTCTTCATTTTGTGAAGTATTTCATTCGTTTCGACGCTCGTCATTTTGTATGGATTTATGACCGTTCTGGCCGTTTTCCTCGTCTTTTCTCAGGTTTTTGACTCTAATAATTGCAAATCCTAATTATATCATATTTTGAGACTACCACCAAAATTTGAGCGGTTTTTGATTCGGAGCCATTTTTATGGAAAAACCTTGGATTATATACAGCGATTTTTGTCAAATTCGATCGATTTTTCGAAAATTGCCAAATATGCTCCAAACATTAGTGAATATATCTTAGAACAATAATTGTTGGATTTGAGTTTTGGTTCCTTATCTTGTGAAATATTTCATCCGTTTCGACGCTCGTCACTTTATATGGATTTATGACCGTTTTGGCTTTTTCCTTCGTCTTTTCTCAAGTTTTTGACTCTAATATTTTGCTAATCATTATTATATCATATTTAGAGACTACCACAAAAATTTGAGCAGTTTTTGCACATGAGCGAATTTTATCGAAAAACCGTGGATTATATACAACGATTTTGGTCAAATTTGATCAATTTTTCGAAAAACGCCAAATATGATCCAAACATTAGGGAAGATATCCGAGGACCATACATTTTGGATTTGAGTGTTGGTTTCTCATCTTGTGAAATATTTCATCCGTTTTGACGCTCGTCACTTTCTATGGATTTATGACCATTTTGGCTTTTTTCCTTGTCTTTTCTCAGGTTTTTAACTGTAATATTTTGCAAATCCTCATTCTATCATATTTATAGACTACCACCAAAATTTGAGCAGTTTTTGCTCGTGAGCCAATTTTATCGAAAAACCGTGGATTATATACAGCGATTTTGGTCAAATTTGATCAATTTTTCGAAAAACGCCAAATATGCTCCAAACATTAGTGAAGATATCCCAGGACTATAATTGTTGGATTTGAGTGTTGGTTCTTCATTTTGTGAAGTATTTCATCCATTTCGACGCTCGTCAATTTATATAGATTTATGACCGTTTTGGACGTATTCCTCGTCTTTTCTCAGGTTTTGACTCTAATATTTTGCAAATCCTCATTATATCATATTTAGAGACTACCACCAACATTTGATCAATTTTTGCTTCGGAGCCAATTTTATGGAAAAACCGTGGATTATATACAACGATTTTGGTCAAATTCGATCAATTTTTCGAAAAACGCCAAATATGCTCCAAACATTAGTGAATATATAATAGGACTATACTTGTTGGATTTGAGTGTTGGTTCTTCATTTTGTGAAGTATTTCATCCGTTTCGACGCTCGTCATTTTGATTGCATTTATGACCGTTTTGGCCGTTTTCCTCGTCTTTTATCAGGTTTTTTGACTCTAATATTTGCAAATCCTAATTATATCATATTTGAAAACTACCACCAAATTTTGAGCGGTTTTTGATTCAGAGCCATTTTTATCGAAAAACCGTGGATTATATTTAACGATTTTTGTCAAATTCGAACAATTTTTTGAAAAATGCCAAATATACTCCAAACATTAGTAAAGATATCCTAGAACTATACTTGTTGGATTTGAATGTTGGTTCCTTATCTTGTGAAATATATCATCCGTTTCGACGCTTGTCACTTTCTATGGATTTATGACCGTTTTGGCTTTTTTCCTCGTCTTTTCTCAGGTTTTTAACTGTAATATTTTGCAAATCCTCATTATATAATATTTATAGACTACCACAAAAATTTGAGCAGTTTTTGCTCCTGAGCCAATTATATCGAAAAACCGTGGATTATATTCAGCGATTTTGGTCAAATTTGATCAATTTTTGGAAAAACGTCAAATATGCTCCAAACATTAGTGAAGATATCCTAGGACTATATTTGTTGGATTTGAGTGATGGTTCTTCATTTTGTGAAGTATTTCATCCGTTTCGACGCTCGTCTCTTTGTATGGATTTATGACCGTTTTGCCCGTTTTCTTCGTCTTTTCTACGGTTTTAGACTCTAATATTTTTCAAATCCTCATTATATATTATTTAGAGAATACCACCAAAATTTGAGCGGATTTTGATTCGGAGCCATTTTTGTCGAAAAACCGTGTATTATATACAACAATTTTGGTCAAATTCGATCAATTTTTCGAAAAATGCCAAATATGCTCCAAAGATTAGTTAAGATAAACTGGAACTATACTTGTTGGATTTGAGTGTTGTTTCTTCATTTTATGAAGTATTTCATCCTTTTTCGACGATTGTCACGTTGTATGGATTTATGACCGTTTTGGCCGTTTTCCTCGTCTTTTATCAGGTTTTTGACTCTAATATTTTGAAAATCCTCATTATATGATATTATGAGACTACCACCAAAATTTTAGCAGTTTTTGATTCAGAGCCAATTTTATCGAAAAACCGTTGATTATATACAGCGATTTTGGTCAAATTCGATAAATTTTTCGAAAAATTCCAAATATGTTCCAAACATTAGTTAAGATATCCTTGAACTATACTTGTTGGATTTAAGTGTTGGTTCTTCATTTTATGAAGTATTTCATTCTTTTTCGACGATCGTCACTTTATATGGATTTATGACCGTTTTCGCCGTTTTCCTCGTCTTTTATCAGGTTTTTGACTCTAATATTTTGCAAATCCTCATTATATCATATTATGAGACTACCACCCAAATTTGAGCAGTTTTTGATTCAGAGCCAATTTTATCGAAAAACCGTGGATTATATACAACGATTTTGGTCAAATTTGGTCAATTTTTCGAAAAACGCCAAATATGATCCAAACATTAGGGAATATATCCAATAACTATACTTGTTGGATTTGAGTTTTGGTTCCTCATCTTGTGAAATATTTCATCCGTTTCGACGCTCGTCACTTTGTATGGATTTATGACCGTTTTGGCTTTTCCCTCGTCTTTTCTCAGGTTTTTACCTGTAATATTTTTCAAATTCTCATTATATCATATTTATAGATTACCACGAAAATTAGAGCAGTTTTTGCTCCTGAGCCAATTTTATCGAAAAACCGTGGATTATATATAGCGATTTTGGTCAAATTTGATGAATTTTCGAAAAAATGCCAAATATGCTCCAAACATTAGTGAAGATATCCTAGGACTATACTTGTTTGTTTTGAGTGTTGGTTCTTCATTTTGTGAAGTATTTCATCCGTTTCAACGCTCGTCAATTTCTATAGATTTATGACCGTTTTGAACGTTTTCCTCGTCTTGTCACAGGTTTTTGACTCTAATATTTTGAAAATTCTCATTATATCATATTTAGAGGCTATCACCAACATTTGGGCAATTTTTGATTCGGAGCCATTTTTATCGAAAAACCGTGGATTATAAACAACGATTTTGGTCAAATTCGATCCATTTTTCAAAAAACGCCAAACATGCTCCAAACATTAGTGAAGATATCCTAGGAGTATACTTGTTTGGTTTGAGTGTTGGTTCCTCTTCTTTTGAAATATTTCATCCGTTTAGGTTTAGGGGTTATGGTTTAGGGTTAAGGGTTAAAGGTTTAGGGTTTAGGGTTTTAGGGTTTAGGGTTTAGGGTTTAGGGTTTAGGGTTTAGGGTTTAGGGTTGAGGGTTTAGGGTTGAGGGTTTAGGGTTGAGGGTTTAGGGTTTAGGGTTTAGGGTTTAGGGTTGAGGGTTTAGGGTTTAGGGTTTAGGGTTGAGGGTTTAGGGTTTAGGGTTTAGGGTTTTAGGGTTAAGGGTTTAGGGTTTAGGGTTTAGGGTTTAGGGTTTAGGGTTTAGGGTTTTAGGGTTTAGGGTTTAGGGTTTAGGGTTTAGGGTTTAGGGTTTAGGGTTTAGGGTTTAGGGTTTATAGGGTTTAGGGTTTAGGGTTTAGGGTTTAGGGTTTAGGGTTTAGGGTTTAGGGTTTAGGGTTTAGGGTTTAGGGTTTAGGGTTTAGGGTTTAGGGTTTAGGGTTTAGGGTTTAGGGTTTAGGGTTTAGGGTTTAGGGTTTAGGGTTTAGGGTTTAGGGTTTAGGGTTTAGGGTTTAGGGTTTAGGGTTTAGGGTTTAGGGTTTAGGGTTTAGGGTTTAGGGTTTAGGGTTTAGGGTTTAGGGTTTAGGGTTTAGGGTTTAGGGTTTAGGGTTTAGGGTTTAGGGTTTAGGGTTTAGGGTTTAGGGTTTAGGGTTTAGGGTTTAGGGTTTAGGGTTCAGGGTTTAGGGTTTAGGGTTTAGGGTTTAGGGTTTAGGGTTTAGGGTTTAGGGTTTAGGGTTTAGGGTTTAGGGTTTAGGGTTTAGGGTTTAGGGTTTAGGGTTTAGGGTTTAGGGTTTAGGGTTTAGGGTTTAGGGTTTAGGGTTTAGGGTTTAGGGTTTAGGGTTTAGGGTTTAGGGTTTAGGGTTTAGGGTTTAGGGTTTAGGGTTTAGGGTTTAGGGTTTAGGGTTTAGGGTTTAGGGTTTAGGGTTTAGGGTTTAGGGTTTAGGGTTTAGGGTTTAGGGTTTAGGGTTTAGGGTTTAGGGTTCAGGGTTTAGGGTTCAGGGTTTAGGGTTTAGGGTTCAGGGTTTAGGGTTTAGGGTTTAGGGTTTAGGGTTTAGGGTTTAGGGTTTAGGGTTTAGGGTTTAGGGTTTAGGGTTTAGGGTTTAGGGTTTAGGGTTTAGGGTTTAGGGTTTAGGGTTTAGGGTTTAGGGTTTAGGGTTTAGGGTTTAGGGTTTAGGGTTTAGGGTTTAGGGTTTAGGGTTTAGGGTTTAGGGTTTAGGGTTTAGGGTTTAGGGTTTAGGGTTTAGGGTTTAGGGTTTAGGGTTTAGGGTTTAGGGTTTAGGGTTTAGGGTTTAGGGTTTAGGGTTTAGGGTTTAGGGTTTAGGGTTTAGGGTTTAGGGTTTAGGGTTTAGGGTTTAGGGTTTAGGGTTTAGGGTTTAGGGTTTAGGGTTTAGGGTTTAGGGTTTAGGGTTTAGGGTTTAGGGTTTAGGGTTTAGGGTTTAGGGTTTAGGGTTTAGGGTTTAGGGTTTAGGGTTTAGGGTTTAGGGTTTAGGGTTTAGGGTTTAGGGTTTAGGGTTTAGGGTTTAGGGTTTAGGGTTTAGGGTTTAGGGTTTAGGGTTTAGGGTTTAGGGTTTAGGGTTTAGGGTTTAGGGTTTAGGGTTTAGGGTTTAGGGTTTAGGGTTTAGGGTTTAGGGTTTAGGGTTTAGGGTTTAGGGTTTAGGGTTTAGGGTTTAGGGTTTAGGGTTTAGGGTTTAGGGTTTAGGGTTTAGGGTTTAGGGTTTAGGGTTTAGGGTTTAGGGTTTAGGGTTTAGGGTTTAGGGTTTAGGGTTTAGGGTTTAGGGTTTAGGGTTTAGGGTTTAGGGTTTAGGGTTTAGGGTTTAGGGTTTAGGGTTTAGGGTTTAGGGTTTAGGGTTTAGGGTTTAGGGTTTAGGGTTTAGGGTTTAGGGTTTAGGGTTTAGGGTTTAGGGTTTAGGGTTTAGGGTTTAGGGTTTAGGGTTTAGGGTTTAGGGTTTAGGGTTTAGGGTTTAGGGTTTAGGGTTTAGGGTTTAGGGTTTAGGGTTTAGGGTTTAGGGTTTAGGGTTTAGGGTTTAGGGTTTAGGGTTTAGGGTTTAGGGTTTAGGGTTTAGGGTTTAGGGTTTAGGGTTTAGGGTTTAGGGTTTAGGGTTTAGGGTTTAGGGTTTAGGGTTTAGGGTTTAGGGTTTAGGGTTTAGGGTTTAGGGTTTAGGGTTTAGGGTTTAGGGTTTAGGGTTTAGGGTTTAGGGTTTAGGGTTTAGGGTTTAGGGTTTAGGGTTTAGGGTTTAGGGTTTAGGGTTTAGGGTTTAGGGTTTAGGGTTTAGGGTTTAGGGTTTAGGGTTTAGGGTTTAGGGTTTAGGGTTTAGGGTTTAGGGTTTAGGGTTTAGGGTTTAGGGTTTAGGGTTTAGGGTTTAGGGTTTAGGGTTTAGGGTTTAGGGTTTAGGGTTTAGGGTTTAGGGTTTAGGGTTTAGGGTTTAGGGTTTAGGGTTTAGGGTTTAGGGTTTAGGGTTTAGGGTTTAGGGTTTAGGGTTTAGGGTTTAGGGTTTAGGGTTTAGGGTTTAGGGTTTAGGGTTTAGGGTTTAGGGTTTAGGGTTTAGGGTTTAGGGTTTAGGGTTTAGGGTTTAGGGTTTAGGGTTTAGGGTTTAGGGTTTAGGGTTTAGGGTTTAGGGTTTAGGGTTTAGGGTTTAGGGTTTAGGGTTTAGGGTTTAGGGTTTAGGGTTTAGGGTTTAGGGTTTAGGGTTTAGGGTTTAGGGTTTAGGGTTTAGGGTTTAGGGTTTAGGGTTTAGGGTTTAGGGTTTAGGGTTTAGGGTTTAGGGTTTAGGGTTTAGGGTTTAGGGTTTAGGGTTTAGGGTTTAGGGTTTAGGGTTTAGGGTTTAGGGTTTAGGGTTTAGGGTTTAGGGTTTAGGGTTTAGGGTTTAGGGTTTAGGGTTTAGGGTTTAGGGTTTAGGGTTTAGGGTTTAGGGTTTAGGGTTTAGGGTTTAGGGTTTAGGGTTTAGGGTTTAGGGTTTAGGGTTTAGGGTTTAGGGTTTAGGGTTTAGGGTTTAGGGTTTA